>CAOKZL010001025.1:0-600000 GCA_948472985.1 Iguana delicatissima
AAAAAACATCCAGCTGGTTCGCAGGAGAAAAACGAACTGGCCGGAGAGGGACTGGAATGGTTAACGGTTCTTTTGATGTGACACGTGGACAGCTCCTGCATCGGCTGGCACGAGGACAACAACCCATGCATAGTGGATTGTTCCTTCTGTCAGCCCGAGAATTTATTAACATGTACATATCAACGACTTTTGGGCTGCAACATCACATGGTCTCTTGTATGTGTGAATAAATGTTTGCAGAGTTACCAAAGAGACAAAACTTGAGTATTATGTCATCATCTGAAACACAATCATTTTCATAGGTTCTATTTTATCTACAATTATCACCAAATGTACATACACACACACACACCCCTTTCCGCAATGCCAACGCACTTCTGAGATGCAGCAACCCTGAAGCCTCTTCTCTAAGTGGCAATGGGAGGATAGCACATCAATGCACATGAGCTTTTTCACTGCTTATGGTGATGGCAGCTTTCTTCCATATCAATGACATTTTCCTTGTTTACACACAAAGAGCCCTTACTAATGTGTTTGAGGAGACACTCACCTTCTCTGAATGCTTGAACTGGCGCCAGTAAGCATCGTACATGCGCTTGGTAGTTCGCTCTGGGTAGCAGGTCACTGTCTTAATGTAAACCTTCAGGTTCCGTTCAAGTAATTGATTAACTTCTCCATAATCATAATCATCATACCTAAACAAGATTAAGCCATTCTGAATCTCTCTTTTCTAAATACAGGGAGCTTTAAAAATAACTCCTTTTTTATATTGAACAATCTTTTAAAATCTGTGCACTAGGGATTAGTTTGTTTAAAGACTGAATTACAGATTGAGTATCTCTTATCTGAAAATCTGAAATCCAAAATGCTCCAAAATCCCAAACTTTTGAAAAGCAGAGCTCAGTCTTCTTCCTATAGGGACATGAAGCAATTATGGAGGCTTGCTTGGGATTCTGTGCATGTGCTACTTGCAAAGTCTCTCAAGTCGGCTTGGTGCCTTTTTTCCCCTCTCAGCTTGCTCTGGACCATGCATGCATGCATGTGTGCTGCTTGCAAAGTCACTCAGTTGGGTTGGCACCTTTTTTTCCTCCCAGCTTGCTTTGCAAGCAGCATGGACACCTATGTGTGGTCCAAAGTAGCTGCAAAGGAAAGAAGGCTGCCAAGCAACTGAGAAACTTTGTAAGCAGTGCACACATGTGCACATAGTCACAAGCAAGCCTCCATAATTCCCTCATGTCCCCTACAGGAAGAAGGCAAAAGGAGAAGAACTGATGAAAGAACAGACCCCTTGTTGAAAGAAAGCTATATGTATATGCAAATGTTCCAAAATCTGAAAAAAATCCTAAATCCAAAACACCTCTGATCCCAAGGACATCAGACAAGGAATACTCAGCCTGTATATTATATGGTACTGTCCAATTAGAAATATGAAACAGTACATCAATCTTATATGAAATTGAGTACTTTCATGTTGTTGTTTGCTAGATATGATAAGGGACCCTTGTGTGTGACTCCTATGATCCAATAATACATAGAAATAAAGCAGCAGAAATAGGTTGTACATGCCTTTTGCTTTATAGAGGCCTTTTCGAACAGCTGCTGGGATCCCAGAGGACTATTCTTGACAAGAATGAGCTGAACTATTTGTGGAACAGGTGTCCATATGGATGGCAGCCCCAAGGAAATATTCTCCAGAGTCTTTCTCATTCTAGAAATCATGCTGCGCAAGTGGTTCCAAATATACGTTAAAATTTTATTCAAACTTTCATTCAAATTTTACAGAGGAATGTTTTTCTCCATAGAGAGCTATTGGCTCTAAGAAGAAAAACATTCCTCTGTAAAATGTGAATGAAAGTTCGAATGCTCCCCCACAAGAAAATATCAGTATGAGGCAAGAAAAATTTTAAAAAAGGGAATGATGGCAATATCCCTTTAGCCACTCTTTTCTCCTTCTATCTGAAACATACTTTTATGAAGTCTTAAGCCCTTTCTGAGGCAACAAACAAGCTGAGGTCCACTCTTAGCCCCTAACTTAGCTCCAAAACACTCAAAATGCACCTTAGCCATTTTCTTCCATGTGAAATGAAACACTGGAATGTGCTCTTAAATGATCATGTTACCAGCTTTCCCCAAAAGATGGATGACCTTCTTAGACTACAACTCCCATCAGTCCTAGCCATCATGACCAGTGGTCACTGATGATAGGACTTTTAATTCAGAACATTGGATAGCGTCTGGCTAGAAATGGCTGAACAAGTCTGCTTCCTGAAACCAGAGATGCCAAACTCCTGTGAATTGCTTGAGATAGCAGATACTGCAGAAAAGGGACAGGCACATGGGCACTGAATTCTTTCCTTAGCTATCACTTCTCCCCACTGGCTTTCACCTTTGCTGAATTTGTGTAGGAGAGAAACAAGGTATCATGTGTATACTTTCAATCAATCAACTGTAAAACATTTTATATTGCATTTTGGCCTGAACAAAGGCTCCTAAGAACAGGTTGCTTATCTGTAACTGTGGTTCTTCGAGTGGTCATCTGTGCCCTCACACACTAGGAGCTTTTGTGCATGCGCAGTAGCATTCGGAAGATTCTAGAGCTTAGCAGCTTGGCGGGAACCCCCTCCCCCATGCCCGTACTGAACATGCTCAGCCCGCCAAGCCAACGGTCTTTCCTCAGTTCTGGAGTCCGCCAATAAGGGACCTGAAAAGAGGGGATGGCTGGGCGGGTGTGTGTGAGGGCACAGATGACCACTTGAAGAACCATAGTTACAGGTAAGCAACCTGTTCTTCTTCGTGGTCTCTGTGCCTCACACACTAGGAGATTTTGTAGTTTACCAGTTGGACAGTAGGTCAGGTCCTAGAGAACGGAAGCCAGCACCGCACGTCCAAAATGGGCATCTCTCTGGGACCGGCAGTCCAGCCTGTAGTGGAGCACAAAGGTTGATGGTTGAGACCAGGTCGCCACACGGCAGAGTTCTTGTAGGTCCACTCCTTGCAGGACAGCTGCAGAAGACGCCACGGCTCTGGTGGAATGAGCCCGGAGCAAGGCTGGTGGAGGCTTCTTGGCCAGTTCATATGCCAGCAAAATAGTCTGGGCCACCCACTTAGAGGACTTCTGGGTGGACACCTTGTGGCCTCTCCGACGCCCGCCGTAGCACATGACCAGGTGTGGAGTCTGGAAAATGGAGCATGGTAGGCAGATTGACAGGCGATACCGGCTGATGTTGTGCCTCAGCAAAGGCGACGAACTTCTTCCACTTATAGTGGTAGTTGCGGCGTGTCGACTCCTTCCTGGCCGCGGTCAGGACATCCTGGATGATCGGATCATCTAAGGCGTTATCACCAGGCGTGGAGGGCCAGGAGCGGTAGGTCCGGATGGAGAACAAGACCATCGGAGTGTGACAGGAGATCTGATGCTGCTGGGAACCTGAGGAGTCGACCGCGAGCGGCCTCGAACAAGGGGCCCGAACCAGTGCTGCCTCGGTCAATATGGGGCTACAAGGGCGACGTCGGCTCAGTCTGCGATGATCTTGGATACCACTTGGCCCAGGAGACGGAACGGCGGGAATGCATAGAGGAACCTGTCGGTCCACTCGAACTAGAAGGTGTTGCCAAGAGAGCTGTGACCCCGGCCGGCTCTCAAGCAGTACTGGCGACACTTCCTGTTCTGGCTGGTGGCAAAGAGATCGTTGGCTCATCCCACCAGTCTCGTATCATCTGGAATGCCGCGCTCGAAAGGGACCACTTGTGATGGCAAGAGATGTCTCTGCTGAGGGTGTCCGCTGTGGTGTTCTCCTGGCCGGCCAGGTGCACCGCGACTGGATGGGCTCAAAGTGACACGCACCAGTCCCAAAGCTGAAGAGCGATGGTTAGGAGAGTGGTTGAATGAGTTCCCCCTTGTCTGTTGATGTAACAAACGGCCATCATGTTGTCTGTCAGGATCAACACCGTGCGGCTGGCAACTAGGTTGCAAAATACCCTCAGAGCTTTCCAGATGGTGAGCAGTTCGAGGGCGTTGATATGGAGGTCAGTCTCGTCGTCGATCCACCGTCCTTGGACTCTGAGATCGCCTCAGTGCGCTCCCCACCCGAACAGGGAAGCATCTGTCACTACTGTGAGCCGAGGGGTCGGTTCTTGGAACGGCATCCCTGACAGTAGATGACGGTAGGACAGCCACTATAACAGGGAGCGACGCACCTGTCGAGGAATCCACAGGAGGCACCTCTGGTCATCCAGGAGCGGGTCAAAGACTCTGACGAACCAGTGCTGAAGTGGATGGGCACGGAGCCGAGACAGGTAGGTAACTGACGTGGTCGAGGCCATGTACCTGAGAAGTTGCTGGATCCTTCTCGCTGATATCATCGGGGCATCGAGAACAGCGGATGCCGCCCGACAGAGGGTACATGTATGCTCCATAGGCAGGTATGCCCTGGCAGACACCGAGTCCAGGGCCGCTCCGATGAAGTCAAGGACCCTCGCCGGCTCGAGGTGCGATTTCTTCAGATTGACCCGGAGGCCAAGACAGGTCAGAAGAGAAAGAGTCCGGTGGATGTCCCTGTAGAGTTTTTGCCTGCAGGACGCCACCAACAGCCAATCGTCGAGATAAGGGTAGATCGAGACGCTCTTCATCCGCAAGTATGATACCACAGGGGCCATGCACTTGGTAAAGACCCTGGGAGCGGTGGAGAGTCCGAATGGTAGCACCCTGTATTGGTAACAGGTACCGTCGACCGTGAACCGTAGGTACCGTCTGTGCTGCGGGCGAATGGTGATGTGGAAGTAAGCATCCCAAAGATCAATGGAAGCAAACCAATCCCCTCACCGAAGGAAGGGCAGGATCGAAGACAGAGTGACCACCTTGAACCTCTTGGGGCGGATGTACTCATTTACCCCTCTGAGGTCCAAGATTGGTCGTAGAGTACCGTCCGATTTCGGTACCGTGAAGTACCGGGAGAAGAAGCTGGTGGTACTGGCTGAGGACGGCAGTTCTTCAATCGCTCCTTTTTGCAGCAAGGACTGGATCTCTTCCAGCAGAGCCAAGCTGGCTGGGGTGGAATAGTAGACGCCTCGTGGAGGTATACTTCCAAACTTGATGGTGTAACCAAGATGGACAATGGAGAGAACCCAAGAGTCTGGGTGATGTGGTGCCATTCGGCGAGATGTCGGGCCAGGCTCAGTTGGTCTTTGAAGGCTGCTGGCAGGCGGAAGAGTGGCTGTGATGGCGACCTACAAAGGCGGTCACAACTGGGACTTTTTCCCAGATGAAGACTTCTTTGAAGTAGAGGACAGACATCTCCGAAGAGGTCTCCATGCTGAGGACAAGGTCGACGGATGGGACGGAACCGAACGAGGCGAGTGAGGTTGAGAGGTCGAAGACGAAGACCTGCACCAAGATGACCAGGAGCCGAAGCTACGGTGAGGCTGAGGGGGCTGATGTATGCCCATCTTCTTTGCCGTCAGGCATGCCTTAACAAGATGGTCCATCGCCTCATTGGTCGTGGCGTTAAACAACCCCTGGCCATCGAAAGAAAGATCTTCAATCCTTCTGCTGTCTTCTTGCAGGCCAGACGATCGCAGCCACGTGTAACTTCTCAAGGCAACGGAGCCCACCATCACCCGCGCCGCTATCTCCACTGAGTGCCTCAATGAGATGATCTGCTGGTTGGCAAGGGCTACCACCTCGTTAAAGAACTGCACAGCTCTCGCCCGGTTCTTCTCAGGGAAGTTGGACAGAAGAGGATAGAATCTGTCCAGCAGGTTCCTCAGATAGGCCATGAGGCAAGCTTGAGTGTTGGACACCCTGGCAATTAGAGATGAAGCAGAATAAAATCTCCTGCCAAAGGTGTCCAGCTTGTGGTCTTCTTGATCCGGCGAGGTGGTGTGTGCCCTACTACCACACTTGGTCTGGGTGGATTCAACCACAGTCGAATTGGGCACCGGAAGCATGAAGAGAAATTCAGCTTCCTCCTTCTGGGTCCAGTACAAGTGTTCTAACCGGTGGGGTACTGGCTGGGCAGATGCCGGCTTGGCCCATGGATGTTTAAGAGCCTCCATCAAGGCCGGTAGGAACGGTAGCGGAGCCGTGGACGGTGGACAGGTATCCATGTATTGGAATACAGGCTCCTGCATGGCTGGAGCCAGGTCCGCGACTTAAAATCCAGCGCTGTTGCCATCCAAAGGAGGATGTCAGAGAACTGCTTCACGTCCTCAGGTGCCGATTCCGGTGCGGGTTCTCCAAAGACCAAGGGTGGAGACTCATGGGACGCAGGCGTGGACTCGTCGGACTTCGAATCAGTCTTGTAGGACTGTGAAAACTGAGACGGGGATCTGACTGGAGATCTCTCTCTTGATGACCGTTGGGGCAGTAGCACCAAGGTCACCGTCAGCGCAGTCGTTGTCATCAGTACCATAGACGGTACCAATGGAGTAACCGTCAGCTGGGGTGCTGGAGTTGTTGTGAGTAGCACCACAGCAGGCCATGAGTGCTGGATCGCCTGGGTGATGGTAACAGTGGAGGCCGCAGTCTGCGCTGGAACAGGCTCCGAGACTGGGTGAGACACGGTTGCAGTGAACCTTGGAGGTGGAGAGATGGCCCGATAACGGGGCGAACACTCTCGGGACCTCTCATAGTGTGGAGACCTCGAGAACAAGCGAGATGGAGATCACCGATACCTCGGGTGGTACCTCCTGCGAAATGGTGAACGTGATCAATGGTAGGGTGACCAGAGCCTAACGTTGGGTGTTACCGGTCTCTATAAGAGGGCGAATAAGACCGGTATGAGCCTGGATGCTCCCGCCAGGCATGTTCTCGACTGTACCTCGCAATATGCGATGCGGAGGAGTATGGTGAGTCAGCTGAGGGCCAGGACAAGGCCTGCTCTGGGTAGGCCTCCCGCTGGTGTGGGGATCGACGTCTCACCCTGCGTTCTGGGGAGCGCGACTCACTCCTGCCAGACGCCGCCCGAGCGAGGCCTGAGGTGAGGCCGGGACATCCTCCAGGCGGTCCGTCCTTTCTGGGTGACCGGGCGGATACACCGCAGCAGTGAGCACAGGCGGGCCCGAGGGCTCAGCTGAGCCGGCGGTCTGCTCTTCATCAGACACTTCCAGGCTCTCTTGTGGTTCTGACTCTTCACTTGGGTCCCCAGGCTGCTGGGTCGGAGGAGGTGTCGGCTTCTTGGAGGGCGAACTCTGCTTCTCCTTCCTTTTCTTCTTCTCCTTCTCCTTTTCCATAGAGACCTCTTGAGGGGCAGGTCGCTTACGCTGGGCAGCAGTAAGCAGCCTAGTTGACTTAGCTGCCTGCGAGCCTGCAGGAGTCTCCCTCGAAGTTGATGCGGCCGATGGCAATCTTGGGATCCACGGTAAGGCCGATATCGGAGGCCTAGATGACGGTACCGAGCCCAGTACCATCGATGTAGTTGGTACGGCAGCTGCCAATACCAACGAGGGTGTGGTCGCAGGTTGGCTTGATGTTGATGGTTTGGACATGACGGACCCAACAGCAGGCTGATCCCTGGCCCGAAGAGACTCCTCTCAGCAGTGGGATTTTAAGCGAGACGAACGGTTCTGCAGAGCCTGGGCAGTAAATTCACAGCAGATGGAGCAAGCCTTGACATTGTGAGTCTCTCCCAAGCAAAAGAGGCACTCACAGTGTCTGTCTGATAGGGCAACCTTGCGGCCACAAGTGACACAAGCCTTGAACAAGGCAGACATAGAAAGTAGATGACGATCAAAAGAGGGGGAACTCACGAGGACGGCGGGGAAGACGGAGGCCAAAGAAGAAGAGAGCCGAAGAAGAAAAGATGAAGGAGGGGATTGAAGAATACAAAAATACCAAATCCAAGTCTGACTACCAAATGCGAGCCAAATATCCGAAGTCAAAATACCAGAAAAAAACAGTCTGAAGAACAGCCAAGAGCGCTACTAAGCAAAGAACCTTCCGTTTGCAACGGCGGATGAGAAAGAACTGAGGAGAGACCGTTGCCTTGGCGGGCTGAGCATGTTCAGTAAGGGCATGGGGGAGAGGTTCCCGCCAAGCTGCTAAGCTCTAGAATCTTCTGAACGCTACCACGCATGTGTGAAAGCGCCTAGTGTGTGAAGCACAGAGACCACGAAGAAGAACCAGTGGTTTACAAAACAGGAACAACAGAACATGTTGAAATTTAGAAAGATTTTGAAACCAAACAGTTGTTCTTTTTGGAATCAAAATGAGTAAAAAAACCATAAAAGGCCACACAGAATAAGAATAAATTCACTACCTGTTTTAAAGACCTACTGGATGGAACTATACTCCTCTCCCTTGGGATGGAATTCCCAAACCAGGCTTTGCCACAGAGGACAGCCCTATTTTTCATTCCCACCAACCCCCCCTTTTGGTGCCAGGTGACAGGAAAACATGGCTACTAAAGATGCTCTCAACCTATAGGCAGACTCATGTGGGAGAAGGTAATCTTTGAGATATCCTGGCCCTATAAAGTTCTTTAGAATTTATAATTAAGCACCAGCACTTTGAATCTGGTCCCAAAGACACATTGAAAACCTGTGCACTTGTGCTAAAAACCATACACAAGAAATCAATGTGGCTGCCATGTTCTACATCATGCAAATTGCAGTGTTTGAAAGAAGCTGAGAACCATTACAGAGCAAGAGTTCAATCTTCTCCCCCCAATGCAATCCTGATGAAAAGTACTCATGGTAAGCCATAAACTCCAATAGGTATATTTGTCATTCATGGCAATGATGGATTTCCTCCCAATGTAAATAGCAGCTTTGGATACACAATATTTATTAGGACCAGAACAAGAGCAGAAAATGTTGAGCTTGTGACTCCCCAGAGGCTATGGTTTTGAAAATGATTAGCCCCCTCTCCTCCATGGACAATTTGCATACTAAAAAAAATGCATGTGAAACACAATGGTTTATTAAATACTATGTCTACTTAGCTCTAAGTGGACAAAGCTAATATTGCCCATCCTTTATTCATCACTCAGTTCTATTAAAGAATAGCTGCTGAACAGAAGCCTAGGTAAATGTGTGTAGCAAAACTACTATTTTCAATGTGTGTTTACTTCTGTTCTTCAGGGCACTCTTCTGCAGCAGTATGAATACAGGCTGAAATATACCCTAGCTCTCTCTTCAGGAGCTAGTAGTATTCACCATGTTTCTAATATAACATGTTTTATCTTTCAAAGTTCTAATAAGATTTAAAACATTTTGCTGCAATACCTCTACCTTCATTATACACAGCACACATTACAAGTCACAATACCTCTAAACATACTCAATAACCATGTCTATTTCTTACACACCTGATTCCAAACATACAGTGGACATAATTAAATAAAGCTCTTCTCAACATGGTTGTGTCAACATCTTCATGGGTGGCCATAGTGTTGTAAGTGAGGTTGTAGACCATCCGGAATTTCTCATCCAGGAGATGCCCAATGTCAGAATAAAGCCTGTTTACAAGGGAGAATCCATGGTTTTCCCAAGTGTAGTCCTGTAAAAGGCACCGAGATAATAAATTTATACCTCTTTTAAGCCTTACTGCTGAATTGTTATTGGAGGCACATAGTGAAAGTAAACAGTTTTGGCTCTGTAAGCCCTATGAAAACTTCTTTGAATTCTTTGAAGAAAGAGCAGAGTGTAACTGCAGTGAATATCTGCACAATTTTAAGAAACTGCCTTTCTCCTGTGACACTCTCAGGACTACCTCATAAGTGCTCAGTTAGAAAGTAGAACAATCCTTTTGGGCTGTACCATTTCAGACAGCAAAGTGGAGGAACGTAAGTTTGAATGAGCTGGACAAGAATCATAATTCACGAGAGAGAACAAGCCCTATATTTAGCATCTCCAGCAAAGGTTCTCTGTCTGTTTTGACTGATTCCCCACACTAGCAGCCTCCTGCTCTATCCCATAGTTTTCTAGAACACTCCCATTCCCAACCCAGAGCCTGGAAAGTTCTTTTTGTGTAGAATGAGTAGAATGACGTGCTAAATCCACCTGTAACTCGGTAGTAGTAGGATAATGCTCTAGGCATCATCCTACCATTGCTCAGTTATGGATGACTTCAGCTTATCATTATAATTACTCTTCTTTAAAGAAACTTTCCAAACTTTTTCCCAAATCCTCTGGGGAAGGGTTTCAGAGGGCAGAGTTCGCATGGAGTGGGAGGAGGGCATAGAAAGCACTCCTATGGTAAGCTTCCTTAAATTTTGCGCTACTCTTAAAATTATGTTCTGGCCTTCTGTAAATCACAGTGTCACAGCATTTCTACACTTGTGCAGAAAGGCAATCCTATTCCAGAAGACGAAAAAGAGCACAGATTTTCATGTGTACTTTTTAATTTGATTCTCCAACAGTGAGAAATGCCAGTTACGCTTGTAAACACACCTGGGCTCGGAACGTTGGCAGATCCCCACGCCTACCAAAGTCTTTGTATCCAAAACCAGGGTCTTCAACATAGCGGGAAACATCTGCTATGGAAACTATTTCATCATCAAATGCTAAAAAAGAAAAGTAGGCAAGGCAGTAAGTGCACCCTTCCTTTTTCTCCCTTTGAATCAAGGCAGGGAACAACAGATTAAAATGCAGGAACTAACAGACACATAACACAATTAAAAATGAACACCAGTTAAAAATATATAATCAGTTAAAAGAGCATAACAACAGTTAAAAAAAGGATACAGATTAAAACCAATCAGTTCATAATAAAAAACTCATAATTTAAAAATAATATGGATAGCCCTACTGGGAGAGATTGGTCTTTAATATGGTTTTAAACATAACCAGCTATCAAATCTCTTCCAGCAGCTCATTCCACTATTTGGGGGCAGCTGAAGCAAAAGTCCTCTAAAAGATTCCTTTAAAAAAGTGACAAGGTATTAAACAAGTAGTATGCTCGGAGCACTTTCTAATTTGATTCATTTGGCATTTTTCACTTCTGTATGCAACCTAACAATTCTTAGTGGTGCTAGTTTAATATTTTAAAGTTCAACTCCAGGCAAAGATTGAGTTGAAGACTTATCATCATGGAAGTGATGTTTTGAGCCACAACACAGACTAGAGCAACGAACAGATGCTGATTAGAGATGTTGAAAATAACCAAGGTCCAAGGTAAGTGTGTGAGCCAGTGGTTAAAAACTGCTTTAGGAGATAAAGGAGTCATACTGAAGAACCAGGAAGCCACAGTTTATGGCTTAGCTGATACACAGGTTATATGGGATAAAAGGAAAGTTTGGGGAGTTCATACACTGCCTGGTCTGCAGTATGTCATAAGAGGATGTAGGAAGTACGTCTGGTTCTAGTGCCCAACTACACTGTGGATAGAAACTTACAGGAAAATAGTACATTCAGGCCCATTATGCCTACACATGGAAGCTCTGATCCATGATTCGTATGCTGCAAGATGAATAGGTTGTTAGATCAGCTAGACACATGCAACATACACAAATTCATGCCAGGACCCATGAGTCCTTTGGTTCAGTAATTTGGTGTCAGTAAAAAGCATTCCTGCAGTTTCTTTTGGATCAACCTAGATGGAAGTCCATGCCAGCACTTTTTTAAAAATATAATTGGATTATTAAATGCTAACACTAAGAAGTGAAAGAGTTTCTGCCTGCCTTACCTATCTCTGATATTTTACCCTCTGAATTCTTGCATTCTAGGAGGTATCAGAAAAGGTTTAGCACAAAAAATTATCCACTAATTTTTCTTTACAAGAATTAGTAAGTGTTCAGCTTATATTCAGAGCTATGCTGACACTGGTCATTTTAAAACCCTGTATCTTTTGTATGTTTATTCTAAACTAATTTTCAAGTGTCTGTGTATGTGAATTGGCTTCAAAGGATGACTATTTAGTACTGAAGTAACCTAATCAGAAATAGGCAGTTAACTATGTTCTACCATTTTTGAAGGCCTATACAACCTTTTGCTGTCTATAAGCCTTTCTGTGCAATGACTGAATTTAGTAATTCACATAGCTATAGTCATAGCCACACATACACATACATGCAAACGTATGCGTGTGTATAAATATATATAGGGCTGACCAAAGCACTTATGAAAGCAGAGCATTAAATGGCACAGAACTGTGGTAGAGAAAGTGCTCATTGAGAGTGGCTGTCAAAGTCTGACCGGATGAAACTCTCCTACCAGCAAAATCCCAGTGGCTACATCCATATAAAGCATCACCTTAAACAAATGTCAAACCATGGTTTTATCTCCATATGTTAACGTATGAAAAATTAGGTTCATTCCTTGCAACTTCGCAAAGTTCTCTACCCTTAAAATTTATTGCATAAATGTGACTTTAAAAAAGATATTTCTATGTAGACTTTGTCTTTGGCATTTTCTGAGGGCTCAGACACCCATATCTGTGCTAATAGACAGGTGTGCAAGCTACCAAATTCCTCTACCACTACCTCCAAAAATGGTATCCCTCTGTGGCAAAGCTTTCTGCAGATAAACTGTTTCAGACAGCAAGTGGTTAGAAATTTAGCTATTCCAAAACCCTCTATCTGTTTTAAAAGGTAGCATGCATCAGACAGAAAACTTGAAATTGCCATGCTAGTTTTCTTGAGTAAGGGACAAAGGTATGGTTGTTGTTTTCTGAGGTGGCAGCAACTGTAATTCAAAAAGGGAACCTCAAATCTACCATCTGAAGTTATGTAAGAACAGGTTGCTTACCTGTAACTGTGGTTCTTCGAGTGGTCATCTGTGCCCTCATACATTAGGAGCTTTCACGCCTGCGCGGTAGCGTTTGGAAGATTCTAGAGCTCGTTAGCTTTGGCGGGAACCCCTCCCCCACGTCGGTACTGCGCATGCTCCTCCCGCCGACTAACGGTCTCTCCTCAGTTCTGGTCCGCCGAACCAGATGGGACCTGAAAAAGAGGGGAAGGCAGGGCGGGGATGTATGAGGGCACAGATGACCACTCGAAGAACCACAGTTACAGGTAAGCAACCTCTTCTTCTTCTTCGTGGTCTCTGTGGCTCATACATTAGGAGACTGTGTAGCTTACCAGTAGGATGGTGGGTCAGGTCCCAGACCCTAAAGCACAGAAGACAGCACAGCACGTCCGAACCGGGCATCTCTCCTGGACCGGCAGTCGAGCCTGTAGTGGCGCACGAAGGTCGATGGCTGGGATCAGGTTGCCACACGGCAGAGTTCTGACAGGTTGACGCCTCGCAGGAAGGCAGCAGATGTCGCCACGGCCCTGGTGGAGTGGGCCCGAAGAAGGTCTGGCGGAGGCTTCTTGGCAAGCTCTGTACCACCCACTTGGAGAAGCGCTGGGTGGATACCTTGTGGCCTCTCCGGCGCCTGCCATAGCAGACAAACAGATGGGGTGTCTGTCTGTAGGCCGCAGTCCTGTCTTTGTAAAAAGCCAGCGCCCGACGAACATCCAGGGAGTAGAGGGACCGCTCCAGAGGTGTCGTCTGGGTAGAAGGCCGGCAGAATGATGTCCTGGCTCAGATGGAAGCTGGACACCACCTTCGGCAGGAAGGAGATATCAGGCCGGAGGACCACCTTGTCACAATGGAAGACCAAGTATGGTTCATCGCACCATAGCGCCGTCAACTCTCCCGCCTGCCTGGCAGAGGTGACGGCCACTAGGAACACGGCCTTCATCGCGAGCAGCCTGTCGTCCGTCGTAGCCATGGGCTCGAAGGGCGGCCTCGTCAGCTGGGACAGCACCAATGACAGCGACCACGGCGGTAGCGGCAGCGATACCGGCGGGTAGAGGTGCTGTAGGCCCTTCAGGAACTGCTTGACGGTACCGTCCCTGAAGAGCGCGGCCGACGGGGATCGTGGCGGCTGGTATGCCACGATCGCGGCGAGGTAGACCTTGAGCGACGGGAAGGCCAGGCCCTGTTGCCGGAGGTGAAGGAGGAAGTGGAGCACGGTACGCAGGTTGACAGGTGATACTGGCTCTCGACGTTCCTCGGTGAAGGCCACGAAGCGCTGCCACTTGTAGTGGTAGTTCCTTTGCGTGGACTCCTTCCTGGCCGCGGTCAAGATGTTCCCTATGGCCGGGTCGTCTAGGGCGATATCCTCCAGGCACGGAGGGCTAATACCGGCAGGTCCGGATGCAACACCAGTCCGTTCGAGTGGGACAGCAGGTCCGGTACCGTCGGAAACCTGAGAGTCCTGCCCCATGCGGCCTCGATCAGGGGTCCGAACCAGTGCTGCCTTGGCCAGTATGGTGCCACGAGGATCGCGTCTGCTCGGTCCGCGATGATCTTCGCGATCACGTGGCCCAGGAGCGGGAACGGAGGGAAGGCGTAGATCAAGCCCTCGTCCCACGGGAACTGGAATGCGTCACCGATGGAGTGGCGATCGTGGCCAGCTCTCGAGCAGAAGCGGCGGCACTTCACGTTCTGGCTGGTAGTGAAGAGGCCGGTGGTCGGCTCGCCCCATCGGTCTCAAACCATCCGGAAAGCCTCGTCGGACAGAGACCACTCGTGGTGGGAAGTGGTGTCCCTGCTGAGGGCGTCCGCTGTGGTGTTCTCCTGCCCCGCCAGGTGAACTGCCACAGGGTGTATCTGGAGCAGGACGCACCAGTTCCAGAGGTCGAGGGCGATACCCAACAGTGTGGTGGAACGAGTCCCTCCTTGCCTGTTCACGTAGAAGACCGCCGTCGTGCTGTCAGTGAGGATCAACACCGTGCGGCCCGTGACCAGGTGACGGAATGCTCTCAGGGCCTTGTGGATCGCCAGCAGCTCGAGAGCGTTGATGTGGAGGAACAGCTCGTCATCCATCCACTGGCCTCGGACCCGGAGATCGCCGGTGTGCGCTCCCCAGCCAAAGAGCGAGGTATCCGTCGTTACCGTGACCGATGGCTTGGGTTCGCGGAATGGCATGTCTGACAGGAGGTTCCTGTATAACTGCCACCACAGGAGCGATCGGCGTGCCTGTTGGGCAGGTG
The DNA here is from genome assembly GCA_948472985.1 of Iguana delicatissima. Lineage (NCBI taxonomy): Eukaryota > Metazoa > Chordata > Lepidosauria > Squamata > Iguanidae > Iguana > Iguana delicatissima. Next base: position 14,922 of record CAOKZL010001025.1, read on the forward strand.
GTATCGGCAGTGCTGGTCGTCCCAGAGTGGATCGAAGGCCCTGACGAACCAGTGCTGGAGCAGCCACGCGCGTAACCTGCAGAGGTAGGTTACGGCGGTGGTCGAGGCCATGCAGCCGAGGAGCTGTTGAATTCTCCTCGCTGACATCGTCGAGGCTTCGAAGGCAGTGGATGCCGCCCGACAAAGCATCCGCGCCCTCTCGTCCAGTAGGAAGGCCCTCGCCGATACCGAGTCGAGGGTCGCCCCGATGAAGTCGAGAACCTGGGTGGGTTCGAGGTGGGACCTCTTGGGGTTGACCCTGAGTCTGAGCTGAGTAAGGAGTGACAAAGTCCGGTGAATGTCTCTGTACAGTTTCTGTTTGCAGGACACCACCAACAGCCAATTGTCCAGGTAAGGGTAGACGGAGACGCCCTTTGTCCGCAGGAAGGACACAACCGGAGCCATGCACTTGGTGAACACCCGCAGTGCGGTGGAAAGATCGAACGGCAGCACCCGGTACTGGTAGCTGGTGCCGTCGACCACGAACCGTAGGTATCTCCTGTGCTGCAGGCAGACCGAGGTGTGGAAATAGGCGTCTTTGAGGTCTATGGACGCAAACCAGTCCCCTCGGCGAAGGAAGGGGAGGATCGAGGACAGTGTGGCCATCTTGAACCTCTTGGGGCGGATGTATTCGTTCACCCCTCGGAGGTCTAGGATGGGCCGCAGGGAGCCGTCCGCCTTCGGCACCGTGAAGTACCTCGAGTAGAAGCCAGTGGTCTTGGCTGAAGGCGGGAGTCTCTCGATCGCTCCCTTTTCAAGGAGGGACTGGACCTCTTCCAGTAGAGCCGAGCTGGCCGGGGTAGAGTAGTAGACACCCCATGGTGGAATATCCTGGAACTCGATGGCGTACCCCAGGTGGATGATGATAAGTACCCAGGAGTCCACAGTGATCTCCCGCCAGCGATCGAGGTGCCTGGCTAGGCTTGGGTGACGGATCGGGTCTACCGGAAGGCCAAGGATGGCACGGGTGGAGTCCTGCGGAGGCCGTCAAAACCAGGACTTCACCCCAGAGGATGACTTCTTTGACGATGAAGATGGACGCCGTCTAGGAAGCCTCCTCGAAGCCGAAGACGTCGACGGCCTCGATGCGGTCGACCGCGGGGACCGCGGCTGGTATGCCGATGATGATGAGGACCTTCTCCACGAAGGCCTCGGCTGGAAGATGCGGCGAGACTGGGCAAGCTGGTTGATGCCCATCTTCTTCGCAGTCAGCCGGGCCTTGACAAGATGATCCATAGCCTCGTCAGTGGAGGTCTGGAAAAGCCCTTTGCCGTCAAACGGAAGATCTTCAATCCGTCGATGGCTGTCCTCCTGAAGCCCAGAGGACTGGAACCACGTGTGGCATCGGAGGGCTACGGCACCGACCATAACCCTCGAGGCGTGCCTCGAGGTGGCGATCTGCTGGGTAGCCACCGCAACGGCCTTGCCGAAGATCTGAGTGGCTGAGGCGCGTGACTCCTCCGGCAAGTCAGCGAGCAAGGGTGCGAGTCGGTCCAAGAGGTTCCGATGGTATGCCGCAAGGCAGGCCATCATGTTCACTGTCCTGGCCACCAGGGACGACGCTGAGTAGAACCTTCGGCCGAAGGCATCGAGCTTCCGTCCTTCACGGTCCGGAGGGGTGGTATGCGCCCGATTATCTCCCTTCGTCTGGGCCAACTCAACCACTATGGAGTTCGGTACAGGGTGGTTGAAGAGGAACTCCGCGTTCTCCTTCTGCATCCTGTATAGGTGCTCCAGACTATGCGGAATAGGCTGCACTGACGCCGGTTTTGCCCACGGCTGCTTCATCGCTTCCACGAGGGTTGGTAGGAACGGCAGCAGTGCGGTCGATGGTGGGCAGGCTTCCAAGTACTGGAAGACCAGGTCCTGGGCTTGCGGAGCAGGTTTGGTCACCTTGAGGCCAAGGGCTGTGGCCATCAGGAGGAGGATCGCTGAGAACTGGCAGACATCCTGCAGTGCAGACTCCGGGCCTGGCTCCACGAAAACCAGCGGCAGGGACTCATGAGAAGAAGGGGTGGACTCAGCAGAGTCGGAGTCTGAGTCGCAGGAGTTGCCAGATGGAGTTGGCGACCTCTCTGGCTCCTTCTCCTCAGCCGGCCTAAGGGCTGGAGATGCCAGCGTGACTGCTGGAGCTGCAGGCTGTGTCGGTACCAGTGCGGCTGATGTCGTGGCCGGTACCGGAGTCATCTGCAGGGGCATGACCGCGGGCCTAGGACAGTGTGCCGCCTGCGTGGTAGACGTTGCAGCTACCGCCGATTGGGCCACGGTAGGCTGTGGCGCCGGGCGGGTAGCTATGACCGTTGTCTGCGGGGGTGGAGAAACAGCCCTGTAGCGGGGTGAGGGCTCCCGGGACCTTCGGTGACTCGGCGGTCGATGCAGTGGTGACTGTTCGTAGCGGGGTTAGTAGGCCTCCTGCTGTGGCGAACGAGACCGGTGGCGAGGTGACCAGTACCGCGGATCTGAATGGTACCGGTCCCTGTAGGATGGTGAGTATGAGTAGTACAAGCCAGCTGGTTCGTGCCACACCTGCTCCTGAGCGTATCATCCAAGATAGGCAGGAGAGCAGGCGCTCTCACCCGAGCGAATCCTTTCCAGGCGCATCTCCCGATATCGCGGGGATGGAGGCCTGGCCCGCTGCTCCGGCGAGCGGGACTCATCGCGTCGAGAGGCTGGGCGCTGCCTGACCACAGCCTCCTCTCGGCGGTCTGCCGAGGGCGGACAACTTGGCGGGGTAATCTCCGCAGTCAGCTCGGGAGGATGAGGGGGCGAAGCCTCCACGGCCTGCTCCTCATCCGGCACTTCGAGGATTTCCTGTTCCTCTGGAGGCTCCTCTTCCTCAGGGAGCTCCATTGGTTCAGGTTCCTCAGCAGGCTGGGTGAGTGGTGGAGTCAGGGGTCGCACCATGGTAGGTGGAGAGCGCCGCTTTTCCTTCCTCTTCTTCCTCTCCTTCCCGCCCCTTTGGTGGGGGGGCGTTTCTTCTGGGCTGGGGTGAGCGGCCTGGAGGAGGAGGAGGAGGCCTGCGAGCCCACAGGGTCCTCACATGCCCGAGTTGCCGAGATCTTCAGTATCCTCGGCAACTTCATGATCGGTACCGAGCCTGGTACCGATCTGGATGATGTTGAGGGCATGGCAGCCGCCGCCGCCGAAGAAGAGGTTGGTCGTCTCTTGGCCATTGTCTCGGGGGCTTGCGCCCACAGAGATTGTTCCCAGCAATGGGATTTAAGCCTTGCGGCCCTGTTGCGAAGGGTCTTGTGGGTAAACTCCTTGTAAACGGGGCAGGCTTGGACAATATGCCCCTCACCCAAACAGAAGAGACACTTGGAATGCCGGTCGGAAAGGGCAACCTTCCTTCCACAGGAGGTGCAGTTTTTAAACAATGCCGACATACACAACTGAAGGGCGAGGCAAGGAGAGTCCAAGGGCGCCAAAAACAGAGTCTGAGATCCAAAGCCGTAAATAGTCCAGAAATGGGTCAAAACCGATCAAATCCACAACAAGACAAATCTGAAAGCCAAGAGGGGTAGTCAAAATCCAATCCGAAGTCAAAAAAACCGAGAAAATCGCAACAAAGCACAAGAAAAAACATAAGCCAACGAGACAACCTTCTGTACGCTGAGGCGGACAAGAAAGAACTGAGGAGAGACTGTTAGTCGGCGGGAGGAGCATGCGCAGTACCGACGTGGGGGAAGGGTTCCCGCCAAAGCTAACGAGCTCTAGAATCTTCTGAACGCTACCGCGCAGGCGGTGACCATTCGTAGCGGGGGTAGTAGGCCTCCCACTGTGGCGAATGTATGAGGCACAGAGACCACAAAGAAGAACTGTACTCTTGAGAAACTTGATTGTTCTTTATTGGCTCTCAGCAGCCATCAACAAGTGAAACTACTGTTTGGTTTTAAGTCTCCTTTTACTTAATCCAGCTTTTGCTGTTTAGCATCACACATGGAAACAGAATGAAATGAAGCAGACAGGAAGGCAGTACCTTCAGTGACAACTAGGAGGCTCTCTGTCTTCTCCTTTTCAAAGCGGGTATCCATTTCCTCCTGGGAAGCCTCCTCCTCCTCTTCCTCTTTCTCTTCCTGCAGCCTCTTCATTCTATCCATCAGAGCCTCCAGCTCACTTAAAGAATCTGAGATCTATAACAAATCAGAAATGGGGAGTGGTGCTAAAAATTGGAAGACCAAAAGAGTACCAAGACAGAGGTATTCAAAACTTTTTGGAGTTGCCTTTCCCTTTCAGAACTAAATAGATCGTTTTCTCCCACCACTCCTCAGGTCCAGTTTCACACTCAGAATTGGCAGGGGTTTTGTACTGTAGATTTAAAGCTATGCCAAGCAAGTTCTTCTGCCTGTCTAAATTATGAAAAAAAGTCCTTATTCTGCATGATCCTCTCTATTATGTTAGATTTCCAAGAGAAATGATAGCGTAATTCATAGCAGCACACCAAGTCTCTCAAGTTAAATACTATTGGTTTTAATGCAGCAAGCATTCTAACAACCCTGCTCAGGACTATAGGGCTAAATTTCCAATTTATGATTAAAATTTGTATGCAAGTAGTAATGACAGGGGTTTTGCCATTCATGGGACGTGTCATTCCTGTGTTTGGAAGCAGACAAGTTAATGGCACCTTCTGTAGTGATACCTATAGCCAGCCAGTTCCTTCTTAGCCTCTCTTAGCTAGTATCTTTCTCGGTTTGCTTGCATCTGTACTCCAGCACGGCTTCCACTTCCTGTCCAGCAGATGGTTTTTTTTCTAGATTGACTTCCCTTTGAATCTGTCCCAACACTCCACTCAGCTCTGTTTCTACCCTGCTGGGATTCATACTTCACTTCTTGGTTTTCTAGCACTGACTGACACAGAAGAAAATTGATCTCTGAATTTGAAGCAAGATTTCTCTTCCCATCCACCCCCAAATAAAAAAGTGAGATGAGCAAAATGGGAATAAAAATCTGGCAAAACTAACCTCAAAACTGTTGCTTGTGAGGGATGCATTTTCAATGTTGTTGTCATTGGCAAGATCACAGACACAGAAGTTGTTAACTGATATGAGCCTGTAGCCATTCGAAGTATCAAGATCTCTCTCTGGATTGATGCCACTACCAAAGACAAAACTTGCCAAGGCATGGTAGTGTGCCAAGAGGACCACAGCATGCACCAGTTCAGGAAGAGACCAATTATTTTCCCCTGTCTTGACAAGTTGCTGAAACAAAATGAGACAAAAAATAAAACCACAAATGTGCATTATGCTAGATACAGACACAGGAAGGAGACTGAACATTCCAGAAGGAAGTCCAGAGTTATACAGTATTTCCAGAATCTCTATTTTAATAGGGACAAGTTGGGAGGACCAGGATGAAAAGATGATACGGGGCCCCTCTGAAGCAAGTACATATAATCTGGCACCCTTCTAAATCTTCCACGAAAGAGCCAGATATTTCTTTTTAAAAAAAGAGGGGGATGCAAGGCCTTTATGCCATTCATGAAGACTATGATCAGACTTATTATCTATGTAATAAAGACAATAACTCAGGCATATGGAACTGCTGCAGCATTTCACCCACCAAGGCTGATTCTAAAGAATACCTGAATGTGTTCTTTCGAAACTAGCCAAGGTCTATGTGCAAGAAGCTTATTGATTTCATTCAGATTTTTCAGCCTTTGTGGAACATATTCCAAGCCATTCAGCCATTCTGGTATCCCTCCAGTCTTCAGGAACTCATCCACATGCATGTTTATTAGGTAGGAACACTGGTGCCTGGCAGCAGCCTAGAATTTGGAAGTACAGATACAGATAAGCTGCACACAGTTAACTTAAAGCTTCTTGTTTTCTAAGTAAGAGAAACAAAAAGATTCAAGTGCGAGTAGGGCATCAGAGAAAAATGTACTTTCTACACATTGAGGAAACATGAATAAAAAACGTATACATACAAAGCCTAGCAGATATTCTGGATGATTTACTCTGACATAAAAACAAATGAGAGAGCAATATTTCAACAAGTGCATGCAATTCATGAGTACAGTCAAAGTATAAATGACTAATGTATATCCAGAATATTTGCAACTGTACTGCACAAGCAGTGAGCGTCAGCACAGAGAATGAGTCACTAGATTGCAAGCTCAGCAGTTCCTAATTCAATTCCTGCCTCTGCCATGAATTTACTGTGGCATTAGGCAAGCCACTATCTTTCAGTTTCACCCCTCCCATCTGCAATACAACAAGAGCAATACTGATTTATCTGATGGAGCTACTGTTCAAATTGTGAGAGTCAGTGATATCTTAATACAGGGGACATCAAAAAAGGCTTGCTGGATCAGATCAAAGATTTATTTAGTCCAGCATTGTTTACCACAGCGGCCACCAGATACTTCTGGAAAGCCAACAAACAGAACAAGTAAACAACAGACCTCTCTTGCTCATGTTCCTCTGCAAGTGGTACTAAGAAAGAACAGGTTGCTTACCTGTAACTGTGGTTCTTCGAGTGGTCATCTGTGCCCTCATACATTAGGAGCTTTCGCGCCTGCGCGGTAGCGTTCGGAAGATTCTACAGCTCGTTAGCTTTGGCGGGAACCCCTCCCCCACGTCGGTACTGCGCATGCTCCTCCCGCCGACTAACGGTCTCTCCTTAGTTCTGGTCCGCCGAAGCAGATGGGACCTGAAAAAGAGGGGAAGACAAGGCGGGGATGTATGAGGGCACAGACGACCACTCGAAGAACCACAGTTACAGGTAAGCAACCTGTTCTTCTTCTTCGTGGTCTCTGTGCCTCATACATTAGGAGACTGTGTAGCTTACCAGTAGGATGGTGGGTCAGGTCCCAGATCCTAGAACACAGAAGACAGCACAGCATGACCGAACCAGGCATCTCTCCTGGAACGGCAGTCGAGCCTGTAGTGGCGCACAAAGGTCGACGGCTGGGACCAGGTCGCCACACGGCAGAGTTCCGACAGGTCGACGCCTCGCAGGAGGGCAGCAGATGTCGCCACGGCCCTGGTAGAGTGGGCCCGAAGCAGGTCTGGCGGAAACTTCCTGGCAAGCTCATACGCCAGTTGAACAGTCTGTATCACCCACTTAGAGAAACGCTGGGTGGATACTTTGTGGCCTCTCCGACGCCTGCCATAACAGACAAACAGGTGGGGTGTCTGTCTGTAGGCTGCAGTTCTGTCTTTATAGAAGGCCAGCGCCCGACGCACATCAAGGGAGTGGAGGGAACGCTCCAGAGGTGTCGTCGGGTTCGGGTAGAAGGCCGGCAGGATGATGTCCTGGCTCAGGTGGAAGTTGGACACCACCTTCAGCAGGAAGGAAATGTCAGGCCGGAGGACCACCTTGTCGCGGTGAAAGACTAAGTATGGTTCATCGTAACCTTAGCGCCGTCAACTCTCCCGCCCGCCTGGCAGAGGTGACGGCCACTAGGAACGCGGTCTTCATCGCGAGCAGCCTGTCGTCCGTCGTGGCCATGGGCTCGAAGGGCGGCCTCGTCAGCTGGGACAGCACCAATGACAGCGACCACGGCGGTAGCGGCGGCGATACCGGCGGGTAAAGGTGCTGCAGGCCCTTCAGGAACTGCTTGACGGTACCGTCCCTGAAGAGAGCGGCCGACGGGGATCGTGGCGGCTGGTATGCCACGATCGCGGCGAGGTAGACCTTGAGCGACGGGAAGGCCAGGCCCTGCTGCCGGAGATGGAGGAGGAAGTGGAGCACGGTACGCAGGGTGACAGGCGATACCGGCTCTCGATGTTCCTCGGCGAAGGCCACGAAGCGCTGCCACTTGTAGTGGTAGTTCCTTCGCGTGGACTCCTTCCTGGCCGCGGTCAAGATGTTCCCTATGGCCGGGTCGTCTAGGGCGATATCCTCCAGGCACGGAGGGCTAATACCGGCAGGTCCGGATGCAACACCAGTCCGTCGGAGTGGGACAGCAGGTCCGGTACCGTCGGAAACCTGAGAGTCCTGCCCCATGCGGCCTCGATCAGGGGTCCGAACCAGTGCTGCCTTGGCCAGTACGGCGCCACCAGGATCGCGTCCGCCTGGTCCGCGATGATCTTCGCGATCACGCGGCCCAGGAGCGGGAACGGAGGGAAGGCGTAGATCAGCCCTTCATCCCACGGGAACTGGAAGGCGTCGCCGATGGAGTGGCGATCGTGACCGGCCCTCGAACAGAACAGGCGGCACTTCGCGTTCTGGTTGGTCGCGAAGAGGTCGGTGGTCGGCTCGCCCCATCGGTCCCAAAGCATCCGGAAGGCCTCGTCGGACAGGGACCATTTGTGATGGGAGGTGGTGTCCCTGCTGAGGGCGTCCGCCGTGGTGTTCTCCTGCCCCGCCAGGTGAACAGCCACAGGGTGTATCCGGAGCGGGACGCACCAGTTCCAAAGTTCGAGGGCGATGCCCAGCAGCGTGGTGGAGTGCGTCCCCCCTTGCCTGTTCACGTAGCAGACCGCCGTCATGTTGTCGGTGAGGATCAACACCGTGCGGCCCGTGACCAGGTGTCGGAACGCTCTCAGGGCCTTGTGGATTGCCAACAGTTCCAGAGAGTTGATGTGGAGGAACAGCTCGTCGTCCATCCACCGGCCTTGGACCCGGAGATCCCCGGTGTGCGCTCCCCAGCCGAAGAGCGAGGCATCCGTCGTTATCGTGACCGACGGCCTGGGTTCGCGGAACGGCATGCCTGACAGGAGGTTCCTGTACGACTGCTACCACAGGAGCGATCGGCGTACCTGTTGTGGCAGGCGGTATCGGCGGCACTGGTCGTCCCTGGGTGGATCGAAGGCCCTGACGAACCAGTGCTGGAGCGGCCGAGCGCGTAACCTGGAGAGGTAGGTTACGGCGGTGGTCGAGGCCATGTAGCCGAGGAGCTGTTGGATCCTCCTCGCTGACAGCGTCGAGGCCTCGAAGGCAGCGGACGCTGCCCGACGAAGCGTCCGCGCCCTCTCCTCTGGGAGGAAGGCCCTCGCCGATACCGAGTCGAGGGTCGCCCCGATGAAGTCGAGAACCCGGGTGGGCTAGAGATGGGACTTCTTGGGGTTGACCCTGAGTCCGAGCCGAGTGAGAAGGGACAAAGTCCGATGAATGTCCCTGTACAGTTTCTGTCTGCAGGACGCCACCAATAGCCAATCGTCCAAGTAAGGGTAGACGGAGACGCCTTTCGTCCGCAGGAAGGACACGACTGGAGCCATGCACTTGGTGAACACCCTCGGTGCGGTGGAAAGCCCGAACGGCAGCACCCGGTACTGGTAGCTGGTGCCGTCGATCGCGAACCGAAGGTATCTCCTGTGCTGTGGGCGGATCGAGATGTGGAAATAGGCGTCTTTGAGGTCTATGGATGCAAACCAGTCCCCTCGGCGAAGGAAGGGGAGGATCGACGGCAGTGTGACCATCTTGAACCTCTTGGGGCAGATGTATTCGTTCACCCCTCGAAGGTCTAGGATGGGCCGCAGGGATCCGTCCGCCTTCGGCACCGTGAAGCACCTCGAGTAGAAGCCGGTGGTCTTGGCTGAAGGCGGGAGCCTCTCGATCGCTCCCTTCTCGAGGAGGGACTGGACCTCTTCCAGTAGAGCCGAGCTGGCCGGGGTGGAATAGTAGACACCCCGAGGCGGAATAGCCTGGAACTCAATGGCGTACCCCAGGCGGACGATGGTAAGTACCCAGGAGTCCGCAGTGATCTCCCGCCAGTGGTCGAGGTGCCTGGCCAGGCTCAGGTGATGGAACAGTTCTACTGGAAGGGCGAAGGATGGCACGGGTGGAGTCCTGCGAAGGCCGTCAAAACCGGGACTTCGCTCCCGAGGACGACTTCTTGGACGACGAAGATGGGCGTTGTCTGGGAAGCCTCCTGGAAGCCGAAGAGGTCGACGGCCTCGACGCGGTCGACCGCGGGGACCGCGGCTGGTACGCCAATGAAGAGGAGGACCTTCTCCACGTAGGCCTCGGCTGGAAAGAGCGGCGAGTCTGGGCAGGCTGGTTTATGCCCATCTTCTTCGCAGTCAGCCGGGCCTTGACGAGGTGATCCATAGCCTCGTCAGTGGAGGAATGGAAGAGCCCTTCTCCGTCGAACGGCAGGTCATCAATGCGCCGACGGCTGTCCTCCTGGAGCCCACAGGACCGGAGCCACGCGTGGCGTCGGAGGGCTACGGCACCGACCATCACCCTCGAGGTAGCCTCCGCGGTGTGCCTCGAGGTGGCGAGTTGCTGCGTAGCCACCACAACGGCCTCACCGAAGATTTGCATGGCTGAGGCGCGTGACTCCTCCGGCAAGTCAGAGAGGAGCGGGCTGAGTCAGTCAAACAGGTTCCGATGGTATGCCGCGAGGCATGCCATCGTGTTCACCGTCCTGACCACCAGGGACGATGCCGCGTAGAACCTTCGGCCGAAGGTATCGAGCTCCCGTCCTTCACGGTCCGGAGGGGTGGTATGTGCTCGATTGCCTCCCTTCGTCTGAGCCGACTCGACCACTATGGAGTTAGGTACAGGGTGTTGAAAGAGGAACTCCGCGTTCTCTTTCTGTGTCCTGTACAGATGCTCCAGCCTATGAGGGATAGGCTGTGCTGACGCCGGCTTCGCCCACGGCTGCTTCATCGCATCCACCAGGGTAGGCAGGAACGGCAGCGGTGCGGTCGACGGTGGGCGGGCTTCCAAGTACTGGAAGACAGGGTCCTGGGCTTGGGGAGCAGGTTCGGTCACCCTCAGGCCAAGGGCTGTGGCCATCCGGAGGAGGATTGCCGAAAACTGGCGGACGTCCTCCGCCGCAGACTCCGGAGCTGGCTCTTCGAACCCCAGCGATGGGGACTCATGAGAAGAAGGGGTGGACTCAGCAGAATCGGAGTCCGAGTCGTAGGAGCCGCCAGATGGTGATGGCGACCTCTCTGCCTCCTTCTCCTCGGCCGGCCCAGGGGCCGGAGTTGCCAGGGTAACAGCCGGAGCTGCAGGCTGCGTCGGTACCGATACGGCCGATGTCGTGACCGGTATCGGAGTCACCTGCAGGGGCATGACCGCAGGCCTAGGACGGTGTGCCGCCTGCGTGGTGGAAGTCGCCGCTACCGCCGGCTGGGCCACGGTGCGCTGTGGCGCCGGTCGGGTAGCTGTAGCCGTCGTCCGCGGCAGTGGAGAAACAGCCCTGTAGCGAGGTGAGGGCTCTGGGAACCGACGGCGACTCGGCGAGCGACGCAGCGGTGACCTCTCATAGCGGGGGTAGTGAGCCTCCCGCGGTGGCGAACGAGACCGGCGACGAGGCGACCAGTACCGAGGGTCTGGGTGGTACTGGTCCCTGTAGGACGGCGAATACGAATACTAAGAGCTGGCCGGCTCGTGCCACACCTGCTCCTGGGCGTACCTTCCAAGGTAGGCAGGAGAATAGACTCTCTCTCCCGAGCGATGCCTCTCCAGGCGCACCTCCCGATATCGCGGGGATGGAGGTCTGGCCCGCTGCTCCGGCGAGCGGGACTCGTCGTGTCGAGAGGCTGGGCGCTGTCTGACCACAGCCTCCTCTCGGCGTTCTGCCGAGGGTGGACGGCGACTCGGCGGAGTGCTCTCCGCGATCAGCTCGGGTGGTTGAGGAGGCGAGGCCTGCACGACCTGCTCCTCGTCCGACACCTCGAGGATTACGTCCTCCTCCGGAGGCTCCTCCTCCACGGGGAGCTCCATCAACAAAGGTTCCTCGGTGGGCTGGGTGGGTGGCGGAGTCGGGGGTCGCACCACCTTTGGTGGAGAGCGTCGTTTCTCTTTGCGCTTCTTCTTCTTACCCTTCTCCCCCAGGCCCTCAGTGGCTGGGCGCTTCTTCTGAGCCGCGGTCAGCGGCCTGGAGGAGGAGGTAGAGGCCTGCGAGCCCGCAGGGTCCTCACGTGCCCGAGTTGCCGAGACCTTCGGTATCCTCGGCAACTTCATTATTGGTACCGAGCCCGGTACCGATACCGACGAGGTCGAGGGCACGGCAGCCGCTGCCGCTGCCGAAGAAGAAGAAGAGGACGGGTGTTTCTCGGCCATCGTCTCGGGTCTTTTAGCACACAGAGCCTCCTCCCAACAGTGGGATTTAAGCCTTGCCGACCTGTTGCGGAGAGTCTGGTGTGTGAACTCTCTGCAAATGGGGCAGGCCTGAACGTTGTGCCCCTCACCCAAACAAATCAGGCACTTAGAGTGTCGGTCAGAGAGAGCGACCTTCCTTCCACAGGAGGCGCAGCGTTTGAAGAGAGCCGACATAAACCGGGGGCAAGGCAAGAAAAGCAAAGTCCGAGAACGCCAAACACAGTCCGAGATCCGAAAACGTAGTCAAAGCCAGAAAAAGGTCAAAACCGATCGAGAAATTACCAAAGCCAAGTCCGAAATCCGTGAGGGGTAGTCAAAATCCAAATCCGAAGTTCGAAAACACCAAAAAGCAGAATCCAAAAGCAAGCCAACAAGCAGAACCTTCTGTACGCTGAGGCGGACAAGAAAGAACTGAGGAGAGACCGTTAGTCGGCGGGAGGAGCATGCGCAGTACCGACGTGAGGGAGGGGTTCCCGCCAAAGCTAACGAGCTCTAGAATCTTCCGAATGCTACCGCGCAGGCGCGAAAGCTCCTAATGTACGAGGCACAGAGACCACGAAGAAGAACATACTTTTTCTGAGGTAATATATCCCACATGACAATTCATAACCTTATCCTCCGTGAACTCACTGATTCTGTTTTGAAGCCATGTACAATTCCGACTATTCCTATATTCTATGGTAGCAAACTACAAATTTGACAAAGCACTGGGAAGAACTGAATCTCTCACTGAATCTTACTAGTTGGCTTCCATGGGTGATTGCAAGTTCTAACAGTATGAGAAAAAGGACCCTACAGACACATTTTGATTTTTCAGAGAGTACTATAACAAAATGGCTGCTATGGGAGGTTGCTTATTCACAAAATGGCTTCCACAGTGGGCAGGGCCAGTCATGAAACATACGTTAGAGAACACAAACTGGTGAGAGTAAGATGTATAACTTGTCTCAGAGCTTTACAAAGCAGAAGTGATCTTTGGGATGTAAAATACTTAACACTAATTTGACTCCACTTTTCTGTTCCAATTGTGGAACAGAAGAAAACCAGCTTTCTCTCTGCCCCAGAACTTGAAAATCCCTATATAAATGGTACATATAATACAAATGGTGGGCAACTGCTAGCATCTCTTGGAATCATCAAAGAATACCTTGCCCCTCTCTTAAACTGGCTAATCATCTCTCCAAAAGCTTCTGGGATGCATGACTGCCCCTTTGAGGACAACTTCCAGTGCTCCCCTTTTTAAAGACTTGTATACCATATACAACTCACAAGTTGTACTTTTCCACCCCAGCACTATATGTTCATTACTGCAGACTCTGGCATCCTGAAAACCACAGCTCTAATTTCTTTTAAGTGGAATCCTTGAGGACAAATAGCATATGGTGATTCTAGTGTTAGGCTTTGATATTAAAAACTCTGCTTTATATCCTTTCTATGCCATGAAGCTTTAAGACTGGCCTTGGGCAAATTAACTGTATAGGTTTCCTGACACTCAGAAGATGCAAAATGAACTTTTTTAAAAAAGCAGAACAATGTAGAAAAAATATGAATTCTGAGAAAATCAGATCAACGTAGAGAATATATAAAATATTCAAAACCTCGATAATTTATTAAGAGTGTAATTTATTTGGATCCAGTGTTCCTTGAACTCAATGAACGTTATGTAGTATTTTTTGACGTACAGTCCCTGTATAAGAGTGAAGACATCTATGACTGTATGTCAACCATTTGGGGTCTAAGCTAATACTCCAGACTGTTGTCTTTTCTTGATAGGCAAACTCTATTCTACAGCTACTGTAATTTCACACTTTTAAGGACAGATACAACATCCAAGAACCAGTTCTGGGATGACCCCTCTTGACCCCTCAAAAGAGATGCAAATGAAGCTTATTTTAATTTAGAAGAGCACTGGAAAGAACAGAAGCATAATTGTGACAGGGAAATGCTGAAGTAGAGTTTCTAGTACTCACCATGATTGCTATGTAGTGCCGATAGGGCAAAGGAAGAGGCCCATCCATTCGCAGCATATAAAACTGACTGCGGAGGAAGGATTCCAGGTACTGTGTGTGTAAGCTCATGACCTGGGTAATGTTATCTAGGCGACCAGATGTAGAATATTCTTCCACAAGCAGGTGCATACGTTCATTCAAACTGTTGGCTTGCATAACCTTTAGGGAACAAAAGTAAGCACTCATTAAAAAAAGAAGTTGAATTTGAACAATATTACCAAAAATATTACTATTATCGACAATGATTTTAAGAAAAGGCAAAAGAAAAACCAAAGAAAAGAAAAACATAACACTATGAACAGAATGGCAAGGTTCAACACACCTGAGACCATCTGTTCAAATGACTGAAAGAAGATAATGGCTTATATAAATGGTCTGAAACTCATCACTGAAGTGACCTGGCAGGTTTCCAGGGAAGAACAGAAACCTGACACCATTTGCCCTATATTACTATTGCATACATAAGTTTAAGAAAGCCAGTCTGGTGCAGCAATTTGAGAATTTAACTACAATTCTGGAGAATAGGATTTGAATCTCCACTCAGCCACGGAAACCCACTGGATTACATTGGGCAAACCACCCTGTCTCAGCCTCATTTGAATGCAAAGGCAAACCACTTCTGAACAAATCTTCCCAAGAAAACGCCTTGATAGGTTCATCTTAGGAGTGCCATAAGTCAGAAATAATCTGAAGGCACACAACAGTAACAACGTAAGTTGAAAAATAACTTACTTCCTTTTCGGGTATAAAGGCACTTGGTCCTCTTGTTAAAGGCAGAGACACTCTGATTTTTTTTTCCTGGAAAAAAAAAGTTATAGATACAAAAATTACCACATTTTTCTTAAGTGTCATTCTGGATATCCAAGTTTTGAGGAACTGTTGACACAAGTCATGACAAATATTTCTCCCAAGCCTGAAACTACTTTTGTTTTTAAATAATCCATCTCTTCATTTATTTATGAAAGGACTGGGATACATACAGCATACTTTTCCAAATCAATCTTCTTTTGTTTGAACAAAAAGGATATATGAAATATTTTTCTTACTCCAAGTCCACAAAGAACACCCACAGGATACTGACTTTGGTAATTCTACTCCAAACTGCAAGAAGAGTATATTGAACAGAATGGGTAATATTAGAATTGGACAGAGCTTTGAGATAACTTAGAGAGGGCACTACAACTAGGGTGAATTCACAGATAGATGAAAACTGACTGAGTTCTCCAACAAATAGTGTATCCCTATATAAAAGATATCCTACAGCTAGTGTTGACAGTTCAGAATCATTCTAGGTCCTCAGGTTTCTAAGCCAAAACCTGAAACATTTGGACCGCCTTGGTAATGTTGTTCAGCATAACGCATTAAGTATCAACCACAGTTGCTTACAGCTTGTCATTCAAACACACACACACACACACACACACACACACACACACACACACACACACAAAATTCATTTTACAGCTTGGAAATTAAAAGTTAACTGAAGGGGCTGTTCCCACAAAAATCGAAAAACTACAAACAACAGAATGTGTGTGTCAGTGGGAAGACGGTCAAGGTATGTTGGGGAGAGCGGGCACCTAGGGTTCAAACTAGGTAGCCCTCTACTTCTTCTCTCTTGCCCATCTCCTTCCTTGGGCTGGGGGGGGCATCAGGAGAGGATCTGGTGAAAAATTGGACTGCAGTCCTTCTTAGCTGGCCAGACAGTGGCTGGTAGAGGAGGAAGAGAACCACAGGCAGGGTTTTAAAGGGCTGTACAGCTTGAGCAGGGCTGCTGAGAGGGAAGATTCTCCTGGGAAATAAGTCCTTGAGGTGAGGGGAAAGTGGGGGTTGGAGGAACTGTCAAATAATCAAACCTGTGAAAGTGAAACCCACAAATTTGGAGGGCTGACAGCATTCCTTCTCACTTAGTTAGGGAGATGGGATAAAGCAACATTTAATTTAACCTATTTGATTCCAACCTGGATGTATATTCAGACCAGAGGAGAGGGTGAGTCCTGGAACTGCAAGGACTGCACAGAAAGGCAGAAGCTAACTAAGTAGATACACAGACCCCTGGAGAGACTTTACAAATTGCAGTAACTAATCAAATAATCCTTCAAACTGTAGCAAGTTGCTGCTCTGCTGGCCAAGCTGGACATTTGCACATAACCATTTCTTCTTGCATGGAGCTGAGCCTCTTCCCCTGACTGGAGAATTTGCACCTTCATCTCCCACCTGGAGATAACCCACAATGTCTGGCGCATCATGGCTAGGCCTCGAGATCTGGCAACTCAACCCATAGTGCTGTCAAAACTGCGGTCCCCTAACAAGAACACAGTTCTTAAAGTTCTGTATTTATCTACCTTCTTTAAGAAAACCTTGCTCTGAGGCAATTTGCTGTTACTGTGTGCCTTCAAGTCATTTCCCACTTATGGTGACACTAAAGTAAACCTGTCATAGGGTTTTCTTGGCAAGTTTTGGTAGGAGGGAATTTGCCTTTGCCTTCCTCTCATGTTGAGAGACTGCGACTTGCCCAAAGTCATCTAATGGGTTTCCATGTCCGAGGCTATTTTCATTATTAAAAACATGCAAACTTATCATAATTTGGGATGGGTTAAGAGCAGCCCCCACAGGATATTTGTGGACCCTGAAGCTCCTATAGGATTCCCTGAAAACCACAGATGACTCAAAAATGGGGGGGGATCACCCAAACCGACAGAGAAATGTGGCAGTTTGGGCCCCATCAGCCCCCACTACTCTCTACAACCCCCACACTGAAATTGAGTTATATTTTGTCTGCCTAGAACTACTGTTGGTGAGAGCTGCAGTGACACATGCAGGAGATGGGTAGAAACAGCCCTTGCCTCCTCCACAGTTGTCCACCCTGACCTAAAAGCTAGAAGTAGAATTCCACACTGTTCAACAAACACCACACAAATAAGATCCTGGTGACTACTTCGTATGGGCAAACTAACTTGGAGAAGGGATCATTTTCAACAGTGAAGTGAGTGGGAAGTGTAGTTACTCATTTCTTACCTATCACATAGATTTCAGGTAATTGTGCCTCCTTCTCATGATTTCTCATTATAACCCAGAACATACACTTGTTCCAATTCTACTGTCAGGTCTCTGTCCTTCTGCTTTCAGACAACTGCCACCTTCTCGTTACCTTTTATGATTCACAACTTGTGTCATGCCAGCTCTCCCCTCCCCATTTAGATTCCTCAAAATTTGGCTTTCCATTAAGCTTTTGAGAACAAAGTTTCAAGTTCAATCCTTGGCATCCTCTAGTTAAAAGGGGATTTAAAAAAGTGTATTAGGGCAGAGAAATCCTTGGAAGGAGAGGAAGGAAGAATTTTGTCTTGAGAATGAGAAAGACTGGCTGAAAAACAGAATAGACAAAACCAGCTAAATGTACCACAAGTATGTTCTGGCATAAAGCAGCTTTTCATACTGATGTGTCTACCCATGCATGCTGAAATGGACTGAGTCCATGAAAGCTTATGACAGAAATATCTTCTTTTCTGTTGATCCTAAATGTGCTACTGGATTCCTTTATCTCGTTTTATAGTTACCAGTCACTTGCGGTGTAAGAGAAATAGAACTTACATTTGGAAAACTTCCCTTTCTGAAAATAATTTGCCCTCACCACAGGCAATTGACCCAGCAACCATTTCCAAACCTGCTGTAAGATTGGTCACGAGCATGCAGCCGTTGTCATTTTCTCACAGGTGGGCAGAGAATACATTTGAAACATAAGCTATTTGGGTAAGAACTTTAAAGTGGATGAACAGTTTTTCAGTTCTTGGAAGGTTATCAGAAATATTAGTTGTAGCAAGTTCCAAAGAGAAAAAGAAAAAAAGGAAGTGAAGCACTGCCAAGTCCGAAAGACGTGTCTGTCAAGCTTGTTGAAAGGAGAAAGCATAAACATAAAGAACTAACGCAAATTGTTTCCAACTAGTGAAACTTTGGGGCAATAAAAATCCTGCAAACATTAAAAAAAAAAAAGATACAGCCAAATGTTTGCCCCATGAAAAAAAAGCAAGTTATAGGCTGTTCATTGATTTTAGCTTTTCTCTACCAATGCATGGGTGCCAGGAGTTCTCTTTCTCTGCTTCTTTTCCATTGAATATGAAACAAGTTTGAGTTTTCAAAAGTAAGTAATCTACTGGTTATATTCTTAGAAACTCTCTTAATTGTAATACAGTACATGGTTCCTATAATACCTTACAGTCAGCCCTCCACATTCATAAGGTTGGGGTGCAGAAACCCTGCAAAACTGGGAAAACTGCAAATATCAAAATGTACGTGTGTCTGTGGGAAGGAGGTCCAGAAATAGTGGGGAGACCAGGCACCTAGGGTACAAACCAGGCCAAGGGAAGAAGAGAGTAAGAATGTGGGTCAGCATAGTGGCCCTATACTTCTTCTCTCTCACTCATCTCCTTCCTTGGGTGTGTTGGGGGCATTTGGGAGAGGGTTTGTGATACAGAGAAATTGGGTTCCAATCCATCTTTAGCTGGGCAGGCAGCAGACCTGAGCTGGGTTTTTAAAGGGCTGCATGGCATGATGGCAGCCACAGAGAGGGAAGGTTCATCTGGAAAAGAAGCGTTTGAAATGTGGGGCGGGTAGCTGTTGGAGAAACTTCCAAAGAATCAAATCCATGGAAGTGAAACCCACAAATGTGGAGGGCCAATTGTACTACTCATGTCAGTGACTTGTGACATCTGCCATGCTTCTCAGTCCTTCTTCAGCAGCACTATCTATAGCTTCCAAGGACTGAAGAAATCTATATGTACAAGTGCTGTGAGACTGATGTCAATCCATCTCCCATTTTAGGCTGATCAAGCACACAGCAGATGCTTCTTATAAGTGAGCCTTGGACTCACATTCAGAGAGAAAACCCTAGATAGCTAGATAGGGGCAAGTTAGTCCCAATTTCCTAACCACTCTCCTGACAGTCTGCCAAAGTACCATAGGGAGACTGGAAAAATACCACTAAAAAACCAACAGTGGGGTGCTCAGGAATCACACTGCGCCTCCAATGAAGCTGAAGTCTCTACTAAAGTCTAAACCAATGATATCAAAACATTGGACTTGGGAGAAAGCACAACCATCACATACCCAAAATACATCAGTTCTGACTTAGCTTTGAAAAAATAGAGAAGTTCCCAATGCACTGCTGTAGCTCCAGAAAGTGAAAAGAAACCAGGGGGAAAGGTGGGAGCGACACCTCAACTTGTGCACTGAATTCAGGTAGAATTCCTCCACAAAAGTCTTGGATCAGCTCTAGAAGTTCCCAACTAACTATATACAGGTACAGAACTTCCCCCTCATGGCTCCACCTGAAAAAGGATAGGGCAGACTCTGAAAAGAAGTAATGGAGGTGGGAACCTAACTTCTGCACCCAAGAACAGGTTTTCAGTGGCTAGAGTGAACACACTATGGGGCTTTTTGAAGCTTGCAATGTTCTAAAAAAGGAAACCATGCAAGAAAATTCTATATCTGAAATTCTTAGGGGTTTTGCTTCAATGTATGTCCCTGAGGAAAGAGGGGAGTTCTTTAAGTGTTAAAATACCTGCCACCGCAGAAAGTTTGTTTACAGTTTGTTCACACAAAATACTTTGGGTTCCACTGTGGGAGACAGGTAGAGTATACATTAAATAAATAAACAAATATTAGGGCTTCGCAACAACTGGTACCTATGCACCAAATCCAGCCTCCAGAGAAGTTCCATCTTACCTCTCCCTCTCACACCTTGCCAATTTAGAGGTAGGAAGGACATCACTTTGATAAAAAGTAACTGCAGAGGCAAGACATTAGCTCTTCAAAGGCCCAGTTTTTAAAATAATCTTTCAACAAAACTAAGACAGATACTTGACTAGGTTTTTTCCCCCCTAAACCATTCATATATATTTTTACTATCTTTTGCTTCTGTATCCCTGCCTCCTTCCAGACTGGCTGACATGCAGGTCCTAACCAGGCTCAGACCTGCAAATCTTCAGAGATGGAACTACATCAGATGCTCCCATTCCCTGGGCCTCAGCCATTCTTTGATTGCTGTATTCCAGGAAAATATAAATTGATGTGGTTCATATTAATAATGATTTAGTCAGAAGGAAAGCAGTCCTTCTGATGAAATGCAGCCATTTGAAAGTGGTTTGGAGATAGCAGAACAAAATGAAGGAAAAATAATGCAGAGCTGTAATAACAGCAGCTTCCTGATATATGAAACATCAACCTTGATTTACATCAGAGTGCAGAAACCAGATAACAAATAGGTGGAGAGAGAAGCATGAAGAGTCAGAAGCTGAAGTCACATTACATTTTTCCATGTCTTTACTGCAGGGATGGGAATTGCGCAGCCCTCCAGATTATGTTGAACTGCAACTCCTATTATTCTTCACCATTGGCTATGCTGGTTAGGGCTGCTAGAAGTTGCAGTTTATCAACATCTGGATGGCTGCACAGTAACCACCCCTGGTGTAACCAACTAAGGGACAGGATGTGCTTGCTCTCTGATATGTGGGTGTTTTTTCTTTTAAACTATTATGCTAGGACAACAACTTAATAGAAGCTGAAGTCAAATAAGACATTGGCACCTTGTTAAGAATAGAGTACAAAGATGAACTTGTTTGGGATGTTTCTATGCATGGTCCATGGCATTTCACAGCAACAGGCCAACAGTATCTTCATCAGGCATAAATGACAGTATCTGACAGAGAGCTGAGAAGAGAGGAAGTAATTCTACGCGCATGGCAATTGTCAGGAATTCATTAGGTGGCAGCACTAAACAAGTTATTGCTACAACAGGCTGTTTCATTTGCATGCAAACTCATGTTAGCAAATGCTCCAAAAGCCATGATAAATATTCATATGCACACACCCAAGAGATGAGCCCATTGTGTCTCATTCACACTAGTGTTTTAACCACAGGGATTCCTGTCAGGAGACAGGGCTCATTCACACTCCAGCACAGGACAACAATTAGTACCCTGAGCACCAACTTCTTATAACTCAAATACAGGAGTAACTTCAACCATGGTTATTCTTGTCAGTCTGTTCCACAATTCAGGATGGCAAGACCAGGACAACAGCCATATAGTTTTTGCCTTTCTGTGCAGGTGAAATAAAAGCATGGAAGGCTGCTGTGCTTGACACACTCTTCAAGTACATTCTCAATGGCAGAGGAAAGTGTGAACATGTTTCTTGTAGAACTCAGAAAGAGGCTGTGCTGGCCAGGGGTTTCTGGGAATTGTGGTCCAATTCCCCCTCCCCCATATTTCAGTGGTCTGATTTCTTATATTTCTTTTTCAGGCAGAAGCAACAGTAAAGGGATTAAACTTCTCCCTCTACACCACAATCTAGATCAAAGCACGCCTCCACAGCCTAAGCTAGCTGTCCCTTCAGAGGGGATAAGTGTGATACTCATGGAGATTATGGTCTGGGGGGAAAGGTGTTAAATTCCCCATCCCTATCATTCCAACTGGTCTCCCCTTCCTTAAAAGTAGCCTTTCAAGCTTTTCAAAGAGGCAAAGATGTTAAATGCTGATGTAGAAGCTTGGCCTAATCCTGCCTACTTCTCAACCAATGAGCTAAGTACTTCTGTATCAGCCTTCCCCAATCTCTTCTATTCCAAATAGGTTTGCATTATAAATGCCATCTATCTCATCCAGGATGGGTGATGGTAAAGGATTTGGGAAGCCTAAAGCATCTGGAAAGCATCAGGTCCAGGAAGGGTATTCTAGATAATGCATCAACAGTGCAGGTAGTTTGCATCACATCTTTACAAACAACTTTATTAGAGCTCCTGTTTATACAGTTTAAATAATTTGCACTGCTTCACCCCAAGCCTTTTTCTTATTTCTCATTTAATTTATGAAATTACATTTTTCTTCGATTAGGGGGAGTAGTTCATTGGTACAACTGAAGCCAGCCATAATCACAGCTATCAAAGGCAACACTCTCCTTTCCATATTTTCCCCAAAGTAGCACAATAGAAGTTATGTCAGTTAGGGGGGATTCCCTTCTGTTCGGGAAATAAGAAGTCTGAAAAAATGAGCATATCAAGAGGAACCTACTGAAGCCTGCTGAGCTGGTTCTTTGGGGGAGAAGGATATATTCTCTAAAATATTTTCAGGTATTTGTTTAGAAGAGCTTTTAACATTAAAGTGATAGAATTCACTACCACAGGATGCCATGTATGACCACGGGCTTGTATGCCTTTTAATAGCCATGAGTATAAGTTTTCAATATCCACAAGAGCTTAACAGAATCCCCATGTTTAAAAGCAATAAGTTTATATGAACACACCTCTGCCCCACTTTTGACCTTCCCCTCCCCAAACATCTGTCTGTCCACTGTTTAGAACTCCATGGAACTAGATATTTTGTCTGGTCCACTGTAACAGAACTAATGATCTGTATCCTGAAACAATAGCAATGAAGGAGTGCAGTGGATATGGGCAGGTTGTTGTTTTTTTTAAACTGCACTGGCAACTTATGAACTAAAGTAAATCTGAATGTTTCAATGTGCACAGTAAAGAATAATTAATGTAACATTTGTATGTATGTAGTGGATTAGAGCCATCTGCCTTTGGCTATGATTTCTGTAGTGCATATCCAGTTTCAGAATGTAATTCCTGGCATGATCAATCTCCTCTTGGCCAACTGAAGCTACATGTCAACCAAAGTTCTTAGAAGGGCCAGCACTGCCAAACTCAGTCCAGAACATTCAGGAGCAGCTCAGAGATCCTCACTGACCAGTACATTCAACAGTGCCACAATATAGTGTGATTGCTGTGTCCCTAGTTAAGCCATAACCTCCTAAAGCTGATTTTGCAAAGAAGTGGCCTTCTACACCATTCTATGCCAAATTCAAGTTGTTCAAAAATCATAAAATTGTTCTTTGGACTAAGATTAGACTGATATTTAAATGGTGTGCACTCATTTACTAATGCCCTGAATCTGTTAAAACCAACTGCAACTAATCTTTTTTTTCTTTTGGATTAGAGGTCAGCTGAAATTGTGGAATTTTTCAGAAAAACTTCCTCTGCTTGCAAAAAGCACCCTACGTGTGTGTGTGTGTGTGTGTAAACAGAGGCCAAAGAATGAGTACAGAAATACTTCCTTCACCTCTGAATTGGATTAAAATGGCTAAATTTGGCTAGATTGTGCTATCACTCTGCTATGTGATTTTATATTCTATGCAAATGGCTTAAAACACACACACACACATGCAAGAAAAGGTGTAAATGAGGCTACCATTAGAGGGGTTATGGGAAGATATTTTACAGAAGCAGGCTTTTCAAGTACTCCTATAAAATAATGGCATGATAAGTTCTCTGCAGATCCTTATGTAGAAAAAATGGTGCCATCCAATCACAAGAGGAAAGTATCAGCACACTTTTATGGAACTACTATTTTTAGAGAAACACAAAAGATTCTTAAGGGGGAAATCTTTAAAACTGGGATATAGGAGGGAAATTCAAAACAGCCCAGTGAAGACTAACATACTCAGTGGTTGATTGAACACTGGCTGACTGATCAGGAAGGGGTTAAACTGTAGTAACCTGGAAGGAAACATGGTTGGTTAATAGCCTAAAAAAGGAACATTCCACACTGCAACCTGTTCTCACTTGTGTGTATGTGCCTTCAAGTTGCCTGTCAACTATGGCTATCCCATAAATTTCACGGGGTTTTCTTAGGCAAGGAATATTCAGAGGTGGTTTTGCCAGGTCTTTTCTCTGAACCTAGTCTTCATTGGCAGTCTTCCATCCAAGTACTAACCAGGGCTGACCTCTGTTTAGCTTCCAAGATCAAGTGGGATCTAGTGCCTTTACATTCTCACTTGTACCCACCTAACAGCCAATGTTGAGCTTTGTAGGTGATTACAAAACTCGGAACCGGGTAAACAGAAAATTGCTCAATTCCCAATGACTGAGGCAGAATCACTGGAGTAAGGGAGCTGATTTTAACCTGCCATTTTCTGAAATCTGTCCCTGAGCCAAGTACTTCTATAGCAACCTTTTCCAATCTGCTATATTCCAAACAGTTTTGTAACATTAAAAAAAATCCATTTATCCATGTGTGGAAAAGATAATTACTTCATACAGGAATATTAGTGCAGGAAGGACCAGCTAAATTAAATTAATTAAACTGAACTAAACTAAACTAAACTGACACAGATTTCAGACAAGGATCCAACAAGGGGGAATGATTGAGAGCTCCCTACATTCTGCACACTCTCCTGGAGGTCCTTTCAAAAATGAAACCATGGCCTCCTACACAGAACCCACCTCATTGTAATGATGGGCATTTTGCTGGCTGCATGCAATCTATAAAGCAGTCTGAAAGAGATCTAACACAGCTGTGTAGCAACTGCAAAGATCACATCGCCAAACTTATTTTGCTGATCTCTGCAATCTGTATTTTATTTCAGCAGCTTGAAGCACCAACTCTGAAGTTTAGTTTCGGGTGTTCTGACTTTTTTTAAGGATGGAGGAAACTTAGGTGCAAAAGTGAAACCCTTCCTTGCCGTGGCAACTTTCCACTGAAATGCCCAATGTTCAAGCATTAAATTTTCTACCATACTCCTCAAGGGAAGAAACTTTGAAACGTGACTATACTGTTTGCCAAAAGGACTCTATGTCATCTAAGCTATGTGTACCTTCATCAGACGGGAGGACTTTGTCCCAAGAATCTTCAGTTCTATAAATTTCAAAACATTGGTCATTATTTTCAAACTAACCTTACTGTCAACATAAGGAACCCTGTATTCCAAATTATTCCCTGTTTCACTCCTGTTAACTCATAAGCTTTCTTTGCCTTTTCTGCTTTTGCACTTACTAGAGTCTGTGCAATTCTTTATCTTAATAACCATCAATCTGCTTTGATGCAGTCTGCTGGAACATGCTTGAAAAGGAACTTACTCCAGCTATGTGTTGCCAGTTTTTTTCAGCATAAAGGAACATTTGAACTGCATTTAATGTAACAATTATCTGCCCAAAGACTTTTCAAATCTTTAAGACAAACAGAATATGATGTTTCTGTTTCTTGCTGTAGTTAATTTAACTACATGCCCAAAGACTTTTCAAACCTCTGAGACAAACAAAACATTATGCTTCTGTGTCTTTGAAATGCTGGAGCTGCTGAAATGCAGCTCCTTTCTGTGATATGTAGGTACCATAGGCAGCCTTAAGAGGTGCGTGAACTCTCCACACTAGCATTTCACTAGATCTGCCTGGTTTCTAGGAGGATAGCTATTATGCATGTGTGCTCTTTCCACAACTTTCTCATACTGTATGAGGGGTATAGTAAGGTGCAGCATAACAGCATAAAATAAAATGAGAAGACAAGTCATAGAAATGTTTTGTATATTATATATATCATGGTAACAGAATTCTGGGCTGTACTTCAGAAGAGAACATTTCTGCATAGCTCACTAGCAACACAAAGTGTTTGCTATATAATTTCAAACTAGATATGCTAGTTTGTGACATGCACAGCATTCAGAAAAAACGTTCTTCTGTCCACCTCAAGTGTGAAGTGCTAACGTCCTGAACACTTTCACCACCCTATGTATGATATGTTGGAGGGAAAGGTTCTCAGCCTGGAGATGTAAGAATTAAAATATGTGTTTTCACTTTCCTCTTTATTAAAAAGCTATTAGTGGATGGATTCTCTGTTCCAGTTATTACAACAGTTCATTCTATGATGGTTTAAATGTATCACTGTAACAAAAAGTAAACTATCTCCTATGATGCAATTCTTATCTAACTGCTATGATTCTAGAACAAATACTTTTAAAGCACCTCTCTCTTTCTCTCTCAGCCCCCGAGCCATTTTATTCATGCAGGGAGTGCTGGTTATAGCATTGCACAATTCTGTATCCACATATTTCTAAACCTCTGAAAAGACTGTACATGTCAGGGATGTATGTGGTAAAAACAAGTCGCAGCATCCAAAGTCCTTGTACATGAAAAGATTCTCTCCCAAATGAACTGCAGCCTAATTTTCCACCCACCCCACTTGCAAACAAAAAGCTAGCAGGTCAGGCAGATGGCCTTTAGATTCTTTCGCTTGTAGTCTTCCATGTGCAAAGCATCTTTTACAAAGTGTGAAGGAAATCCTTCAAATACATAGTCTCCCACCTGCAGTCCGAAGTGGCACAGTCCTGGTGAGAACTGTATTGTGTACATTTGTTACATGTCTGAACTGGCTTTTCTGCAAAAGATGACAAGAATTAAACTGCATTAAGCATTTGTCAAAATGAACTGTTTTTTTATTTGTAAGCATAAGCTCGTATTTTTGCTATCAAGTAGTGATTCTTCTTTTTGTTTCTTTCAAAGTTTTAAAATGGCTAGTTGGACACTCTGAAAGCTGGCTTTTTAAAAATTAAATATAATAATATATAATAGTATATATGGAATACAGTTCCATTAGCCTGTGTGAGCTCAGGAATGTTGGAAGGGCTTATTGACTGAATCTCAATTTGGCAGAGCCTATTAAGTATGTGATACTATATGCTGCAAAGAAAAGTAGGGAGGAGAGAAAAATGGAGGAGAGAACTGAATAGGGGGGAAATTGTGCATTTAACTACCGAACTAGAAACCAAAACTGTACTCATACCGTTCATTCATTGATGGACTGTAAATTTCTAGAGGAATCAGCACTTTTTGATTGCGAAAGCAGTCTGTAAGGCATCCAATTTATTGTGAGGCAAAACTGTTTTGAATACTCTTTCAATAATATACAGGAAATTGCTAGGTTAATTCTAACTCTGAAGTAAGGCTTGTGCATTTGTAAAGAACAGCATTAATTGGTTTTTCTTCATTTCCCGTAATCTTGTTCATAACCACACTCTCATCTGAGCTAAGAAAAAAAACCAGTTTTTCATTTTTACAATCTTATAATTTAAAATTAAATCAGCACATCACTACAAATATTTCCAAGAGAGAGAGAGAGAGATTAAATAGGAGCAACATAAAATAGAAAGCATTTTTAAAATGATTTTTCAATACCACATGATGCATAGGAACTCTGAAAAGTCTCAGTATTGCCGACTAGCTTTGTTTTGTATTTTATTTACACTTCAAATTAAGTTCAACAATGATGTCACAAACACAATGCAAATCTCACAGAAAGCCTGTAGCCTATCCAAGGTCACTTGGACATTATCTACAAAGGTACACAGCAATCTGCTCTCGTGACACTGTTCACCTGTCTTCCAAGCTATGTGTTGAACTCCTACATGTAACAAATTATTGGCAGTTCAAGGGCATGGTAATTGGGGTGGTGGGGTTGTACCTAAACCCAACCATCAGCTAAATGGCTATAAGCAGAGGATCTTCTCAAACCTTCCTAAATTGCAAATCCCAGGATTCCATAGGATGTTGCCATGGCAGTTAAAGTGAAATCAACATTATAATTGGAAAGTCTGAAAAGGCCCAAGGGCCAAGAATCAAATAACTTTAGGAACGTTTGTTTTCTTTTTTAAATTCTATTTTCCCCCTTCTGCTTTTCCTTTTCTATCATGTATTTTCAGATTGTATACCTGAGGGCAAAGCCCTTCCAGTTATAGAGTGGTGTATGTATCCAATAAATACACAGAAGATACCTGATAGTGCAACTTCTGGCTTAGAAGTTAGACTTGTTTTCTTTCCTCTAGGGAAAGACCAAATGGGTATATTTCAAAGTGGGAAAAAGGTTGAATAAAATATTGTCATAGCAATGGCTGTTGCTACACCACATCATAAGTGGGCAAGTTTTGGAGCCCATAGGACCACACCACTCCATTCTGGTACCCTCTGGAGCTTCACTGGGCCATACTGATGTCACTCCTGTTCACTTTTAGGACCACAGCTGAAAAACTCAATGGAGGTGCCTCTGGTTAAAATGATAGTCAGCGCCACGGAGTGGAGAGAACACAGCCTGATGGTGTGAAGAACACAGGAACTTGATCCCCACAGTGATAACCTGGACTGACTCTATCTGTGGCAAAAACAGGCTTTGGGCTCCTATCTATCCCCAACCCCAAAGTGTATAGAACGAAATGCTTCAAGGGGGCAATCCTATGGTTGTGTGAATGGAAGCTCTCTAACTCCACATTCCAAGACCCCTTTTCTCTAATGTCTTCAACATCCAGAATTTGAAGGGCTCCTGCATTCAGATAACCAGGTTCAGTATGAGCATGAACTTCTATACAGCATAAGAGTAGTCACATTACAGAAGCTCCTGAGGCTTCTCCTGATCACTCCTGATCCTTGTACAACCACAAATGAAAAAATGTGTGCTGAAAACTGGAACAGTCCTGCAGACATCAGGGCTGTTTGTAAGTGTTCTTTGTCATTTAAAAATGGAAGTCTTCTTTTGAAGAAACCAGAGAAATTGCCAGTAGCTTCCAATAATTTAATAGTAACCAAGAAAAACATGTATCCAGTTTACTTTCTCTCTGACCAGGCTTTACAATTCCATCACAGAATTCAGGGCAACACTGGTTCCTTGGTCTGGCGCTTCTCTGTATAATAAACCAGCTCTAGCAATAAACTACTTTTTTAAAAAAAATAATAAATTGTGCTCGCTTCGGCAGCACATATACTAAAATTGGAACGATACAGAGAAGATTAGCATGGCCCCTGCGCAAGGATGACACGCAAATTCGTGAAGCGTTCCATATTTTAAAAAATAATAATAATAATAATAAATTAACTACATCAGGAAATGGGATGGACACATGTTGTTGCCTCTGGGCACAGACGAGCTAAACCATTCAATATTCAATGCTTTCTGCAGCAATAGCGCTGTGCACCACAAACCAATACTCCATGCCAAATTGCATGAGGCTGGCTAGAGGGCAGCCAACATGGGAGGATCACATTCTTATATGGGTCACAGTTCAGAACTTTTGTTTTTGTAACAGCTTACAGTAGACTGAATACTCATCCCCTTATCATGCCAGATCAACTCACTCTGCAAACTATTAAAAAATGTAAGACATCTCCAACATGGAACTGCAGCCACTCCTCCCTCAGCAATCTGAGTTGTCATCAGGAACTCATTTGGGAATTGATTACGTTCTCTCTGTTAGGGCTCATTTAGACTGTTCTCTTCAGGCACCTTTTAACTCACTTCTTTCATGGATTTTATATGTCAACATGATCAAATGGTAAAATGAAGACAGAAGAGAGAAAAATGAGGAATTAATCCTGGAGAAAAAGAGAATCCTCTTCTCTTTTTCTGTGGCATTCAGTACAGCTAGATCTATAAATGAAGCAAAATTATGAGAGAAAAAGGAGACTGTGGGTTAGAGACATCATTTTATTGCTTCAACACATTTCAGAGAAAGGTTTCCCTGCAGACAGAAAATGAGCACACCACAAGATCATTACTGCAACCTGTCTTCCACCTCCTGCTGCTTTGCTAGTTTTCTTTTTGTAATACAGGTTGTTTTTAATAGGACAAGGAGGAGGAA
Source organism: Iguana delicatissima (assembly GCA_948472985.1). NCBI lineage: Eukaryota > Metazoa > Chordata > Lepidosauria > Squamata > Iguanidae > Iguana > Iguana delicatissima. The sequence continues at coordinate 44,423 of CAOKZL010001025.1, forward strand.
AGCATGTAAAACTTGCCTCATCCTCCTCTTTGGTCTGAAGCACTATAATCCACTTTACCACCTGTGATCCTATTTGTCCTGCTGCCTGAGTTGAATAGGATATGCACCTCCCCATTGACAATGCAAGCAGAAATGGATGACCTATAATTATGAGTTACAGAGGGCAGTTTATGCCAAAACCCCAGAAATGTTCAAAACCAAGGTTCTGGAATATTTGTTTCTTAAAATAATGTTCCATTTTGGATGTGCTGTGAAACCAAAGTTACACAATTGCAAAACTGTTTAAATGCTGCAATATTATTATTATTACTGTATTTATTTATGATGATTGTATTCTGCTTAATTTAACAAAGTCTTTAAGCTGTTCACATTTATACTAATATAATACAGTATAGAAATACAAAACAATATAAAAGCCATTTTAAAATAACAAACAGCACTTCCAACAGCCACTGTAAAAACAGAGCAAAGAATCTAATCATTAATAGTCAGAGAAGTTCTGAATAAATAAATGTTTTAAAGAAATGTGTAATGCTGGATATGGTTTCCTTCTCTCTCCCTTTTGTGTGTGTGTGGGGGTGTTCCAGAAAGTAGTGAGGGTGCCACCAGTGAAAAGGACAGCTTTTGTAATACTAGATTATAGCATTTTATGGCTGGAGGACCAGTAGTATCTGCTTATATGTGCCAACTACAAAATAATGCTTTACTGTGGCTTTGGGCATGTATCTTCTAAGCCAACAGTCCTTCCAAAATATCTTGTGCATAAAATATTTCCAGCAGGACTGTTCAACTGCTGGTGGTGATAACTGGAGGCAATACAAGCTGGAGCCAGCTATAATACCTCAACCACAATCTCCATGTGGGAATTCTCAGCACCTTAAAAAGATTAGTTCAGTTCTCAGGGTTCCTGGAAGGATAAGCCATAAAAAAGTTAACCCTTACAGAAAGCCCATATATGTTTCTAGTACAGATAGACCTATGGGAGCAAATTAACTTAGTGCTCTGGTTATTCGAAAGAAAATTAAGGACAGTCCTGTCTTTAAGCAACCTTTTATACGACAACTCTAAAGACCAGATAAGGAATTCCTCAGTTGAGGATTACTAGAGCCTTATACATAGGCATTTCTAGCATAAATGATACTGCATAAACACTGACAAAACAAAAGTACTGACAAGACAGACCCATGCCCTCTGACAATCATAGTTAAGTGCTTCTGGATCAAGTAAAGTCATTATTTTAAAACTGTCTCAGCAACTACAAGAGTAGTTCAGAATGCATACATAGCCCTTAAAGAATCAGATATAAAAGGTACCTACTGCTTGTTATCTTGGATGGTAATCTTTAAAATGTGGGACTCTTAAGATTCATGCTGAATGCAAACAGTAACATCGGAGTGGTCCTGCAACACAATTGTTTCATCTCTGTTAGCAAAAACCTGGGTCAACTGTAATTAAAAAGGCTGAAGCTCATAAATTTAATTGTGCGGGGTTTTTTTTACTTATTTTTAAAGAAAAGCAACCTATCTGAAGTGAAATACTGGCACTTTCATCTTTTTTCCTGTGGAGGAGAGAAGTTTCATAGGGTGCTATTCAGCAGAAGCATGGGTATAAGGGGTTAAGAAACCCCCTTTGTGTTGGTTTTCTACTTAAAACTGCAGACCTAGTAGCTGTAATGCCTCTTTAGAGGTCCTTAAACAAAACTGAAGAACTACAACCTGAACATTTAGTTCCAGCCTAATACTACAATTATAACAAACTTATCTGAAAATAAACTGAAATGAAATTACTTGGATGTTTTTTCCCTCAGAGAAAACATTTGAAAGATGCACATTTCTGCTACAGTGACAATCATTTGAGCAAGAAAACTTAGTTTTGCTGCATGTGCTATCCTTCATATATTTTTGACATATTTTTAAGTATGCAAAGTGCAAAATGCTGCACAAAACTAAAGTACTAGATATAGTTCTAGGTACCACGACTTAAAAGCAGCATAGACAAACATGTCCAAAGAGTGGTGATCAAGATGAAGAACAGTTTGGAAACAAAGCCTTACAGAGCAGGTAGGAAAAAGGTGTGTGGGGGAGACATGGCAATGACAGTCTTCAGACAGCTGAAAATCTCATCCAAAAGATAGAACAGACTAGTTCTTTTGTTTCATGGGCAAGGACTAGAATCAATAGGTTTAAGTTTCAAGGAAGCAGAATAAGAAACTGCTACAGAAGGTGGTAAGCTTTCCTTCATTAGGATAACTCCTAACTTCATTAGGATAACTATGTAACTTGAAGCAGAGGCTGGATGGCCATCTGTCAGGGATTCTGTAGTTACACCCTGCTTTGTAGATTCTGTGTTCTGGACCAGATGGCCCCCAAGGTCCCTTCCAAATCTACTATTGAAATGAAGTATCATACAGAGACTCTCATCAGGCAGCCACAGTGTGCTGCAGCTCCCTGCAGAGTAGCAAACCCAGGCCTGCTCCTTCATCATGTGTAAAATGAGCCAAAAAAACAGACCACAGAATGTGATAAAGGATCCTGCCATCTAAATGCAATTTCTTCAACTATATTGTGCACTTACTTGTTCAACTGTAAAGTTTCAATAGGATTTCTCAACTTTTAATCAAGATGATACCCAATATCCAAACTGCTGTTTAAGACAATCAGCCTCTTGTTTCCCAGCCAGTGTCAAGAGTAAGACCACATGTTTTACAGTCACATCTGAAAGCTGTCTGAGCTCTAACTGCTGGTGAATATTCCCTAACCCAAGAAAACCAGTTCTACACAGCCACAGATCCAACTTTCACTGTGGAAATAAATACTGTTACATATATAATGTTACTATGTAACTTGTGGCAGATCTAAGTGTGATTTGCTACTTGTTGTGTAAAACTGCCACCCATTCTGAGGCAGATTTTGGAGCCATGGCATACAGGTTAGGCAAGTTCTGAACTTCTCTTCAGTGAAAGCCGCTAAGAAAAAAAGTTCATTTGGATGGGAATAGTCTGTGCAAAGATGTCTTATGTCATTCAAAGAGAGAAGCACATTTTAATTCTTTTACATATAGGAAGGGAAGAAGGAGAATTTATCTTGACATTGGGCTAAAAATAGATCTAGTACAAGTGACCTAGATTGAGATCTAGCACAAGTTAAACAGCACAAGTCAGACAAAGTCCAAAAGATACACATGTCTAACAGTGTGCATATCTTATCAGTATATGTGAGAGTCTTGAGACTGGTCACATCTCTCTGTTGATTGTGCACTCTGCAGCAAACTTGTTTTTGTTCCTATGCTATGTTAGACTAACCCCCAGCCAATATAGGACTTGCCTGCTAATGCATCTCTGATGGATGGCCTACATTTAATAGTCCACCATTTTCCCTGACAGTGTGTTCCACTGTTGAAAAAATATTACCATGAAGCAGCTATTCCTAATGTTTAATCAAAATCTCCTTTTCTTATAATTTGAACCACTAGTCTGGGTGTTATTACTTGAAATGGCAAAAAACCCCACTGTTGCTTCATCCTCATTGTGACAGCCCCTCAGATATTTAAAGATGGCTGTCAGTGTCCTCTGAGAAAAACACAGTAACAATAGGATTCTCCATAAATTACAACAGATTGTTTTGGCTAAAATTGTCAAGAATTGTTGACCACAAATTTAAAAAGATAACTAAGCTACATATTATACAAACCTTTTTTTCAGATTGTGAACACAAAGAAAGCATTTGCACAAAAAACTATGTCTGCCACAAAATCTATTCTCCAAGAACACTATGTGTTAAGATTTGTCCAGATTACAGCCTGAGTCAAAAAGGACTGTGGGTGGTAAAATGGAGAAGAGCTCCAAAGCTGTCTCTTCCATAATGCCCTGTGAGCAATGTTCTGTGCTGGCAGCATTGCTCCCAAGGGCATTCTGAGGAAAAAAAAAAGTAGTCCTGCTGGCCACTTCTTCATGCAATATTTATCCTCAGAGTGAAGAGGGAAGACAATTTGCCCTTCCCTTCCAAATGAGCTGAAAGATGGAATTTGGCATCATCCTTTTTCTCAAAGACTGGCCTTCATGCACAATGATGTCATTCTCTTTTTAATTTAATGCTGCAACTTCTACCTGCTTTGCATAAAAAACACTATTCTTTCACTGATCATTCTTTTGGTTTTCTATATTAGTGCTAAGTGTTCAGACTGACTGGATTTCATCTTCTAACCTTTACCTTGAAGCCCAGCTTCAAAACATGCAATACTTCTTTACTTGTCATTTTCACGCATTTTAATTAAACTAGTATTAAAGGGTAAAACAGGAAAGTCTTGATGCTTAAAATAAAAATAGCTCCCTCTTCTTAGTGTTTTACCTCCATGTAGTATCAAAGTCAGGATGCAATCAGACTGTATCATCCAGGAATATTTTGAGCTGAACAGCTACAAATCCCTTAAGTGTCACCCCCACACACACTAATGGCCAACAGCTGATGTAAAACCAATAGAGTCCAAGTAAAGTTTCATAAATCCTTTCTCAAAGACAATCATCATTCTCATCAGTATGCTGCTGACACTTAGCTGTATAGTCCTCCCTCTATATTTGTGGGTTTGACCTTTGTGAATTTGATTATTTTTGAGGAGCGTGCATGCATGCATTGCCTTCCCACATTTGGGCAAATGAGAAGAGAATGGGAACGGGAGCATGAAGAGGGAATGCACACATGTTCCTTCCTTCTCTGTGTCTGAGCAAAACAAAAGGGAATGGAAGAGGGAGCATGGAGAGGGAAGGTATGCCCATGTATTCCCTGGCTTCCTCAATCAGGTGAGAGAGGGAAGATATTCACAGGGTTGTTGTTGTTTTTTTAACTTTTGTGAGGGTCCTGGACCCTGAACTATCGCAAAAGTGAAGAGGCCACTATACTTCTCTTTGTCATGGGAGTCATCTGAAGCATTGAAGGTACTGGACTGGTAACTGCATTCTGTAATGGGCTGGGTGGGGGAAGCTGAATAAGATGGAACTCTGTGTACTGGTGGTTTCTGGATTTGAGAACTGGGTAACCTTAGGAGTACTCCTAGGCCCCTCCTGTCATGGGAGGCCCAGGTGGACTCCATTGCTTAGAATGCTTGAAACCACCTTCAGCTGGTCTGCTAAGTCATGATCTTTTCTGAACAAGGATAAGCTAGCCACAACAGTATACGTATTGGTCACTTCCAGATTAGACCACTATAATGCATTCTACATTAGGTTCCTCTTTGAGATAACTTGGATGTTGCAGCCAGTACAAAATGCAGCAGGTAGAATGTTGATGGAAACACTGCATAAAAACCATGCAACACCAGTCTGGCGTGTGTTACTGTTGCAACATTACAAGGCAAAACAGTGGCTGCCAAGACACTTCTGGTCTAAATTTAAAGTGCTAGTGATGACATTAATTAAAGCCCTAAACAAGGAGTGCCTCTTCCCATATCTACCTGCTTGAGGACTGAAGTCCACAGGAGAGACTCTCCTCTGTGTGGGGACAATACAGTCTTTTTAAACTATTGCTTTACTATCGTTAAGTTGGTTAAACTGATTCCCATTCTGAGAGCTTATATAGTGATATAAGCTCATCATATCACTATAATATTATAATGATATTATATTTTAATATATAAATATTAATATTTTATTATATAATAAAAATAAATAATCATGGTTTGAAGTAGCACTTGCCATTTGCTGGACCCAACCAGCTACTCTCCTGTGACTAGGTTCCAGAGGCTAAATGCAGAGTATGTCACGTGTCTCCAAGATAAGCACCTTATCTGTAATCATAGGCTGTAGGCTAGGCTGCTCATGAGTCTAGATGGCATTCTATGGATAAAACAATCTAGTATGATTTCCTTATCCTTTGCAAAATGAACAGTGTATTTATTATTACTTGTACCTACACAGATATGCCTCAAATGTCATACAAATTTGTAAGAGAAGAACAATCTCCCAAGCACTGATGAGTGATATTGGCGGTTTGGTGAGAAAAGCATTCAGGACAGGTCCATCTAGTTATAATCCTTCCTCTTCTGTTCTCTTTGTGAACAAAAGCAATTTCACTGATAACAGTATTGATTCACTCATGGTTCTCCCCAATACCTTTGAAAATAAGAGAGGTCTGAGTGTGCACACATGCACACACACATACATTCTTGTTTCTTCTCCTGAAGGACATTCCTCTAATCAAAATAAACCCCTTTATGCTGGGTTCCCTCCAGGGGCAAAAAGTAGTTTACTGACAATGGTTTTGATAAGAAAAATGTCCCCCAGGGAGTGAGATAAGTAATGCATAGTAAACATTCATCACTGATACAGATAGCAGCTCAGGGACAGATCGAAGAACACCTATCTGGGAAAAAGCGTTCATGTGACCAAGCAATAGAGCTGGCTCAAGCCTTTTTGATGCCTGAGACAAAAGGATAAGACTAGTTCAAAACTGTGTGTGCGTGCATCTGTGCATGTCTGTACACATATACATAGGGTGAGAGGTGCACAGGTCCCATGCAAAACCCCATCCTCCTAGCAAAAGAAAATCAGCATGTCAAAAGCTACTTTGCCATACTTTGTCAAAGCAAAGTAAATTGTTTCTCTCTCATATGCTTCTTTTTTCTAAGTGCAGAATGTCTTCACTGAACAGCACGATTCCTACTGAAATGAATTAAACTGGTTCCTCAGAATAAGGCAGAGGGAAGTTGTGGTGCAGCTTCCTTCAGCCTATTTAGAGACTGATTTACCGGAACTTTTAAAGAATATTTCATTAAGTAACTCAGTACAAAGCTACCATTTCCCCACTCCCAGTAATTTATTATCATTAGCACTGGGAAAAAATTTCATAACCTTAACTCCTTATCACACTGCTTTTCTATTCCTTTAAAAACCAGCGTCTTAGAATTGGCAAGAGAACAGCATAAAATTTTACTTCTTTTTTCCCCTCAAAATGCCTCTAAAAACATTCTTAACACTTTTAAGAATTACTTGTTATACCAAAAAAAATAGGGTTTTTTTCCTATTTGTTACCTAACCTCTTAATAGTAACTTTTTAACAACCTCATTACATTAAGCACATCTAAATACCAAATAAATCTTCCAAGGTATAAACAGTTTAAATCCAGCTTGGAATCTCAAAACAAATAGCACTCACAATCTTCTGTTCCCCTAGCAGTGTTCTGAGATACCAAAAGCTTTTGGTTTAGGAGAACAGGCATAAGATCCAAAACAACAAAGGAATCACCATAGAAACAGAGGTGGACAATTATACAAATGCCACAATTAAGACAGCAACTTTCCAATAACTATATTTGCTTCTTCTGGCAGAATCACTTGTTTGGCATTTATGACATAAAATTAGATTGTGAGGTTGAGAGAGGCACTGAGATCAGCCAGAGGCAATTAGAAGATTGGCAAAGCTGCCAAGTAGTTCTACTAAACGAATAGAATGCAGAGATCTGCTTCAATTTAAAATTGCTATTACTTCCCCTAGGCTTTTAGAAGAGGTCTACAAAAATCCCTAAGATGGTAGATAAGTCAAGGAAAGAAGAGAACTGGCAGTTTTCCAAACTCAGCTTTATTATGTGCTAATCTAGATGCATGATCCAACCGGAATCAAGCACAATTAAATTCATCTGACTTCACCAAAAGTACCCAAATGGATGAAGGAAAGAAGTTCCACTAGGTTTTCAGACAAAGAGTCCCGCTAGGTTCAACAAAACTTCCCTGTGATTTGACTTTTCTTAGTAAGATCCACAGTGAAGAGCTGTTCCCCTGTCGTTGCAAGGTCAGATTGAAGATGTGAATGGCAAAACTCTCTGTGATGGGAGTTTCCTAACTGGTAGAAACTGACCTCTAGCATTTAAGCCACCATCTGAGGCTTTTGGCTTCTTATTTTAAAGCAATCTTTTTTCTTCATAAGCCTCTTATTAAGTGGCAGTTCAGTTTTTTTAAAAAAAACTTTGCTGTTATTTCTTTGTGGTATGTTAAATTATATTAAAATTTGTTTTACATCATTATTATTGAACTTCTAAACTCCCTTGAGGACTGGGATAGGTCCAAAAGTTAGACATCTAAAATGTAAGAAACTCAACTTTAAGTACACACCACAGCTGCAAAAGGCTAGAAATGTGAACTGCTGGGATGCAATAACAGCTATCCATATACTGATATTTCAACATGGTGAAATTGGGAAGAATTAAACCAGCTTCCATTTGACTTCTCAGTTCTATAAGCTCACAGAATGGAAGGAGAGAAAACTCAGCAACTGTGAGCTGTTTTGCTCAGCTTGGCAAACTTCCAGGCAAGACATGTTGACCCACCCACTCAAAGCCAGATTTTTAGCCTAGCAAGTATATCAGCAGCGTCCCTTCAGTTGTTTACTCCTATCCTCACTGGAAATTAAAAGCAGAAGTCAGAGCTCAGCCCCCTCCTCCAAGCTTGTTTCAAGGGAAAAAAAAGAAAAGAAATCTAAAGATTGTGCATGCACCCTTTGCTTGCTGCCTTGCAGACAAAAAAGAATATGTTGATCTAAATTGACGGATATATCTTATCTAGAGAAGGTATACTACAGAGTACTTTTTTTAGGTGTATACCAGAGATGCCTGAATATACACCTGAAGTGTGTATGCAACAAACATCTGTGCAATACATATGAAGTACATGGCCAGATGCACGAGTGGATGTAGCTCTCTACTGAGTGAACGTTTCATGAGAAGTCGAGAGATGCATATTCCATGAAATGATCCATGTTGAAAGCCACATGTTGGGGATGCAGCCATATTTGTGCCCATTCTCACAGTTATCTGTTTTTACCTAAAGGTAACAATGAGCAGAATATGCACCAGAAGTTGTACATAGTTTCAGTAATAACAATTTCTGTGTAATGAACTTCAGACTGGAAAGCCCCTAAGGAATTGCAGGGCCAATCCTAAAATGCCTATAAATGAAACCACAAGATGCAGTACAAGAGTCACCATGGGTGGGGCTGCTGAATCATGTTTGGAAATTTCTGATGGATTCTGAAATAAGGGCCATACTGGGCCATGGTGCACATATAAGGGAGCTTTCATTGTGCAAGGCTGGATTATCAATGGTGCAGGTGGATCATCAGTGACTGGGGGCCCATGTGCTAATGGGGGCAAAAACCCCCACAAACTTCTTATATTGTGATGTTGTCAAGAAAGAATTGTGTCTGAGGGCATAGGTAATATACTTCTTCCCCTTTCCCATCTTCCCTGAGGGTTGGTAGTATTTACCACCTATCCTGGCCTCATTTTGCAGCTCTGGGGTACGTGGGTGGTACATTGAGGTTACTGACTATTAAGACTCTAGCCTCAGTCATTCCAACTGGAACACATACATGAAACGATGCCTGGAACACCTCTCCCTTGCCCCACTTCTCTCTGGCCTGAAAGAGAATGGTTCCAGCCCCAGGGATGGCTTTTCTTGGCTTGGCACCACAGCCAAGCACAATCCACTACTGCACAATGCAAGCCCACTCAAGGAATCCTCACATATGTGCATAAAGGAAGTCCCCCTTTGGGGTTTTTTTTTTTTTTTTGGAACTTCTTCAGGACCTCTATGAGATTATGGCTTATCCATTAGCGCTCATGTTCAGTGGCACCAAAGTGAAGAAAGAGCAAGACGTGATAGAAGCATGACTATCTTTTAATATGCATGTAACTCCAACAGGGGCATATGTGCTTAACTGTCATAATTAAAATAAAAAGAAAAAAAGCAAATAATTGAAGCTACAGTTAATTGGGAAATAGTACATTGTGATGTGCTGACTAGACAGGATACTTGCTGAACACTTATCTACTTTTTAGCTGCAAGCACAGGTATCATAGATTCATGCTCTCAATGTATCTCCCCCATCTCAGATACTCAAAATCCAAGAAAGGAAGCGGATCATTTAGGGCAGCGCTCCCACCCACACCTATATCTCACTACACAGGGTGTTTTGCTGAAAAAAATCAGTTCTGTTGCGGTGGAGGAGAGGAGGAGGAGGGAGGGGTAAGAGAGAGATTGCTGGGGACGAGGATGCCACTTCATTAGAACTGTATTGTTCCCCCTTCTGCCATCACTTGGCTCCTTCTGGACTTGTTCTGCTTGGGAGCCTCAGTCTGCGGTCAGAAAAAAAAATACTTACGGCAGCAGAAGCCCTGAGTGAGTCAACGGATAGCAGAGGAGTGTGGAGTGGGAGGAAAAACACTGTGCAAAAACAGTTAATCCCTTCCCAGTTGTCTTGGTCCTTTAGGACTATCTTAGACATTAAGAAATAAGAAGGCCCTTGATAGCTTGTGCACCAAGAGGCCTTTCTGATCAAGCATATTCACCACAAGAATGACCAGCTAGACACTGGAGGGCAATTTACAGCCAAAGCACTCAAGCAATAGCCCTTTCCTCTCACTCGTCTTTTAACATTAGGTATTCTGGACACGAGCTTTCATTGCTAATGTAAGCTTTGTAAGAGTCTAATTCACATTACGTACAAACATGGCCAACCCAAAATACATGTCTCCCAGAAAGTGACTAGACAAGCAGGTGAACCTAACTTAAGCACATGCAATGGCACAGTGTCCTTTACTAAATGAAAAGACATTGTTGGTCTGTATCATATATGTGTGTGTTATGCGCTCTTTGTGACAGGTTCGCCTTAGAGTCACCATAAAAGAGAAATGATTTTAAGTCATACAACAACAACAACAACAACACACACACAACCAGCTCTGTCCAACAACAGAAGTAAACAACAGCTGAAGAATTCATAAGGAAGAGCCAGAAGGCTGTCACTGTGAACTACCGAAGATCTAACACCTGATGGAGTTATCCTATTCTATATAATGGCAAGGCCAACAAAGCCTATCTAACAAATCACAATGGTTGTTTTTGTTTTTTGGTGGAAGCAAAACTGAGAAGATGATTTTCAGTACAGAAGCAATATGAAGAGGTACTTAATCTCTTCTAGCCAAGATGGACTGATTCAAATCAAGGTAACATAAGCCAGCAAGAAAAAGAAGGTTGCTTGAAATTACTGGTTTAAATCAAGTTCCCCACTATAATTTTGCACATTTTCTTTGAAGTAATAAAAGTCTCACCAATAAACCATGTTAATTTATAAATATGTTTATACTGTTCCTTTTTTCTTAGAACCAAGAAGAAGAAAGTGAATTGGCCATGACTATATTGTCCTCTCTTCCGATATTATTGTGCATACAGACATTCTGCACATCTTTCTCTTTTTCAAAAAAAAATATAATTTTTTTTAAAAAATCACGTAAGCAATGTCTTTACTATCTTTTTATGAAGCGTCTCTTCCTTACAACCAGCAGCTATTATACCTTGTGATGTTAAGAATGGAAAAGAAAAAAAGCATGTAATTTTGTCTTCCCTGCTGTTCAGTGTTGCACTTTTCTACTTTACTCTGCCTCAAACTGGCTCTTGTTCATACCTTCCAAACAAAACATATTACATAAGTGAAATGCTTGCAGTTGATAAGTCAAAGAAGAGTTTGATAAGTACAAAAAAACTACAGCAGCTGATATTCTTGCGGAGAAAGTACAATGTATAGTTATGTTTGGTAGACAGAATGTAGAAACTTGTGTCTTTAAAAAATCAAAATAGTTTGTTAATTATACAGATAGACCACATTTAACTGATAGAGGTAATAGGTGGGCAACCTGTGGCCCTAAGACCAGAGCCTGGAAACAATACCTTACAATTCCCAAAATCCTCCTAGCAGTTCCCCTAGCTCTGGCCCTAGGACCACATGCAGAGTCTCATCCTGATTTCATACACCCTTAGTATAATTTCTAATTTCAGAAATCCTCTGCAAGTAGTCCATTAGGGCTTCTGGCAATAGTAATCTGTCCTTTTTTCCCAGCACTCCAGTGTGTGGGAAGGCAGGAAGAAGGGAGAATGTAAGGGTAACCCATCTATTTTTCCTTCTGACTCTGCCCATCATTAGCTTCAGCCCTGTTCACTGTGGCCTCCAACAGATTACTTGCACAGGCAAAAAGTTGACTTTATCTGCTCCATAGACTACATATTTAAGTAAGTTTCTCTAAAAAAAAAGTTTAGTATTTAATTTTAAAAAACACTTATTTTTTATTTTTAATAACTGATCACCCATCTCCTAGTCACTACTTCTCCACTACATCTCCCCAGCTCTTCTTGTTTCCCTGGGCCACCATTTAAGACTGGTAAGTAAACCCAGATCTGCAGGTGACAATTCTGTTCCTATTCTCACCTTGTAACAGGAGACACTCCAATAAACAAAATGCCTATCTCTTAGCAAATGAGAAAATAAATGGACAGATTGTAAGTATGTTAGGGATTTAATAAGACAGCAACAGATAGAAAATACTAGACCAATCCTTAAGCCCACATGGAATGTAAGACATACTCAAGACATGTGCAAAAGAAAGCCAATTTCATGTCAATAATAAAACTGTAATTTCTAGAATTTGTGTTATTCTGGAAACTACCTAGTACAGAGCACCCTATTCAGAATGGATCCAGATTCTGCTTTTTCATGACAATTCTGTTTGTACGGAAATCTCTCATAATTTCTCAAACATTTCCAAAACAAGAAACTTGAGAAGAGTCTTGTATTTTGCTGTGCTAGATATAGATTCTGACCAAAGGCCTGCCATAAGACATAAGTCTATTTATAACATAGGGTTAACATGCTGGTCAACTGACTGCCTATTATGAAACTGCATAGAATACTTCATCAAGTCAACAAAGCTTTTGTATAATAAGTGGCAGAATACTGCTTTTGTTGCACCCTGGGGTTATCTGATACCAATGGTATGAGTGAGGACCTTGCTATTTAGCAATCAGGATAACATACTATTGACTTAGAAGCAGGCACAACTTATTCGGCAGTCCTAAGAGTTTCTCCCCTCTGTCCTTTCATTTAAGGTATATACGGCTCAGCCTCTTAATCAAATGCTCTAAATGCAACAGTCTGTGTACAGAAAGGACAAAGAGTTCAGAAGGATCCATCAGAGCTAGCACAGAAGTAATTTCCACAGGGGACTTGCATCAAATCTATAACTGTGGTTATGAGGAAGGAGGGTCCTCCATGTGAAATGGCTTAAAAGACTCAGGAGGGACTGGATCCTGGAATCATCAAGAAAATACATCATTAACCATGTAATTCTGTTCTCGTTCTTGTGTAAATTCACACTTTCAGCAAGTTTTTTTCCCCAGCCATCAGACATTTTTACTAAGCCCCATCAACTGCTTCATCTTCCCAGAGCCTTGCCTTCAATAAGAAGTCTAGCATAAGTGCATTAATGGTGATAGGGTGCAGATGGAAAATTCTATATTCTAATGCTCATTCTCAGCATCCAAAAGTGTAACTGATATCCAACCTTGGATCCCTAGATGTTGTTTTCTTCAAAATCCATAATACTTGCCCACTGGCCATGCTAGTTAAGAATAATGGGAACTGTAGACCAGAATCATCTGAGACCCAAAGCTGAGAACTACTAGAAGGTACTCAAAGACCTTAAATATTATAGTGTTTGGGGGTTGCGTTGGCAGCACTGAGTACAACTACTTATTCTAACAGAGTTTATGATTTTCATTGGACAGTATAATGCTCAATTAAAGGTCTAAATAAGGGTGTCAGGCCTATTTAATAATAATTATTTAAAAAACACTGTTGAGTTTTAATAAAGAACCTGTCACACAGAGCAGCCATACAATGTTTTATCAGAGATATAAGGTATGGGGGGGGACAAAATTAGTGGTAAACTCTCAAGCTTTTTAAATTTCATTCAATTTCAGTTGTACATTGTTACCGAAACCATCTTTAAAAAATTTACCAAATGATAAAATATGAAGCAGTGTTTTGATTTCTTCACTTAAACAAAGCTTTCTCTGAACAGTCAAGTTCAATAAGCTAATCCCTATGAAATTTCTTACCTTGTTTGATCAACCATTCATGAAGCATCATGAAAAAGAGATGCCAGTGTTTCTGCCCACCATATCTATACAGTAGCCATAATTGCTGTGTGCCCTATACTTGCAAAATTAGCTTGCTAGATTGCCTTTAGACAGGTGGTAGTTTTAGTCTAAGACAATTACAGGGGTTTTAGATGAGGCGTGCACTTCCCACTGTTATTAATACTGCAAAAATGCAGTATCCTTTCACATTGGTTTTTATTTGTTCATCACTTTGGGAGCCCTTGCGGGTTGGGAGGTGATACAGAAATACCATAAATCAATCAATCAGTCAATCAATCATTCCTTCATAAAGGACTATCAGTTTCCTCCAGACACTGAAGAGAAAATAACCCAACCCTGTTGCTTTAACAAAACTTGTTGCTCAGACATTTAATTAGCAGAAGTGACTCAATTCCTTGCGAGTGGCTGGGGGACTCTGGACTGTTTGAAAGCAAAGACAGAACAGGGTTAGACTCAGAGCAATCAGTCTACACCCTCAGCAAATATTGCTGCATCCTTGGTGTAGAGAAGCAAGGTCTCAAGGAGCTAATTTCCTAACAATGACAAAATTAGGCAAAAGATCATTCCCATATCTCTCCAGACCTGTTCACTATAAGGTTGAAGTAGACTCCTAAGACTTAGATTTATATCAACATATATGAAGTGTAATTGTAATAAATGAGTGTCCAAAAATGTATGCCCAATAACAATATTGGCTATGTCTCCCTGTCAAGTGTAAATGTGGTGGTAAGCCAAGGCAGTATTTGAAATGGCCTTCCCTGGTTCTTTCATCTTAGTAGAAATATACGTGTATTGTATAATGAAACCATGGAAATCAGGATACAAATTTAGTGCAGCTTTGCAAAATTAGCACAGATTTCCCTGTTATGCAAATGATGCTACCTGGAATGTGGCACCCATGAACAAACTCCTACATCTACCCTACAGTTATAACCCTCCATGGCTTACATGCACAACAGTAATGGCCATCTGTGAATAGGAATCCAAAGCATAATTTGATTGGAAGCACACTGTTACTAAAATTATACAAGATATCACTCCCTAAATGTATAGGTAGTATTAATGGTATGCTAGGTACTATATAAATTCCATTAAGGCAACAATGAAGATTAATGAAATTGAACTAATTTTAGATAGGAATCAAACACCAATTTATCAAAATTGGCACGTCAGCCCACGTCCATTCTACTCTCCCTAACTTACTTTTATGGAGCAAATAAACTTATGTCACTAATTAGTTTGCTTTATATCTAAGGCACTGGGTGGATATAAAAATATCATCACTTCCTTTATGTTGACAATAACGCTATCAGGCAAGTCACAATTACTGCTAATTTGCTAATGGAGACCAAATACAGGAGCAACTTTCTCAAAATCATGAATCAAGCCAATTATTGAAGGCAGGACTGATCTTCCAGCCCAGTGTAGTCTCCAGTCACTGGACTGCAACAACACCAACTCAACATTGGCCCTGCTGGCTAAGGTTGTTAGGAAATGCAGTCCAGCAATAGCTGGAAGGTCACAAGTTGCCTGCTCCTGATCAACAGGATCATACTCAAAGAAATCAAATCTCATAGTTACATTTATTTGGAAGATTCAAATTTTAGTAGAATTTACTTGCTGCTGGTTCACATAGACAAATTGAGTACAAGTGGTGATACAACTTTTGAGTCAGACGCAGCAACAGTGGTTCAACATCCCAATAATATGAAGTACTTCTTCTTGGAAGTACCTCCTGTTCTGTACTCTTGTTACCACGGCATTCTGGTCTGGTCTTTGGTGAACTAAGATATCATTTTGATATCATAATTCGGCCCTTTTTCCTGCCACCAGCTAAGTGTTTGTAAGGCTCCGCCGGACAAGCGCAAAGCTAGGCATGGGCAATGGTTGTAAAGTACCAGATATAGCCAGTTCCGCTTCAGGGGGTAGCCACCCGAAAACAAACACCTTAACTGCAAGACAAAGAGAACTCTTTGCCTGTGAAAACACCCTGGCAAGCCAGGCACTTAACGGCCGAGCTAGCCGCATCTACATCTCAGCCATACTATTGTCAATTTGGTTCATAACTCAATCATACAAATTCCAACCTTTCGGAGCCTTCGTCCCCAGACCAAAACTCATTGTTCTCTTGCAAAGACCAGACCAGCCTGTGGTCGTTCTGTCCCTATAAAAGTTGCCCTGTTTTTGAGAGCTCTTCGGAACTCTCGCTGGACTTTGCTGAAATCACTTAAACTCTTGCTGAATCACTGGCTGGACTTGGCTGAATCACTTACAACCTTGCTGAATCACTGAAACCGTCCGGAACTCTCACCAGATTGTCTTGCTGCCGCTTGGCTCAGCAGGTTCCCCTCAGTCTCCACACCGGGTTTCCTTTCTTCTCTCCAATTGGTGTCTTCAGGACTTCGGACAGGTGGCTTATTGCTTATTTCTCCACAAAACTTTTTTCTTTCCTCACTAGTTAGGTGTGCTTGAGTTTTATTATTTTTCTTGCTTAATAAAACTGTTAGTATTTTAAACTGCTTGACTCCTCACTGACCTGAACCGGTATACATAGGATAAAAGATCTCGCTGCGTTGCCCTGCCTCTCGTTAGCCAAGAGAGTGCTCCAGCTAATTTCCCCCATTTTGCTTGTTTGGTTTGGTTATTTGGGCGTCCCTCCCGAGACCCCCAGTTTACAGGGTAACACTCTTGTTGCTGTTCACAATAATGCTGGGGATAGCTACTAGAGTTTAACTCTAATAAAATGAACGCAGAGTAAGAGCGGTCAAAGGTAGGCCTCAGACCAAAACATTTTTTTTAAATCTGACTTCAGTTCTGCTGTTCTAGAGACAGACACAGTCCCATGCAACAGATATTTACAATATTCTTAAGGACCTAAACCTTGTATATCTATTAGAAGGCAGTTCGGACTACACTGGCAGGCTCTGGAAGTGACAAACTTGTAGATACAATGGGAGAGGAAAGAGACTCAAGCCTTCCTCAAGCCTGATGTGGTTTACAGGCTAACTAATGAGAAACTTAAGGAAAAAGCAAAGAAATTTAAAATCTGCAATGTCAGTGGAATTATAAACATGGCTAATAGTACATATGGAGCCCAGTCCTACGGTTACTTACACAAGTCAGTCCAAAAGCCCTCTGTGGCTTACTTTCAAGAAGCCATGCACAGGATCTTACCCTACGTCTAATGAACAGAAGTACCATATTTCATATTTACGTTAGTTTGGAACCAGTTTCACACTTACTACTTTCCTCAAAGATCCCCGGGAATTGTGAATTTCATGACAGTCTTCAGAACTGTGTTTTAAATAGATACTGCCCCTTTAAAGCATTGTATTTCTCTGGGTTTCTTGTTTGGAACCTTCTCAAGTATAAACAAATAGAAGGATGATTTAATTTTAATCATGGATATGGCCAAAGAAACAAAGGAAAGGATCCCAGGATTACTCTTGACTGCACAGCCAAACCACTGCTTGGCATTCATACAATGCAGGAGAGGACAATCTCCAGCCTGTGAGGCAATCTAGATTGGCCAAGGATTTTGGC
Organism: Iguana delicatissima; assembly: GCA_948472985.1. Classification (NCBI taxonomy): domain Eukaryota; kingdom Metazoa; phylum Chordata; class Lepidosauria; order Squamata; family Iguanidae; genus Iguana; species Iguana delicatissima. The sequence goes on from CAOKZL010001025.1 coordinate 61,941, forward strand.
CCACCCCAAAATCTTGTCTAAGCTTCTCAATTGGGAACAGAACATGAAGATGAGATCTCCATCTTACCTCTGATAACTAGGAGAATTTTGGCCTGCACTGTGTCTTAGCCAAAGAGAGAAACCATGGGGCAACTGACACTTCCTGGCCCCAAGTATCAGCTGTCAGAACAGTAAAGAAAAAACAGTAAAGAAAAAGCTGGGACTCTCCAAGCACCAGCTGAGTGTGCTTGGCTCTGCTCTCCCTCATCTTTCACGCTTCCTAGCTGCAATGTTGTCTAAAAACTCCACCTACATTGTCAGGGGGGTGAAGCCATGCCCCTGATATTAAAAGCATGGCTGCCACTACCCCATTATCATTCAGCCCATGTGAGGTCAGAAGAGTGGAAATCAAGCTGATCACTGGAAACTTGCTCCTCACTTCTGATACAGTGGTTTGAAGCAACACATAGACTACAACATGGAAGCGAAGGAAGAGCTCATCTAAGCCAAAAATACCTGTAGAAGCCATGAAACAGTTAAAATCAGCTGTACTCCTTTGGGCTCCTCATATTCATGAAACTTCATAAGTTACAGAGCAGAGAGAGAGACAGGGAGAAGAGAAAAAACATAAAGTACAAGACATGTAACATGATCCAAGAGTTTAGGAGGTGGGGGAAGGAGAGTGGGAAATAAGTGCACGTACCAAACATACACATTTGTTAGCACAAGACACAGTTTGCAGAAGTTTATAGCACTGACAACTTTTTTTAAAAAAGTGCATTATCCTCCTCCCCCTCCCCCACAGCTGTTTTCCAAAGCCAAACTCTTCTTGGTGGAGGGAAGAGTTCTACAATTTCACCGCATGGCTTGAAAAACAACTTTGATTGGCACTTGGCCTGACCCACAGAGGAAGAAAAAGAAAAACAGCTTTGGGACAAAGAGTGCAAATATTTAAGCGCACTGACTTACATACTTTCTTCGTATTTACAAGAACAACCTCATTGCAGAGATATAATTAGAAGGAGGCTGCCAAAGACACACACACGCACACACAGCACAGCAGCATTTGCCTTACTTGCTCCAAGCTGATGCATTTGCCCAGCTCAGCAGTTTTAATTCATTTGCACTGGACAAACAAGAGGCACCTCAACTGATGCTCTCAGTTAATCAGATGTACCGAGAAGAAGTAAACTGATTAGAATATTCCTAAAGGGTGGCATGTTGGAATTGCCAAGAATAGCATGCAACACTTTTAAGGTCTGGTTTTCCCTAGGGGTGGAAGTATATATTGACTGGGCCTGCACAATTGCGCAATGCTGAGAACAAGCATTAAGGCCAAGTGCTCCTTCTTAATCTCTTCCTTTGGGTGTCATTTCAGAGCTTCCTCTCTGGCTTGTATTAAGTCAGAGCTACCTGTTACATCTAAACTATGGCTTAAAACTATTAAACTAGGATTGTCCTACTCCTTGGATTTCCTTTTATTTGACATTTTTATTCTGCCCATCCTCCATAGAGCAATGTTTTGCCTTTATAACAAACACGTGGGATAAAGGAGCATAAGATTCAGCAGTAAACATCATGGCTCAGTGAGTATTTGAATCTTGTATCTAAATCTAGGTTTCCTCCACTCTAGAACTGACTTACAGAGACCTTAAGGTGAATCTATCACAGAGTTTTCTTGGAAAGATTTGTCTAGAGTGGGGTTGCCTTTGCTTCTAAGGTGAAGCGTATATGACTTGCCCATGGTCACTGAGCGGGTTTCCATGGTATGATTTGGGTTTATTTTAGTTTATATTATATCCCTGGAATCTGGGAATGGAGACTGTGAGTTGGATTCAGATTTAGTCTCACTGAAACCAGTGATTCTTAAGTTGATCACCAGTTTCAATGGATCTTCTCCAATGGATATGACTAGGTGTAGATACAACCCAATATTTAGGAATGAAATAGCGTGACCTCATGACTACTACTATTCGTCACTCTCTTAAACTGACTCTTCAGCCAGCCAAGCTAAAACTATTCTAATAGGCAACACACACAGGGAGAATCATAGAATTGCAGAGCTGGAAGAGACCACAAGGGCCATTGAGTCCAACCCCTGCCATGCAGGAATACATTATCAAAGCATTCTCAACAGATGGCCACCCAACCTCTGTTTAAAAACCTCCAAAGGAGGAGACTCCACCACACTCCAAGGCAGTATATTCCACTATTGAAGTACTCTTACCAGCAGAAATAAACTGAAACAAATGTACATTTCAGTTCTGTGGTGTCCTTCCTTAAAAATTCCAATAGAACCTAAGTGTGAATATTTTCTAAAACAGAATCAGGACTGTTTCATTAAAATATAACCTACAGCATGGGGGGCAGGGACAGGATAAGGTCACAAGGATTTTTCTAGAAGTTTCTCAGGAGCTAGTGAATTAAATAAAGCTTATTCCAGGATCAGAGGAAGAGCAAGACTGAAATCAAATGGCATGATGCATTTCTTAAAAATGTACACATGCATAATACTGGAAATTAGCAAAGCATGTTCTACCAAAGTGACAGCCATAGAAGATACAAACTGCATGTACAAGAGTTTTTTCTTTTTACTTGAATCTGGAAAAAGAGCACAAACCAAAGAAATAATTTTGACACAATAGTTATTCTAAATCCTTCCAAGACTTTAAGCTTTCAAGATATTACAAGATAAGTTTAAAAAATTCAAAAAGTTAAGCAAGGTACAACAGACAGAGAAGTAGGAATATAAAAAATTGCATGAAGACACATAAGGCTGAAAGCACATACAAACCAAATGTAAGCAACATTGGGATTTCATTGGACACAGTAAATCCCTCCTGCTGAAATCAATGGGATTTAAAAGTGTCTGTCTTTAGCTGCACCACACATAACACATACACAGTGAACAACAGCAAGCAACAAAGTTGGTGAATGTGGCAGGTCTTTACAGATAATTCTTCAGATTTAAGGACACAGAAGCATGCCTACCATTAACCTGCTTTTTTGGCATTTGCTCCTATAACATAGTAAATGTGCTTTAAGTTTCAGCTGTGACAATGCGGAAGGCATTCAGCTATTAACATGAAGGTAGCCCAAGTAATTTACTTATTTACAGGTAAAATAAAGACTTGTGATGGACACATATATCTAACCTAAGTGAAGACATCTGGATGTCACCAAAGACCCATATAGTCATAGAAGCACAGAACTGTACAGTTGGAAGCAACCCCATCGGTCATCTAATTCAGCTTACTGCCAGTGCAAAAATCCTTAGTCAAAGCACCTCTGGCAGATCACCATTCTGTTCACACAGTGGCCAAACAGATGCTATGGAGAGTCTATAAGCAAGACACAAGTGCAACATCACTCGCTGTATCTATATTCGACAGATTTTGGCAATGTGGAAGTAGTAGTTGTTCATGTGGGAGGTTTACCATATTTTGAAGTGAAGTAATACACATGTTCATCTAAAAAGCTCCCATCCCCCATGAAGATCTATAAATTCAGAGTCTAAAATTATTCACCTATATTTCTAGTGGGTTTGCAAGCTAATGGCCTTTGCTGATCATTTCCCAACATCCAAGAACCAACATGGGTGCCCTACCCCTTGCAGAGGCTGCTCCTAAGCTAAACTGTCCTCTTCCCTGTTGTCCTTCCACCAGCAAGAAAGACTTGTTTGTTCAACAGTTGCAGCTTGTGAGTCCCATGACAGTTGGGTGGTCAATCTACTCTATGTTTCAGTTAAAATTTTAAAGGAATTATGCAAGATAAGTTGAACCCTATCTGCATAATGTCTTGGACAGTTTCTTTAAAATTTGGATTAAAATTCAAAGTAGATTCACATTCCTACCTATAGACACACAGTATATCCATCTGCCCCTCAGCCATCATATCAGTAGCCACCAACAGTCTCATCATCCCTGAATTTGTCGAATCTCCCTTTAAATTCATCCAAATTAGTGGTTTTCATCACATTATATGATAGTATATCCCAGTTCAGCTAAACTGAGTGAAAAACTATTTGTCCTGAATCTCCCATCACCTTCAGTGGATCAATCGAATGTCTTATATTATAAGGGGGTAGAAGCTATTCCCTATCCTTTTCTTCACATCTATTCTTATTCACCTGTTTTTCTAAGCTAAACACCCCCAAATGTTGCAGTCTTGCCTCATGGGGGACATGGTTCAGCCCCCAGATCATTTCTAGCTCTACAATACCTCTGTTAGCTGCAGTGACTAGAAACTGTTGGAGCAATCCAAGTGTGTCACACTACAGATTTGAGTAAACATGAGTAAACATTATAGAACACAGTTAAAGTAAAGAGGCATACGGTTACACTACAGATATATTTTTTTTACCTTTGTGTGCACATATACACAATATACACACATAATACCTAGTTGATTTATGGTCACATACACACACCTATTGCACTTTCATCTTTAGAAGCTTGCTCTATTTTCCCCTCTGCCAGGGTGGTTTCAATGATGTGATCATCTATTCTTTTCCTGCTGCCAATAGCAGTAGCATGTTGTTTGCAGTTCTATTAACTATTTGGTATCTTAAAATGATTATACAGTGACTGCACTCTGAGGAAAGGCAATGTTAAAAAGACATTATGTACATGCAAGTAATAACACGTATGCTTTCATATACAACTTGACATTCCTGCCAAATATTGGGGCATCTTGAAGACTAACACACTTTATTCAGCATAAAGCTTTGGTAGACTACAGTCAAGTTCACCTGAATCATTCAGTGCTGCAAATTAAGCGGGTTGTTGCCCATGAAACCTCATGCCACATGCAATTTGTCAACTCTTTAAGGTGCCAGAGGACTTTCTGTTGTTTTTCCTTCTCAAGATTAATCCCTTAGAAAATATTTCCTTCCTATTTCACACAACTTTAACCAAGCAATGAAAATACAGTTGGCCCTCCACATTTGCAGGTTTCGCTTTCAAGGACTTCATTATTTGCAAGTCTCACCAATCCCTACCACCCCACCTCAAGTGCTTCTTTTTCTGAAGGAACTGTCCCCCTTTGGCAGCTTAGATCAGGGTGCAAAGGCCTTTAAAAACCTTCCTCTGGTCCTTTCCCTCCTGCCAACCCACCCCCTTTCCCTCTTCTTTCCCTGAGCTGGTTTGGACCCTGGGTGCCTGTGCCCACCATGCCTTGGCCCCTTTTCCCACAGACGCACATTTTGATATTTGCGGTTCTTCCACTTTTGTGAAGGTCCTGAGCCCCTAACCTGAAGGAATGAGGAGGGCCAACTGTAGATTGTCTGTCTTTTCAAAATGCATTCTTTTGATATAACATACCCGGCATGTCCATTCATTTCGCTGTGAGACGCACGACACAGCACACACAGACACACACACACACACAAAGAAATCAGAAACCAGCACCTATACATCCCTAGGCCCAAATCCAATTGTTAATCCTAATGAGAGACGAGTCACTGATTCAAGGGGTCTACGGGGAGGGGGAGGACTAACATTCAGGATTCAGGCCACCACACATACACATAATTTTCATTTCGTTACTGTCAACACAGATGTAAGAACCCCTGCACAAGTTTATTAGACAGATTTCCCTCTGCCCTTGGAAAGAGTTGGCTGAGGGGGGCGTGGCCGGAGCGAAGGAGCCCAGAGGTCTTAACGAGCAGCGGCTGAGGCGGCGAGAGAGGCGTCCCCGCGCACCTTCGGGAGAGGGTTCCGAGCAGGGCAGAGACCCCGAATGAAGCAGCCGCCCGTCCCCGGGGTCGCGCGCCCCCTCCCCCTGCTTTCCGTTACTCTCCAACGTTCAACGGTCCCCTCAGGTTTGAGAGGGAAAGAGCGGCGGCGTCGTGGCCGTCGTCTCACCCACCTGCCTCAGGACTTTCCGACAGTTGCTACAGACCCGACGACACTCACTGTGCCCGAGCCCGCTGCCGTGGCCGTCGCCGGGCACCGACGCCGGGCAGGAAGCGGCGCTGCTCCCCCTGTTCATGGTGGAGGAGGAGGGGGGAGAAGGAAGGAAGGAAGGCAGGCAGCTGGCTCAGGGGCTTTTGCCTTCCCTCAGCGCCCGGGAGCGGAGGCAGCAGCAGCAGCAGCGGCGGAGGCAGCACAGCCCTCCAGCCGCCGCCCCCATCCGTCGCTTTCTCCCCCTCCCCCGTTCCCTCGCGCAGCGCTCGGCTTCAACAGCTCAGGAACGGCCGCTGCCATCCTCCTCGCGCACACCCCTCAGCCGCGGCCAATCGCCGCGCCCCGGCCACGCCCCCTTGCCAGTCCCGACGGCCAATAGCAAAGCCCGAGAGCGGCTAGCCAATCGGAAGAGAGTTCTTGCGTTCCCATCTCCAGGCAGTCTCTGGCTGGGAGGAGTTGCCACTGAGCTCAGGGGGCGGGGATGGGCGGAGAAAGGGAGAGTTTTCTCGGCCAGCAGGAAGCTCGGAGGCGGGGCCTCAGCAGGAGGCAGGGTTTTCTTCCACCAATGAGGCCCGGGTTGGTCGAAGAGCCGAGGGAGAAGGTACGCACGAGGTGGTCACGCCCCCCTCGCGGGGCTTGGTGTTGCTTTAGATTTAGAAGATGGAGGAGGAGGAGGCGGAAGGGAGAGAAAGAAATGCATTTTTTTCGCCATAAAACTATGGGAGTTCCAGTTCAGAGCAAGAAAATAAATGAATCTTTTGGCTTTACTTTGGCAATTTACACTCAGGGGGAGAAAAAAACAAATAACTTTTAGTGTGTGCAGAGGTAGTCTGGTTGGAGGCCCAATGATTCCAACATGTATTTATTTTTCATTAAAAATATTTGCACATAATTTTTCTGGTCATCAGGTCGTGGCAAACAAAGTCTTGGCAAGATTTGTTCAGAGCCAGTTTGTCATCGGCTTTCTCTGAAGCTGAAAGGAGTGCCCTTCGCTTTCTTTTAAGCTGAGAGAGTGTGACTTGTCCAAAGTTCCCTAGCAGGTTTCCATGGTCAAGTAGCGATTCCAACAGTCACACCACCACACCATGCTAGTTGTAATGTAACCTGTCTTTGTTAACTCCAGGAGGGCCCAACTACTGTACAATACAAGTGTCCTAAACCCTGTTGGTGTTCTTGGTTATTTAGCACACTTGTGATTGATAAATCATTAGGGGACTTAACTACATAGGAGTCTTAGTGATTCAGCTTGGCTGATTGGCCACCCACCTAATCCCACCTAATCTTGAGCAGAGGCATTAGCCACTCCTGACTCCCCTGTTCCAGGGTCCATGACTATTCGTGTTGGTTTTACTTGCTTTTAATCTTATATTTTGCTTTCCACTCTAGAAGAGCAGGAGGTTGTAGGTTCCTTATTCCCCATACTTTATTTGCACGAAACTTCAGGACTCAGCCAAATTATCCAGGTGAATAAGGACTTACAGGATGCTTGCTGCATTTTTGCTCAACAGCTGGAGCACAAACAAAAACGCCTTCTCTCCCATGATGTTACAACGGTTACTTGTTTATTTGGCCATAATAAAAACATCCAGCCAGTGAAGACAGAAATATACATTGGATTGAGACTTCTGGTGGGAAGAAGTTTCATCCGAAACTACAGCTGAGTGATATAAAGTAGATTAGCAAAGGTTTCTGATTCCCCATGATTTCACAATAGCAACAGTAAAATAACATACACCATTCTAAATTATATAGATCAAAGTTCAATGTGAAAATACAGTGGATATTCATCTGGGAGGATTATGATACCTGTTATGTTTTGGAACTCCCAAGAAATTCCTGGGTTCAGAACTCTTAAATTCCAACCCGGTATCTTTTACACCAGCTCCGTTTGTTGGAACGTGAGTTCTTGGTTAGAAAGAAAGAAAGAGAGGCAGAAATAAAATAAAATCCTTCAAGGCTAATGCCCGCTTGTGCCTGATTTAGACAAGTCATTCTTTTGCATTCTTACCATAAAAATGAACTCACACATTTGCACAAACAAGATAGAAACAACTCATTGTGAAACTTTGCCAAGTCACTTTAAAAAAAAAAGGAACAATGTGGCACTGGAGGGGAAGACAATGGCATCACTCATGTTCACAAGGACTAAGTGTGTCAGTGCTGCCACCATAGCTGCCATTCACAATGGAGACCAGTAGATGAAAGGCACGTGCTGGAGACAATGGCAGCTCGTAGACTGATCTGGGAGGACCTTGCGAGAGATCCCTTTACCCAAGCTGGTCCTAAAAGCCCAACCCTTAGGAATCCTACCACTCAACCTGCCTTTGTTTCTCCAATTATTCCTTTGTTAGATCGGGTTGCTAAACCTCAGGATGACCCCTTCAGTGTGGACTTGTGGCTGTGTTATCATGTGACTTCTTCAATTTTGGTATGTGTGGCCTGACTCCAATTCAACCTTAATACACAGAGCCAGAGACAGGCTTAAAACAACAGTAAGAACAGATTTAATGAGCACAATAGAAACAAATATGACAATCTCTGATATATAGGTAGTTCATAGGTCAAAATCATAGGTAGTTCTCCCTTCTTCCTCAAATCCACAGTACTGTCTGTATCTACTTAATGGCTTGTCTGGCCCTTTCCACACGGGGGACGGGGGAACGGGGCAGCGCACGCAGGGACGGATCTTACCTGAAAACGGGTTGCTCCGTCCCTGCGGGGAGCACGCGTTCGCCGCTCCACACGCTGGCGAGTTTCGGCGGCGTTTGGCGGCGCCCAAAATGGCGGCCGGCGACTTCCGGCGGCGCTCCACCAATCAGGGCAGCGCGCCAGCCGGAAGCCCACCCCTGGCAGCTCTGCAGGGATGTGCTAGCGCGTCCCTGCAGCTTCACACGGGGCGCTGCAACGGGTTAGTGCGCTCGTGTTTCATAAAAACCACATAAAATGTGGTTTTTAAAAACGCAACGCGCCACCCCTTGCGGCCGCGCTAGCGCGGTTTGAGGTGTGGAACCTCCACTATTCAAACTGCTCTAGCGCGCTCCACGGTGTGGACGACCTCCGGATGAGGTCGCCCTAAGCCGTTTTTTTTACCCCGTGTGGAAAGGGCCTCTGTCAACTTCACTCTGTCAGTGCCAGTTCAAAATCCTATCAGCTTCAGACCCTGGCTCTCATCTTCTGTCTCCTTCAGGCCCTGTCCACATCCTTCTGAGGCAAGATTCTGTATTTTGCTACCCCCTATTACCCCACAGCCAGGGCCAGCATGGTATAGATATCCTTCTTTCATTTAGACAGGAGTGGGAAACTTGTGGCCTTCTGTACATTGCTGAGAGAGCCAACATGGTGTAGTGATTTGAGCACTGGACTACAACCCTGGGGTCCAGGGTTTGATTCCCCACTTAGCCATGGAAACCCACTGGGTGACCTTGTACATGTGATACATTCTCAGTCCAGAGCTTTAGGAAGTTACTTTATGGGACTGCATCTCCCTGAATCTGCCAGCTCCCATGGCTATTGACTATGTTGCCTGTGGGACTCTAGGAACTGTGATTCTCAAAGTAACTCTGATAGGAGTCTGGTTTTCAGCTCACACCTGATCAAAAGAACAAATACATTTCTAACTCCAGCTTATTCATAGATCCAACAACAGAAACAGGGATGCTAGGCTGGAAAGCCTATATCTGTGATCAGAGAGGAGCATCCACAACTTAGACAGATAGTGATGTGAAGTTCTAATCGTCAAAGGGAAGGCATGTCTGCCCACTTGGCTGTGTATCCGAGCCCTATTTCTACTTGGTCAAGGTAAAGAACTGCCCTTAGAGGCTTCCATAGAATCAATATAACCTTTCTCCAAAACAAGAGCCAGTATGATTGCCAATTCTGTATTACCATTCAAGAAGTGCTTTACTCCCGCACCAAAAAATTTTTAAAAACCTGAATTAAAAAGAGAGTAGCACAAAAGGTGTACATTCAAACTTACATCCATGGGTGCACACTCAGCATTACAGGAAGGCCCTGCCTTTTGATGCCCCGTTACTGGATGACTTGCACTTTCAATGCTTCCAAATTAAGGACAATTTCCATTAATTTGATGTGGGGTTCCACTCTTTCCTCAGTTCTTCTTGCCTATGGAGGCTTGCATGGGACCACCTCCGTGAGCTGCTTACAAAGTGAACTGAGAGAGGGAAAAAAGCACCGAGCCAGTCGAGAGACTTTGTGCAGCCATTTGGCCCCAAGCAAGTGAGCCTCCATAAATCCTTACATGGGTTCCGCTTTTCTACCAATTCTGTTTTCTGATGGTGCCCCGGTCCCTAACTTGTCAGATAAGTGGGTACTATAATTTAAAGACTAGTACAAGATGACTCAGGCTGTTGTATGTTGGAAACGAAGAGGCATCAATGCTTGTACAAAGTGATTAGTAAGAGAAGGGTATCTAGATAACATCTGCTTTTTGTTTCATCTCTCTGTATCTTTCTTTGGTCTATGTACTCAAGCCTTCTGCACTTCCTTCTTATCTGTTGGGGACACTTGGCCCTTTTTCAAGAAGTTAGTCTCTTTTTCCTTTTGTCTGGGAAGGAAGCATCCATAGGGCTCCAATTCCAATAATGGTTGCAAGCTTACACTCATACATGACAGCCAGCTTTCAGGAACTCTTGTAACCAAATATAGGTCAACTTTTTTCATCTATCTCCTCTTTGGTCCTAAGATGGATTTCTTGAGACAATAAATGTAAGGTTTCTTTTTTTATTTTGTATGAATATCCAGATGAATTACTCCCATTTCTACTGCAAGCTTATTTTGCACTAGCCCTGCTGTACTCTGCTTAACATAGATACAGAATATTTCTACACTGCATAGATCCAAACATTTGATGGCTAGTTTCAAGGCTTCTTATGGTTCTTTAAACTGGATTTGGACAAGATTTGGTGGAATGTGGACATCCTGCTGTTCTTGGATTTCAAATCTCAATGGCCCCAGTGAGCATAGCCAACGAGCAGGAATGCTGGGACTTGCAACCAACAACATCTGGAGCACTACACTTTGCCTCCCCTAGAGATAGAAGAACCAGTGTGGTGCAGTGGTTTGAATGTTGAACTAGGGCCATTTCTGCACTAGACTGTTATAGTGCAATTATTCCACTTTCAACATCCTATGGAATCGTGGAGTTTGCAGTTTAGGGAAGGGCCTTTGAGGCTGCAAACCCCAGGATTCCATAGGATGTTGAAAGTGGAATAATTGCACTATAACAGTCTAGTGCAGAAATGGCCTAGGAATATGGAAGATCAGGGTACACATATGCATTCAGCCATAGAAACCCACTGGATGACCTTGGGCAAGTTTCACTCTCTCAGCCTTAACTGAAAGCACAGGCAACCTTCTTCTGAATCAATTTCATCAAGGATACCCCAAGATAGGGTTGCCATAAGTTAGGGTTGACTTGAAGGGACATAACAACAAAAGCCAAGCAGCTGGAGTTTTGGGTTACGTTTTATTACAAATAGGATGTTAAAGGCTCTTTCACATTACTCACTACCAAATTACTGAGCACAGAGTCTGCTCCAAATCTTGCAACTCGCAGGAGTAAAAGTAAAACTGACAGTGGTGGTGGATTCCAGCAAGGCAACATAGAATTGGCTGAGTTAGCCAGAAGTGGAATGTGTTTAGCTGGCTCTTCTGTGTGGATACATAAAGCCAGCTAGCCCCGCACTTCTGTTTCATTCTCTTTTGTGAAGCCGACTAGTCCCATACAGTTGTATGGGGTGGGGAGGGAGAAAGAAAAATGAAAAACAAATGGGAGGGGGAATGGCATTCTGGTGCAAGAGAAAAAAGGGGTCAACTGTTCATTTCCTCCTATTTCTTTTTACACATTGAAGTGTTTGCACTAAAATTTTGACCTCTGACCCAGTCCAGCAACAGATTAAAAACAACAACTTTGCAGCGCATAATACTTTACACAAGCTTCTTTACTGCCCCTTCCAAGCCTCTTTTCCTCTTACACTAAGAGCAAGTAACATGTGAATTTAAAGACGCAAGTCTGCCCAAGATCTCTTGCTGACTCAGACAAAGAAAGTATCCTTCTTGGATTGTACCAACCAGTTCACTTTCCAAGTAGAAATGGCATATTAAATATTCCTTGACATATGGTTGCCAATCATGCACTGTCCTATTGCTCTGATACAAGTAAACTCACTATCTAGTCTGTGTCTCATTCTGTGAACCTGCTATGGTGTCAGCCACACTTCACTCTGAGATAGACAGAAATATTTATCTGTAGAAAATGCAAGCAATACAGCACACTTCTTCCAAAATTACTGAGACTATGGCAGACATGGAGCTCACACCTTTTATAGATTCAATTCCAACATTTAGGTGTGCAGAGCTGTGAATGGAGAAGATTATAAATCTAATACCAAACCACTTCTCAGATAGTTCCCAGACCTGCCTCACTTCTTACCCAAGTACATACTTCCTGCCTGTTATCTAGGAGGCACCAGGTTCTCAAAACACAAACCTTCACACTTCAATTTTCGCCTGGCTGTGATCTTCCCCCCTTCACTGGATACATTGTAGCAATAGGCAATAAAGCAATTAACCAATGGATACTTTGTAATAATATCGGCAGGCTCCAAACAGATACATTATTGCAGTCATCAATTAGCGCTAGATACTTTATAACATACACTAAGCTTAATGGAGTTCTACAGCAGTACTTCTAAATAGACTGCAATACACTAATTCAATGTACATCTAGCAGGCCAATGCATGGAAGGGGCTATGTATATGACATATGGTGGGTTAATACTAAGGTCTGAAAAATCAGTAGATCTCATAGTCAACCCCATACAGATTTTGTTGCTCTTGGTCCCAACGATGTGGCAGCTTCAGTTCTGTCCAAGGTCCCTCTCTAAAAAGTTAAGCACTATTTATGAATTGATATTTTAATAGAAATACGTTGATAACTTAGCAGAGATCCTAAATCTTTAAGCAAAAAATTGCATACCTTTGCATGTGCTTGCTTCTTCCACAATCCCAGTAAATCACATGGTACACTGCAGATACTGATGAGTATCAAAGAATGGACAAATGCATGTGTAACAGGTACACTTCAAAAACTCTGCTTGCACACCCTGTGAACGTAATACAGGTGCTGTGCCATGGCCAAAAAAGTACAACCTCATGCATGAGAACTTACATGTACGCCAGCTGCGCCCCTTTCTGGAACTGGAACACCTAAAAACAGTGGTGCATGCGCTGGTAACTTCACGGCTCGACTTCTGCAATGCGCTCTACATAGGGCTACCCTTGTGCTTAGTCCAGAAACTTCAATTAGTTCAGAATATGGCAGCCAGGTTGGTCACGGGTAGACCTAAAACTGACCATATAACACCAATTCTGAAGTCTTTACATTGGCTGCCTATTAGTTTCTGGGCACAGTACAAGGTGTTGGTTATTACCTTTAAAGCCCTTCATGGCTTGGGGCCAGCCTACCTGCAGGATCGCCTTCACCCATATAATCCGCCCTGCACATTAAGGTCCTCTGGGAGGAATTTACTGCAGCCAGTCAGAACTAGGTTGGCTGTGGTTACCCAGAGGCACTTTTCTTCTATTGCTCCCAAGTTATGGAATGGCCTGCCGGAGGAGACCCGGCGTATTACCAGTCTTGACTGCTTTAAAAAAGCGGTCAAGACTGATCTCTTCCAACAGGCCTTCCAAGACTAGCATTTCCATCGCCTCCCATCAATTGTCTTGCTGTTTTGTTAATAGTTAATTGATTGACTGTTAATTGTTGTGTTTTAAGGGCTTGGGTTAGGTGGGTTGGTGGGTGGGGAGGACTGAGTATGTTTTTAATGTCTTTTAATGTATTTAATGTATTTATGTTGTTCGCCACCTCGATCCGTGTGGAGAGGCGGGATAGAAATAAATAATAATAATAATAATAATAATAATAATAATTACATGAAAAACCAACAGGATATGAGCCCATTTTTTCTAATCAATCAGATAACACAAGAATGGACAAAAGTCTCCCCCATGACCCCCAAATAATGTTGTTGAAGCAACGAGTAAACATTGGCTGGCATCCTGTTAGTGGCATATTGGTGGGAGTCCTCCTTATACCTGTGTATGTCTTTTTTGGCAGAGGCGGTCACTGTGGAGGCTGGTGTTCTCTCTGCAATGACTAAAGTCCTCCTGGCTGTTTGATTGCTGCAGGCTCCCCCCTGCCATTCTGTGGCTGGTGGAGAGCAAAAGGGTATCAAAGTAGGATCTGGCTATGTCCTTGTAGCCAGGCACGGAATGATTATGTCATCTGTTGAGGCTTCTGGAAGACTCAAGTTGATTTCTGTAGCTGTAGTAAACATTTTGCATCTGGCTATGGGAATACAGTGGCCCCTCAAATTTCATGAGGGTTCAAGGTGCAGAACCCTTGCAGAAGCGGGAAAAAACACAAATAACTCCTCTTGCAATCACCCTCCCATTCCCTTTCAGGGCTCTTTCTCCAATTCCCTTGCTTTTTGCACATCGAGGTCAGAGGCAAAGGAATAGGAGGGGGGAGCTCCAGAGGGGAGAAGGAAGGTGTGCACATGTCTCCACCCTCCCATTTCCTTGTCTTTCGTCCAAGCACTTGCCTTCTTTCTCCATGCTCAGCAAAATGGAAGGGAATGGGAGGAAGAGAATGGGGGGAAGGCATGTATGTGCCTCGCAAATAATCAAGTTTTCAAAGGTCAAAACCACAAATGTGGAGGTAGGACTATATAAACATACTTTTCTGACCCCCAACCCACCCACTCCCTACAAGTAATGCGGGGGCTGACTGCAGCAGCTCAAAATTGAGTCCAAGGGTGTTGAATGAACAGCTGTAGAGTAGTTCTGCATGAGGAACTATTTTGCTGTGCTTTGCCATATAGGATCTCAGTTATTGCTTGTTACATTTAAATTAGCAATGCTACTAGTCATTACATTATTTCACAAAAATAATTATGCATTACCCTTCTCCCCACATGGAGGAAAACATTAAAGGTAAAGTGACCAGTGCATTGCTTCCAAGCTCTGTCCATGAAATTTCCTGTTCAATATCACGGCCAGTTCAGCTCTAAACCTAACTCTCATTGAGGGGAATAGCAGTATGATGGCAGCTCTACTGCAATGTTTTGTTTGTTGATTTTCCTGTATTCTTGGAAGTTAGTAGATCAGGAGAAACCTTGGCTATAAGAGGACTTTTAATTGTTCTTCCATACGCATTTTCACTGAGAACAGAGATTAAAGCAAGATCAAGGTTTGTTTAGATGATGAAAATATCCATGAGGCCTCGTCATCTATGAAAGAGAAACAAGAGAGGGAAAATGAGAGAGTGAGAGAGTGAGAGAGAGAGTGAGAGAGAGAGATGCTGATACAGATACAGTCACTCCACACTTGCAGGTTTCACTTTTGCAGATTTGATTAGTCACAGGTTATTTGCTGTCAGCTCTGCTGCTGCCCTATGCCATTTTTAATAGGGACTGCAAGCCTCGTGAGACTGAAAAACTGTGAATGAGGCTTGTAAGTCTCTGTTAAAAATGGTGTGGGGCAGCAGTGGAGGTGGCAGTTAGCCCCTCCAGCCACCCACTTCTGCCTTGTGAAGGAACTCTGATGCCTCAAAGGAATCCATGGTGGGTTGAATATGGTGATCATACTTTTTGTATGTGTTAAATATGATTTGGGAGGGCCTAGAGTTATTCACGTTTTTTTTTCACTTTCACGGGGGTCCTGTGCCCCTAACCCTAGCAAATGTGGAGGAACAACTGTATTTTAAAGTTGTATATTTTCACTTAAGTCACAGATGGACAAAGTCCTGCCCTGGGGCCATACGTTCCCCCACATCAAGTTGCTTTTGCAGCTCCCCTGCATGCAGAGACTATCCTTTTTCTGGAAGAAAAGGAGGAATTGCCTCTTTTAGAAGCCTCCAAAAGTGGTGATTCACCTTTTAAGTAGGTTGCAGGGCCCATTTGTCAAAATCAAAAATGGGATCCAGAGGCCTATCCACATTGCAGAAATATAGCACTATGATTTCACTTTAATTGCCATAGCATGGCAATATCCTGTGGTATCCTGGAGTTTGTAGTTTAGCAAGGCACTAGAGTTCTATGGCTGAGAATTCTAAACATCTCTCTCTCTAAACAGCAAATCCCAGGATTCCATAGGCTGTTGTGTAGTGTGAATGGGACCCTGATAGGGTTGCAATATTCCATTTCCTCCAATCCAGGTGTCTATTTTGCATATTATGCAAACCATTCTCTTTGTCTATGCCCCTCCCCTGCTTCTTTCACTCTGCTGCTTGGACCACTTACTCTCCCTTCCCTCTCCTCCCTCTCTCCATCCCCTAGCCTCACCTCACCCCCTTGCAATCTGCCCCTTCCTTGCTTCTTGCCCTTGGCAACTTGCACTACTCACTCTTTCTTCCCTTCTGCCTGAACGTCAGCAATGAACTTGTTTCTTGCTGGAAAAAATTGACAGGAGAGTATCCACACATGTTGCTTTGTATCACAGCTCCTAGAAGAGTCAGAAACTTTCTCTATGAAAGAAAACAACAACTTGGAATGTAGAACAAATTATGGTCCAAACAGAGACTAGGTGGCATGCCTAGAATCGAAGTAAAGCTCGGCCAACTGGGTGATAGGGGGAGCCTAAATTCTGTCCATTTCTTTTTCTTTGTTTTTTGCATGTTTGAGATCTCCAGAAAAGTTTCAGGAAAACAGAAATTGGTCCCAAAAGCTGTTGAAGTTGTGTGCCTCTGATTTAAATAGAATGGCTTTGGGACTGGAGGTACAGAGGACTTTCTTCCAGTTGTCGGAAGATAGTTATCCTCGAATTTCAACATGTAACCAAATCCAAAATCTACAAAAGAAATTGGTCAACGGAAATGCAGAAAATACACTATGTAGGCTTTTGAAGTTTCAGTGCCTTCTTCATCAGGCAAAGTTGTTAGAAATCATACAGAAGAAGAAAAGACACTATGTTAGAGTCATAGGCCTACATTTTGTCTCAGATGTTATTTTTGTTATCACCTGAGATAGTCTAGAGCAGTGGTTCTCAACCTGTGGGTCCCCAGATGTTCGTGGACTTCAGCTTCCAGAAGCCCTGAGCATTGACCATAGTGGCTGGGGCTTCTGGAAGCTGAAGTCCACGAACATCTGGGGACCCACAGGTTGAGAACCACTGGTCTAGGGGGATAATAATTCAGGCAGAGGCCACTTCTGTTCTTGACTATCTGGGAACTGAGGGAAAGGAAAATAAAAGGTTTCAAACTCCATTAGCAACAGAAAAGTAACTTTTCAAGACATGTCTTTCTAAAAAGGGGAGTTTTCAGCTCCTTGTGATCATGGGTGTTCATGCCAAATAAACAGAGGAAAAGGTAAATAATCCTTCTGTTTCATTTGATAATGTGTGGAAACCTGTGAATCAAGTTCCTCTTTGATAGGTTTCTACTGCCTCCAATTTTCAATGTAGTGAATACCGGAATAACATTCAGATTTAGGATATACAGTTGGCTGTCCACCTTCACTAGAGTTAGGTACTCAGGACCCCTGAAAAAGTGGAAAAATGCAAGTACCAAAATGTGCACGTGTCTGTGGGAAGGGGGGCCAGGCATGGTGGGAGAGTGGAAACCCAGGGTCCAAATCAGGTCACAGAAAGGAAAGTGAAAGGTGTGGGTTGGACTGGTGGCCACATACTTCCTCTCTTACCCATCTCTTTCCTTAGCTGTGAGGTGGGGCACCAGGAGAGGGTTTGTGCTGCTGAGAAATCCAGGTCCTTAGCTGACCAAGCAGCACCTGGTGGAGGAGGAGAAGGATTAGAGCAGGGGTGTCAAACTCAATTTCATCTTGGGCTGCATCAGCGTTATGGTTGCCCTCAAAGGGCTGGTTGTATCTGTAAGACTATATAAATGTATCTATTCTTTTATCATATTAAATAATTGCCTCTGCATTTTATTATTACTGGTTTCAATAATAACCTGTGCCTCTTTTAGCCTCCCAGACCTTCTCTGTGCCTCTTTCTGCTCCCCTACTTGCCCCTTTCTGCTCTCTTCTTCCCCTATGGCTCTTTCTGCCCCCCTGCCCCTCTCTGTACCTGGTCAGCCTGATCTCCACATTGTGGGCCACGCAGCTGCCAGTATTCTGAAGTGGGGCCCAGCAGCCAGCGCTCGTGATCTACTTCTACTTCTGACTGCTCCTCTGTCCAACGCTCACGAGCTGTGCAGAGTATTGCCATGGTAACCTGCAGCAATGCTCTGATGGTGAGACTTCAACAGAAGAGCAGTCAGAAGTAGAGGTAGACTGCAAGTGCTGGCTGCTGGGCCCCTCTTCAGAATATCAACAGCTGGGGGCTTGCAATGTCAGGATCAGGCTCACCAGGCCAGGGGAGTGTTGCAGCTGCAGGAGAGGTGCAAGGAATACATGAAATGGCCTGCGGGCTGGATTCGGCCCACGGGCCCTGTGTTTGACACGTGGATTAGAGGCTGTTTTTTAAAGGGCTGCACAGTCTGATTGGAGCTGCTGAGAAGGAAGGTTCCTCTGGAAACAAAGTAGTTGAGATGGGGAGGGCAGAGATTGGAGAAACTCACAAATAATCACATCTGTGAATGTTAAACCCACAAATGTGGAGGACTGACTGCATGATGATGAATTTAATGTTAGATTGTGTACTACCAATATCTTTTTGCCAGCAACAAAATGTTGAAGGGAAAGATATGGAGACTGTAGAAATTTACAATAATAGATCTATTTATTGTTGCTGTTGTTATTTTAAAATGTTACTCTGTATGAATATAGTTGGGTGTATGTTATGTGCCTTCCAGTCACCTGTCAACCTGTGGTGGCCCATTAATTTCATTGAGTTTTCTTAGGCAAGGAAACCTCAGAGGTGGTTTTACCAGTTCCTTCCTCTGAAATATAAGCTTCAACACCTTGTGGTTATTGGCAGTCTCCCATGCAAGTACTAACCAGGGCTGACCCTGCTTAGCTTCTAAGATCAGATAGGATCTGGTGCCTTTGTGGTATTCAGGCAATGAATATAGAAACAAGGAGCTAAAAAGGCATTGTTTTTAGTAATGTTTTCTGTGTTAAATAAAGTAAAATATTCAGTATTTTTCTTAGGTACCTGAATCAGAATAATTTATAAGATTACACACCTCTTATTAAACAGTACGAGATGCTCTTGAAGATTGTCATCAATCATTGCATGATTCTTAGATTGAAAGACAGATGCTCTCCTGAAAATGAATGCCTGGGTTACTTAATTCTGTTGTGCAACATTCCATCCTTAGGCAGCCTAAGATCTTGACAACAGGGCCGCAATGTACTGCTCTCTAGACAGTCTGAATGTATTCGCCAATACCATTGCAACAGATCTCAGAACAATCCAGAGTACAGGTATACCTCAGTTAATGAAGTACAGTAGATATTTCTTAGGCATTATTTCTTTAATAGGAAATTTGGCATTGGGGCTCAAAATAACACAGAAAGAATAGGAATATTTTCCTACATTTCAAAAAAAAAAGCGCACTTCAACACATTTCAGCAAACTTTTTATCTAAAATGAACCATATGCATGTGTCAGTGGGGAAGAAAACAGGTCAGGGAAGGTTTGCATAAAGAAACAAAGACATGTTGAACCTTCTATAGACCAGTTGAATGCTTCTTTGAAAATCCATGCAGGAATGATTTTTTTCCTTTTACTCCATTTTTTTTTTTAATGATTTCCATTTTTGTGGTCAAACATCTAGATCTGTGCTTTATGAATATCCTGGGCAGGGGGATGGCAAGGCAGGCTCATCTGCCTTCCACTTTTCTGTTTTGCTGTTCAGTCTGTGCAGTAAGGGATTCTGGAGGCAGCTGCTGTTTATGTTGTCTATTGTAGATAGTACACACAGCTTTAACAGGATCAGCTAAAACAGAATCTCCTACTCCCCCAGCTTTTTGCATTGAGCTGGGGGACACACTTCAAACATGCCGTGGCAGTCTGACACCAAAAGACTTTATTTCTCTAGTCCTCCTGCACCATCTTCCCACTGCTTGAAGTTGCTAAACCCAGCTAAATAGAGGATGAGGAGGAAAAGGGCAGTCTGTGTGGGAGTAAAAAGACTTTGTAAAAGAGTTTGCAGTGTTAGCCCTTCTAATTTCTGGTTTTTTTTGAGGAGGGCAGTGTTTGAGTGTTCCAGTGGGTTTGCCGATGTTCTGCTAGTCTTCCAACTATACACTTTCCACTTCTTCCATTTTCATCATCCTATGGAATCCTGGGGTTTCCAGTTTAGGGAGGGGCCTTTAGAATTCTCAGCCAGAATTCTGTAAATTACAAACCCCAGAATTCCACAGGATGTTGAAATAATAGCACTATAACAGTGTAGTGTGGAAATGGCCAATAAATAGTCATAACAAAATGTTATTAGCTTTGTTACAGTGTTAATACAAATAAACAATATAACAATGCCATGAAATGTTATGCCATTTATAACAATGAGAATGCAACAATTCAATTATAGCAACGTGAATGCAACAAAATGTTACAGCCTATTAATAACCATGCTGTAATTTACATCCATGGTCTACTTATTCATCTATGAAAGGTGAAGAGACCACCAATATAACTCTGGTCCTTATCGATATTTAGATAATACCAGTCCTCATCTACTGTATCGCAGAATGTTATCCAACAGTCCAATAGCCAGTAAAAGTATCCTAACATACCCAAAAGAGACAGAGGTGGGGAGCTTGTTGGTAGAGTACAAATCTTTATCTCACTTAGCAGAGCTGCAGTTTCCTACAATTTGTAAGGCTTGATTGATTTGTTGCTGCTACTTGCAAAGATTCTCCAGGAGTCTTTCCTCAGCTAGCTTCCTTCTTCCCTCCCTGGGCCTTTATGTACTACACTTTTATAGCGCTCTTATTTCACTTTCAACATTCTATTGAATCCTGGGGTTTGCAGTTTAGGAAGGGGCATTTAGAATTCTCAGCCAGAGAGCTCCTTGGCCTCAGTAAACTACAAACCCCAGAATTCCACAGGATGTTGAAAATGGAATAATAGCACTATAACAGTATAGGGCGGAAATGGCCCTCCGTCATTCTAGCACCAGGGTTCGCCCTCCACTCTGCTCTGTACCCACATTTTGTCTAGAAGTCAAATTGGCTAAATTAAATGGTCCTTCTCCCAGCTCCCTAAATGAGTGAGAGACGGAAAAAATAACCCTCTGATTTCCCTTTGATCTAGGAACAGCCCCTTTAGCTGAGATTTCTGTCTTAATGTCCAGACAACAAAATCTGTTCTCTCTATGTTTGAATGACAAGTTGTGAGCAACTGTGATTAGTACTTACTGCATAATGCTTAATGTCATCACTGAGGCTGTCCCTGAGTCTCAGGATGTGACCCAGAAACTTCAGGACCTTTAACAATCTTGAACTGACAGCCCTAATGGTAAATGTCACAAATGTTGTGGTAAAGAATGCTACTGCTCCAATTTCCAGACAACCAGACATGCCCTTTTTGAACAGACACCATTACACTCGCGCGCACATGTCTGCCTGCCCTGTCTTCAGACAGAAGTAACTGAATCACTTTCCTTCACTTCCTTCCCCCCACTTCAAAACCACATGCTCCCACACAGGTTTTTCATTTTCCACCCAACATTTAGCATCTGTCACCACTGAACATGCTCAGTTTTCAGTGGGTTGCTTCATTGGCCCCACGTCTTAGGTTTTGCCTCTCAGATATATAGGTATTTCTGCAAACCTTGAAGTTTCCCGGAGCCTACTGATAACTTCCTCTTATATGTAGGTGGCACCACTTCGGCTACATAAATATCCACTGAGACTCTGTACTCAAATTTCTAGTTCCATATATTTATAACAAACTAATTCTCCCACTGGGGATCTGGCAGGAGAAATTAAAATTGGCTAGTTAAGGGCCAGGGGGCTGTAGTGGATAAAGTGTAGGGCTGGGGCTTGAGAGATCCAAGTCCAAGTTTCACTCAGCCATGAAACTCACTAGATGACCAAGCTCTGTCACTCAGCCTAACCTGCTTTGCAGGGCTGTTGTAAGGATAAAGCAAATAGGAGGAAGAGGAGAATCATATATGCCATTTTGTGCTTTTTGGAGGAAAAGTGAGATATGAATATGAAATCATCATTGCTGAGGCTTCAGCTAGTATTTCTTTGGAAATACTTAGTATTTCTTTAGCAAGATGTGTTGAAAAGACTCTCCTCCACAAAAAAAAAAAAAAGGAAAAAAAAGACAGCTTTGTTCATTTGATTTTGCCAACTCCTGCTAGAGAAATGAAACTTAAGCCCATAACATCCCCCTTTCCTTTGAAGGAGGAAATGAAAGTCAGGCACTCCCAGCTCTGCTGCTGGAAGAGCACATGCAGCTAGACTTCTTTCTTTCCGCACAGTTGCACAGCTGCGTTCTCCAAGACAGCCTGCCTCATCAGTAACTCAGCAGGTGCAGGGGGGATAAGAGAGAAGAGGGTAGAATTGTGCCCTTCCCAGTATGCTTGGGCAAAAGCAAACTGCTGCAGTTTCTCCTAACTTATCTGGTCTTCCTTGTTAACAAACATTCACCATCCTGACCACATTCTGATGTTGCTTGGCCACATATGCCCCTAGTTTCCATCTGCAAAATGTTGAAAGGTCTGAATTCCATCATCACAGAGTGATAATGTTGAGAGGTATCTCAAAACTCATCTGTGGTTCTCAGAAGCCCATTGCTATAGCACCTTGTTTAGGTAGTCAACCAACTAGTAATGGGGTTCAGGCCCCACTCTCTCTTGTGCATGCAGAACGAGTTTTACAGTTCTTTCAGTCTATGGGTTCTACAAACTAGATGAAAGAAAATTAAAATTTCATAGAATCATAGAGTTGGAGGAGACCACAATGGCCATCAAGTCCAACCCTCTGCCATGCAGGAACACATGCTCAAAGCAACCCCAGCAATGGCCATCCAGCCTTTCTTTAGAAACCTCCAAAGAAGGTGACTCCACCACACTCTGAGGCAGCATATTTCACCATCAGGAAGTTCTGCCTGATGTTTAGGTGAAATCTCTTTTCCTGTAGTCTGCTTCCATTGCTCCGTTTCCTAGTCTCTGAGCAGCAGAAGACAAGCTTGCTCTATCTTCAACATGACATAACTAGCTCCCTAAGCATCTCTTCATAGGGCATGGTTTCCAGATCCTTCACCACTTTGGTCATCCTCCTCTGGACATGCTCCAGCTTGTCAATATTCATATTGAACTGAGGTAACCAGAAATTTCCTGGAATGGTCTTTGCTGAGTATTTTTGTACTCAGGGCATACTGTGACAGGTACACTGTGTTACGCCCAGCTTTGCAACTGGTCATATATGTGTGTCATGAGGTGGAGGAGAGTGAATGCACAACCAGAGCTAGAAAATTTTATTTTATTTTATTTTATTTGGACTATGATTCCCAGAATCCCTCAGCCAACAAGTAACCTTTCCAAGCCTGACACGCAACTAGTTTTCCAATGATACACTGTTCTGAAAAAGAACATAATACTTCCTAGGAGATACATAATAAATTGTTTAAAAGACAATTTGCTCCAAAACTAAAAGCGGGAAGCCTATTCAGAAGGTTAGAGAAGTAGAAAGGGAAGTGGAGAAAAGAAGAAAACTATTTTTAAAAAAAGAGGATAAAAAAAATCTAAACAAAAATAAACCCTCACAAAACAGTTTGATAGCTTATAGATGGAAATTCAGGAACAAGTTGGTTCTTAAAATTTTGCTTTTAAGGTCCCTTTCACATCACACAGTTACAGCCCTCAAAGCACCATGATTCCATCCTACGGAATCCTGGGATTTGTAGTTTAGGGAGGGTATTTAGAATTCTTTGTCAAAGAGTTCTAGTGTCTTGACCAACCTGTAAACCCTAGGATTCCATGAGATGCAGCCATGACAGTTGAAATGGAATGATGGTGCTATAATTACATAGTGAAAAAGGACCCTAAAAGAAAAGAAGGAAAAGAAAAGAAAAGAAAAGAAAAGAAAAGAAAAGAAAAGAAAAGAAAAGAAAAGAATGAAGCATATACTTTGTAATCTGGCTGGATTTTTCAATACACGCTGTGGATGGTGACAACTGTGGTTGGAAACACTTTAAAGGCAGAGTCTGTGCATTACAACACCTCTCAGAATAGAAGCCGGTTCCCATGGCTAGACAATCTAGTGGCGACATGCAATATGAAACTAATGAAGCATTTGGAACACTGTCCCTATTTTATAGGAAGGATAATTAAAGGTGAGAGGGAAATACCAAAGGCATCAAGGCAGGTCAACAGCATAGTGGAGCAACAAAATCCAGGTCTCTTGTCTCCTGGTTGCTTGGTTTCATCTGTGGGAACAGTGCTGTCATCAGTAACCATGGAATTCACTGACTGTTTGAAGGATCAATTGAGGTGAACTCTTGATGTTTTTTTGAGTTAAAGAGATCAGCAGATAAATTTGATAAAAGGTTGCAGAAGGACTAAGCAAGATGGAATCTCTGCTGAATGGACTAGGATATAGTTTAGTCCACATGTTATGCTTTCAGTGTGAAACTGTGTTTTTTTCCTTGAAAGCAAGTAAAGGTTTCTTACTGGGAAGGATGATAATACTAAGAAGAAAAAATCCCTATTGCCTGCTACTTTAAATCTTCAGCCATTCCTGCACTACACTGTTATAGTGCTATTGCTCCACTTTCAACTTCCTATGGAATCCTGGAGTTTGCAATTTAGGGAAGGACATTTAGAATTCTCAGCCAGTGAGCTCTTTGGCCTCAGTAAACTACAAGCCCCAGAATTCCACAGGATATTGAAAGTGGAATAATGGCACTATAACAGTGTAGTGTGGAAACGGCCTTCTCATACAGTGTGTAGCTGCAGAGTATGTTCCTGACTGAATACATTATCATGCATGAGTTGGCCTATGAACTGGTGAACAGCACATGTCTCCAAATATTCCCCAGAATCCTTTGCAACAGATAGGACAGATGAAGAGAAGTACAGGGATTCCAGTGCAGATTTTAGGTGTAGCTCTCCCAGCAGCCCTAGCCAGCACATCTAATTATAAGGAATGCTGGGAGTTGCAATCCAACAACATCTGGAGGGCCACTACACCTAATTAGGGCAGAAAGAGGTAGAGAGTTTGAAAAACCATCATCCTAGAGGTTCACAGATGATGAGAACTGTCAAGACAGGCATAGCAATGTTGTGGTAATGGTGAAGTGCAGCTGTTCTTCCTGACAGCCAGTAGCCATAAGTTCAAGGAGAATCCCCCAAATCAGGTATCCACGTAGATCCATGTCAAGAACCCAGTTTGAGATACCTTTTAGTTATCAGGAACAGGCCTTCTGAAAAACTAATGGATCTTAAACTTCCCATTCAAGTCCAAGCCATCCCAAAATACTTTGCACAGCAGATATAACTGACAGTAAGGGCCTAAATCCTGTTCTTAGTGCCAACAAGAGAAGACATACTGAATAAATAGTAACTTGAGAATTTATGTAACTCAGTGGGTCTGCTCTAGTTGAAATGAAAAACAGAACTCAGGGAAATATACTCTTGATGAGGAAAATTCATTCCATTCTTCCAGGAACTACTGTGAGATGGCAAATGCTGTTTTCTCTTACAAGCAAAATGTCCTTGAACTCCAATGCTGAGAGTCCAGGCTCTACTACCATGCTGGATAGGGTATGATCTCAGCTTAATCCCACTGTAATCTGATTGTTGCCACATGTTTAAATCTGATTCTGGATTCATACAATCACAGAGTCTTAGAGTTGGAAGAGACCACAGGGACCGTGTAGTCCAACCCCAGCCATGCAGGAATATACAACTACAGCACTCCCAAAAGAAGTCTATCCAATCACTGTTTAAAGCCCTCCAAAGATGACAACTCCACCCTCCTGCCCCCGAGACAATCTGCTCCACTGATGAACAGCTCTTACAGTAAAGAAGTTCTTTCTAATGTTTAGACAGAATCTCTTTTCCCGTAGCTTGAATCCATTGCTCCATGTCCTAGTCTCTGGAGTAGCAGAAAATAAGCTTGCTCCATCTTCTACATGACCTCCCTTCCAACATTTAAAGACGGCTATCATGTCACCTCTCAGTCTTCTCTTCTCAGAGCTAAACATTGTTGTTGTGTGCCTTCAAGTCATTGCTGACTTATGGCAACCCTAAGGCAAACCTATCACAGGGTTTTCTGGGACTGAGAATGTATGACACACCCAAAGTCTCCCAGTGGGTTTCAGTCGCTAAGCACTAAACTGAACCCTGGTCTCAGTTGTAGTCCAGTGCTCAAACCACTATACTAAATGGGCTCTCAAACTAAATGCATCCAGTTGTTTAAGCTGTTGCTCATAAGGCTTGGTTTGCAGATCTTCAATCATTTTGGCTGCCCTCCTTTGGACACATTTCAGCTTGTTGATATACTTCTTGAACTGTGGTTGCCAGAACTGAACTCAGCATTCCAATATTATATGAATTAGTCTGAAGGGTCTCTCTTCATCATACGACTGATAGTATATTTCAGTTTAAGAATTCATTTTTCCCCTTATTGTGCAAATAGAGAAGTCAGGGTTTGAGATGAATGTAAGGATGGCTAATGACCATGCTGGCTGGGGGATTCTGGGAGCTGTAGTCTCAAAAAAATAACTTCCCCATGCTGTGGATTTGCCACAATGACCAACTGTATTAAAATGTATTCAAATAATAAAAGTGACAACATAATTTATTTATGGATTCTTAAAAATCAATGCTTTAAACAGTACTGCTTGCCAGTTAACTTGCTAATATGCTTGCCAGGCAACAGATTAAGGTTTTTTTTCCCCTCGTTCAAATGAAAAGACCACAAAAACAATTTGCTCCGCAGAGGCATCTTCTCCTGCAGACTTGCTCAAGACGACCGGAAAGGTTGAGCTTCAGATATTTTTCGCCTGGTAACAAGATGATGTCAGCTGTAAAGGAAAAGTGACCAATCAGCAGGCAGAATGAATCACATACTGCTGAGATTTCACCCAGGCTTGTTTCCTAGCAAAGCCAGAGCAGAAACTTGCAAAGTGCAAGGGGGGAATCTCTCTGCACTTCCTTTGCACTTGCAGCATAGACAGGATGTCTCCGGCCACTGTATTTGATTGTATTTGCATCATGTCAAAGAATCGGGGGGGGGTGTGTGTGTGTGTTCATGTGTGGGTATACACACACCTAAATATTGATCATTTTCTCAGCAAGATTATGTTTGCAACGACCACAGAGATAAACAGCCGATGAAAATCAGCTTTGAACAGTTGCTTCCTTCTATATTTTGTCCTTTTGTAAACAAACTGAACTACCGCATTACATAATTGTTGGCAAACTCACCATGTTTCCATCCTCTTGAAAAAAGCTGATTAGCTGTTTGCACTCTTTAAATGATGGCTATTTTGCTGTTTGGAGTGATCTCTGATCAGGCATCTCAAGCCAGACTTTGGAGATCCCAGGTTGTTACCCCAAAACATGGGTCACTGGGGGGTCCACCAGTAATGCGAGTTCCTCCTTGAAAAGGTGGGGAATATTAGCTCAAAGAGGAGGCCTGCAAGAGAGGGTAACCTAATGAGATCTTTTACACTAATATCTACCAGTACTTCTGCAGGGAAGAACCAGCCAGAGATCCAAAGGTAAGCTTAATTGTGTTTTATGGGGGAATTAATCACACACACAAAATCCAAGCAGTGATGCAATCAAACAAGGCCAACTGAAAGAAAAGAGAGGAAAATTTTAGATAGTGAGATTTTTAGGGTAAAGTGAGCAATATTTACCAATCCATAGAACAGCAAAGAAGAAGCTATGTGGCTTAGACACAGAGTCTAAGGACAACACAAACTGGAATTGGAGTGGCAAAATCACAAATGTGGAGGGCTGACTCAGCTTCAGTTATTAAAACTGACTTTATTCAACTCTATCTAGAAACTCTGGAATATAGGTTGGGGTATAAAGTTGGCTCTCAGATTTGAGACTTGAAGGTAGAGACTTGAAGGTAGAGACTTGATTTGAGACTTGGAGTAAAAGACTTAAATACATCACTGCCTTGTTGCCTTCAAGTCATTTTTGACTTAAGCCAGCCTTACAATAAACTTACCACAGGCTTTCTTGACAAACTTTATTCAGAGGAGGTTTGCCATTGCCTTCCTAAGAGGATGGAGAATGTGATGTGCTTGAGGTCACTGGATTTACATGGCTATTCAGGAATTAAAACTTGGGTTTCCTAGATTCCTAGATCAGCATTCAGACCACTTCACCACAACGGCTCTCTACACAGAGTACACTGTTGAAATAAAAAACCCAAACAAATGAAAACACACATACACACACACACATTTCAAGGCAGCACTCTCACCCTGATATTCCTTTCCCTCCCCCAGCAATAAAAACATTGTATTTAAGCTTGATGGTGATCTACTCCTATTATCTTCCCTGCCCTCCCCATTTTGTTGGTTCTCCCTACCTGCATTTCCTTGTTTTCACAAAACTGTAGAACTGGAAAAGACCCCAAGGGTCTAATGCTAATCCATTTCTAACAGACTACGGGCTTTTCTGCACTACACTGTTATAGTGCTATTATTCCACTTTCAACATCCTATGGAATCCAGGGGTTTTCAGGTTAGGATGGGGCCTTTAGAATTCTCAACCAGAGAGCTCTTTGGCCTCAGTAAATTACAAACCCCAGAATTCCACAGGATGTTGAAATAATAGCACTATAACAGTGTGGGGCACTGTTCACACAGTGGCCAGCCAGAAGCTATGCTGAGCCCACAAACAGGACATGAGGACAACAGCATCCTCCCGTTCCCCCCATCACTTATGTTCCCCAGGTTTTGAGCAGTGTAAAAATAGTCACCATAGCAGCAGGTTTACTGTATTTTGAAGTGAAGCAAAACCTATTATCACCAAAAGAGCTTCCCTCCCGCATGAAGACCAGCAAATCCAGTCTAAAATGACCCGCTTGCACTCTTGGTGGGCTTGCAAGATCATTGCCTCTTCTAATCACACTCCCTGCAGCCAGGAACCAACACAAGTGCCCTAGACCTCACGACAGCTGCTCCCAGACTGGATCGCTCCCCTCCCTCTTGCCTGCCCACCAACAGGTAAGACCTATTTGTCCAGCAGTGGCAACTGGCAGCTCTCATGCTGGTTGGGGTGGTCAATCTGCTCTGTGTTTTAGTTAGAACTTTGAAGGAACTATCCAAGGCACTGAACCCTGCCACCAGAACTGGTTCAATTTCTTAGACAGCTTCTTTAAAAACTGAACTAAAATTCAAAGTGTATTCACGGCCACCAAGACATGGGAGCTGCCTGGACCAATGCTACTCAAAGAGCTTTTTGACAACTGAGTGGCTGCTGAACAGCAGTTTTAATAAGGGATGTCATACTTATTTTTTACTTTTCTTCTACTGTATTTTAAAATTGTTTTAATACTGTTTCCGCATTATAATTTCTGTGTGTTTTAATATTATAACCTACCCTGTTTCTAGCTGTGTTTGTGTGTGTGTGTGCACATGCATATGCCTTCAGGACACCTGTCAATTTATAGCAACCCCATGAACCTTAGGCAAGGAACTCTCAGAGGTGGTTTTGCCAGTTCCTTCCTCTCAAATGTAGCCTACGGCACCTGGTAGTTGTTGGCGGTCTCCCATCCAAGTACTAACCAGATCAGACCCTGCTTACCTTCCAAGATCAGATGTGATCTAGTTCCTTTAGGGTGTCATTACTTTTCCTTGGTAGTTTGTGGAGGAAAAAAAAAGATTAACAAGGAAATGGCACAAGACTTGAAAAAAAAATGTCAAAATGCCTCAGAAAAGCCCATAAACTGAACTTTAGAAAAGTAAGTAGAAGATATTGCTCATAACACCAAGAAAGTAAATTCATTTCTATTTATGTTAACTTAGTTTTATTATGCCCTTCTTACCCAAGAGCTAACTTATTGCAGACAACTATATTACTTGTAGTAGTGGGTAGTGGCTATCATATCAGTGGTTGCTGAATCTGATCTGAGTTTTTGTCCAAATGTAAAGGAGCTGTCCAAAGTATTAAATCCTATCCTCATAATAGGTTCAGCATATTAGGCAGCAGCTTTAGAATCTGGACTAAAACACAGATTCACTGACCCACTGAAGTGAAAGCCAGAAGCTGGAACAGTTTACCTTTAATTCAGTCCCTATGTATAACATGAAGGCCCATTCACACTACACAGTTGTAGCATTGTATCCCACTTTAACTGTCATGGCAACATCCCACAGAATCCTGGGATTTGTAGTCTGGTGAGGCACTAGAGTGTTTTGGGTGAGAATTCTAAATAATCTCCCCTAAACTGCATATTCCAGGATTCCATGGGATATTGCCATGGTAGTTAAAGTGGAATAGAGCACTATAATTGTGTAGTGTGAATGAGCCCCCAATCTTTTTTACTAGAAATGCTGAGAACTTAATCTAGGTCTCTTCTAGGTGAACTCCATGGAGGCTGCAATCCTGTGCACCTTCTCTAGTGAATTCAGTAAGGCTGTCTTCTGACTAGACATGCATCAGGCTATGTTAAAATTCTTTCTAATTAATTACTTTCCATATTAATCTTCAGCAAACCCTTTGTGTTCCACTGCTGAGGCACATGTGACAATGCAGCAAACCAACCACACCATACAAAAACAAGTTACATAACCCTGAATAAATGCATACTAAATAACAAATGATGAATTCATGAACACTTTTATATGCATGCAAAAAGAAGAAGAAGAAGAATGAAGTGGCAGACGCATAGTTGAAAATCCATCATGCAGATACATCAAGCATTTTAATTCAATGCCTTATCTGGTTCAGAGTTCATCTGTCGGTCAGCGGCATCAGAACTCGCTTTTACCGTGCTGTTCAGTTAAGTAAGGAGCCAGAGTGGGCAACTTTGGCAAGTCCAGTGACCAATTTTGCTGCCCCCTACAACTCTCTGGGGACTGCAGTGACTGCCAGAAATGCAAAAAAAACACAGGCAGACAAACAATGGGCAGGAGGAAAACAAAACTGGAAATGGACAGAAGTCTCTTTCTAATTTTGAAAGGCAAGACATTTTAAAAATGTTCAACAACACAGAGACTCTCTGAAAACTATATAGAGGTGATTCACAATCCTTGGCAGCTATTTAACTTTTCTTTTGACATAAAAAAGGAGTTCCAAGGGAGTCTGGGGAGGGAGGGGTGTGTGTGCACCTGTATGTACATGTGTGTGTTCATGCACATGTGTATGGCCTCTGGATAGGTTCTGTTTCTGATGTGTGCCTTCTGATTTATGGTGATCTTATCACAGGGTTTTCTTGGCAAGATTTTTCGGAGGGAGATTTCCTTTGCCTTCCTCTGAGGCCGAGACAGTGTGACTTACTTAAGGTCACCCATTAGGTTTCCAAGGCCAAGTGGGGATTTGAACCCTAGTCTCACAAAATCTTAGTCCAGCACTAAGACCACTATGCCAACTCGCGTCCTGCTGAATTTCAAGAGAGTGAATGTGCTGAAATTGCCCACTCCAGAAATAAGAGGCTGAGTATCTTCTAATAATTATACCATTGTAGCTTATGGAATTTTGTCTGGGTAACACAAACAAGATTATGATACAGATTTCCTCCTAAATGAGTGATCAATACATTAATCTTTGTGTGTGTGTTTGTGGCAAATTTAAATTCCTCATTGACTTGCACTGAAGGGGAACTAAAAATAAATCCACCCGGGAGGGAACATAAAAAGGTCAGGACTCATGCTGGGTTAAAACCAGCCAGGTGGCAATCCTGCAGAGACCACAGTAGTTATTATTACTGTTGCTAGTAAGTGTTCTGTGCTTCCCTGGCCGTATAAACAAAAAGAGAGTTATGTCAAGGGTTTAATGACTGCTGTCAAAACACAGTGATGTCTGTAAGAACTTGGTATGAGTTGGGATGGGAAGACATTGCTGAAGGAATCTGAAAGAAATCAGAGGTCCCAAGAAAGGAACCAGCAGCAAGTTAATGGAACATTTGTGGGTGAGGTTTACAGTACACGTAAATAGACAGAAGTATAAACATCTCAGAAGACAGCTTGTCTCATTTTGCAGAAGGATGGTGTCAAACAGCCAGCATCTCCAAATGCTACTAACCACAAAAGAAGATGAGGGCCTGAAAACAGATGCAAAAAAGCAACTGAAATTTGTGGGCCTGTGATATTTTTTTACTTAAAACTTGGGATAATCAAAGCTGGGATCGTTCAGCAGCTGGCTGACATGGGCTACTTACTAAGGTCACTTCAGAGCATAAGCTTTACAAAAGCAGGTTGAACTAGGAGAAATTTAAGCACGCCATGAGTTCTAATTTATGATGGACACTCCTGTATTTCAGAGGACACTCTCAAGATTTCATGGGCTATTTTCTGTGTTGGGCAACTAATTGGGGATTGCACATCTGAAAAAAGTGTGTCTGAAGCAACAAGGGGGCTACTTCCGTATTTCTTTTATTCTTTTTATTTAATTTTCAATTAAAAGACATAGCTAAGCCTTTCTGTTCCATTATAAAAGGTAGAAAGGAATCCTGTAACACGTAAGTGGATTGGAATCCACAAAAGCTTATGTTAGAAATTTCTTTTTCCCAGTTAGTCTCAAAGGTGCTACAGGATTACTTTATACTCTTTCCTTCCATTGTTTGCTATCTTTCCACCCCCACCCCCACCACTGCTCTTCCTCTTCCTCCTCTCTCTTCTCCTCACTATCATCATCATCATCATCATCTTATTTTAGTGGATTGTGTTTTTGGAAGATTGGTGAGGAGTGCAGTTTTGGGGCAAAAAGGTAGTTTAGTAGACCTCTTTCTCTCTGCTTTGGCTGCCATAGACCCTTGTATGCCTACTGAAGTAAGCTATGCATTGTAGAGGCCATGGTCAACGCAGTATCATACACTTCTTGTTGTCATCATGGTTTTGTTTTGTTTTATTCTATATCCCACCTTTTCCCCCAGTAACGTGACCTAAAGCCTATTACAATCAGCCTTTCATGTCTGTGGGTTTAACATTCACAGATCTGATTATTTGCAAGTTTCTCCAACCCTTGCCCCCCACACATACCTCAAGTGCCTGTTTTCTGAGGGAACCTTCCCTGTCAGAGGCTTCAATTGGGCCACTCAGCCCTTTAAAAACCTACCTCTGATCCTTTTTCTCCACCAGCAGCTACCCGGCCAGTTAAGGATGACTTGCAGCCCAATTTTGCAGCACCACAAACTTCTCCCGCATGCCCCCACGCACAACCAAGGAAGGAGATGGGCAAGAGAGAGAAAGTAAAGGGGCCGCCATTGCAACCCACCCCCTTTCCCTCTCCTTTCCCTGATCTGGTTTGAATGCTGGGTGCCCTTTCTCCCCTCCATGCCTCAGCCCCCTTTCCACAGACAAATACACACATTTTGATATCTGTGATTTTTCCACTTTTGCAGAGGTCCTAGGCAAATGTGAAAGGATGACTGTACTAAAGGCAATACAGATTAAAACTATAGAAAACATTTAAAAAGTATAAATATAAAAGTTACTTAAAAACAATTAAACAATTTATAAAGTTAAAACCATTAAAATTAATCAAAAAGGCTGTATACAAACCAAAAGACAACACAGCATATCTTTAAAAGCCCATCTCAGTCGTTTTCTAAATGACTGACAGTGTAAGAATGCTTTGACTTGCTGGTGGAAAGAAAGCAAACAGCCATCCTGGCCTCCTTAGGGATGGAGATCCTCCATCTAGGGACAGCCCCTGAGAAGGTCCTCTCCCTTGTTCCAACCCAATGAACCTGAGAAAGTGGTGGGACAGACAGAAGGGCCTCTTCTAAAGATCTTAGAGCTTTAGTGGGCTCATAAAGGAAGATGCAGCTCTTCAAATAGCCTGGCCCCAAGCTGTTCCCTTACACATGTGGTTGTCCTTTCTTCACCATCGTCTCACTGACATATTCAGTTAATGGTTGCACAAGCAGGTTCCCTAAGTGTCACTAATTCACATGGACCTAAATCCCTTTGATAGTCCTGGGTAAAGTAGAGCCATTAAATGAACTGAATTGTTCCTGCAGGTTGATTCACAATTCAGCGACTGATTTTTTGGATCTACTCTAGTTAGGATTAACCGGCAGGATTCCAGCCATGCACTTCTGAATTCTTGGATGGTGCCTAATTATTTGTCAGTGCCTTCAACCTATCACTTGATTCACTAAGATTGCAGAAACAGCCATTATACATTCCTCATTTCACAATGGGGCAATAAGCAGGCACATTGGCAGGTAAACAATCAGTTGCAACATGTTCGTATTTTGCAGAAGGGTGGTATAGCACAACCATCACGCAACTATAATGATCGCTGATTTACACTACACAAGGACAATGTAGGATTTTATCCAGAGACAGTACGTCCTAGATATCTTTGCAGTTGGTGCCAATCGGTGCCAGTCACTCCACTGATAAGAACACTTTTTCCCCTTGAGATCAAGGATCTTCCTTCCAGTTCTGGTGCTGTATTCAACCTCCATCAGTTGAGGTATTTCTTTTGTCTCTGTCCTAGAGAGAGGAGAGCTAACTGCTTGTTTGAAAGATCTAGTGGTCTGGGAATATAACAAATCCCATATATTCCCAGAGCCTTGATATACATCAGTTATGTCTACTTGTTTCTGTTTCTTTTCTTTTTTAACTGTTATTTGCTGTCAGGTTATGATGAGCCTATGAACCTTCATAAGCCCCAGATCAACAGCCTGGTTTTGGGTCTTGCAGACTCACAGCTGTGGCTTCCTAGATGGAATGAATCCAACTGCTATACGGTCTTCTTCTTTTCCAACTGTCTTCATTTTTGCTCTGTATTATCATTTTTTCTAATGAGTTGTATAGAGCCATTTCTGCACTACACTGTTATGGAGAACGTATTTTCGTTGCTAATCCAATTTGTTGTGTTCTTTTGGGGTGAGAAAAATCTCCTTCCTTCCATTTTCTTCTCCTAAATTCCTTTAAATATGTGATCCTTAATAGCATAGGGTAGGCATGAGGCAGTGTTTGTGTGTGTGAAAAAGAATGCCATGAAAGCAACATAGAGGCTCTGATTAGAAACACTGAAGGCTATGATCATAAAATCATCAAGAACCTAGGCCCAACCTGGTGTCTTCCATATGTTTTGTATTATAACCCCCATCAACCCTAGACAAGATGGCCAATGGTCAGAGAAGATGTGACATCTGCAGGGCACCAGTATGGGGGGAAGCAAACAAATTTGGAGCCAAAATTGACTTCCCTAGGAAAGAGCAGAAAGTTGAGCAAGAGTATGGACAATGACTGCAACCAGTTCAGAACTAGTAGAGTGGACTATTATCATTTGGTTTATGTTTTTAGCTGGTTTTAATTCTAATTTTCTGAGATTTTAATGCTTTTTAGTTTTTGTATACTGTGAATGTATACAACTGTAGATCTTTGCACACTACACAACTATTGCACTATAATTCCACTCTAACTACCATGGGCTGCCACTCATGGAATCCTGGGGTTTGTAGTCTTAGGAGGTATTTGGGAGGTCTCTGACTGAGAATTCTAAATATCCCTCCCTAAACTGCAAATCCCATGATACCATACAACAGAATGGTGGCAGTTAAAGTGGAATCACAGTGCCACAGTTGTGCGGAAAGGCCCTCTATCTGTTTTAACTGTTGTACACTGCCTTGATTCCTAAATTGGGGAAAAGGTGGGATAAACATATAATAATAACTGGCAGAAGTCACTGTCACAATTATAGATGCATAACCTGGAGATATGCATTCATAAAACTGATTCATGTTCATGGTCTCTACTTATTCACAATTGTGGCTCTATCTTAATAGTCTCCCCCATCCTATTTTACTGGGCAGAGATAGAGATCTGTTCTCCTGCCAATCAGGATGTAGCAGAGTGATGTTTCCACCCCACAATTGATTGGATAGTTGTGCATGGTTGCACATTTCAAATCAATGCACAGTGCTCATTTGGTTGTGCAACACTGTGATTCTTTAATGAGGTAGTGTAGCGTAACCAAGATATGACTGTAAAGTTATGCTCTGTCTTTTCAATAAAGGATCTCAGCCATTGTTTACAACCCCTGTCCAGACCAGAATCTCTTCCCTACCAATAATTTACAACAGGAGCTTTTCTTTGTGAAACTTACAGACAGGGTGTGGTGAGAAGCTTCTGAATGGAAGCATATTACAGACAAATAATAATAAAAAAAATCTTCCCAAGTCACAATCCTGATTTAGCTCTAGTCTTCTAACATTGACTGTTTAGTTTTAAACAAACATAGAAATAGCTGTATCAAGGGTGAGGAAGCTTTTTCAGTTTCAAGGGACCAGATTCATGTTTGGGAAAGCTTGAGGTGTATGTGTGTATCATCCTTGAACCTTCCCCACAACTTAATTGAAAAGTAGCTTCAATTACTTTACAACTTTATTGAAAATTAATTTTGTGTGCTGCTTTTGGGAGAGGGATCAATCATAGTGTTATATGTTATAATATAACCAAGCAAATGCAATTCTTAGTTGCACCAATAGAAGTATGGTGTCTAGATCAAGGGAAGTAATAGCACCACTCTATTCTGCTTTGGTCAGACCTCATCTAGAATACTATGTTCAGTTCTGGGCACCTCATTTCAAGAAGGATATTGACAAGCTGGAACATGTCCAGAGGAGGGTGACCAAAACGGTGAAGGATCTGGAAGCCATGCCCTATGAGAAACGGCTTAGGGAGCTGGGTATGTTTAGTCTGCAGAAGAGAAGGTTAAGAGGGGACATGATAGCCATGTTTAAAGATTTGAAGGGATGTCATGTCGAGAAGGGAGTGGGCTTGTTTTCTGCTACTTCAGAGACCAGGACAAGGAACAATGGATTCAAACTACAGGAAAAGAGATTCCACTTAAACTTCAGGAAGAACTTCCTGGTGGTCAGAGCTGTTCAGTAGTGGAATATGCTGCCTGGGAGTGTGGTGGAGTCTCCTTCCTTGGAGGTTTTTAAGCAGAGGCTGGATGGCCATCTGTCGGGAGTGCTTTGATATGTGTTCCTGCATAGTGGAGGGTTGGACTGGATGGCCCCTGTGGTCTCTTCCAACTCTATAACTTTATGACTCTATAATATCCTTTGTTATTATTTTTTTTAAAAGTGACAGAAGGAGCAACTTTTTTAAAAAAAAGAACTTTCAAAGCTCTGGTCAGAATGAGGCGCTTACTTCAGGACAGATTCTGGAAAGTGGTATCAAGGTATCAGAGGAATGATCTGTGTCCCACATAGCCTGCTCTGAGCACCCAGACCAGTTTGTTTCCTTCAGGTGTGAGGGAGGCTGCTCTCCACTCACCGTTGCTGAAGACAACCTAATCTGCCAGTCCAGCTGGCTTTGTGTGTGGAACAAGCTGGGCAGATGGAAGCACAACTTTAATCCTTTCCTCAGGGAGCAAAATTTCTTACAGGCTGCAAAACATTTTGGTACCTCTTGTTTGCCCTTCCTGTATGTCTTCTTAAGCCATCATAGTTCTCATTGAAACACCTCACCAAACTGTAATAAGTATCTTTTCTCAGGATGTAAAAAAACATTGTTTCTGGACATTCACAGGGGTAACTCCATGATGATGATGATGATGGTGATGATGGTGATTTGTATTCTTCCTTTGTTCCAAAATTGAGTCTCAAGGAGGCTTACAATTTAAAAGAATAGTACAACTAAAAATACACAAGTGAACATTAAAATGGAATTACCATCAGCCCTCCATATCCACGGATTCTGTATCCACAGATAAACCAATTGTTGGAAAAATTCCAGCACTGTCTCTCCCCACTGCTTGTTCTAGGACAAATGAGGCTTAGGTAACATAGAGTTTTGTTTTCCTTTGCATGACAAAGCCCTCTCCTATCCAACCTAAAGTCTCACCACTTGCTCCTGTGTCATTTAAATCCATGGCTATAAATACCTTTGGTATCCAGGTAACCAGATCATAGAATCATAGAATCATAGAAATGTAGAGTTGGAAGAGACCGCACGGGCCATCCAGTCCAACCCCCTGCTATGCAGGAATACCCTCAAAGCATTCCTGACAGATGGCCATCTAGCCTTTGCTTAAAAACCTCCAAGGAACCTCCACTCCACTCCGAGGCAGCATGTTCCACTGCTGGACAGCCCTGACTGTCAGGAAGTTCTTCCTGAGGCTCAGGTGGAATCTCCTTTCCTGCAGCTTGAATCCATTGCTCCTTGTCCTGGTCTCTGGAGCAGCAGAAAACAAGGCCTCTCCTTCCTCTACATGGCATCCCTTCAAATATTTAAACATGGCTATCATGTCCCCTCTTAACCTTCTCTTCTGCATACTAAACATCCCCAGCAATCCAAATCTATCGTCATAGGGCATGGCTTCCAGGCTCCTCACCATTTTGGTCACCCTCCTCTGGACTTGCTCCAGTTTGACCATGTCCTTCTTGAATTGGGGTGCTCAGAACTGGACACAGTATTCAAGATGAGGTCTAACCAAAGCAGAGTAGAGTGGTACCAGTACCTCCCTCGATCTAGACACCATACTCCTGTTGATGCAGCCGAGAATTGCATTGGCTTTCTTGGCTGCCGCATCACACTGCTGACTCATGTTCAGCTTGTAGTTTATGAAGACTCCTAGATCCCTTTCATGTGACCCAAGACAGCTCCTAGGGTCCTCAGTCTTCTAAAAGACCCCACTTCTCAGACCTCTTTCTCTTCTTTGCCATTTTTGCTTCTACATTTTTCTTTCTGATCATGCTTCACATATCCACCAAAAACAAGGTAAGTTAAGAATGAAGCTACTGTCTTACCTCATCTAGTTTATTTTTAGCTAGTTAGGATCCAGGCTCTCCAATGTATATATAATTGTAAAATCCATTAGTAATTTTTTCTAAGTTTGTAATCTGAAACTGCTTGCCTTGTTTTGTTTTCTTAGTTTCAGTTCAGAAAAGCAACACAGAGATTAAGGCATGCTTTTTCTACCACTCTGGTAAAAGAAGGCTGATTCCTAACAGTTTTAGCTTTCATAGAATTTCCCAAAACGGGCTAACACCCTCTGGGAAATTCTAATTCCCAACAGCAATCATGACTTGAAAATATTCAAAAGAAAAAAATTGCAAAAAGCAAACTTTGACTTTGTTATTTTATATAATGGGTGTCATTTTACTATACCACTGTACATAATGGGTCTTGATCATCCACAAATTTTGGTATTCACAGGAAGTCCTTGAACTAAACCCTAGTAGATACTGAGGGCCCACTGTACACTATTCACAGTATTAAAACAATTTAAAATACACTTAAAAAGATAAACAAGCAATTATAAACAGCTCAGTTTAAAACAACACAGCACCTTTCACCTTTAAAAAAAAAACACAAAATCATTCTGTTCTAAAAGCCTATTAGAATAAAAAGATTTTCACCTACCGACAAAAGGATAGCAAGGAAGGACCCATTCTGATCACCCTTGGAGAGGAATTTCTGAGTCTAGGGGCAGCCACTGAGAAAGCTCTGTTACAGCACCATGCACCCTCAACAATTGGCATGGTTTAAGTAGCAAATATTATTTAATTGTGTTACTGCAGTCTAGGCCTACCCGGAGATAGCACCCGATATCACTTTGATATCAGATCATTCGGCTTTCCCCTGCCACTCCACTCCATGTGTTTGCGAGGCCACTGGACAAGCACGCAAACAGGCACGGCTGGTAATTGCTGGACATTCCATTCTCCACCCAGGCAGGCCAGACATAGCCGTTTTGTCACTTCAGGGTCCTCTCCGGCAAACACCTCATTACATATGCGCGATACTAGCAAAGGCTTCCTGCCCCGAGCAGGCTACTAGACGAAGGTTGTGCTGTCCACTGGTAAGCGCTGCGTATTTGCATACTGGCCACACTATTGGTAATTCAGCTCTGATTCCATCATGCAAAGTTGTGACCTTTCCGAGACATTGTCTCACCCCCAAAGCTCATTGTTCTCCGCTAGTAAGGCATATCCTGCAGTCTCAATTCACCCTATAAGAACCCCTGATTCTGAGACCTTCCTCGGATCGCTCCTGAGTTTCATCCCATCTTGCTGCTGCCGTGCTTAGTGAGCTCCCCTCAGCTAATTGAGCTGAGCTTCTTCTCTCCCGAGGTTCAGGACGACGAGACAGGTGTTGTATCACCCATTTTTCCCTGAAAGTCTCCATCCTTAATTCAACCTCTAATCTCTTAGTTAGCTGTGTGACTGGGGTGTCTTTAATATTTGTTTGTATGTAATAAAACATCATTTGATTACTTTAAATCCGTCTGGCTGCTTGACTGACCTGACCCCGTAGATGCGGGGTTGCAAGATCCCACTAAGTTACCCTGCCTCTCGCTAGCTTAAGTGAGTGTTCCAGCTAATTTCCCCCAAAATTGTGTTTTATAGTTTGGTTATTTAGGAGTCCCTCCCGGGACCCCCAGTAAACAGGGTAACAATTCACACTGTTAATTGGCATTGATATTAGTAATACCTGAGATGACAGGGAGGTCACACTGGAAAAGGCATATTACTGACTATAAATGTGAGATTGCAAGGTGAATCAACCACACTTACTTCTTAGGCAGGAACCAAGTCATTTTCAGGCTAATAGTGTGGACCTTCTCAACACAACAGGCTTAGAGATAACAAACCAGACATCTCAGAGCTGAAAGGGGAAATTCCTACCAAATTGTGATTGTCTTAACTTTGGTCCCAAGCACCTGGATGTTTCCCTATTGTTTCCCCACTTTTCCACAATGTATGGCAATAATGACAGCCGTTAGCCTTTTGTCACCTAAATACTAAGTCCATTAGCTCCGTCTGAACTTCATTGTTTGTGTTGCAACTCCCATTGTCTGCTTGGCTGGGGAGCGATTCACACCCATACCTACGGGATATTTTTCAGGTATAAGAACCCCTGATTTCAAGCTGTCCAGTGCAATCTCTTGCCTTTCTGAATGTCACACGGTCCATTTGATTCCCAAATGAGAACTGTCCTCAGGTGCCCACCTAAGCCATGTCACTGCTTTCCTTACTGCTCTCTGGAGCGGTAATTGTAGCCTCATCCCTGAAAGCCCTCTATCACACTTTCTTCCCTTTTCCTTCAGCTAGTCCTTGTATGCTTGCGTGAATGCTTGGATCTTTGTGTACTTGTGTGAATTTTTCTTGTGTAGTGTGAATATTTTTAGTTTACAATTGAAACTCTCTGGCTGGTTCTTTCCTGCAAGGACCCCATAAATATAGATGGCAGACCTCATTAAGTTACCCCCTACTCGCAGGCCTCCTGACTTTGAGCTAAGTAATTCCCTACTTTTGAACGAAGGTACTGGGATCGCTGGTGGGCCTTTGTGGCACCTATATTTTGGGGTAACAGCCCTATGTCATGTGTCCACCAAGCATGCTTGTGATGGTGGTGGGACTGAGAGAAAGGCCTTTTCTGAGAATCTCAGGAGCCTCGAAGGAACCATAGAGCCAAGAATTACAGAATCTTTTAGGAATCATAGGGCCAAGAATTACAGAGTTGGAAGGGAATCCTGAATCTCTTTGGTGCAGGATTGTTACGTACCAGATAGGTAATTCAGGTCAACCTCAGACCCTGTAACAATATTTTCCAGAGAAGACCAATTCATATCTTTTGTCCAGAGTCA
Source organism: Iguana delicatissima (assembly GCA_948472985.1). Lineage (NCBI taxonomy): Eukaryota > Metazoa > Chordata > Lepidosauria > Squamata > Iguanidae > Iguana > Iguana delicatissima. Next base: position 103,512 of record CAOKZL010001025.1, read on the forward strand.
TCAAACATTGAGACAGCAAAGGACTGAAGAGATGTAGGTAGGTATGTGTTTGTGTGTGTGGGGGGGAGTGAGTGAGAGAGAGAGAGAGAGAGAGAGAGAGAGAGAGAATATGAGTCCTTAGGGATAGAAAGGACCATCTTTTTTTACATTTCTCTTTTCTTTTGTTCTTCACACAGCCATTGTCAATCTATATTTAATGTCTCTTTTTGCTGTGTCCTCTCAAAAGGTCTGTCAATGCAGATTTCAAAGCAAGGTCATATAATTGATCTATACAACAATCAGTGGATATTTTTAGAAAGGCTCTGCTCCAAGACCTGAGTATTTCTTCACTACTCTTTTTTTGTTGCCTCTGAGCACCATCAGTACTGTTTGCAAGACCTAGCCACAAAGACACCTAACTCTTTCTTTGGTATAGCTGCTAGTAATTGAAAAAAAGAAAAAAAGAAAGAAAGATGAAGAATTCCTGTGGTGTGTAAGTATGAAAGGTTCAGATTGTTCTCAACAACTATAATTCATGCAGAGATGGGTGGCATTTCCATATATTCATTTATTTATATTTCTGCCTTTCTCTTTGTACAGAATTAAAGGCGGTTTACAAGCATTTAAAAAAGAGAACAGTTAAAAATTTATTCATGCAAAAGTTTTTAAAAAAATTAGATGACAATTAAATAAAAAGCTCGCAAGGTTTAAAAAAACCAATAGAACGAACATAGTTTTTAAAAGAGATAAAAACACAGCCTTTTCTACTGCGTAAATTATAAGTCAAAATCCTCCCTGAGTACAGGCTTCCCTCACTTATCTGACAGGTTAGAGACCAAAGCACTGTCCAAAAGTGGAATTAGTTAAGAAGTGGAACCCATGTATTGTACTGTAGGGAGCATGAAGGCCTTATGGGGACTAACCATGTGCATGCAGCTTGAAGACTCTCTCAGCCAGCTTGGTGCCTTTTCCCCCCCTCTCACATTACTTTGCAAGCAGCATGGGCACTCAAGCGGTCCCAAGCAAGCCTCCTTAGGCAAAAAGAGATGATGAATGAGTGGAACCCCCCCTCAACTTAATTGAATTTCTCCTTAATTTGAAATAATGAGTTGTCAGATAATGCAGTGTCAAAAAGGCAAGGGCTTCCTGTAAAAGGCTTTGCCTGTTGGAGAAAAGAAAGTAGAGCTGGGGCCAGCTGAACCTCCTGCAGGATGGAATTCCACAGTTTAGGAACAGCCACCAAGAAGGCTGTCTCCTCTCCAAATGTGACTCGGATGAGACAGAGAGAATGCCTTCCCCCAAAGATCTGGGCTGGTAATATATGGGCCATTTCCGCACTAGCCTATTATAGGGCTATTATTCCACTTTCAACATCCTCAAAGGCTCCTCTTTAAACTGCAAACCCCAGGATTCCATAGGATGTTGAAAGTGGAATAACAGCACTAGAACAGGCTAGTGTGGAAATGGCCATGGTCTTTTAAACAGTGTGGACACAAGCTGTATGGAGTTTTAAAGGTCATTACCAGCACTTTGAATTCTGCCCGGAAAAGTGCTGGTAACCAGTGGAGTTGGATCTGCTCTGGGACATTTATTGTGAACTTTAAAGGACTGCTCCTGAAAGAGAAGGGAAAGAGGATCCCTCATCTTGGGTAACTCATTAGAATTTTGAAAACCAAGCCGAATCATGGCCCATCTCACATGGAGGATACCAGCTGCTACTGCTTCCATTTTCTCATTTGGCTGTAGCATGTGGAAATTGATATCTTTTCTGAAAATGAAGCTCATTGAACTCTAGATCAGTGCTATTAAATTAATGGTCTCTGAGTGTCTCAGAAAAATGCTGGTCTTTGAGCCATTGGCAAGTTTCTAGGAAAGAAAGAAATTTGTGCCAATTGGGTACAAATATGGTACCGTTCCCTGGTACACTGGAAAAAAAAATGTCTCATCTCTCACATCAGAAAGCCTGAGAAGCACTGCTCCAAATAATCTAAAATGACTCCTCAATCCAAATTCAGAGGTTGTGATCAAGTAGGCAGCCTGAGGATGGAGAATTTTCTTTTCCCCCCAGTTCCCAGCACCAGCTCAAAGTCCAATAAAGCTCTCAGCATCATAGGGACCCTTTCCTACATCAGCACATTTCTCTATATGCCATTGTGGATTTCTGTAGCCACAGGTAGCACATAACAGGAAGCAGCAGTGGTAATAGTGTTCCCATGAACAATTGCTGGCTACACTGGCTGCAGCATTCTGGCACTTGTCATCCGAAACAATGAACATTACTAAGCTTGGTTCCCTTTTGTTATTCCTGTGGTTGGCATTTCAATCAGGACCTTTTGCAGATTTTTTCCCCCCAGTTTAAATTTGTGTTTGAATTTCTAGCTGCTGACAAACATAGAAAACATTCTTTCAGTTCTTTCAGACTGCCCAAGTGTTCTGCTAAATGTCAGTACTTTCTGTTTCAAGATTGCATGGCCTGTAACAATTGCTTCTGGTCCTGCATCCAGTCATACTTTAAATATATCAGGTTTTTGGCCCAGTTTTGTCACTGATTGTGGAGGAGTTTAGTGCTGCTCGTGCTCTGCATGTCTCTTTCCAACAACTCTTTTCTCCCATGTAAGGTATGATTTACTTCTGTCCCCCTATCACCTTCCCAATGAACAAAACATTTGCCCCCATGGCCTTCCCCCACTTTCCATGTATTAATGTTATAGTCATAATGTTAAATTGCTATGCCACTTTAGATCTACGAAGGCCCCTCCACTTTTGTTTCATCTTCTGATATTTGTACCCCATGCTCAGGCTCCTGTTGTTAGTTATTTTCCACTAAGCAAACTTCTGGGGAAACTTTGCCCCAGATTCGGAACCCTCTTCCTCACTGTCAAGGTTTCCCAGGCAGGGCATGACAGAATAATGTATGTATTTCTTTTATTACAGTTTGGCATGATGGGTCAGAGCCCTTTTGTGTTTCAGAAACTTAATGTTTAGTGTTTTAATTAGTGTTCAGTATTTTAGATTAGTGTTCTAGTTTAATTTTAGTTTTCTTTTCTTTTTTTGTTTCTGATTTTTCTTTTTATGAATGTACATTACTTTGATTGTGGATTAGATTGTTTCAGTTAGAAAAAATTAAAACATAATTTTTTAAAAAAGAAAAAAATAGAAACGTAAAGAGGAAATGAAGATGAGAGAAAATCTCCGTCGTACTTGTGGTGTCATTAAGCTGTGGTGTGAGCATGGTTTCTCTCCATCCCTACCCTTTCCTCCACAGACTATTCAAGTCCCTGTTTTGAGGGATATAAATAAAGTGATTTATTATGAGCATACTGCCCATGTTCTTCCAGATTTAATGTTTTAAAACTGTCTTATTAAAGTCACAGTGCTAAAATGCTATACCACCTTAACAATGTTACTCTTAAAAAAAAAAGAAAGGCAGGGGAAAGAAGAAGAAATGTTCAATCTGGTAACTAGAAATACAGTTGGCCCTTCACATTTATGGGTTTAACTTTTACAGATTTGCTTATTTGGGAGTTTCTCCAACCCCTGCCCCCCAGGCACTTCTTTTCTGGGGAACCTTCCCTCTTGGTAGTTCCGATCAGCCCTTTAAACCAGCCCCTGGTCCTCCTCCTCCACCACAACTAGCTGCGACCTGGCCAGCTAAAGATGTCTTGCAGCACAATTTCTCAGCACCACAAACCTTCTCCTGAGGTCCTGCTGCCACAAGGAAGGAGATGAGTGTGAGAGAGGAGGTATTGGGCCATCATACCAACCCATCCCCTTTCCTTCTCCATTCCCTGACCAGATTTGTATCTTGGGTGCCCATCCTTCCCACCATGCCTCAGCCCCATTCCCAAAGATACACACACACACATTTTGATTTTTGTCATTTTTTCCACTTTTGTGGGCATCCTACTCCCCTAAGCGTAGTGAATATAGAGGGCTGACGGTAAAGATTTGCCAGACTGAAAATGGGAAAGGGCTCCTGAACCTTTAGTGGGTGTATGGAAGAAGGAATTTCAGCAGGTGTTGTTTGTCAGGCAACAAGCTGCACCTGCTCAAATTCCTGCTGCTACACAACAATTAAAGATGCAGGAGGTATCTCCAGTTTTCACCCTGGCAGTCCTAATGGAGGAAATGAAAGTTGGCAGAAAAACTCTGTAGCAAAGATCATACCCCCATTCCAAATGTTATCAGTGGAACATCCGGAAAGTACATCAAAAGGAACCAAGACAATGAATATAGACGTGTGACATTTACTCTGGCCTGCATTTGAAACTCCTGGGTCAGAAAAAAAAAACCCATACCCTGCAGCGGGTTTAAAAAGTTGCTGCTAAAACCAGGAATTCACAGGAAAAACATGGAGGGAAATGTTGTATTGCTATCAGAAAAAAAGAAAAAGAAAAAAAGGAAAGGCCCCTAAGTTTGGTCATCTTGGCTTCTAGGGAGAGTCTATGTTTGATTTGTTCTTGGGTCCATTTATTTGTCCTTTTGGCAGTCCATGTTGAAGTCTCATCCAGCACCACATTTCAAGTGAGCTGGCTCTCTTCCTATCAGCTTTCTTCACTGCCCAGCTTTCACAACTATACATAGGAACTAGAAATACTATGACATGGGTGATTCTGACACCAGTATTTAATGTCAGACTTTCAACCTGAGGATCTTATCTACTTCCTACATAGCTGCTTTTCTAAGTCTTAGGCCATTTCCACCCTACAGTGTTATAGTATTATTATTCCACCTCCAGCATCCTGAGGAATTCTGGGGTTTGTAGTTTCCTGAGGCCAAAGAGCTCTGTGGCTGAGAATTCTAAATGCCCCTTCCAAAAATGCAAACTCCAGAAGTCCATAGGCTGTTGAAAGTGGAATAATAGCAGTATAACAGTGGAGTATGGAAATGGCCTTAGTCTTTTCTTTTCTTTTTTTTAAAGATTTAAACATTGAACTGTTTATTGAAGTCACAACTGCAGACCAATTCAACAAACCAACTCAATAGTGTTGTTTGGTGTATACACAGTATCACATCACTTCTGTTCCTCTTCAAATTTAGGTTCGTTGAACTTGAAGTCCAGAAATTTGGTCAGATCTCTACCACCATACAACCGTTGGAGCTTCACAATTTGTTCAGTCATTTCCTTCTCATATTCGGGGCCCACATCAACAGGGCCATCAGCTTTTTGGCTCTTTGTGTTGTATTTTCTGAACTTGTCCAAGAAGAGTTTCTGTACAGGATCAAGTTCCTTTGCCTTATTAAACACAATGGTGGAAAAGCCAATATTTCTAAGTGGATAGAGAGCACTGAATGGAAAATAGAAGAAAACCTGAACAGCTGTTGGAGAATCATGATGAATTGAAGGAAATGACTTTGGTCTTTTTCAGTTTCTTGACTATATTCTCCATTTTGCTGCATGCTGTGTATTTAATGTCGGGCCTAGTTTAGCCCTTTGCGACACTCAAAACTAGAAGAGAAAGGCGGCTATATTCAAGGCAGAAATGAAGTGCTCTGTCCATATGTTTTTTAGAAATGTGGAACCTCAAAGGGAACCCAGTCTGGTTGGACAGGAATTTAATTTCAGCTTTTAACAATCTTGCTGGTTTATCAAAAGCCCTAGTGCACCACTTCTTTTGAAGCTCAGGTCAAACATTAATTAATTCCCTAGCAGGAGAGTTGGGTTTTTTTGTTGTATGGCTGGAGTTCCAGAACTGGTTTTGCTCTGTGCACACTCATAATGCAAATCTGGTGCTTGGGGAAAGACTAATAAATAGCAAGTGTATGCAAATGAGGCATAATCTAGTCCAGTCGCAATAGATTGCAACACTGAAACTCTGGAGCCTCTGTTTGCTGTCTGGTCTGTGTACAAAGATATTGCAATGACCTTGGTTGCTCTGCCCTGTAAAGAGGCAAAACTCTCTTTTCTGTTGGGCATGTCAGTATCTGGGCCCTGATGAAAAAAACCAGAATTTAAAGGGCCAGCATCAGTTGCTGAGAATAGAATAGAGCCTTCTCTGTCTATACTAGATAGTTATCACAGTTTGATATAACTTTAACAGTCACACTCCCATCCTATGGAGTGCTGGGATTTGTAGGTTGTTGATACATGTAGACTTGTCTGCTAGAGTTCTGGTAATCAGGACAGTGGACTACAGTTTGGCAGAGAATTCTAAGCTCCTCACCAAGCTACAGATTTTCAGATTCCATAGAATGGAGCCACAACTGTTAAGGTAGTGTGAAAGAGTTGTAACTGTGCAGTGCAGATACACTGTCTCATTCACATCAGGCTTGTGAAGTTCAGAAGTTATCAGAGCTAGACCAAGACATTTTTCTGTCTGAGGCAAAAGGCAGAAATTGCATTTCCCCCTTCCTCAACCCATTCCCCATGATTTCAGGCACAGAAGCAACCTGAACTGACAACTGAATTTTACTTTAGCACTGTTGATGACACTAAGGCCTTTTCCGTACGGGGCGAGGGAATCGCCCCGTGCTGGTACTCACCGGACCTGTGTGCTCCATGCGCGGGTCCAGGCTGGTCTGGAGCAGTGTGTGGCCGCGCTCCGCACTGCTCCGGGGACAAAAATGGCAGCTTCCAGTTGGTGGAGGCTCTCCAATAACCGGTGAAGCTCGCCAGCCTAAAGCCCGCCCCTGACAGATCTGCAGGCTTGTGGTGCGAGACTGCAAATCTGCACCGGAGCGCGGCCACGGAGTGGCGCGCTCCGTGCTTTTGAAAGACCTGTTTTAAGTGGTCTTTCAAAAGCATGCTGAACGACCACTTTGGGTCGTTCTGGAGCAGGCTGAGGTCCGGAACTACACAAAGTAGTCTGGACCCAGTCCGCTCCCAGGTGTAAACGTCCTCTCTGGAGGACGCTCTGCATCATTTAAAAACCCTGTGTGGAAAAGGCCTAAGTCCCCCACTGTATCTAAGATCAGGGTAGTTTAAGGGGTGCAAAACATACTATGTTGTACATACTGTCCTTCAAGAGATGGGAATGGCTGGGAAGGGGTTCAGGAGGAGTAGCCAAGGGAGCTGCCAGTGCTGCCTCTCAATGTCTGCTACTCAGTTGTGTCTAATGGTATAGCTGGCTCTGAGCTCTGGTAATTATGTGCATTCTTAGATAGTACTGTTGCATCTTAAGAGGATCTTTGGCAAAGGGCTTTTGGGAGGTGGAAATTCAGTAATTGTTGGATTGTTACTCCCATCAGACCTGCAGAGCATAGCCAATGTCAAGGAATGAGACTGGGGGGCGGGCTCAGTACCCCACGTGTCCTAATAGAGTTGCAATCCAACAAAATATAGAAGGCCACAAGTTTCTCACCCCTCTGTAAACGAAGGAAGGATACCTGAATGATGCTGTAACACAATTTATAGTGTCAGTTGTAAAATGCAGTGGTGGTGATAGGTGTCACTAGGGCCATTTCCCCACTACACTGTTATAGTGCTATTATTCCACTTTCAACATCCTGTAGAATCCTGGGTTTTGCAGTTTGGGGCAGGGGGCATTTAGAATTCTCAGCCAGAGAGCTGTTTGGCCTCAGTAAACTACAAACCTCAGCATTCCACGAGATGTTGAAAGTGGAATAATAGTACTATAACAGGGTAGGGTGGAAATGGCCTAGGTCTCCACTTCAGGCAGCAAAAGACAATGAATGGGCTAGCATTCTGGAGAGGGGAGTATCCCAGCAAGACAGATGTTTGTGATTTTTCAGCACAATGAGGACCTTCATCAGCTGGGAGGGCTGGCCCTTTCACTAGATACAGTGGGTCTTTCTGCCATGTATTATGATGGTGCTATTATTCCACTTTCAACATCCTGTGGAATTCTGCGGTTTGTAGTTTACTGAGGCCAAAGACCTTTCTGGCTGAGAATTCTAAGTGCCCCTCCCTAAATGGCAAACTTTGGGATTCCATAGGATGTAGAAAGTGGAATAATAGCGTTATAACAGTGTAGTACAGAAAAGCCCAGTGATACAGCTGCCTCAAACAGTGGACTGTTCAAAATTGTGAATTTGCCACTCCCTCTGTTGAGGGAAGGCCACTGCCATTCTAGAGAGTTGCTATCTTCTAAATCGCAAAATCATGAATTACCTCCCAGAATTCAATTTCTCCTGCATTTTCACACTCAATAGACTAGATGGGTGTTGGATTAATGCTTCTTGCCATATACTGAAATCCCTGCAATGTTTGATGACTGCTGCTTGTAAAAAAACATCTTTCAGCTTCTGTTATAGTGACTGTCAGTGGGCAAAAAAATCCATAAAACTATACACCAAGAGATCCAGTGTGGTATAGTGGTTTGAGCATTTGACTGTGTCCCTGGAGAACAGGATTTGATTGCCTGCTAAGCCATGGAAACCCCACTGGGTGACCTTGGGCATGTCACACACTCTCCGCCCCAGAAAATCCCACGATATCTTCACCTTAGAGTTACCATAAATTGGAAACAACTTGAAGGCACGCAGTAACAACAATACACAGTCATGGAAAATTAGCTGCAATTGTTTCTTATAAACACTGAACATCGAAGTAATTCATATTCTTCCAAAAGAAGACTTCCCCAGAAATCAGGGTAACAGAGTTGTCTTCTTTGGAGGTTTAAAGAGAGTTTGGATGCCCATTTGTCAGAAATGCTTCAATGATGTATTTTTGCATGGCAGAGGCCTGGACTCAGTGGCCCTTGTGGTCTCTTCCAGCTCTATGATTCTAGGCAGTTTGCCATTGTTTTTCTCTGATATATAGCCTACAGCACCTGGTATTCACTGGTGGTCCCCTGTCTAAGTATTAACCAGTGTTACCCTGAGTTCTGGGGGTCCTGTGAGGGACACCTAAATGCTCTCCAAATTATACAAGTTGGGGAAATTAGTCAAAGAGCACAAGTTAGCAATACTGTTGCAGGAGGCCAGAGAACACAGAGACCACAGAGTTAGAAAAAGAGAAATTTAGTACGCGCGGGCTAATGGCTGGATCTCTCCAAAAAGCCAAGAGCCCCGAATACCAGTTTCACAGCTATTTTATAGACAAAGATCACAGGTGCAAAGCCCCTCTTCCTCGGTCCACCTTCCCGAAGCCATAAACACAGCATATTATTACTTCCTCTTTTCCCAGCTGTGGTTTACAATTTCGGAACTGTTGACCTTATTACCCGTACCTTTACAACAGGAACCGTGCCTATCTAACAGGAATCTTGCCTATCTCCAACTACCTCTACCGGTTAATTAACAAACAATACAATGGCTACGTGACCCTTTTACCCATACTAAATCTTCCTCCATTCTGCTAACTTAAGCCTCCCCAGCGCCTACTACAATACGAGAGGCAGGGTAACGTAGCGAGATCTTGAACCCAATGTCTATGGGGTCAGGCTGAGTCAAGGAGCAAACAGATGTGAAATAATAATTGGTGTTTTATTAAAATACAGTCAAACAGGTGTATGCAACACACTCACACAGATAACTATAGAAAAAAAGGTTGGAGTGGGATAGAGGGATTTTGAGAGGAGGTTTGGTTCAGGAAATACTGCACCTGTTCTGAAGCCTGGGTAGTCTGAAGATAGAGTTCGTGGATATGGAGGTTCTCAGTACGTGGGACTAAGGGGAAGGCTCGCCAAGCAAAGTGGCAGCAAGGTGGTATAGAAGTCAGGAGCAATCCATAGAAGTGCTCAAAGTCAGGGGTTTTTATAGGGGAAATTGTAGCCACAGGCTTGTCTGTACTTGGGGAAAACAATGAGTTTTGGGCTGGAGACAAAGCCTCCAAAAGGTCAGAATTTAGCATAAGTCCAAATTGTCAGTAGAGTAGCCAGTATGCAAACACGGAGTGTTTGATGCTTTCGGCTTGTCAAGCCGCCTGCTCGGGACAGGGAGTTCTTTGTAAGTAGTGTGCATACATAATGAGGGTACTTGCCGAGAGGTTTCCTGAAGTGGCAGTTTGGCTATTTCTGGCCTGCCTGTATTGTTGTTGAATATTCCAGTGATTAGCGACCGAGCCTGTTTGCGTGCTTGTCCAGGGGCCTCGCAAGCACATGGGAAGGAATGGGTAAGGAAAGCCGAATTATTGATATCAAAATGATATCTAGTGCCCCCCAAGTCTGGCTAGAAACTGCGGTAACACCAGGAATGGTTCTGCTTAATTTTCAAGATCAGACAGGGTCTGGTACCTTAGGGGTATTTTCTTTTTTCACTTTTTTATTTTGTGTGGAGTCTTGCAAATGCTCAGGGTAGTATCAGACCCAGAGCCATGTTCAGTCCTGGAGAACAGTATTTGCACTGCGCCTTATTACTGTGCTGCAAGCCTGGTTTACTTTGCTTCCAGTCTGGACAGAGCTGTAGCTAGAAGTAGGGAGGAAGGAAGTATAAGTATGCCTTTTGATCTTTTGTTTTTCCCGATCAAAGAAGTAAAATTAGCTCTTAATATTCACAAAGCATTACCAGAGATTCCCAGTCTGTGCTGATTGCCCAAATGCTGGAAGTGCTGCTTCTTTGTTGAGTAGTTACTGGAACCTTGTTTTTCATGGTGAGCAAAACAGGGACTTGTTACACAGATCTGGCATCTGATAACCAGGCTGCAGTAAGCAGCACAGAGAGCTAAAAATATAAAGAGAGAAAGGAGCAGGAGGAAGGAGCCCAGCTAAAAAACTGGCAATGTGACAGTGAATAATAAATCAGACTCAGCATGAGCACTCCCCTTAATTTGGGGGGATTGGTCCTGTCATCAGTTGAAACTACCCTTGACTTTTCACAGGCTCCAGATGGTTTTCAGGGTACATTTTGCTCACAGGTTAAGCTACAAGAATATCAATAAGGCTTGCAAAATCGATCACGCTACTTGCCTTTCTTTCTGCATAAACTCCTGCTGGACTGGTTCTCACGAAGGCAGTCATCCAATTGCAGATCTTTTAACTGATTAACTGTCTTGCTTTTAACCAATGAAGGAATAGCCTAATTACATGGAGATATCTTTGCATATTGCCAGCTTCTCCATTTATATACAGAAGGCTGAAATGGGGCAGGAAGTTTGATGTGAAGCTGGATGCATTTGAAAAAGAGACAGAAATGCATGGGTTCACTGACAGAATTTTCAACAGCGTTGGGCACCAGTAAGAAGATACAAGACACATTAATACTGAATATTTACTTCAGAGTCAGCATGGTTCAGTAGTTAGAGTGTTGAATTAGGACTGAGGAGACCTGAGTTCAAATCTCCACTTGGCTATACAGCTGGCCCTCCACATTCACTAGAGTTAGGGCCCCTGGACCCCCATAAAAGTAGAAAACCACAAGTATTAAAATGTGTGTATCTGTGGGAAGGGGGCTAAGGCATGGTGGGGGGAATGGCACCCAGAGTCCAAAGTAGGTCAAGGAAAGAGAGAGAAAAAGAGTGGGTCAGCATGGTGGACCTATACTTCTTGCTCGCCTGTCTCCTTCCTTTGGTGTGGGAGGCATCAGGAGAAGATTTGTGGGCTGCAAGGCTCTGGCTGGTGGCAGAGAAGGAGGACCAGAGATGGGTTTTGAAAGGACTGTGTGGCCTGAACAGAGCTGCTGAGAGGGAAAGTTCCCCCAGAAAAGAGGAACTTGAAGTGAGGGAGCTGGGATTGGAGAAACTCGCAAATAATCAAATCTATGAAAGCTAAGTCCATAAATGTGGAGGGTAAACTGTAAAACTCATTGATAACCCTGTGCCGTCCAGACTAATCTACCTCACAGGGTTATTGTGAGGATAAAAAGGCGGGGGCAGGACCATGCATGCAACCTTGAACTCCTTGGAGGAAAAGCAGGATATGAATGTAATAAATAAATAAATAAACAGACAGATCTTATTTGAATCTCGTATGAAACTATAATGTGATTTAAGATTAGCATTTTGATGTATGTTTTGCACACAACAAATGTTGAGTTTCCTATACTAAGTTCATCGGTAAACTGAAGAAGGAGGAGTGGAGGGTGGCTGATTCCCTAACTGTCACTGAACTCTCACTGCTTTAACTGACATGACTCCATCTTATAAAGTACTGCGGGCTTTAGCTTGATGAAGTCCTTGGAATGCTCTGTTAGCAGCCCTTTCACACTACGCAATTATAACACTGTGATTCCAATTTAACTGCCATGGCTCCATCCTATGGAATCCTGGGATTTTCCATTTAAGGAGGGGTATTCTGAATTCTTAACTAGAAAGCTCTAGTCTATTGCCTCAGATACGACAAATCTCAGAACTCCATAGGATGTAGTTAAAGTTAAAGACTCTTCTAACTGCTCTAAGTGGTAATATTAATGCCTTCCCGATAGCAGCAGCAGCAGATGGAGATGGCAGTCAAGGACAGAGAAGGATGGATGGGCACCAGTGGGATGACCTTTTAATTTCCTATTATGCCCTAGCTGTAGAAGAAATCTAAGATACTGAATCACAGAATTTTAGAGTTAGAAGGGAGCACAAAGGCCATCTAGTCCAACCCTTTGCCACGAGGGAATATATACCTAAAGCACTCCTGAAACACACCAGCCTAACTTTTACAACCCTCCAAGGCAATCTGCTTCACTACTGAACAGCTCTTATAGGTTTTTTTAAAAAGTTCTTCCCAATGTTTAGATGAAATCTCTTTTCTTGTAATTTGAATCCATTGGTTCACGTTCTACTCTCTGGAGCAGCAGAAAACATGCTTTCTCCATCTTCTATATAACATCCCTTGAGATATTTAAAAATGGCTATCATATCTCTTTCCAGTCTTCTCCTCTCTAACCATACTGAACATCTTCAGTCATTCCTCATAAAGCTTGGCTTCCAGGCGTTGGATCATATTGGTGGCCCTTCTCTGGACACAATTAGGTTGTCAATGCCCTTCTTGAACTGTGGAGTCCAGAACTGGATAAAATATTTCAAAGTAGGCTTGACCAACGGAAAATAGTGTGGCACTACCACTTCCTTCAATGTAGACACTACTTCTATTGACTACACTTCTGTTGTGGCCAATTATAGTGACTTACAGTGACAGTGCCAATTACAGTGACAGCCCAGCTTTTTAGGGGGAAGAGTGTGACAGTCACTTTGGGGGCGCTGAAACCCCAAACCTCTGGGCCATTCTCTCCTGGAGTGCTAGTTTTCTAATATATAGGGTTCCTCTTGCCATCCCCTGTGTACATGTGTGTTAGAGCAACATTCCACCACACAAGCAGTCAGCCCTTTTTCATCTTGAAATGCAGGGGTAGAAAGTGTGACCCTCCAGATGTTGCTGGACTGCAACTCCCAGCATCTTTCACTTTGGCTATGGCTGCTGAGATCTGCAATCCAACATTATCTGGAAGGTCACATGATTCCTACTCCACAATTCCCACCCCTGCCCAGAAAATGTAGATGATTGTGTTGGGATAGACACGTGCATGAACACATTCATTCATTCATTCATTCACTCACTCACTCATTCTAGTTTTTGTGGCCAGCTGGACCCTTGCAGGGCTTAAAACAAATTCTGTTCTCCCAAATGTCCTATAGGAGGAATCGAGGAATTTTCAGGATGGCCCTTTCAGCACCCTACCATTTCACACAGACTTCCAATGGGGGTCCCAGCATTGGCTCTGCTAGGAGGGGAGCGTGATGGGAGCACTTGGCTCTGTGATGAAGGAAGTGTGATGGCCACATTTCTTCCTTCCACAGTGTGGCCAGGTACTTTTCCAAGCTGTGATGGGGCAGGAAGCACAGGTATTGCGCTTCTGCGGTATCCGCAGCCCAGGTAACTCTGGGATGGTGGCACAATCACAGGTCATTGATGAGGAAAACCCATCAATGAGTTAATCCATGATTGCGCCACCTGAGGATGGGAGAACGGCAGGACCTCAATGATGTCATGCAGAACTGCTGTCATGGTCCCATCTTTCTCCCATCCCCATTGCAGGTTGGAAGGGTGGTGCGGAAAGAGCTGATGTTTCAGATCCCCACCTTGGGCCATTTTAGGCTCAGGAGGGGCCTTTTGAAAAACACAGGAAGTGTCTTCCACTCACTTCCTGCTGTTAAAAAGATCTCTCCTGGGTCTAAAATTGACTCGGTGGGCTGAAAACAAGGGTGAAAATGTTCTCCGTGTCCCCTAGAGAACATTTGAGGCAAAATGAGATTTTGTTTTGTTTTGTGTTTTTGTGAAGAGTGGTGCAGCAAGGGGGTGAGGCCTTCTAAAGCAGAGCTTTCCAAACTGTGTATTGTGACACATTAGTGTGTAGGTGTGTTGCGCGGACGTAACAAGTGAAGGGGCTGCTTCTGCCGCTGCCACCCTGGGTCAAGGAAGACCCTGGTGAGGGCAGTGAGGGCAGCAGTGGTGGATCAGGCCCGGGTAGAGGGGCTGCCTTTTCCACTGCTGCCGGCCAAGACTGAGGAAGAACTTGGCAAGGGTGGCAGCTGTGGGCCAGGGCCAGTTGGAGGGGCTGCCTCTCCTGCTGCTGCTACCACTGCTGCCCCGGGCTGAGGAAGACCCCAGCAGTTGCGGCAGCGGTGGGCCAGGCTTGGGTGAATTACTGTGCTGCGAAATGATACATGTTTAGAAAGTGTGTCACCAACATGAAAAGTTTGGAAAGCTCTGCTCTGAAGTCTCCTGTGGGCTTCTGACTCCCCCAGCCTCCTACCCCATTTTAATGGTTTCTATCTCCATTAGGAGAAGGTCAGTTTGTATAGCTAAATGGACTCACTCATTCGGAATCAAGCCTCCTGAAAACACTTTTTCAGAGGATTACAACAGGATATTATAACACTAATGACAATACATTATTGCTGAGAAAATCTATTTCTCTTCCAGCTACAATTAGGGCTGCAACTCAGCTCAAAGTTAACAGGGGAATCCTTATGAATGGAGATGGTTTCAGGGGCTCAGTCATGCAGGTCCTGACTATATCACTGGTCCTCACCTGTGGTCTAAAATGCTACAGCCGAGAGGTAAGAACTACAAATGGGCAACTCCTTGAGGTTTCTAGATCCTCCCCCCACAAATACCACCACTGTGCTTTTGTATTCGTATTGGGCATATGTCTTTGAAAGATCTCCGCCTCTCATCTGTCTGAATCCTGGCTCTTTTTCTGGGCTCACAGACATCTAACAGTTCCCACCATATGTGAGATTTCATCACTCTTGATTTCTAGTTTCCAGAGATCATCTGCTATGTGTCAGTGTGTGCTTTACAACCATGAAAGAGGGTTGTTCGTAACTGCAGTTTTTTGGTCGGGGAGATTATAAAGAGGACATTGGTAGTATAAATATATACTGGTATTCTCAATAGTAAATCCTCTTTGTTCAGTAGGCTTCCTCCTCAAGAAGCAGGATCTAAAATTGCAGTCGAAATGTATTTTCCTCTCCTATTTTTGTTTGATATTCCACTTCACCAGGAATATTAAAATAAAATTCTCAATGTCTGGTAAGATAAATTCTCATCATAAAACCTCTCTGCTTTTTTTCTTTGAAGATGTTTATTTAAGATCACTTAAAACAGAGGTATCATCTCTTAACACCCTCTTAGTGCTTAAAAAGCTAGAAAAATTGTGGGTATCCCCACCCTTGCATTATATTATATAGAAAAAATCTTCCTGAGTTAGTGAGTATGAGTGTGGTAACCCAGCCCTACCATTACGCAGCCTGAGGCGATTGCCTCAAGTAGTTCCGTCCTAACTATTCTCATGAATTTTCCTGTTCTCATTTGTTGAAGGACAAAACTGTGATTGCCAAAGAGCTTTAGATACTTGAAAGTAACCTATTGATTCAAAGATGGTGGAATATGCAATCTCATTGACCATGGTAAAGTTCAATTACTGGTTGTGTACATAGGCCATTTCTGCTGTACACTGTTATAGTGCTATTATTCCATTTTCAACATCCTGTGGAATTCTGGGGTTTGTAGTTTACTGAGGCCAAAGAGCTCTCTGGCTGAGAATTCTAAGTGCCCCTCCCTAAACTGAAAACCCCAGGATTCCATAGGAGGAATCTCTATAGCACTATAATAGCACTATAACAGTGTACAACAAAAATGGCTGTAGACATGGGAATAGGTACCGCCTAGTCCTGTGCCCCAGGCAGTGAAATGTCTTCAGATGGCCCCTGAAAATGGGAGGCTATTATAACTGGTTGTTGTTGTATGGGCCTTCACTGGGATTTATGGAAACCCTATCATAGGGTTTTCTTGGCAAGATTTATTCAGAGGAGATTTATCATTGCCTTTCTTTAAGACTGAGGTGGTGGGACTCACTCAGAGCAATTCTCCATGATTGAACTCTGGTCTCCTGGAGCTGTAGTCTAGCATTCAACCTGGTACACTGGCTCTCAGATTTCTTACCATGTGATATAACTACTCTATTCTGCTTTGGTCAGACCCTACCTGGAATACTGTGTCCAGTTCTGGGCACCAGACTTCAGGAAGGATATTGACAAGCTGGAACATGTCCAGAGGAATATGACCAAATTGGTAGAAGGCCTGGAAACCATGAAGCCCTATGAGGAACAGCTTAGGGAGCTGGATATGTTTTGCCTGGAGAAGAGAAGGTTAAGACGTGACATGATAGCTAATTTTAAATATTTAAGGGATGTCATATGGAGGATGGAGTAAGCATGTTTTCTGCTACTCCAGAAACTAGGACACAGAGCAATGGCTTCAAACTTCAGGAAAAGAGATCCCATCAAAACGTTAGGAAGAACTTCTTGTTGGTAAGAGCAGTTCAACGGTGAAATATGCGGCCTCGGAGTGTGGTGGAGTCTCCTTCTTTGGAGGATTTTTAAAGAAAGACTGGATGACCATCTGTTGGGAATGCTTTGGTGGTGTATTCCTTCATGGCAGAGGATTGGACTCAGTGGCCCTTGTGGTCTCTTCCAACTCTATGCTTCTATGACCCCCCCTTAGATCTATATGGAGATGTTGCACCTCTCCCACTTGACATCGCGCTCCTTCCCCGTGTCTTATTCTACACTTCTCTCTCACAGGTCCCTCATACCCCACAGACACGCACGCGCGCGCACACACACACACACTCTATCTGTCTTAAGGTTGAACTCTCACTCACTCTGCCTCCTCTCTTCACCTTCCTTCCCACCACTAGAGAAAGTGCTGAGTAGCCACTAAGGAGCATGCACCTATTAAGCCAACAACAGAACATTTGGAGAAACTGAGAGAGGGAAGCTGATGTTAGCTATGTCTGAGGTTGGAGAAGAGCATAATGGGGGAAGACACTCTTTTGCACAGACCAGTTAACCTCAATGGTGTGTGTGAGCACACACACACAGGCTTCTCTTTCTTTCTCACATCTGTTGTGCTTACAGGCTGACTTTTCTTGAGCTCCCCTTGAGCAACTCTCATGTCTCCCCATTAGGGTCCTGCACCACAATTTGAGAACCCACTGCATCTCACCAAGCTGTCTCAATGTCATAGAATCATACAGTCAGAAAAGACCACAGTGACCATTGAGTCCAACCCACTGCCATGCAGGAACAAACATTCAAAGCACCCCCAGCAAATGGCCATCCAGCCTCTGCTTAAAAATTTCCAAAGAAGGTGACTCTACCACACTCCAAGGCAGCATATTCCACTGTCGAATGGCTCTGACTGTCAGGAAGTTCTTCCTTATGTTTAGGTGAAATTTCTTTTCCTGTATTATGAATCAATACAAATACAAGGGAGTGATTTGGTTCATCTGACATAAATGCTCAGGAATCAGTTCATGATTATTATGTGCTAATCTACTTTCTATAATCAGCTACATCGATGTGGTGTTCCAGACTTATTACTGAAGTATTCACATTATTTATTTATTTGCAGAGTACCATAAGTGGAAAAAAAAACAGGAGAGCAATTATTGGTTTCAAAGTACACTATTCAGATGGACTGCCTTCCAGTCCTTTGGTTGTCCTCTTTGCCTTTAGACTCTGGACCTACCTTCCCAGAGAGGCAGCACTCCATCTGTGAAATACTGGAGGGCATGGCGGAAAAACCTATCCATAACTATTTAAAATGATCAGGCATAATTCTAGGAACACTGCATGTGCTGGCAATGGAAGATGGAGCGGGACATTGCTGCTCACAAGTTTTTTTGTTCTCTCCGTCTCCTTTGTGTTTCTCTTGCGACAGCCTGCTTGGCTAGTTTGTACCTTCTCATGCACTTTTTAATTAAAGCCAATTGCTGAACATTCATAAAATACACAATCAGTATTCTGATGACTGCAGAGAGATGTACAGCCCTGTTTTTTCTGCACGATGAAAGAAGTTTCACCAAATACTGCAGCGTCTAGTCTCGTTTTTGTTCTTCACATTTCGATACAGGCCTTTGTAAGGTCAATGACTCTTTGAAAAAGTAAGGAAAACATGGATGCATGCCCAGCTTATAACTTGCTGACGCTGCAGTTCTCTGAAGCATGTACAGGACATTGCAAAAAGGGAGTGGGGTGGGGTGAGGGGAAAAAAGAACAAGTTCTGCAATCTATTATGCTGCATTTAATGGTACATTTAAAGCTATAAACCTTATCCAGCCGTTTGTAATCTATAAAAATATGCTGGATGCTGCCGTACAGCAACAGCCTTTTTAAACAACCATATAAATGACATTTGGAAGGATCTGGTGGTGTGCATAACTAGTGGAAAAGATCTCATTTATCCAGGCTGTCCACTGTCCTTGAACCACTTCCTTCTGTGCAACCTTACTTAAAAAAAAAGAACTGAAGCATAACTTCTATTCTATTTTATGGTTCCAATGCTGTAGCATAGCCAGAGCTCACAAGATCAGTGAAGTGTAATTTTTTAATTAGAAGGGCAATACTAACTCCTACTGCCATCCTCTTCAGGTTTTCCTGTCTCCAATTCAGTCTCCAGTTCCTGTTTCCAGTCAAAACCTGTAAAGGCAAGTGATGGATTTTCCCCACTAACCATCAATTATTTTGAGCTACCCCAGTTGCAATGCAAACTATAAGGGTGTTTATGGGTCTTGGTTAGACTATTAAGACTCCTTAGCTTTGCAAAATACCTGCTCCATGTGGACATGCTAGAAACTGCTAGAACAGGTTTGATAATAAAGATTAGCACCCCTGCTTGCATTTTTTTTGGGGGGATACTCCTTGGGTGTATGGCTGCATTTCACTCTATTACTATAGTACTGTATGGCTCTAAATCTGTCTAGAGCAAAATAAGGTGGCACAAATAATATCTTGAACTCTTTAGTTTCCACTTGTTCTAAAGCAGATTATGTTTACAATCCTCAAAGTTAAGAATGTTTCTCTTTGTCAAGGTGGAAAAGAATTAAATAGGATTGTGAGACTGAAAGCTTCCCATCCCTTGAGATGCCCAGGATAAAACCTGAGACTAGGGGCTGGCCCTTATGAATGTCACAGGGCCAGATCTCACATAACAGTTGCGAAAATAATATATGTGTGTGCATGAGACAGTGAGATAGATGACATGAATTTCCTGCAGCACCCCCTAAACTGATATTATGGACAAGAAATAGAGATGGCCAGAGAGCTCAGTCCTAGATAAGTTACTATGATGAGCACTATTATGTATGTACTAATTTTAGCATGACCAAAGAGCTAAGAATCATTTCTTCTCCACTGTTTCTAACTTTCTAACTATTTTTGAGATAACACTTCTATATCTAGGAAATCACTATTTAATATAAAGAGGGAAAGATAGGGAGAGAGAAAGTCATTTCTGAGATAATGCAATCTCAAAATAATTAGAAACTTAGAAACAGTAGAGAAGAAATATTGAGAGAAAGAAGTGAGAGAGAACATACAGTTATGTTAAGATGCACAGCCCCTGTCCTAGTGTATCTGCTGGATGCGTATTGGCATAAATAAAGTAGTCAGCATAGGGAAATGCTAGAGTCGGTTAAAGTGCTACAAAGTATCCAATGTTAATTGTTGGTTGCAACAATGTATCTGTTTGAAGCTGATTTGTATATTCCAGGGTATCCGATGGTTAATTGCTTTATTGCTCATTGCTACTATGTATCCGGTGGGGGGAGAAGATGGGAGAATGAAAGCGCTGAAAGGTGTTATGGGAAGCTGAAATATCGAAAGATAAGAATCAGGAAATATGTTCTTGCCTCAAGGATGAAAGGCGGGTAAACAAATGCAGGCTTGGGAAATGTCTAAAGATATGGGGTGATGTTAAATTTATGATCCTCTCCAGTCGCAGCTCTGCATGCCTATATTTGTACCCAAAGGTATAAAAGCTGTAAACTCCATGTATGTTCTAGTCTCAGCAAGTTTGGAAGAAGTGTACTGTGTTTGCTACAAATAAACACTACTGTCTACCTCAGAGTGGAGTTTGTGGACTGAGTGTTATCCAGGACAAGATGACTTATTAGAAGAAGGGATGAGAAGGCAAAAGCTTCCAAGCCAGTTGATTGTAGGAATGAATGGCGGGGCTGGGGCAATCCAAGTAAAGAGGTTCAGAATCTGAGTAAAAATCAGCTAACTGAACAAGATGGAAATCATAGTCCAGAGCCATTGGTGAAAAATCACACCAGGCACTACAGCAGCTGTTGCCATTTCCAGTAGGGCTTGCATCCTGTGCAGCATTACATACAACCACACTCAACATCTGGGGAGTTTTCCCAGGCCTGCACTGTTGCTGAAGCTTGTGGAGAGCTCACCGTAGCCCACAGGCAGTTCCAACCAGGCACCGCTGCTGCCAGTGGTCATGAGTAAGAAAACTCATGAGTTGTGATACTGGTGCTCTGCACATTGCCTTGCTCCTAGGGTGTGATGGGCCCAAGTGCATGCACCCACAAGCTCTCTTCACAGTCCCTTTGTTTCACTGATGTGTAAGCGCAAAAACTTGCATGCTGAACCAGTGAATTGTGATGCCAGTGAATTGAGAATGGGGGCAAAATTCTCAGGATATAAAGGAGCATCCTCTCCAATATTTAACTGATGAAAACCTGGCCAGGTGTGCCCAAGCAACATCAAAATGGGGTCAGGACTGTGCCTGCCAAATCAGGGCAGATGGAGGGTATGTTCCTCTAGTATTGAGGATATTTCCTTAGATAAAAATAGGTGTAACATTTGATGAGGAACAAATGGAAGAAGTTTATTAGTACTGCTTTTTTCTTCCAAACACTCTGAGATCAGGGCTTCATTAAGGTTTTTGTAGTTTCTAGGCACTCTTGTACTGAATTCCCCATATCACCTTGATGTACCACTACAGATGAAAATATACAATATTTTTTTAATTTGAAATTTTGTTTTCCTTCCCAATACCTGTAAAAAATTTTTTGTAGGGCCTAGACATTGTGCTTAAAGTGCCTAATGGATAAGGTGGCCCTGCTTAATACCTTTGCTATCTGAAAAAGAAGCATCTGGCATACGGGGCAGGTAGTTTGGAACATTGAAGCAGTGCCTTCTAACAGAGGAATGTTTATGGGGCAGCAGCCTCACTGTATGTAACAGGAGGAGAGTCAGTCCTGACCATTGTACTGAACGGTCTACAAGAGCACAAAAAGCATGCAGTTTCCTCTGTCCCATTCCCTCCCCCTCTTTTTTTTTGTATGCTTGTAATTAAATAGCCATAAGTCTGCATCAAAATTAATGTGAGGTCCACTTGCATAAACCTCTTTACATTCCTCAGTTCTGAGCTGCTAATCCCCAATAAATCACCCCCGATTTTCTCAACCAACTCAGCCTAGGGTGAAGATTTATGCCTTAAGGATTTGTCATTTCCCACCAGCCTTAATCCTGAATCAGGATGTACGGGTGGGCTTAAAGGAACTGAGAGGTGGGGGGCAGGGCCAGGGGCAGGGGCAGGCCCTTTTCTTCTCAAGACTTTAAGGGCAATTTGAACTTCAAATGCCAAATCAGAAACCTACCTATGTTTACTAGTTTGGTTCCTTCTTGTGCCTTTGACGCAGAGATGAATACTTATTTACACCAAAAAATGCAGTCCCTTGGGAGATATCATTAGTGAGTGTTCCATAGATGAGGCTGGCATCAACTTTGCCCACCATTAACACAACACACTCACTCGCCCTCTCACACTTACTTATACAGTCATCCCTCCACATTCACTAGGGTTAGGGGCACAGGACCCCCGTGAAAGTGGAAAAAACATGAATAACTCTAGGCCCTCCCAAACCATATTCAACCCACTGTGGATTCCTTGAGGCATCAGGTTTCCTTCACAAGGCAGAAGTGGGTGGCTGGTGGGGCTTACTGCCATCTCCACTGCTGCCCCACACCATTTTTAATAGGGACTTAAAAACCTCATTTGCAGTTTCTCAGTCTCACAAGGCTTGCAGTCCCTATTAAAAACGGCATAGGGAGGCAGCAGAGGTGACAGCAAATAATCTGTGAATAATCAAATCAGCAAAAGCGAAACCTGCAAATGTGGAATGATGACTATCTACATATCAGGATGGAGGAGGCAGTTCTCTTTTCTTTCCTCTCACCTCCAAATAAAGACCTCTCCCTACCTTGTTATACTCTCAAAATGTCTCAGTTTGGCAGGGACCATCCCAATTAATCCTCTGTCACCCCACTTTTTAAAGCTGTTTTTACAGTGTCCCAGTTTTTCTCTCCTCCTCCCACTTTCTCCATTTTACCTTCACCTTACTTCAATTGCTGCAAACTCATATCAAAGTACAAAAGTATTGAGGAGTGTGAGGAGGTGTGTGAAGAGTGAGGAGGAGGACTGAAGATTAGTAAGGAGAGGAAGGGAATGGAGCCTTGACCTTTCTAGTAGGCTCAGGCAAAACCAATCTGCTGCCTTCTCTCCTAGCTTGTGTGTTCTTTCCCATTAATAAGTTTTGCCATCTTGACCACTCTCTGATGTTGCTTGGCCACATGTGTCCTTGTTTTCATCTGTGAAATGCTGGAGAGTAGGCATTGCTGTTCAGCTTTCCACATCTTGCTTTGCTGAGGTTCCCACAAAAACCTGGATGACTTTTACTAAGGAAACAGTTTCATATTTTGACAGTGGGCTGCTCCAGACAGGGCAAATGTGCCAGGACATAGCTATATTTCTTACTGTCTTTGATGACTCTTTCTTCCAGTCCTAACAATTAGGGTTGTCATACTGAAGCTGGAGAGGGCTTGTTGTTTTGTTAACTTCCTTGAAGTCCACATTGATTTATGGTGATCCTATGACTGAAAGACATGCAAGTCACTGTCTCATCAATAGCTCTGCTCAGGTCTTCCTTGAGTCTATCCATCTATAATGGAGTCTTTCTTTTCTCCTATTGCCTTCTACCTTTCCAAGCATTATTGTATTTTCTAGTGAGCCCTATCTTCTTACAATATGTTCAAAGTACAACAATCTCAGTTTAGTCATCTTGGCTTCTAGGGAGAGTTCAGGCTTGATTTGCTCTCTCTCTGTGTATGCATGTTTAAGTTACCTGTCTACTTATGGTGATCCCATGAATTACATATATTTTTTTTCTTAGACATGAAATACTTAGAGATGGCTTGTCTATTCCTTCCTCTGAAATACAGCCTAGTATATTGCCATCAGGTGATAACCATGTACATAGTAGCCTTTTTGGCTGCTTCAAGAATGTGTTTGTGATGAACAAACTGTTGGCCTTGGAAATTTAAATCAGTTGCTTTCTTGCTTCATTTCTTTATCTTAGGCCAAATTTTTCTCCAATCTTTGATTCTGCTCTGTTTCTTCTTTGGCATTCCAATTGCCTATAATGAACAAGTTCTGTTTTTGTGCGTGATCAGTTTCCTCCTGGACTCCAGCATGGAATCTTTCCATTTCTTCTTCTTCTTCTGCCTCTATAGTTGGAGGATAAACTTGAATTATGGTTATACTGATGGGTTTCTCTGTAGTTTTATTGATATTAGTCGGTCAGACTTTGCATTATATCCTGTGACTGCTTTTGTTACATCTCTCCTCTTTATTAATGCCATCCCATTTCTTCTTTGATTTTCCTTTCTTGAGAAAACATTATGTAATTACCTGACTCAAAATGTCCTATTCCTGTCCTCTTTAGCAGACTCACCTCAAGTATTGCAATGTTTATACACTCTGTTTCTTGTTTTTTTATGTCTAGCTTACCTTTATTCATGCTTTCCACATTCCATGTTCCTACAATATGTGTTGGCCAGGTTTGGGTTTTCCTTTCACTTCTGAGCATATCAGCAGCTGAAGGTCCTTTTGGTTTGAGTCCAGTTGTGTCATTAGCCACAGTGCAAGTCTTAGATGTCCTCTGCTGTACTCCAGTAGCTCATTGAGTGCCATTTGACCTTGAAATGTCTTCTGGCACTATCTCTTGTTTCATTTTGGATTGTTTCATCATAGGGTTTTTGTGGTTAAAAACATTCAAAAGGAGTTTATCATGCCTCCTTCTACACAGTGCTAACAAGAGTTAGCTATGGCGCCATTTGCCATTGTCTCTGAGTAATCCTCTGCAAGTGTCACCCACCCACCCACTCACCACTTCTCTGGCTGCCCAGTTCCTGTCTGGCACATTTCATCTGGTTCCTCAGCAAAGAGCTGTTCGACATAGGAGACCCTAACAGCAGCACTGCTGTTATCAGTATAGGCTCTTGCCTCCAGGTGCACCCAATCCTACTACTGTGGAAAGGCCATTGGTGGGTGAGGGTTGCTGTACTTTTAATGGTAGTGTAGAAGAGGGAATTTCAGCAGTGTTCGTTACTTTGGTTGTGTGACAAGAAACACCTGCTGAAATTCTTCTCTTACACAACCATTAAAGGTACAGCAACTCTTACCAGTTTCAATCTGGCAACTCTATCCTTCCTGATTGCAGGATATTTGCTACTCCTGATAGATAGTGATTTGGCACTCCTGACAGACAGTCATCCAGCCTCTGTTTAAAAACCTCCAAAGAAGGAGACTCCACCACACTCTGAGGCAGCATATTCTACTGTCAAACTGTTCTTACTGCCAGGAAGTTCTTCCTAATGTTTAGCTGGAATCTCTTTTCCTGAAGTTTGAAGCCTTTGCTCTGTGTCTTAGTCTTTGGAGCAGCAGAAAACAGCCTTGCTCTATCCTCCATATGACATCCCTTCAAATATTTAAACACAGCTATCATGTCACCTCTTAACCTTCTCTTCTCCAGGCTAAACATACTCAGCTCCCTAAGCTACTCCCCTCCCCAAATGGATCTCAGTTAAGTGAAGGCTTTTCTGCACGATGCTGTTATAGTGCTATTATTCCACTTTCAACATTCTATGGAATCCTGGGGTTTGCAGTTTAGGGAGAGGCCTTTAGAATTCTCATCTAGAGAGCTCTTTGGCCCCAGTAAACTACAAACCCCAGAATTCCACAGGATGTTGAAAGTGGAATAATAGCACTATAACAGTCTAGTGCAGAAGTCTAGGAAGCCTCCTCAGTGGCTGCACTGACTCCTCCTACTGAGGATAGCCATTGGGCTGGGTCCTCCTGGGCAGGAAGGATTATAGGAAGGACCATTTCTACACTAGACTGTTATAGTGCTATCATTCCACTTTCAACATCCTACAGAATCCTGGGATTTACAGTTTAGGGAGGGGCTTTTGAGTCTAATGTGGGAATGGCCAAGGTTTCCTGTTCCGTTTGAGCCTTTAGCCTGATCAGTAGAGGTCCTCCTGAATTCTGATGGCTCTTTATTCTTTGACTGTGTGTTTGTACAGCTGGAATGGATCGCAAGGGCCATCTAGTCCAATCTCTTGCCATGCAGGAATACACAGCAAAAACACTCCTGAGAGGTGGCCATCCAATCCCTACTTAAGACCTCCAAAAAAGAAGGACTCACCACTATCCAAAGCAGTCTGTTCCAATGCTGAATGGCTCTCAGTTTATCCATCGGCTTGGAACAATCTTTTGGTCTTCCAGACTATGCATTTATCCCACAGTTCCTGAGTTTGGATTTCTGCCTCCCCTCAGCCTGCTCCCTGAGGCCCAGCCTCAACATTTCCTAATACAGTGTTAGAGAGAGGTGGAAATCTCCTGAATTGCAGCTATAGTTACCCAGCTCCTAAAAGCACAGGGACTCATTCACAGAGATTAGAAAGTTACTTTTAAAAAAATAAATTGTTTCCATTGCTTGTTATGGTAGTGATGGGAACTCTGTGGCCTGTGAACTGGGTGTGGTCCTTTGGGAGATGCAGTGTAGCTCAATTTTGTTTTATGTAAAAAACACTCCTCCAGAATGGAGGGGGGCTCAACCCTGAAGCGGCAACCCCCTCCCAAGTGCCCCAAAAGTGACTGGGAGCAATGCGATGTCATTTCTGGTTGCCCAAAATGGCAGCTGTGTTGGTGCGGTGCAGTCCTCTAGAACTCCAGAGCAACCTCAAACGGCAGAATGTAGCCATCTGAACCACAGAGATTGCCCACTTCCGCATTAGATTGTGCTAGGGTGGCCGGAGTAAAAACTGAACAGGGCTCCTAAACCTGGGAAAGGGGAATTTCAGCAGGTGTTGTTTGTTAGCTAGCTGGTTGCCTGAGGCGCAACAACTCCTGGAATCCCCTCTTTTCCCCCGCCACTAAAACAGCCACCTCCAGTTCTCAGTCAGGCAATCCTGCACTGTGCTGCTTGTTGCTACTGTCTGTTAGTTTTTAACACTTCATTAATTCTTGTTGAAATGTGCCTGAAAAGACGCAAAACACTTCTGAAAGTAACTTTCAGAAAGTAATTTTTTAAAGTAAATGGAAATGATTTGCTACACCAGCAAAGTAAACCTCATCCGCTTTTGCTATGCTGCTTTTGAAATGTGGCTTTGTTGTGCCCTCTTTACTGAAAAACTAACTAATTACGGGTAACTACATTATTTATGAGGAATTGCTCCCAAGCCTTCCTGCCTTGGGTGGGTGGGATGAGGGTGATGACATTAACTTTCATTCTTCTCCTTCATGTCAGTTTTACCTCAATAGGGTGTCCAGGCTCTCTGAAACCACCATGAATATGGGGTGGGAAGAGGTAAGGTAGCAACATTAAACTCCATCCAAATTCAGACAAAGGTGACATTTCATTGGTATTTCAGTGTGTGTGTATATTTGGAGGGCTGATCACTAGTTGAGTAGTTTAATTCTCTCATGGTATATTACCTGCTGTGTAGTTTAACTGAGGGGGAAAAGGTCATTTTTTCATTGCAAAAGAAAAGATGGAGACATGTGGAATGGGAAATGTGAGTGGGTTTGGAACCCCTCAAAGCTAAGTTGGCAAAATTGGACTACCAAGGTTCCTATGTAGTTGAGCCACCTCAGGAATTATGAGTAAGAAGAATTATCTAGCATTAAGAAATATTAAGAAAGCAATTGCCATTGAGCCCTCCCAGTAATAATAAAGGCTGCCAGCAATTTATCCTATGCACACTAGCTACTAGATATCATATTTAAGGATGTTTCAGTGATAACAGATGGGAAAAGTCATTGGCCCTTCCACTGCAAGTGCTTGCAAGTTGGCCAAATACATAACAACTTGTCTGTCAGTGGTGAGTTCTCCCCATCTTCAAAACAGTTCTCTTTGCAGAGAAGGCTGTTTGGTTCAGCTAAAAATTATAGTGCTATTATTCCACTTTTATTGCCATGGTTCTCTGCTATGGAATCGTGGGATTTGCAGTTTAAAGAGAAGCATTTAGAATTCTCAGTAATATTGCTTCAGTTCCTCTCCAAATTAGTTCCCATAGAATGGAGCCAGTTCCTTAGGATGGAGCTACAGCAGTTAAAATGGAATAATAGCGCTATAATTCTGTACTGTGAATGAGCCCTAGTGGTCATTTAGGTGATGACTGAATGTATGGGCAGCAGCATATCTTCAAAGGGGCACTAGGTTTATGTGGCACACACAGTTCTTTCCTCCATGTTTCTGCTTTCTTTTACCATCTTCCGCCTGAGATAACCTCCTTTCTCTTCCCATTGGCTGGCACTGGTTTCATGACTCTTCCATTATATTTCAAAAACCACCACCCGGTTTTGTGTTGCGGTCATCAGGCCCTGTGGCAGGAGCCTTGCAGCTTCCGTGCCGTGCTGATATTTCTAGTTTTAGGAGAGCAGGAAAAAAAGAGGCAATATTTTACTCCCCCAATCTCCAGACCTGCCCAAAGAAAAGCTTATAAATAAATGCTGTTCAACATTGTGGAAAGCAAGGAAGGAAGATTAAGCTGTCCTCAGATTTCTCCCAGTGGTGACAACAATCCATAGGTCTGCCTCCTCATCTGTCAGTCTAGAGGAACAATGGCCTTGAACTCTTGCTCCCTGGTGGTAGGATGAAGAGGATTAACCCCAGAGCCTCTGGCTTCTCAAAATTCATGAGGCACTTAATTGACAATAATTAGCATTAGTCCTTTGAAAGCGGAGTGCTTGTGCTAAAACCGGAGATATCCAATAGCAACTGGCAGGTGAAGGAATAGGAAACTGAAGATGCTAGAACCTGAGGAACAAGAAAAGAAAGGTTGCTCTTTTAAGGCCTGGATTCCTTCAGCTTCATTTTTGTGCACACAAAAGCATAACAGAAAAGGAGAAAGATGTGTACCCCCACCATCCCTGAAAATCCCTTATTTCCAGCGCTTAATTTCCAATAGGAGAGCAGCTGCAGCTTAAGGCTAGCTAACACTTGTGACAGGTGGAAGCCCTTGCCCCCAGATGGGTGGGCTGGTGGAGGTTACACTCACACCCATACCCACACATATACGCATACACCACCATGGTGTGAAAAGGCATTTGCTGAAGTTTAGCCCAGTCAGTGCTGAGATGAGAGAGGCTGGGAGCCAAACGTGTAAAGAAAGAGAACCAGGATATCACAGGTAAAATTCTTGTAGACCTCCAGATATTGCTGTATTGCAGTTCCCAGCAATCTGAGCCACTATAGGCCCTGGTGGAAAATGCTGGAAGTTTCAGTCCAATCACTAGTGGCTGCTAGCTTCCACACAGTGAATCTGTTCTGGATTTTAGACCGCACGTTGAAGAAACGACCAGAGGTACTGAACTTGATCCCCTTAATAAGTTTGGCTCCTTGGACTGATCCTTGAACATTTAGACTGAAACCTAAAACGGGTTTACTACCCCACAAATACAGTCACCACAGAGTCCAACAACATCTGTATGACTTCCACCACAGCTCTGTTCAAAGGCTGTTAGACAAATGCTGGACGTTGTGGTCAAGCAATATCTGGAGGCAGCATGAATTCCATCCCTGTTACGTATATAGCAGGGATGAGCAAAGTGCAACTCACAGTCCTCATGCAGACCCAAGAGTGCCACGGAGGGGAAAAAATGGTTTTGCCACACATGCTCCCAAATGCCTCCTTAGAAGGGTAGGGGGCATTTTGGCTCCATCAGGCCAATTTAGGCCAGGAGAGACCTTTCTTTTTAGAAAAAGTAGGTTAACAGGAAGTGACTTCCACTCACGTCCTGTTGTTAAAAGGGTATATTCTGGTCGTAAAAGACCCCGGGGGCCTAAAGACATGGCAACAATGTCCCATCCCTTGCAGTGGTTCTCAACCTGTGGGTCCCCAGATGTTTGTGGACTTCAGCTCCCAGAAGCCCCAGCCACTATGGTCAATGCTCAGGGCTTCTGGGAGCTGAAGTCCAAAATCATCCGGGGACCCACAGGTTGAGAACCACTGCGAGGGTCTTTCAGAACATTTGAGGGAAAACAGATTTTTAAAAATTTTTTTGTATAGGAGGTCAGCATTATGAGTAGCTACTTTCAAGTTTGAATTAAAATTTGGAATGGATTCCCGACCTCACTACATTGGAGCCCACAGCTGCCATTAGCGCATACTTTGTGGTAATGAAAAATCAAGTGAGTGTCATGAGGGGCAGGAGAATGGAAAACTAGAGTGATGATGGAATTAAGCGTCAGAAGCCGGAACAGCTGCACTTTCCAGTGCAACATTTTGTTGGAGATTACTTTCAATTGACTATTACTCATTTGGTATCCACATAGTCCTTGTAAAATTGGAAATGAAATTACCAGTGCCATAGCAACTGAAGGTTGGGGTGTGAGGTATGGATAGACAGATAGCTCCTAATGTTCTCCCTTCTAATCTTTTCTAGATCCCTTTAATCTTTTCTAGCAGATTGTCCTGTTTAGGCTTTATTTCCTTCCTCCCTTCTCTAGGGTCACTTCCTGCTTCTTTCTTCTCTCTGCTAGAGATAGGCAAGGAATATGCAGTCAACCTTCCATAACCTTGGAGTTTGTATCCATGGATTCAACCAGCCACAGCTTGAAAATATTATAGAATCATAGAGGTGGAAGAGACCCCAGGGGCCATCAAGTCCAACCCACTGCAATGCAGGAACACCCATCAAAGCATCCCCAACAGATGGCCATCCAGCCTCTGCTTAAAAACCTCCAAAGAAGGAGACTCCACCACACTCCGAGGCAGCATATTCCACTGCCGAACAGCTCTGACCATCAAGAAGTTCTTTCTGAGGTTTAAGTGGAATCTCTTTTCTTGCAGTTTGAATCAATTTATTCCCAAATAAATAAATAAAAATCTAAAAAACAAACTTTGATTTTGCCATTTTATAGAGGGGACACCATTTTGCTACACCGCTGTACATAGTGGGACTTGAACATCCACAAATTTTGGTATCCATAGGGGGTTCTGGAACCAAATCCTAGTGAATATCAAGGGCCCACTGTATGATGTCTTCATAATGGCTGCTTGAGCAGACCTGCACATATGCAACTGGCTTTTTTAAAAAAAGTTTTAATTCCATTTTTTAAAAGTAATGTTTTAATTGGATTGATTGTTGAATATTTTTTAAACTCCTGTATCAAATATTGTTTTAGCTATTTTGTTTTTAACTTATATTGTAAGCCATTTTGAGAGAAAGGTGGGATAGAAATCAAATTTTTTAAAATTTAAAAGTTTAGGGCCTCTTTCTCCAGTACTATTTTTGAATGGGTTTCCTAAAGTAGTAAATTTTCCTGAGCACCCAGAGTGCTTACTCCTGTTTTATAGCTGTAAACTCACCACACGACATGCTAGCACTACTCTGCTAAAAATAAAATAAAAAATACTAATATTCTGACAAGAATCATTTTTCAAGAGGAGTCCATGTCCCTCTTGTTTCTCTGCCAGTTAATGCTGTTGAGTTTTACAACCTACATGTCTCCTTGTATAACCTACTTACCAGTCTGAACAGTAATTCAGTTTTATGGCCTCATTTATTACTGTGAGACACTGTCCTTCCTGGTATTCTCATCACCTAAATACTGGCTTCCTATACACTTTTGTCTTTGAAACGATACACTGTTAAATCTGAGCTCCAAAGAAAATGACTGCTTTTGATTCAGAGTGCCGCGAAACAGTTGGGAAATTAATGTTCACTTTGATATTGACATGTATTTGTGATTTGGCGTAAAATGAATTATTGGCACAATCATTCTAAGAGCATTTCTTTAGTAATGGCAATGTTCAGAATGTTCTTTTTTTAAATAAAAGGGAATTGGATATGCTCTTTCCAAGCTTTTGCCCCATACACTCCAGATGTGCCTTGTTCTCAGTACACACTCAGTGTAAACAGTTGGCAGGTCTGTCGATTCACAGACCATGCAGCTTACGGGCTTCCTGTAACCTTAATAAACAAGGAAATACATCCTGGAAAAAAGTATCTATACCTTTTCAGTGAGGCATCTGCTGTGTGTACTGGTGGCTACAAGTGTGTATGCACGTGCTTTCAAGTCAACTGTGAATTTACGGAGATCCCATGAATTTCATAGGGTTTTCTTATGCAGGGAACACTCAAAGATGGTTTTGCTAGTTCCTTCCTCTGAAATATAGTCCATTTCTGCACGAGGTTGATACTTCATAGCAGTGTCGATTTCTTACCCTCCCATCTCCACGTTGAATCGTTTTAGCTTCGTAGTTTTCCTCGTAGTTCTGCACGTTTTCAGCTCCTAGAATGGTTCACTGTGATTCACTGCAATGCAAAACCGCTGTATGTGAAAACTGGAAAAACTCTGATGTAAATCTCCCAAACCGGTTCTGCTTTGGTTTTCGCCTACATGCAGAAACGTAGCATTGATTCACGTTGCACAAATGGTCGGCTATGGGCGTTCCCAGGCTGTCTCTTCCGTCATTTCCGTACTATCTCTCTCCGCCCATCAAAGGACAAGTTGCCATCATTATTGTCTTCTTGTGTTAGACGGACAGTGGGAAGAGAGTGGATCTGGTAATGGACTGGTAAAACATGCTTTTTTCCCACATGTCAACAAACATGCATTCCTATGCACAAATGTAGCAACACAGAAATATGTTAAAAATGTGTGTGTGTGTGTGTTTTAAAAAAACAGACCAATCAGTGATGGTGGGGCAGGGCGAGGGAGGGGAAAGGGAGTGGCCAGGGACTTGCTGTTGTGGATGCAGCAACCGCTGTTCTCCGCAGTAGTATGATGTAAATGGCGGGGGGTGCAGACAGCACAGTTTCTGAATTTCTGAATTCAGTTTCCGAATCAGAGTATAAAAACATCGCTCTTGACATGCAGTGAACTGCTCCTTCCCTCTTGTGTGGAAATGGCCACAGCCTACAGCACCTGGAATATTAAAGAAGAAGAACAGTAAGCTGCCCCTTGGATGAGACCCGGTATATTTGTATCAATGTACTCAGCCCCATTCAATTTACAAAAACGAAGCACAGCAAGGGATATTTAAAAAAAAAAAGCACATTAGCCAAATTTACCATTTTACAAAAGTGTGAAATGAGCTCCTTTAAGCTCAGAGCCCATCTGGGTTGAGGCAATGATGTTTATAGAAAGGTCTTGCTATCAAATACTGTGCATCCAGGGCCTTTTGCCATGCAAATATGAGAAGCGGCTCTTTTGTCCACTTGTCTGGGGCCTAGTTACAGGCAAGAGACTATAGGCACAGAAAGGAGCTTTGGTGTCTCAAATTAACCTTGGTATTTCTCTCACACCTTCCCATTTCATGTGGATTCATAATAGTGTGGTCAAGATGGCAAAAGTGATTAATAAGGAAGAACACACAGGACAGCAGGGGTTGCTGCAGTTTGCTTTTTCCTGAACTTTCTGGGAATGACAAAATTCTGCCCGTCTTCTCCTCTCCCTTACTCCTCCCTCCTTAGTTAATTGGGTACAAACTACTACTGCTCTTTGCACTCAGTTTACAGCAGCTGAAATAAGCAAAAGGTAAAGAGTGGAAGAAGGGAGAGAAACTGGAACATTTTAAAAACAGCAGAAAAAGTGGAATGGCAGAGGAGTGAGGGACCAAAGGCACAAAGGAGTCCATTAGTTTCTCAGGTTACCTTGGAATGTCTTTTGAGACAGGCTATGGTTGGCATCAGATGCTTGTTTTTGTTTCTGGGGTAGTCAGGTAAATTTTCTAAAATGGCCTGAATCCTTTTTAAAAGTTTAAAGCATTTTAGTGCTTTTCTGTTTGTTTGTTTGTTTGTTTGTTTGTTTGTTTGTTTGTTGTTTGTTAATGTGCTCATTCATTTATTAATAGTTCAAAAATATGGTTGATTTTAACTGAGTTCTGTTTTAATCTGTGTAGTGAGATATGTTGTGTTTTGCATTGGGAGAAAAATGAGATATGAATAAATGTAGAAGTCAAGTTGTGCAAGAACTCCATTCTGGTGGATATCTATTTGAACTTCTCTTTCCCTCTCTCTTGGACTTCTCTTTCCCTCTCTCTTTCTCTCTGTGTGTGTTCTTTTGTGTGTATGTATGTGTGTGTATTTATGCACACACACCTACATCTGTATCTGAATCAACATCTGTCTATGGCCATTTCTGCACTACACTGTTATAGTGCTATTATTCCACTTTCAACATCCTATGGAATCCTGGGACTTGCAGTTTAGGGAGGGACATTTAGAATTCACAGCCAGAGAGCTCTTTGGCCTCAGCAAACTACAAATGCCAGAATTTCACAGGATGTTAAAAATGGAATAATAGCACTATAACAGTGTAATGCAGAAATGGCCTATATCTTTGGTCTTCACTAAGTCCACACTTCTCACACTGGCCAAGGACTGTATACAGTTTGCACTCTGGAATCTGCACAATGATGGATGGGTGCAGACAAACCCTTTACAGTGAGAACATTTGAAAATGGACATAGCAAATATGCGCAAAATGCTGCCCAATCTTGCTGTAAGTCAATGGCTGAATGCTTTCAAGTATACACACAGTTGTTAAAATGTGAACATTGGGAAAACATGCACATCAAAAAGGGATGGGTTTTGGCCCATTAAAAACCCTGCCAGTCCCAGAAAATGAGCACAGACTGGACATGGAGATGGGAAAGGAAGGGAGTCTCCATAGATGTTGACTTTATAGATATGTACATCCCTAATTCTGAGATTTCGCCTTTGCTCCCTCCGGTGCTCCAATGTCAGAGCAAACACCTGCTATATAAAATGTATGAGGAGTGAATTATATGCAATGATTCACTGCCTACAAGCTGATCACACCACTGCAGGACTACAGGGATGATGATTTGCAGCAAGCTGGTGAGCCACAACAAACACTTTCCCAGGTGCGCTTATGCATCACCAAAACACAAGATGAAAAAAGCAGGTATTTTCATTAAAAGTGCATGCTTGCATATTTATTTATTTATTTCCTGCCTTCCCCTTTCACTCACTTTGTCACTCAAGGCCGCTTGCAATTACTAAACAGACTATACTACTAAAGCCTCATTGAATTAAAAAAAGAAACAGAAAAGAAACAGCACCAACCCATTCAAGCTCACTTCTTCAGTAATCAACAACTGACAAAGGCCAGCCTAGTTGTAAAGGTCTTTGCTTATTCGTACATCATATCCCGCAATCATTCCAATTTGACAGGCACAGTCTCGACTCATCCTCTGTCCTCCCACTTTTTTCAGCTGCTTTTAAAATGCCTCATTTTCTCTCACTTCCTCCCACTTTCACCCTTTTTCTTCAGTTTACTTGAATTGCTGCAAACCTGAGTTCAAAATGCAAAAGTAGTTTGTATTCAAGGAACACAGTGGTGGGGGAGGGAGGACAAGAGGAGACAGAATCTTACCCTACCTTGTAGACCCAGGGCTGTTCCACACTAGAAAATCATAGCACTATGATTCCACTTTAATTGCCATGGCTGCATCCTATGGAATCTTGAGGTTTGTAGTTTGGTGAGGCATTAGAGTTCTCTGGCTGAGAATTCTAAACACTACAAATTCCAGAATTCCATAGGATGGAATCATTGCAGCTAAAGTGGAATCATAGCACTATAACTTTGTAATGTGAGAGGGCCCTCAGGCAAGAGCACACTTCTGCAGCATTTCCTGGCTTGTGTGTTGTTCTTCATTTATAACTTTTGCCATCTTGACCGCACTCTGATGTTGCTTAGCCACATATGTCCTAGGTTTCATCTGTGTAATATTGGAGGGTTTGATATGCAGAGATACATGTTGAAAAGCTGTAGCTATGACAGATCTCAGCAGAAGCCAAAATGATTAAACTGAAGCTATCGTACTTTGGACACCTCATGAGATGACGTGACTCCCTGGAAAAGATGTTAATAAGTGGTATGTATAAGTGGAAAGTAATCGGAAAAGAGGACGACAGTATTACAGGTAGATTGGTTCAATCAAAGAAGCATTTGTCAGTTTGTAAGATCTGAGCAAGGCTGCTAATGATTAGGGCCCTTGGAGACAGTGATGTAGACTCGAGCTGATAGACTTGGACTCAAGTTGGACTTAGTGACTTCACTTGGCAATAAATGATGCACTGACTTGACTCAACTCAAGACCTGCATATTTTTAATGACTGACTTGTTGCCCTTGGTTCAGTAACATAACTCATTCATCCAGAAACCTCATGACTTTAAATAACACCTCCATCTCTTTTTGCCTACTGGTTGCATGGCAATCTGTCTCAAGCCCAAAGTGTGGGCACATTTCTCAGAGAGGAACAGCAAATTGGTTAGGCAATGGGCTTGAGGCAGGCTTGAGGTCTCCTCAGCACTCTTATTTGAGGAGCCTTCTAAAACTTTTCCTAAGAGCAGAAGGCAAGACTTGCCCCCAGAGTGCAGAGCGCATTTCTCAGAAGGGAACAGCAAATGTGTTAGGCAACAGGCTTGAGAAGAAAGG
Organism: Iguana delicatissima; assembly: GCA_948472985.1. Classification (NCBI taxonomy): domain Eukaryota; kingdom Metazoa; phylum Chordata; class Lepidosauria; order Squamata; family Iguanidae; genus Iguana; species Iguana delicatissima. Next base: position 139,441 of record CAOKZL010001025.1, read on the forward strand.
ATCTGTCCTTCTAAAGCCTGAAGCTTCAGTAATGGGGAGTAAGAAGGATCCTATTCTGCACTTTTGAAGCTGCAAATGGCAAAATCACAAATGTGGAGGCCCAACTCTGCTTAAATTGTTAAAACTGACTTTATTTGGCTCTGTCCAATAATTCTGGAATTTTGATTGCGGTGTAAAGTTGACTTCCAGACTTGAGACTTGACTTGAAAGTATTTTCAAGGACTTGAGACTTGAAGGTAGAGACTTGAGACTTGACTTGAGACTCAGAGTAAGAGACTTAAATATATCACTGCTTGGAGATCTCTTTCATAGGACTGACACAAACCAAAGCTGACTTGTTGTCAAACAACAATACTATATATGAAATAGAAACACAGTGCATGCCATAGTGGGGAAGATAGTGATGAGGGAACCTGTGTGCAATCTGAGGTCAAGGTTCTAACTGCTGATGGACATCTGCAGGGGCCTGTTCTCTTTTTCTTGTATTTATCTTTTTCCTTGCAAACTTAGACTGGACTAGAGATGTGAAGGCCCAGGAAAAAAAACAGAAAAATTCAGAAAAAAAAAAAATTTCCCTGCTTTTTTCTTGAAGCCTTTTTTGTTTTTCTCTAAAAAATTGGAAAAATTGAAAAAAGGAAGAAAATCATTTATGGAATGTTTTATTTTAGCATGAAGGGCCTGTCACACTAGGCATTACTTCTTTAAACGAAAGTTTGATACCAGATACAGAGATAACATGGAAAGAACAGGGACAGATTCCTCTATCACAAGAAAGATCAGCAGTTCAACACATTTCAACAAGCTTTTTATTCAAAATTAACAATATGTACATGTGAAATGACAACTGGGTCACGTAAACCTTGCATAAGTAAACAAAAACATGTCGACTTCTAGAGACCACTGTAGAAACATTCTTCCAAATGATTTTTCAGGAATTAGTTTTCTTTCACAAGCCTCCACTTATCTTATGATTATAACTTTGGTGCCAAACGTACAGATCTATGCTTTTAAAAACATGGTTGGAATGCTTGTGAAGCAGGAGAATCTGCTTTTCCCTTTTCTCTCTGTTCTGCTGTTCAAGCATTCTCAGTAAGGGATTCTGGGGACGGCTGCTATTTATGTTGCCTGTTGTAGACAGGCACACATAGCTACAGTAGGATCAGCTAAAGTTGCATCCCATTCTTTCGCAGATCAAGCTTTATTGCATTGTTTACTGTTTATGGCTGCTGCATCTTGAAACCCAAAGTCTGTTCCTCCAGTCCTCCTTCACCATCCTCTCAATGCCAATGCAAAATAAATTCTACCTACACAGAGGACAAGGAAAAAAATTGGGGACTGGGCAGATATAGAAAGACTTTGGAAAAAGGAGCTTCTTTGTCAGGGGCTTCATTAACTGAAGTATTTTTGTAGCACCTAGGGCAAGTGTGGAAGTTGCACTCCTACCTCCAGGGACGCCTCCGCCTCCTCCCCCTCCCCCTCCTCCTACTCCTCCCTCTCCTCCTCTTCTGCTGCTTCTGGCATTGCTTTTTGGCACCTCCTTAGCATTGGCAACCAGGGCATTTACCCTACTTGCCCCAGTCTAGATATGCATCACGTCATTTCCAACCTATAGTGACCCTGAAGTGAACCTATCGTGAAGTTTTTTAGGATTGAGAGTGTTTTATGCACCCAAGGTCACCCAGTGGATTTCCACAGCTGAATGGAAAATCAAACCCTGGTCTCCAGGGTTGTAGCCCTGTTACCCCATTGGCATACCCTATCCCAGGAACTATAAATTTGATATCAAATATGCCCACCATGCCAGAGAGGTTGCCCGGAAGGGCATGTAGGCTAAGAGGCTGAACAACTGCAAACAGGTCAAGACCAGAAAATTCCCCAGTCACGTAGCCCAAGGAGACCTCAGGTAATACACATCTACATAGACAAGATGGTCCTCAGCCAAGAGTAGCCAACTTGAGGGGATTAGCGTGTTTTCTGCAGGTTGAGCAACTGTGATTCTGGAAAAATCCTACAAACCCATCTACATAAACTTACACCGCAACCCTTTGCAACCACAACCCTGAATACTTGGAACCTAGCATAAACCAATCATGCAAACGACCAAGTTGCCATTGTTTGGCATTCCTTCCTTTGCTGTGACCATTGTTCTCCCTGGGAGAGGGCCTGCCCTAGAGGTACGTTCTGTCCTATAAGTAGTCCTAGTTTTTGAGGGTCTCTTTGGAGAACTCCCCACCATGCTAGCAGACTGGCACTCTGTTAGTTGAGTGATCCCCTCAGCCGTTTCTTCGCTGAGCTCCATTCTTCTCGCCGCTTCCCGGACCAAAGACTTCAGGAAAAATGCAGTATCATCGCCTCTACATTCCCTTTGCTATATCCCCCGTCCATTTTTCACCTCTTTTCATTCTCAATAGGCCTTGTGTGCATGAGTGAGCGAGCGCGTTTAATAAAATTCTTTTATTTGGTAAATTTGTCTGGCTTTTTGCTTGGCCTGACCCCGTGAAGTTGGGTAAAAGATCCTGCTGGGTTACCCTGCCCCTCATTTTGCTAAGACCAGTGCTCCGCTAATTTCCCCAACCTTTATAACTTGGAGCGAATCAAGGTGTCCCCACGGGACCCCCAGAAGTCAGGGTAACAGCCCAACACTCAAACTACCATCCCACAATGGTTCTATTGCCTGTCCTGTATTGTTTGATTTTCCACTATCTAAGTCCCCATATGCCTAGACACTCCACAAGTCTGGATCCTGGGGATTATGCTGTCCTTCCTCACCCCTGTTCACGCACCAAGAAATCTTGAATCTGCTGGATATTTGAGTTGGCCAGAAAACCCATGATCAGCCGTGCAGCATTAGATATGGCCATCTAAGAGTATAATTGTGCTGGCTTGTAAAAAGCCTTTTGAATCCATCCTTCATGACCTGGCATTTGATCATCGCTCGTTGGCAAGTTCCAACCAGTGAAAGATGCTGCCAATAGGGCGTTGCTTAATGTACTGGGCACCACAACAACCTGAGTTTCTCAGCATGATGCTGTGCAATGTGCACACATTAGCTTAATGACAAAACACTAAAGAAGGAAGGCTGGAAAAAAAAATGAAAGAAAAAGAGAAGAAAGTAAAGAAACTCAACAAACGTGCCAGTAAATAATCCACAAGAAAGCCAACTCCCAGAGAGGTTGCTCCTGAGAAAGAAAGAAAGCTATGGCTGTTGCAATAACAACCAGTTCATGTAACTATAATTTTTTTAAAGGAATAGTTTTTTGGCCAATACATTAAGTGGAATAAAACAGTCATACGTCCTCACTAGAGGTTATGATTTATGCAATCCCTTTAAATGAATAATGTATCAAATGGGCTTGTTTTCTGGCCCTGCTGCATTTCCTCCGATTGCTTTTAGCACTTTTCTTCATGAAAACTTGTCAATTTCTATTTTGGAAGGGATGGCTTTTTGTCTGGAGCTAAGGCTTCTCGTAGACCAAGACAAAAGGGGTCCCCTGCAGGTTTTAGTGTGGGAAGAGAAGAAGGGAGAAAATTCAGTGTGTGGTCAGGGCAAAATTCTCTGCAAGATTTGAAGGCCCATTCTTGGATATTGCCAAGGTCACTGCCCCTTTTGAGACAGACCGTTCTTCAGTGTTTTGTAGGAAGAGCCGAGAAGGCTCCGGTTTTAAGGGCTAGCGAACACCGCGCCCTCTAGTGGGCACTGTGCCATGTTGGTTTGCTCCCTAGCAGGGCAGTGGTCGCAGCAGCATTCCAAACACTGCTAGCAGGAAGCCACCATACCCCACTTCCCACAGCTCCACAGAGCTTCCCACAGTGGCCTTCCTTGGAAAATCATAGTGAGGAGAGTCTCAGCTTGGACCTGATACAACCAGATCCGTGTTTGTAGGAATACCCACAAAGCCCTGGATCCTAAGGGAATTATAATGGAAGTTTTTGAACCCCATCAGTCAGCAAGGTAGGCTCAGGACAGGTGTTGAACAAAGGTGAGCCCTACTCAGACCAGGGGCCCTTTCGTACAACATTCACAACACAACAACTTTAATTGCTCTGGCAACATCCTGTGGAATCCTGGCTTTGTGTTTAGTGAGGCATGAGAGCTCTCAGACTGAGAATTACAAATGTCCCTCCCTAAACTGCCAAACTCAGGATTTCACTGGATGTTGCTATGAATAATAATAATAATAATAATAATAATAATAATAATAGCCTCAGTCTCAAAACTAGAAATTCCCCTGTTCCAATCCGAACTCAAGTCTTGAGATGTCCATTCCCTAGAAGTGAAAGGGTCACATAGGCTAGATTATGAGCCTTGGCTCCATCCTGTGTTTTAACATGAGGGTGAGAAAAAGGAGCTTCCTCCTTGATTTGCAACTGTTAATTACATTCCTTGTTTAAGATAACAGACTCTCTGAAGAAATCAAAAACCTACGTTCCTGTTGAATTATCACATGCTATCTGAAAAATGATAAACAGATTGGGACAGTCTAATATCGATTGGGACAGTCTAAAGTTGATTGGGACAGTTTAATGTTGATAGATGTGAGGATGTGCTTTGAACTAAGTGTTAATTGTTTTCTGAATGTTTACATGAGGAAACCTACCTGCTTAGTGTATATAAAGTGGGTGCTGAGAAATGTGTTTTGTCCAAGTTTGGGCCTCCACAAGGTATTGACCTATTTCTGCTGCAGAAATAAACCTTGCCTTTCCTGCTCATGTTGCTTTGCTAATCTGGACCCTCCGCTGAGCAACAAATCTCAGTCTTGTGACAGTTGGTTGTCATGGCAGTTAAAGTGGAACCGTAGAGCCATAATTGTGTAGTTTGAAAGAACAACGGTAGCTGATACCAGGTGCTACCACTGGGCCTGAGAAATACGTAAAATGGACCCAGTGCTTGGAAATGTTACTTTTTTGGACTACAATGCCTAGCATCTCCCAGCTGGCATGGTCACTGGCTGTGCTAGTTGGAGGATTCAAGGAGCTGTAGTCCAAGGAAGTAATTATTCTCAGTTCCAGTACAGATCCTCTACATGCAAGTCCAATTCTCTCTGTGTACACATATGGCAAACCTGCCTACGTTTCACAGATGAAAACCAGAACACATGGAGTCAGCCAACATGAAAAGTGTGGTCATAGAATCATAGAGTTGGAAGAGACCACAGGGGCCATCCAGTCCAACCCTCTGCTATGCAAGAATACACATCCAAGCACTCCCAACAGATGGCCATCCAGCCGCTGCTTAGACACCTCCAAAGAAGGAGACTCCACCACACTCCGAGGCAGCAGATTCCACTGCTGGACAGCTCTGCACTTATTAATGAGGAAGAACACACAAGCTAGAAGAGGCTGCTGTAGATTTCTTTTGCCTAAGTCTACAGAAAAGGGCACCAAGTCTGCTCCTTCCTCCTCCACCTCCACTGAGTTAATTACATGCAAATTACTTTTGCACTTTGAACTCAGTTTACATCAACTGGAGGACAAAGGGGAAAGAGGAAAGAAGAGAGTGAAACTGAGACATTTTAAAACCAGCTGAAAAAATGGGAGGGCAGAGGATTAATCAGGACTGTCCCTGACAAATAGGACAGTTGGAAGGTATGGTATGGGTGTCTTTTAGGGAGAGGATCAGACAAAATGGGTATTCATGCTTATCAACTGCTGTATTGAAGACCTACATGACTTATGTCATCTTCTAAGATCCCAATCCTATATAGTTGTCTTCTTTGGAAATCCTTCCTGTCTTCTCCCCCAGGCATCTGATATGCATAAGAAAAAGATGACATTCATCAGAAAACAAACGCATCAAATGTTTCTGAAGATTACGTTTCTAGTGTTAAAATACTATCGTCTCAGGCTCATTCTTGTATTAATTTAGTATATTATAACTTATGCAGCACAACTTTCATGTTCTTACATGTGTCAGATTTATCTTAATTGTTTTTAAATTGCCTCTTATTCTACACGTTGTTTTTCATTCCTTAAATTCTTAATTTCATCTTCTAAAAATGATATTTGCTGTATTGTATTTTCAAAAATCTGTAAGGCAAATCATTTTTTAAAAAATTGATTAGCCAACTTGCTGTTGGGGCAATATCACAAAAAGGTACTGTGTTTTAAGAATTTTGTATCCTTTTACATTTATAGTAACCACATGCCCCCTTCTCTTTTTGAAGCAAATAAATTTGTGTCTTTAGCACACAAAACTTGTGTTCCAACCCATTTTGTTGTTAATGACAGGGATGGGTGAACTTTTCGCTCTCCTAATGTTGTTGGATTACAGCATCCCATCCTCTCTTATAATTGGCTACAGCAGGGCTTTCCAAATGGTGTGCCGTGACTAGTGTGTCGCCTGAAGTGTGTAGATGTGTCGCCTACAGTCTTGGAAATGTATGTTATTATTTATAAATCATATATTTTTAAAACATATGAAAGGTTTTCATGAGATACGTTGTGTCCCCATACATTTTGTTAATACAATTTATGTATTATGTGTCTGTATCTCTTACAAGGGGTTACAAGAGGTTTGCTAGTAAAACTGAATTACTGTATCGCAAAATGATGCATATCTAAAAAAGTGTGTCACCGACATGAAACGTTTGGAAAGCTCTGGGCTACAGGCTGGCTGGGGTGATGGGAGTTATGATCCAACCACATTGAGAGCTACACCTTTTGTACCCGTGGTTTGTAACAATAGCCACTGAGTTTGCAGAAAAGCTTATTTGCAGTCATAATAATTACTAATAATTGCAAAAATCTGAAACTTTTATGAGCATCTATCTGTATTACATGGCTTATATGTGTAATGTACATAATGACTCTCTCAGACCTCCAAAATGGTTCCCTTGGAAAGAACGACAGAGGAGTCGTGCTGTGTCTGACCAAAGGCGCTATCTAGCCTAGCATTCTTTTCACACAGTGGCCAGCCAGCTGCTTATGGGAAATCCACAGCTAAGGCTGATCTGGCATAGTGTGTATCTGACCCACTTTCTTAGATATGTTTGTACTCTAAACAAGTATCGTCATACAAACAGAGACAGTAGACAATGAAGTGCATTCACGAACAGCCAGGCGAGACTTGGCCATCCAGTGGGACAAGGAAATCAAACTACTATCCAAGAGAAAAAAAATGCAAAAATATTTATTCTAATGTAGAGCATCAATCCTGGGAGTTTCTGAACCTGAGCTCCCTGTCTCCTCCCATGGCCATGAAAAGAAGAGAGGCCATTATTTTGCGATGCTGAATGCAAGTCTATTGTTTACTGCCCCTATAAGAGGCAGGCCTCAATGCCAGCAACTTGTAGTAGCTTTCACTTTGGGGCAGAAGCTAATCAGAACTAGGTTCCCAAATGTCAGAGCCTGACTCTGTCTTTAGACTGGCTTAGGCTCTCTTCTCCAGTTCTTTAAGCAAGGGAAAGGAATCTCAGGGTGAGAGCAGCTCCTTGTAAAGTGTGCCTGGAGATATAAATATTTTCTCGTAAAAGATTTGGCTTTTTTAATTTAAAAAAAAATGGTGTACTCTCTGTAACCCTGGTAATGTTTAATTTGCTTAATAACATCACTGGAGATAGCACTTGATAGCATCAGCAGGCCCTATTTTCAGTAACATCACAAGGGTCATCTCCAGGTTTCAGGATTTGGTCTTGAAATCTCACAGGCTAGGATGGGGCAGCACAGTGTAGTGGTTTGAATGATGGACTCTAGCCCTGGTAACCAGAGTTTGAGGTCCTACTTGACCACGGAAACCCACTGGATGACCTTTGGTACATCACACAAACTCAGCCCCAGAAAACCCCATGATAGGGTCACCATAAGTTGGAAATGATTTGAAGGTACACAGTGACAACAACGGGGTAGACCTGTCCTGGCAATTCTAGGCCATTTTCACCCTATGCTGTTACAGTGCTATTATTCCACTTTCAACATCTTGTGGAATTCTGGGATTTATAGTTTAGGGAGGGACATTTAGAATTCTCAGCCAGAGAGCTCTTGGGCCTCAGTAGACTGCAAACCCCAGAATTCCACAGGATGTTCAAAATGGAATAACAGCACTATAACAGAATAGTGCGGAATTGGCCCTAGTCAGAACAGACATTTAGGGTTGCCACAGTGAAAACTGGTGAGGGTTCTTGTACTTTTTATAGTTGTATAGGAGAAGGTGAGAGCCAGCATGGTGTAGTGCCTTGAATGTTGGACTATATCTCTGGGAGTCCAGGGTTCGAATCCCTGCTTGGCCATGCAAACTGTAAGGCTCCGCTTTGGGGGTCCCCGATATCAGTATGGTTTGGATGGTCACCATACTCAGTTGGCACCATATTGGATTGGCAACACATGTTCAGTGGGCTCTAATATCAAATTCAAGCTTGAGAGGTGACCGAGAGGTCAAACCAAGTGAGGGAAGAGATCTGACTATAAACATGAGAAAGAAAGACTGGTCAGCCTAAGATACCCTCCAGGTACGGCTAGGCCGTTTTTCAGGCAAATAGATGCTGTTCCTGTGCATAATAAGCAGAAGCTGGAATTTCCCAGGGAACACAATTGTGAAAAGCCCACCAGGACACTGATTGATAAATACCCATCTCCTGTGCACCTGGACTCCTTCCTCTTGCCTTGTAGCACCCACAATAGACACCTATTACAACACACAGTTTGTCTTTGTCATCCAGACACTGCAAACAGTAGTGGGTTGATAGTCCATTGTCTGTGCTGCAACTTCCATTGTTCCACACCTGGAACTGCATATATCTTCCACTGCCACAGGCTATTTTTTTGGGTACAAATACCCCTGATTCCAGGATGCCCAGTGCATCCTGGATCGTGAAGGTCTACTCATCACTCTATCTATCTGGCTCCTGTACAAGAACTGTCCTTAGGTCCTACCTGAGCCAAGCCACATTTCAGCTTCTTTATACTCTTCTGGACTGGTAATTATAAACTCCAAAAATCTCAACTCTCTATCCATAATTTTTCCTCCCTTTATCCTTCAGTTAGCTCTTGTGTGAATGTGTGACTACATGTATCTTGTGTGCATGCATGAGTGAATTCCTCTCACTAAAACATATTTTTAGTTTATTTTTGAATCTCAGGCTGGTTCTTTTCCTGCATGAGCCTGTAAAGATTGGTAGAAAGATCTCGTTAAGTTATTCCCCTCTTGCAAGCCTCCCCTTTGAGCTAATTAATTCCCCACTTTTGCACAGAGGTACTGGCATCACAAGGTGGCCCTTGTGGCACCTACGTTTTGAGATAACAAAACCCGCTGGGTGACCTTGGACAAATCACTTTCTCTTAACCTCAGAGGAAGGCAAAGGCCATTTGGCCCCTCTAAACAGATCTTGCCAAGAAAACCCTGTTGTAGTTCACCTTAGGGTCATCATAAGTCAGAAATGACTTGAAGGCACACAACAACAATAAGAAGAGGGAATTTCAGCAAGTGTTGCTTATTACCTGGTTGTATGGCAGACAGGGAGGGAAAATAAAACAGATCGCATTTTTCACTCAGTTCCGGTAAGGGTTTTAAAGCAGTTTGGAACTTAAAGAGCAATTTAACATAAATTTCGTAGTTAAAACTGAAGCAGCTATTTCAGGCAATTGAATTAGATTTTTTTAAAAAATTTATTATTAACAATTAACTAAAAGACTAAATTCCTTTTCACTAATTTAGCTATCCCTCTGTGTATTGACACCTGATGAAATGAGCTGTGGTCCATAAAAGCTTACAGCGTAATAAATTTGAATAGCTTTATGATTCTTAAATATTCTTCCCCATTTCTGCTGCAACAGATTCACATAGCCACCTCCCAGCAAATCTTTTAAATAGTAGTAGTAGTAGTATAATAATAATAATAATAATAATAATAATAATAATAATCTATACTGATACCTTACTACACAAATCTATATCCTCTTTGGTCCTCTAAAACACTTTAAACCTTTTTTTTTCTAAACAATGATGCTTCCTCTAAATCTGTTTCACATTGTAAATTGTCTCTTCTTCATTTGCCCCTTATCTCTTGTGAGCCATCTGGCCCTTGTATGGTTCAGCTGGATGCTTTTAAATCAAGCTGAAGTAATAAGAAGGCTAAAGGATGTCACAGTCATTTTGAAATACAAAAGGATTGGGTTTCATGTGTTTGTCTTTACAAAAAAAAAACCACAGTTTTTTTTTAAAAGTTTCCCTCGAATGTATACAAAACGATCTCTCCTTGCTAAACAATAGCCAGGAAAAGAATTCAAATAATTATTAGCAAATGGAATCAATGTAATACAACAGGAGGAAAAAACTGTGGTACAGTTCAGGTTTGCCTCTTCTCAAAAGCCACTTGCCTCGCTCCCTGCTTCCTCATCTTTAAAATCTTCTGAAAAGGCCCGGATCCAAATGCCTCCTTTACCTAAAACTGAGATTGGCAATGTGTGGGCACTCCAGAGTTGCTTGGACTGCAACTCCTATTAGCCTTAGCCAGCACAGCCAATGTAGAGTCCAATGGTGCCCAACCCCAACTGAGAAAGATCACGTCAGACATTAGCCTTGTCCATAGGTCATCCTTTCATAATGGGATTTGTTTATTATCTTTACTCCTATGCTTTATTTATTCTTTCACTGAGATTGTGGAGACTGTCCCTGCATGCAGGGCACTCCTGAATGTTTCTGATGCCCAAGGAAAAGAAAAAGATAGCATCTTTCCCATCCCAGCTCATGAGTAAAAACCAGTGCTTCATAAAAGTTGCCTTATTTTATTACAACTCCCAGAATTCCCCAGCCTGAATGGCCACTGACCATGGCTGACTGAGGGATTCTGGGAAATTTCCCCTTCCTCCTGTCTGATAAAAGCTGGATAGATGGTCAGTTGAATCTTAGGCCCTTTCTGTAGTCTGCTCCCAACGTGCAATAACAACAGGATTGCAACAGGTTCTTCGCGACATCGTCCTCATGCCATCGCGATCCCATGGCCACCTGTAGCGATCAGGGAGTAAATCATTGACAGGTTTTTCCTGTATGAAGGTAGCAAATCAGATCTTTGAAATAGGCCACCAAATAAACTGCAGGCACTGTAAATGGACAGGAACTGAGATGATCCGGTCATTAATTCTGTTAAACCATCTTATGCTAGCTTAAGCTTCAGAACTATCTTCAAGGGCAGCCGCATGTTAAATCCACTGTAGTAGTCAAAGAAAAAGGTTGTAGAAGTATGGGCCATGGTTGCCAGATTTCATTCAGAAAGCAAAGCCTGCAGCCAGCTCACAAGCTGAAGCTTATAAAAGACATTCTCTTGGCTATCGTTCTGGCTGTCCCTGGATAGTTTTGGGCCAATCATATTTTAGGTTAATCTACCTCACAAGATTATTGCAAGAATTAAAAAGGAAGAGCTTGTGTGTGCGTTCCTGAACAACTTATGAGGAAATGTTGGGTAGATGTAGCTCGTAATAAATAAATAGTGTATAAATACCACCTCTGGCTATTCCTGGCCTAAGAAAACCCTGTGATATTCATAGGGTTTCCATAAGTCAACAGGTGACTTGAAAGACGCACACACGTGTGCACACACACACATCTACAGTGTACATAAGCCAGTCACACAATGTGCAATGGGGTGAGCTGTCAAAAAATAGTTATATCTAGATATCTGTTCTTCTGTCTAGATCAGGGATGGGCACCTGCTGGAAGCCACATTATGCAGCCCTAGAAACACTGGAGGAAATACTCCTAAAAACCAATGTTCCATTTTTTCCCAATTGTCTTGAACCTGGTGGGAGGAGGTAGGGGCCTGCATACGGACCATGGGCCACATTTCCTCATCATTCAGCTAGATCGGGGTAGGCAAACTGTATTGGGACCGGAGGCTAATTTCTCCCAAACCTTCCACCAGGCCACCCCTCCCAATCTAAATACCTCTGCTTTCTTCTGGAGAGCTTTTAAAAATGGCAAAATTTTCAGAGTAACTGCGGAAGAAAATGGAGGTATTTCCTCTGCAGATCATCTCAAAATGGCTACAGGAAGTGAAGGTGCCTCCCTTCCTCTTGCCATTTTGAGAGTGACTGCCAGGGAAAGCAAAGCTATTTGGACACAGGGCAGGATCCTGGCTACTTGTGGGGTGGGGTGGGGTGTATTTTTGCATGTTTTTCATGCATTTGGGGGCTTTCTGAGCAATTTGTGTGCAGAAATTGCCCAAAATCATACCAATAATTTTTTTAGAACTTTTTGACAGGTTGAGGGACTTTAGGGAAATTGTTGTGAAACTTCAGGGGACACAAAATTGTTCTGGGAGCAGCATTGAGCCACACTTTGCCCCACCTCTAATCTAGCCAGACAGATACATTTCACTCTACAAATGCAGTTGTTTCTTTGCCATACCATAAGGCATGATGCTAGCAAAGTTATGAGAACTTGGTTGTGAACAAGTAATGAAGAAATACCCCATTAACTCTCTGGTGAATTTTGTTTGGCAGTGGCCACAGAGAAAGCATATTGAGCTGGCTACGTAGGCGTGATGTAGTAATGTGGGTGTTTTTATGCATCTAATGCTCTCTTGTGTTTGGTGGTAATTGTGGTTCAATCGTACTAATATTGTTTATCTTGGAAGATGTGAAGAGAACAGTGTGAATTGTCTTGCTTATATTTCTCTCACTCCAACTTTTCTCTTTATCATAACTCTGGCAAGTTCCCACAGGTACAACTACCTGAATTTTGATTTTTTTTTCTTGTTAAAACTAATCTAGATAAAACCCTAGTAGTTTTGTTTTCCTTTCCAAAATACTGTCGGTTAGGGTGTGGTGAAATTCAGTCACGAAATGCCTTATTCTCAGTAAACAATGAAGTATGGTTTATTAACCTCCACGGCCAAGATAATTGCACTTATAATAAGTCTTTATTTGGGAATCTATTTCACTCCCATAGAAAAAAAAAGCCAAACAAGATTTCTGTTCATTGAGAGTTTGTCAAGTATACATCTGTCAGTTTTATGGAAAATTTCTGTTAACACAAAAGGCAAGAAGCAGCAATTTAAAACCACAGCATAACAAAGCCATCAGAGAGAGATAAGAAATAGAAAAATCCTATAGGTATCAGGTTTTTTTAAATCCAGAATATCCTGTGAAATCAAGTTACCATTAGTGTCTAAGAGAGAAAAATGTATTTATTCCAGAATTTGATTTCTCTGGCATTACTGGAAGTTCTTACTCTTTTTAAAGAGTGAATTCAGGATAAATTCAGTGGTGGTGGTGGTGATAGCTGGGTGGAAAGTTTAAGCCTCCTTTACCCATATGGGGTAAGTTTGAGCCAGTTTGGTCTCCTGAATGCTTACTTCACAATAAAAATAAAACAAAGATCAGCTGCATGCCCCTTATTCAATATACCATGCAACTGAATTAACAACTTTACAGGCTGCTCCTACAATTTAGGAATTATGATGGAGAATACTCCTGCTTGCTGTGGTTTCCAGTCTAATGGCTGACATTACCGTCACCAACTATCTTTCTGGTGCTGGATCTTAAAGGACGAGGAGGAAAAAGTACCACACGCTCCAACATTTCCTGGATGAAAACTGGGGCACATGTGGCCACTGGCCAAGTGTCATTACAATGTGGCAAAAATAACAAAAGTTATTAATGAGGAAGAATGCACAAGCTAGGAGAGGCTGTAGCAATTTCTTTTTGCCTGAGCCACCTGGGAATGGCAAAATTCCACCTTCTCCTCTCTTCCTGCTGAGTGGAATGCAAACAATTTTTGCACTTTGAATTCAGTATGCAGCAATTGAAGTAAGATGAGGACCAGAGGGAGTGGGAAGAGGAGAAAGAAACTGGGACATTTAAAAACAGCTCAAATAGTGAAATGAGAGAGGACTAATGGGTATGAAAAATCATAGAGTTTAATTTGATTTGGCATCAGCTTTCATGGATTGAAGCCCGCTTTATCAGATGTATGTAGCCTGAACAGACAGAAATTGAAAGGTACGGCGCATGATGATCTTAACCGTGTATAGTGGGCCCTCGATATCTGCTAGGGTTTGGTTCCAACATACACACACCCCTTGTGTATACCAAAATGCATGAATACTCAAGCCCCATTATGTACAGTGGTGTACTGAAATGGCATACCTTATACAGAATCGCAAAATCAAAGCTTGCTTTTTGATTTTTTAAAATGATATTTTTAGTCTATGGTTGACTGAATCCGTGGATACAGAATCTGCAGATATGAAGGGCTGACTGTATTTAGATGAATAGATCATAACCCACAGTGAAGAGATGTTTGTACAAGGCATATACAAGAGAGGAACTAAGGCCATTTCTGCATGACGGGGCTGTCCTGCTATGGGGACAGGATGGCAGCAGTTGACTGGTCATGCTTCCCCACGATGTCGTCTCTGGCCTGCTGCCATCCTGTCCCCATGCGTTGTGCTCACAGGATATTCACTACACGGATGAAATCCGTTTAGTGCCCGCGATCGTGTAACACTCCCATACCTACCTGTCCTATGGAAGGGCAGGAAGCACTGCCTTCCCTACAGCAGCCTGTGAAATGCCCGGCTGTGCTGCAGAAGGAAAAGACAAGGCCATCACGCTCCCTTCCCCAGGAGCCAGTCCCGTGCAGAGGGGAGCATTTCCGTCATGCTCCGTTCCCTGCTGGGACTGCTGTGGGGTGACGCACAAGAGACCCGTCATATGGAAACGGCCTAAGTCTTAACAAGACCATCACCATGCTATACTCCACCATGTGTATGTGTCTTCAAGTCCCCTGTCCACTTTTGGCAACCCATGGATTTCATAGGTATTTCTTATGCAAGGAATACTCGGAGGTGATTTTGCCAGTTCCTTCCTCTGAAATATAGCCTGCGCCACCTGGCATTCTTTGGCAGTCTCCCATCCAGATACCAACCAGAACTAACCCTGCTTAACTTCCAAGATCAGAATGGATTTGTTGCCTTTAGGGTATTTAGGCACTTGCCACACGTGTACATGTATATAAGTATCTACTTCATCCCTACATGTGCATATATATTTGCTAACTGAGGCTGATATTGAATTAGTTGAAGCGGGCAACTACCCATGAAAATTTATGCCAAAGAAAATATGTTCATCTTTAAGGTGGCAAAAGACTTCTAGGTGTTGTTGCTGCAACAAACTAGAAGGCGTCAGGTGTTTCTGCCACCACTCAGATGTTTTTTAGAATCCTTGCTAGTATTATGACCCATTATTAACAGCTGTCCAGTGACATGAAAAGGATTAAATTTTATTTGGTATGCCCTCCTAGATAATTTTACTTTAGTTTGGCAGTTCAAGGCTTCATAGCTGTTAGGGTGGGAGATGAGCCAGGCCTGTGCATTTCCATTTCCTTTGTTCAGTTCTGCAATACATAACTTCTGAGACTCCATCTTCCACTGGCCTCACCTGGGGACAGGTGCACCTCAGCTCAGGGATTGCATTTAGCCAGCCATGGAAAAGTGTAGCATCAGCCATGGAATAGTCTGGGTAGAATTATATTTTTGGGGCTCAGATTATATCCCTTGCTGTGAGGGAATGCTGGTCTCTGTTAGCAAAAGGACTGGAATGCTTTCCTGCTGTGTAGACTACTTGCTCTGTCACACAGTAAAATTTAACTTATAACAGTGACATGTGTCCAGTTTTTGGTACCAGATGAAGTCTTGGGGAGGTCTGGAATTAAAGCTAGTTGCAGTTCCAGAGCACATGGTTCTCCCTTTGCAAATGTGGAAGAAGACATGCCCTCCAACTGTCCCAATTTGGCCAAGTTCTGATTAATTTTCTATTGTCTCAGTTTTTCAGCTAATTTTAAAATGTCCCAGTTTCTCTCTCCTCTCTCACTTCCCTTCTTTATCAGGGACATCCCAATTAATCCTGTTGTTCCACTTTTTCAGATGCTTTTAAAATGCCCCAGTTTCTCTCTCCCATTTTCTCTCTTACTTATTCAGTTACTGCTAACTGAGGCCAAAGAGCAAAACTACTCATATTTGCTGGCGTATAAGACGCACTCATGTATAAGATGCACCCCATTTATACACCGGCAAATACTATTTGCCGGTGTATAAGACACACCAGCATATAAGACGTACCCCATTTTCAAACAGTATTTTTCAGGGGGAAAAGTGAGTCTTATATGCCAGTAAATAGAGTACTTTGTATTCAATTAACTCAGCAGTGGCGGGGAGAAAAAAGAAGGGAACAGAATTTTGCGTTTCCCAGTAGGCTCAGGCAAAAGCAAACTGTTGCAACTTTTCCTAGCTTGTGTGTTCTTCCTCATTAATAACTTTAGTCATCTTGACCACACTCTGATGTTGCTTGACCATATGTGTCCCAGTTTTCATCTGTAAAATGTTGGAGGGTATGAAGTTACTTTTTTGGCTACAGCTGCTATAAATCCCCAGGCAGCAGGATCTACCAGATAATGCTGACTTAAGGACTGTAAAATGGGTATGATCTTGCAACTTGAGAGTGTTTAAAGCTGCACAAAGATGACTAACTGGCTTGCCTCCTTCACTAAATTTTATCAGAGTGGGATGTTGGCAGTATCCAGATGTTGTTACCTTTCACTCCTAACCTTCCTGTGATTTCCCACTGCTTCCATCCTCTTTCTTTCCACACGGAATTGAATCAGGCAGAAAAGGGAATGAACTTTAGAGGGATGGAGAAATAAAAGTTGGGTTTTACCTCCTACAGAAAACTGCTTAACTCAGCAGTAAAGGAAACAAAACTCTTGCAGATTCAGAACAATTTTAGTTGCTGAATATATCAACTCTCTCACGCACATTTTTCCCCCAAACTTTATGCTAATCTGTGGAATGATGCAATCAACTAATATAAAATATTTTTTTCATAGGCTTTGGACTAGAATGCAAATAATATCTCACGTTTTCTATGATATTTTTCAAAGCTTCACACATATGCATTGTTGTCTTTGTTGTTGTTGTTCTTTTATATATATGTTGCTTCTGTTTACAGTAACTCTTGCATTATAAATATTTCAAAAATAAAGTTAAATAATGGGTTAGATTCAGATTTTACCATATTTAGAGTACATCCATTGAAAGCCATGAGTTAGGAGTCATAACTAATTTAGGATTGTGCTGCTAGGCTTAAATTAGCCACAGCTACACTAAACCCATTGAATTGCTTGTTGAAAGGCAACTTGGTGGTTATGTAAATCCAACAGAGACAATGTTCCTTCTCTAGCTGGGGCTAGTGCATATCTTCCAACATTTCACAAATGAAAACCAAAACATACAGGACAAAGGAACATCAGAGACAAGTCAAAAGGGTGTGGGCAGATATGAATGAAGAACCTAGTATTTTAAGCAGAGAAACCCTGGAATTTATATACTGAGTTTAGGAAAACTTGAAAAAAGAAAAAAAAATCCTCATGAGCCTACTGAGAAGGGCAGATTCTACTCCTTCTCTCTTCTCACCCCTGCTGAGTTAATTGAGTGCAAACTACTTTTGCACTTTGAACTCAGGCTGCAGCAACTGGAGTAAAGTGGGTGAAGAAACAAGAAACCAGGACATTTTTAAAGGAGCTCAGAAAGTGGGATGGTGAAGGATTAACTGAGACCATCCCTGACAAACTGGGATAGTGGGATGGTATTGGAAATGACAGTATTTAGGCCCTAGTTCCACTAATCTCACTCAGTAGGGATGAAACCTTCTCCAGTCCTCAGAGCGAGAGGGAAAAATCTTGAGGCATGAAAAGGCCTTGAGGCTCTATCACACTATGCTATTACAGTGCTATTCTTCCACTTTAACTGCCATGGCAACATCATATGGAACTCTGGGATCTGCTGTTCTAAGACGGCATTTAGAATTCCTAGCTAGAGAATCACTGTTTTTATTTCAGCGGCATGCTGTGTACTTAACACTTGATTATGTTACCCTAAAAGATGGAGGGCCCTTTGAGGTTCTCCAACAGTACCAGCAATTCAATGTAAAAATGGGGAATTAATTAGTTGTGATTGACAAGGCAGAAGTGGCAGGGTAACTAGCAGGATATTTTCACCATATGGTGAAAATATGGTCCTTGCAAGAAAACCAGCCAGAGGTTCCATATGGTCCTTGCAAGAAAACCAGCCAGAGGTTCCAAATTAAACTAAAAATGTTTTTATTGAGGGGAATTCAATCACACACACACACACAATTCAAACAGTCATGCAGGAGCTAGCCAAAGCAATAGCAATATAGCAATAGCATTTATTTCTATACCGCTTATCAACTGAGTGTTATCTAAGCAGTTTACAATATACTTTTAGCTAATTGCCCCCAACAAGCTGGGTACTCATTTTATCGACCTGCAAAAGGATGGAAGGCTGAGTCAACCTTGGAGCCTGGCAGGATCAAACTCACAACCTTGTGGTTGCAGTACTGGCATTTAACCACTGTGCCACCAGGGCTCCAAAGGAAAGGAAAGGAAAGAAATATGGACAGAGACTTAGGTAGTGAGTTATAATTACCAGTCCAGAAGAGAAGTGAAGAAACAGCAATGTGGCTTAGACATAGACCTAAGGGCAGTACAATTGAGGTTCAGAGTGACATAGTAGTGTTCAGCATTTTAAGTACTGCATCGAGATGCCCAAAATCAGGAATTCTTATACACTGAATCTGCCCTGAGGGCAAGGGGTGTAAATAGCTCTCTGCCTGAGCAAACAATGGAAGTTGCAGAGTGGGAAAAGGTGGCTGGAATGAGTTGATGGTTAATGTGTGAGGGAAGTATGTTGATGGTTTTAGCATGTAGGTGACAAAGGCACTGATGACTGTATGATAGCTCTGTGTCTGAGGACAGGATAGGGGATAATGGGACAGATGCAGATGAGAGAAACAAGGTGCATGAGACAATCGATTTGGTGGGAATCTTCCTGCTTCGTGAGTCAGCGTTGTCAGAGCCAGCAGTGGTCCTTTGTGTTTTGGAGTTAACCCAGTGATTTCCTGCTTATAGCCTCACTGTACCTTGGGGACGTGGGGTTGCTGGCCTAATCCTCTGCATACTGACCATTTGTTGCCCCCTTGGCCAGCCCGGCTACCTGACCATACAGGGCTAATTTAATAGCAGCTGATTCCCATAATAATGGCAATTGAAATTATATTTTGCCAATTATGTCATATCAAATCTGGGGGGTGGGGCCGGTAACAGTTACATCACCAGGGGTTCAGCCTTGTATCCTGAAGACTGATCTTTAAGTCTCAGGGTTTGGCTCTGAAATCACAACTCCAGAAATTTCTGTTGTAGATTGGATTTATGGTATGTATATAATTTTTTATCTGAATAGTATGCTTTACTATATGAACTTGGAAATGTATATTTTACATACGCATGTTGTTCTTTGTTTTAAGATAGTAACACTGATACACACACACACATATATGTATATACAATATGCTTGTTTTTAATATAGTCCCTGAAGAAGGCCAATTGGTTTATAAACAGGCTGTAACACATTGGAATTTTTAAACAATACGCTTGGACCATTCGTAAGCACATGGAACCTAGTCTCCTTTTTTCTTCTGAAATCTCAGAGCCTGGGAACGCTAAACCAAGTTTCTTTCTGTTAAGAGAAAAAAATCTGTTAATAGAAAATCTTTGTTGCTGTTGTTGTGTGCCTTCAAGTCATTTCTGACTTAATATGACACCATCAGAGTTTTGTTTACAAGATTTGTTCAGAGGAGGCTTGAAATTGCTTTCCTCTGAGGCTGAAAGAGCATTAGTTGCCCAGTGTTAGCCATGGTTTTCCACGGCCAAGTGGGTTTGAACCCTGGACTCCCAGAATCCTAGTCCAACATTGAAAGTGCTATGCCACCCTGGCTTTCTTAATAGAGCTAGGAGCTTTATGTCTAGAAGCACTCAAAGTGCGAGTTCATTGAACTGTACCAGCTAAGATTATTTTTATCTAGAGGCAGAGCTGGGGCACCTCCAACCTTCTGAATGAGCACAGAAATCTATTTCTTGGCTCGTGTCCCAGCCAATGTAGATCAAAATTCCAAAGGCTTTGTAAACACTCACAAACAAGCATCTCGGAGGATAAGCACATTACTGTTCCTTGACATTTTCCTTACTGTGTCTTGACATTTTCAGAAGGGCACAAAAGGCCTATAAAAAGAAAGGGTTCTCTCCCAAGGAGTCACCATGTGTTTTTGATTTCAGTTATCAATGTGTATAACAGCAGCAGGTTTTGCTAGAAGTACTCAGCTATTTCCCCAG
Organism: Iguana delicatissima; assembly: GCA_948472985.1. Lineage (NCBI taxonomy): Eukaryota > Metazoa > Chordata > Lepidosauria > Squamata > Iguanidae > Iguana > Iguana delicatissima. The sequence goes on from CAOKZL010001025.1 coordinate 159,620, forward strand.
AGAGACTGTTTTTAAAAATCCTTCTTTCAGACCTCCCAGCATATAAAAAGGAGGTGGGGTGAGGGATTAAGGAAAGAGAAATTAAAGTAGTGCAAAGATTGTATGCTGTGGGTCCCCCCCCCATTACTTATGAAAGTTCAAGTTTTCAAAGAAGTAGCTGTGTTAAGTTTCTTGCACCATAAAAAGAAGGAAGGAAGATGGAGGAAGAAGTGTAGCAGCACCTTTAAGACTAAGTGGCTTTTATTTTTGCATGAGCTTTCATGGATATAAGCATATTTCTTCAGATGTAGTACCAAGTACCTCTTAAGGCCTCAGGCCATGAGAGCAGAGAGCAGTTCAGTCTACTGTTGAGAGCTTAGTAAAATGAAGTCAGTGAAAACAGACGGGTATGTAATCCATTTAAACAAGTAACCATGCTTTGGAAAACAGCAACAACAGGGGGAAAGATTTTTAGTTAGGATTTTTTTAAAAATTTCTTTATTTTGCAATAATGAGGCTTTTCAGGTCCACAGCAACCAGTGTTCTAATCCTGCTTTGCAAACACTAATTTGTCTTTTCTCTGTTTAAATACCCAGAGGACAATTAAGCTCAAAGAAACTGAGAAGTGATTTGCCCAAGTTTTCCTAGCAAGCAACAATCTCTCACTAACCATTTAAAAACAGAGAAGAATTGCTTACCTTCAACTTTTATTGCATTTGCATTTTGCCACTTCTGCTAAAAGAGCTGACATTGGAAGCCACAGCAATCATTCTGGGAAGGCTCAAAGGAGCACATAATGGAAACACTACCTTGCTGTAATAGACACGACCCCCCCTTCCTAGCTTCATGTGTGTGGGGGGGGGACATACACATTATATTTTGATGGATTTGAAATTGGCTATATAACCCCAGAGGATAGTGAGAGCAGGTTTGAGTCATAATGGAAAGATACTCAAATTATCAGCTGAACATATAATACTGCACTGGGAAGAAGGAAAGAAATATGTGTTAGGAATTATAAGGAAGATCTAAAGCAAAATGTTGCCACTTGGAAAGATCTTTTTTCAGGGTGCCAGCCTGCCGCCCCTCTATTTCAGTTATTCTTAAACTTGGGTCTCTGGACCCCAGGGGTCCATGATGCCTTCACAAGGGGTCCATGAAAGGCTTGAAGGCTGCTCAGCCTGTCTCCTCCCCCACAACAGAGTGATGACATGACAAGAACCAAGGCAAAAGAAGAAAGCAGGCAGGCAGACAGGCTGGCTAGGCCTGCGAGTTGCCTGTCATGTGGCTCCTCTGCTGTGGAGGAGGTGGTCTCAGCAGCTGAATGACAGTGGAGATGCCAGTCAGCCAGCAAGCATTTGCCCTTCTTGTTCTGTCTTTCCCTTCTCTCTTTTCCAGTGGAGAATAGTTCAATGTACTATCAGACATGCTTAAATACCCCCTTTAGCCTTCTTCACCAGGCAGAGAGGAGACTGAGATGGGCAAAGGAAGCAGAGAATGAAAAAAAGGCAACTCCTTCCCCTGAAAAAACAGTATTTGAAGGCAAAAAAGGGGGGTTGACGCAACTCCTCTGTGAAAGACCCTGAGTGTGCCTCCTCATTTCCATTCATGTGAGTATGCTTTTGTCTGAGTGGGGGCTTATTTTGCTTTTTTTTTTTGGCCGAGTGGCAGCTTATTTTGCAAACAGTGATCCTTCGATCCAACTTCCAGTGTCTTGCCAGGAGGTGGCACCTGCTGCTCCAGCACCCCCTCTTCTCATTTGGCCTCACTCCCCTGTCCTTTTTCAGAGTTAGCTGCCACACTGTATTAAAGATCTCACTCAGAGTGGGAGCTGTATCCTAAAAATTACAAACATTGAAAATAAGAATTCAAAGTGAATAAATATCTAAGTTTTTGATGGCCCTGAGCTCAAGTACTGATGTTTTCTCTAGAGAAAAGAGAAAGATACACTATATAAAGCTGTCTGAAAATTTAAAAATGAATTCATTTTTCTAAATGTTAACCGACTATGCTACAACTAATTATTCGTGTGTGTGTGTGTGTGTGCGCGCGTGCGTGCGTGTGTGTGTTTTCTACTAAAGACATACTTCTGGGTAGGTTTTTTTTTCCAAGCAGTCCTGGAGAGGGAGGATAATTACAAAAGGGCTTATATTTTAAAAAGTACTGTGCAATAGATGTAAAAGTAAAAGAATCTTCTGATAAACAAAAACAATTTTTGAAACTTGCACACCAGTGTATACGCAAAATGAAATCTTACAGTACTGGAACAGCTCCTTAAACAGCAATACAAATGAGACTCAGTAGTGATGTTTATGAGTTAGGTGATAAATATAAAGAATAAATGGGCAGGAAAATATTACTCAATTGAAAACAAAGATAGGGACACAGTCAACTAAATGCGGGTACGTTAGAATAAGACGGCTAAAGTCTCTGTTCTCTTCTTTTTTCTTTATTTTTTTCATTGTTTGTCACCTTCCTGCTTATCTCTGCTGAACAGGATTTAAATGGATTTAGATCCCAGAAAGGCAAGTTAAGAGAAGCTGATACCGAGAGTAGGTACTATTTAAGGTGTAGGATAAGGAAATACAGTTATCCACAATATGAAATTAGGAAAGATCTTCTTCTTTTCTTTTTATGGTACGTATACTTTATTTAATTTACTAATCTAGCATTCTATTACTTGTTTGTTTTTTGAGTTTCATATATATAAAAGTATATTTATACGTACATGCATTTTGGAAGTACTGCAATGTAAAAAATTTGCTTAGTAGTCTCTCTGTTACCCTTTGCTACTGTTTATGCTTTGCAAAAGTGATAAAAAGTATATATTAAAAAAAAAGAGTACTGTGCAATATAAAGACTTAAAATTTACCAAGAATGGGGAGAGAGCTGAGCAGGAGTTGATTGCAGAATACCAGAAGGACAGATAGCCTTCTGCGAGCATTTTCAAAGCAGTAGTCAGCCTGTTGTGTTATCTGTGATTGGCTGGTGAAATTTGTCTCCAATCCCCACCAAGGAAAACTAATAGGATACATCTAGATCCCCTACCTCCAAGGTGGGCCTTATGCTAGTCACATGATCTCACCTGGATCCATCTGCTGGGAGTCAAGCCATTCTATTTCTTTTGAGCTATGCAGGGAGATACACCAGGTAGCACTTACCAAGCATGTTTAAGGACGCACTATCAGTTTTATTTCTGTTTTTAGATGGGGAGGTCTATATGAAGTGTTTTTTCTCTCTCTCTCTCAACTGTTTAATTTAAAGAAAATCCATCAGTTTTATTTTTGTTTTTAGATTAAAGGGGGTCTCTGTATGAAAGATTTATTTCCCTCTACATTTCTTAATTTAAAGAAAGCCTCTCATCCATTTTCAATAGTATTGTGTTAGTAGCTGTACACACTCCCCCCATTTGATATGGCTTAATTGATATAAATCATACACAGCTGTGGGTGAAAGCCAGGCTGAATAAGAGGCAAGTTGGCAGGATAAGCAGGTCAAGGAACACCTCCGAAGCTCAGGTAGGTTGTAGGCAGAACAGTTACTGAAATCTTTCAAGTGTTAACAAACTCCCAGCTAGCCACCAATGAGACGAAAGAGACTCCAGTGTTCACATGGAAATGGTGATCGGTATATTCCTGTTTCTCCTCTCCTTCAACACCTATTCCTTTATCTTCTACCCTGCCCAAATGGTATAAGACTATCAAACCAGCTATTAACTCCTTGTCACCTATATGCTAGGGCCATCAGCCTATTCTGGACCCCATTGTACTCCTTTGTTTACTCCACCAAGAGCCATTTACATCCACGCCCTGCAGGTCAAAATTGGGTATAATAACCCTGTCACACTGGAGTTTATTTCCAGTCCCCTCAAGCCTGACTCCCACTCTTGAAAAGGAGCTGGAAATTCCCCCAGTGTTTACTAATTCTTGCTGCCACCACCCACTGAATTCTGAATATCTGAGCAGTACAGTGGGACACTGCTCAGTGGATTACCAATCTCTGTGGTTAAGGACCTTTCCTTCCCTCTCACCTCCCCCCTTCTGAGTGAGAGAAGTCCTATCTAAGCATGTGCTGATGACTGGCGTAGAAATGGAGAAGACAGAGGTTTTACAGAAAAGCATTTATTCAAGGCATGCAATTAAACAAGACAATAATACACATGAGAGGCTTCCCCCTCCCAGGTACACTTAAGTTACAAGTAGTTACAAAAATAGATATAAAAGCACAGATACATTCTTTAGATCAGCCAACTCCAAAATAATAAACAGCCCTAATGCGACTAACTATCTTATTCCTAGTTACTCACAATTAGGTTCACAGGCTTAGATGGTCTAAGAGAGAAGAGAAGAGCCAGGAGGCGAGGCATGCCTGCAGCCTACGACTGGCACAGATCTCATCTCTCAGAGGTTCCTTTGATGTCTCTTTGTTATCCCTTTGTTCTCTCTCCGCCACATGGCCTCCCAAGAAGTTTTATAACTTCTCCCTGGAAGCATCTCGAAGCATCCCGAAGATGCTCACCTCTTTTCCTTTTGATTGGGCAATTCACCCCCTGTGACCTGTGAGGCTGACCCACACTAAAATGTAATCTAATCCCAACACCTCATTAACCCTTAGTTTACCTGAAGGGGAAGTATCTCCCTTCAGCCAAGTCTAGATAATGGGAAGCCCCATTATCACAAACCCTCAGTTTTGAGCAGCCCGACGAAGCATTTTGATTGATGAACTCCACTCTGTCACTTTGAACCCAATTGTACTGCCCTTAGACGCAAGTCTAAGTTACTTTGCTGTTTCTTTGCTACGTTCTGGATTGGTAATTATCACCCATTCCCTTAAGTCTTGCTATCAACTTTTTCCTCCGGCAAGCTTTTGTGTGAGCGCATGATTGTTTGAATCTTGTTTGCATGCATGATTGAATTTCCCTCAATAAACACATTTTAGTTTACTTTTGAGTGTTTGGCTGGTTTTCCTGTAGGGACCCCATAATCATTGGTGGAAAGATCTTGCTAGGTTACCTCACCTCTTGCAAGCCTCCTAATTAGAACTAATTAATTCCCCACTTTTGCACTGAAACACAGGTATTGCTTTATGGACCTTTATGGTCCCTCACTTTTTGGGGTAACAGTTGTTTTCTAGGAAGCATGTTTGTTAAATAGATTTAGGTGTGTATGAGTACTGGCACCTCTTTAAACACACACACACACACACACACACACCCCATGGCCATTTCCACACTACACTGTTATACTGCTATTATTCCTACTTTTGACATCCTGTGGAATTCTGGGGTTTGTAGTTTACTGAGGCCAAAGAGCTCTCTGGCTGAGAATTCTAAATACACTGCAAACCCTAGGATTCCATAGAATGTTGAAAGTGCAATAATAGCACCATTAACAGTGTAGTGAGGAAATGGCCCATTACAGTAGCTACTTTTTTTGGAAAAAAAAAGAAAGAAAGAAAGTACAGCCACCATTTTAAACAACTGATTTTAATTGAGTATGTTGAAAATTTTGAGTACATGGTTTTTAAAGTCTCATAACAGTCACTACTTGTGCCGATATGTGTTCTGCTTTTCGGTTTCTTGTCTGTTATTTGGGCATCTCTTGCTCTGTATGGGTTGCAGAGGGGCATGGCAACTCCATATTGTCTTCTCTGAGCATGCCTAGGCAAACAAAATGTAATTTCCAACTTATGGCCACCCTGTCCTAGGATTTTCTTGCTAGATTTGTCCAGAGGGGTTTTGCCATTGTCTTATTCTGAAGCTGAGAGTGTGTGATTTGCCCAAGATAGGTTTTCATGGCTGAGCAGGGATTTAAACCCTACTCTCCTAGGGCTTTTCCACACTTTGAGGGGGAAACGGGGCAGTCCATTACTTACCGGCCTGGCACGCTCCCCCCCCGACGATCCACGATGATCCGGAGCAGCGCGTGCCGCGCAACACACTCTCCAGAGACGAAAATGGAGGCTCCCGGTTGGCGGAGGCTCTCCACCAACCGGATAAGTTCGGCAGCCGGAAGCCCGCCCCCGGAAAATCTGCAGCCTTGCGCTGGCACAAGCCTGCAAATCTACATTTAGGGAAGCGACGGACTGGGGCATGCCGGGCTATTGAAAGTCCTCTTTTAATCGGTCTTTCAATAGCACGGGGAACCACCAGTTCTGGGCGTTCCGGAGTAGGCTGAAGTTCGGACAAACATTAAGTAGTCCGGACCCAGTTTGCCCCCAAGTGTAAACGTCCTCGCTGGAGGACGCACCGCCCCGTTTTAAATATAAAATGCAGAAAAGGCTCTAGAATCATCGTCCAACGCCCAAACCAGTTTGCTATGCTGGCTCTACATATATAGGAGCCCTGGTGGTGCAGTGGTTAAATGCCAGTACTGCAGCCACAAGGTTGTGAGTTGGATCCTGCTGGGCTCCAGGCTGACCCAACCTTCCATCCTTTCACAGGTTGGTAAAATGAGTACCCAGCTTTTTGGGGGCAATTAGGTAAACACATTGTAAACTGCTTAGAAAACATTTAGCTGATAAGTGGTATAAAAATACACATGCTACTGCTATGCTATATAAGTGGAGCAAATCAGGCAACTAGTCAGTGCCATAGTACTTGTATAATTCTACTGTTCAGGGCTAGCCAAGAGATTGCGTCCTTATCATGTTCAGCCAGACGTTGCTATAGTCCAGGACTTTGCATATGGAACACTATTTAGCCTTCTGGAAAACATGATAGCTCTATTTTCAGGAGGTACTATCAGGATGTCCTGCATATGCAATGGCTTATTCTGCACATCAGGACCTTATCCACATATTTTATCTAACTGCTATGACTGCGTAAAATACTTTGTCCCTGAGTTATATGGTAGAAATTCAGGCACTGATAAGGTTGACTGATTTTCTATATTATTATACCTTGTGTTCAGAGACAGATGTTTTCATTGTCTTTCTTTGAAATATGAAGCTTTGGCCCAGACCTGATGCAGGGCTAGACTTTTGCCTTATATAGTCAAAGACGTGGGTCTTCTGGAGGTCACGTTCAAAATGACAGTAAAAAAAATGCTGTTGGGTAAAAAAAGAAAAACCAGCCAAGGCCTATGGCCAGTAGCTGTTTGCATGTCCTATTTGCTCTTGTTTGATGAGAGCCACATTATCTAGTGAGGAGAAACAGACTTGTACACCCAGGAGTCAAATTTCTAAACAGAAAGAGCTGCAGGGTTTTTTATTACAATGAGCCAGTGTAGTGTAAAGGTTTTGAGTACTGAAGTAGTACTCTGTGGGACCAGGTTTCAAATCCCAGCCCTCAGTGCAAGAGGAAGGCTATGGCAAATCTCCTCTGAATAAATCTTGCCCAGAAAACCTTATGATCAGTTATCCTAAGTCAGAGTTGGCTTGAAGGGCCGTAACATACATATTGGATTAGAAAACTTCTGGATTGCAGTGGCAGAGCTTGGAATGTGTGGAGGGGGGTGCAGGGGGGGTATGGTGTGAGGGGCATGGCTACTGTGCGTGGGGGTGTGGCCAAGGTGCGTGGGGGCATGGCTACGGGCTGGGATGCCCCCAAAATATTGCCAGCTGGGGCAAACTGCCCCTCTATCCCCCTTCTCTATGCAACTGCTAGATTGGACTCTCTAGTGGCCCATTTATCTTGCACAATTATAGTGCTATATTCCACTGTTATAATAACCCTATGGAATTCTGGGGTTTGTAGTTTGGTGAGGTACTAGAGCAGTGGTTCTCAACCTGTGAGTCCCCAGATGTTTTTGGACTTCAGCTCCCAGAAGCCCTGAGCATTGACCATAGTGGCTGGGGCTTCTGGGAGCTGAAGTCCACAAACATCTGGGGACCCACAGGTTGAGAACCACTGTACTAGAGCTTCCTGGCTGAGAAATCTAAATACCCTCAGCTACAAATCCCAGGATTGTACAGAACTGAACTATGACAGTAGAATAAAACATTATAACTGCATAGTGTGAATGGACCTCCAGTTAATTCTTTTGTCTGTATTGCTTGTGCGATTTATCTGAGAGGCCAGGAAAATGGAATAATTCCCAGAGCACACTTGTTGTTATGTGTCTTCATACCCTAAAGGCACCAGACCCTATTTGTTCTTGGAAGCTAAGCAGGGTCTACCCTGGTCAGTACTTGGATGTGAGACCACCAATGAATACCAAGGGCTGTAGGCTATATTTCAGAGGAAGCAACTGGCAAAACCACCTCTGAGTATTTCTTGCCTAAGAAACTCCTACGAAATTCTTGGGATTGACATAAGTTGACAATCAATTTGAAGGCACATACACACATCATAGAATTTTCTTGACAAGATTTGTTCAGAGATTTGCTGTTGCCTTGCTCTAAGGCTGAGAGAGTGGGACTTGCTCAAGGCAATCTCATGGATTTCCATGAACTCAACCCCTGGTCTTCCCAAGTACTGGTCCAGTGCTCAAATCACTACATCATTCTGGCTCTCTCTGAGGTATGTTTTTTTTTAAGACAACAGTAGTTTCCAAACCTCTTTGGAGTGAAGTTTATCAGAACATCTCATTGCTAATTTTGAGGAAATTGAGTTGGGCTAGGGGAGAAGCCAGAGATGTATTCAGACATCATGGTTAATTATGATATATCATAAAGGCAACAGGCTTAACACACACACACACACACCCCACACACCACACACCACACACCAGCTTGCATTTTCCTCTCCTCCTCTCTAGCAGAGCTGCAAACTAGAGATTAGAAGTTTCCGTTTTCCAGTTTCGATTAGCCACAGTTTACTATGTTTACATACTGGCAAAGAAGAGGATATGTATCAACAAAATAAGGAAACAAAAAAAGGACACTGATATGCTTAATATTTGCATGTTCTTACAGAAATAATGGCTAGCATTCTGTTCAGTAATGATGACGTTGTAAGCCAGGCTTGTAACAATGTAAAATTTGGAATTCACTTTTATGGTCACTGCATCATTGCAGTGACTAAAAGTGTTCCCCCAAAGCCTACCTTTTCAGCCACACAGACACACCAAGAAAAGGATTTCCGAGGTGCTGGAGAACAAGACAATGTTCAATGATGCCTCCAGCTGGGAGAGGGCTGGTGGTGCCATTGCATTCAACCCCACTCTCTAGCACTTTGGATATCCTTCTGTTGGCTATGAAAAGGGTGAGAGTATCAGAAGACATAGTTACAGGGACAAAACTCCACAGTCATCTCTATGTCTCCCAATGCAGGACTACACTTTAACTAAAAAAATGCAGCCATGTTGACCATTAAACAAAATCAGAATCCAAATACACGCTGGAAAAGGCTTTAGTAGGACAACCAGAAGGTGCAAAAAAGACATTATAGTAGCTTTCAAAGTTCATTGGCTTCTTCATCAAGTAAAAGTGGTAGAAAGCAAAAGAAGGACCTCCATCCATCCTAACTACCACTGCCCTGGTCTTGAAGAGAGAGAAGAGGCAGGCACAGCTCCATCAGGCTTAGGCTCGGAAGCAGAAGAAAGGCCCTTTTTCCATCTCAGCTGCTACTTCCCTGGCCTCAGAGAGAGAAAAGAAGAGGCAACCCCCTCTACTCTATCTGCTGTGGCACCCCTTCTGGCCTTTTTGAGTGCCTGGGTGGGAAAATGGCTGCTGCTGTGGTGGTGCTTTCTCCTCTCCACAGAATAACCTTCAACTTATCCAAGAGTCATACCAACATCCATAATTTGGGTCCCCAAACTAGCCTTTGACTTATACATATGAGGTTGACATACACAAGTAAATATGATATTCCTGTTTAATTACTATCCTCGGAATCCTGGCTTTTGTAATTTGGTGAGGCACTGGAGTGGTCTGGCTGAGAATTTTAAGAATTCCCTACCAAAACCGCCAATCCAAGGATTCCAGAGAATGGAGCCATGGCGCTTAACGGTGGAATAATAGTGCTATAATATTGTAGTTTTAATAGGCCCCTGGTATAAAGTACCTTCCATTGTCCACCATTCACCTTGCTCCATATCAGAGACTCATACAGCTATTTGTTTGTAACAAAAAGGTGGGGACAGAAAAAGGTAATAGCAAACTTTTTGCATTGTGTGGTTTTGTCTTCCAACAGAACCTGTGTGCGAAAAGAGTTACCTCCCCTCCAGCTGAACTGAAAAGGAATCCAGAAGCGATATTGAAACTCCAGCATACAATTGGGAGAATTCAGACCCACCCATGCAGTTTATGGACAGAGGCAGATCCAAGCTGGGAGGTCAGGAAGGAGTCAAACGCCTTCATAAATGTAGATGATTTTGCCTTTCTCTCTTTTTTTAGAGGGAGCCTTTCATGTGGCAGGTTGTCAGCTTAGGTTTTTGTCAACCTCCTAAACCCCAGGGCTTACTGCTTAAAAAAAAAAGAAAGAAAAATAAAGAAAAAAAAGAATACAGGTAAAGCTAGATTTTTGCAGTTTCAACAGATTAGCTTCACATCTTCAAGTGATCACACCTGTTGCTTAGATTTGTAGGCTAACAGGGTGAAAAAGATCTTTAACTGTTTTTTAAAATAACTTGGTAATGACACAACCAACCGCCAGAGTGGTATAATGGTTTGAATGTTGGACTATGACTCTGGAGTCAGGGTTCAACTCTACACTTGGCCATAGAAACCTTGAGTTCATCACATGCTGTCAGCCCCAGAAAACCTGATCATAGGGTTGCTATAAATTGGAAATTATGTGAAGACATACGGCAACAACAATGACACAGCCACATGGTGTCATGTCATGGACAGAGCAGCCATTGAACAAGCCAACTGAAGATAATGGGAATTGTCTCAAGGACACCAGGTTCCAGAAGGCTGGGATATAAACATGAGTCTGTGTGACTTTCTTCAAAGAATTCTGTTTGAAAGCATCAGGATCAGCCCAATGAAATTTTGCTGCCTGAAGTGAAGAATGAGATAATGCTTTCTTCTAATTCCATGCAAAAAGACCAACTGGATTGGCAGGTGAATCTCTCTTCAACACTGATGTTACCAGGCTGTACACTCCACTCTGTGATATGGTATAATTGGGAAATATCCTTTAATTGGCATGAAATATAAATTATACAATATTACAGCTGAAAAGCCATGCTGGCAAAGAGGACTGGCTGAACACGTGCAAAAGTAGGTCAGATGGGACCTCAGGGCATAACTAAGTCATAGTCAGGGAAGTTCCAGTGAAAATGAGCTTGCAAATGTCCATCAACAACTTGACCTTTAGAAACAATAGTGCCTGAAACTGCCTCAACAGAGCAACTGATTGTCTTCAACTCATTCCCTCTTCCTGCTGAAACTTCCCTTTGTTTTCCTGCCCAACCATTAATGAGGTATCACGATTCTCATTTGTTACTTAATGCTAAAGCCATTAGCTCATTCCGGACCCTATTATTTGCTCTGCCAGAGAGCCATGAACACCTCTCCACTCAAGGTGGAAACAGGGTATTTAAACCCTGGGTCTGAGACAGATAGCTCATCTTACTCTAGATACAGGCCGTCACTCTGCTGCTCCAATTCCTGTTCTTGCACTACCCATGGACCCTTAATCTGAGCCTCATCGCTTTGTCTCTTCTCTGTAGAATATCACCCACTTTGTCCCGACTTCTCACTATGCAATTTTTACTTCTTTTTCTTCAATTAGCCTTGTGTGGATGTTAAACTGTTTGGATCTTGTGTGTGGCATTGTTAATTCCTCCCAATAAATCAAAACATTCTTTGAGTCTCCAACTGGTATCCCTGCATTAGTACCAGTATACATAGGTATAAAAAATCCTATAAGATTATCCCCCTCTCGCAGGCCTCCCCATTGAACCAATAATTCCCTGCTGTTTCACAGAGGCACTGGCATTGTGGGTGGACCTCTGACTCACTCATGGCAGGGTTACCAGGTGTCTCTTATGATAAAGGATATCCCTTACTCAAAGACCAGAAAGGTTGTTCCATGAGAGCCAGTTTAGTATAGTGGTTTGAATGGTGGACTAGGACTCTGGTAGACCAGAGTGCAAATCTCATTGGGTGACCTTGGGCATATCACACTCTCACAGTCTCAGAGGAGACCAACGGCAAACCTTCTCTGAACAACTCATGCCAAGAAAATGCTATGATAGGGCCACCATAAGTTGAAAGCTTGGTGAAGGCACAAAACAGCAACAATACAACCACAAAGCTTGTCCCTTATAGGTCTGGCAGATGTCCTTTATTATAATGAGTGTCACCTATTCGAAAGTTGGAAAGTTTTCCTTTTATATAGACTGAACAAGATGCTAAACAACCCCATATTTTGGGTGTGGTTCCTCCACAAAACCAGAAGTGTCCAATATCACACTTATCAATAAGGACAATATGTTAATTTTACAGAAAAACGCATGGCCAAGCTTACTGAAATCAATACTGACTGGACACAGCCACATGGTGTCCTATTGTTAATAACTATTTCCTGACTGTCAGTCTCACATGTCATGAATTTTGATTGCATTTAGTATTATTCTGGAGTGGTGTAGTGGTTTGAGAGCTGGGCTATAATTCTAGAGGCCAAAGATTCAAATCCCCTCTCAGCCATGGGAACCCACTGAGTGACTTTGGACAGGTCACACTCTCTTAGCCTCACAGGAAGACAAAAACAAACCCTCTCTGAACAAATTGTGCCAAGAAAAGCCCATGATAGGTTCTCCTCAGGGTCTCCATAAAGTAGAAATTAAGGCACACAATAACAACAGGATTCGGGCAAGGTATGTGGCACTCAGGTTTCTTCTCCAACAACTTTCTGCCAGCTAAAATTGCTTAGAAGGTGTGTTGGGCCCATGGGTGGCATTTTCCGCACCCTATAATCTAGCTCTATTAGTACTGCCCTTTCTGAGACAGCCTTGACTCTTCATTGCTAAGCACTGTTGAATTTCTAATCAAATCCATAAAAAAAAAAAATCTCATCTCCACCATGAGACTAAACAACGTTCCCCATCCACCCACTCCTGGCTACAGTTTCAACAGTTTGCACAAAATTCTGCTTTGTATAAAATTCCTGTCTCTGCACAAAACTGATGTCTTGTTCATTTTCTGGAGCTGAGTACAGGCAGACAGAAAGTTTTTGAGGCAAACGACCCACCCAAAGGTGGTACTTTTATTACTGCATTTCCCAGTCCTGCCCATTTTTCAAAAATGCACAAAGATGACTCACTAAAATGCACACGTTTTAAAATTCACAAAAGTGCAATGCAACTACATGTAACATATGATTTCCCAGCTGTGGTTTACATTGAATTAAGTCCCATTGAAATCAATAAGGCCTACTTTTGAATAAACATGAGTGTGAGGAAACATTTCTTCCACCCTCTGCTGTTTTGCTTGGTCCTGAGGCCTTCAGTGCAACCAGCAACTGGAAGGAAGTCAGGAGAGATCTTTGTTTCTTCAGTTCTTTTTGGTTGCAGGCTGTTTTCAAATCCTATTTAATCCCAGCTAAAGCATTAAGCCTTCATCCTTCCTGAATTGTGCTCTCATAATTCAGATCCTGCCTCTACAAAAGTTTACACATAGGCTACAGAAGAGCCTACATTCAACCTGGCACCATCCAAATGTGTTGAGCTACAACCTTTTCCCAGTCTGTATGGGCAACTGTTCCTAGTCTGTATGGGCAACATGCCCTCAAACATTTCACAGATGAAAACTGGGACATATGTGGCCAAGCAACATCGGAGTGTGGTCAAGATGGCAAAAGTTATTGTGCAAGAGGAAGAAACACAAACTGGGAAAGGCTGCAGTGGTTTGCTTTTGCCTGAGGCTGCTGGGAAGGGGACAATTTTACCCTTCCTCTCTTCTCTTCCTGATGAATTAATTGAATACAAACTGGGGCATTTTAGAGACAGCTGAAAAAGTGGAACAAAAGAGGATTAATTGGGATTGTGCCTGCCAAAGCAGGACAGTTGGAGGGTTTGGAACATGCTGGCTGGGGATAATGAGATAGTATCTGGAGGACATTAGACTGGAGAAAACAGCTCCTAGATAGCATTGCTTGGACTCAGACCCCAGATATTTCATCTGCAGTAGGTTTTGGTTTCTTGTAGATGCCACATATTAAACATCTATTGATCTACACTTATGGTGAACTCAGATTGACCCAGGGATGATCTCCTAGAGTGTCAATTTCCTTTATACAGCTTGAACATGCTGGAGAAGGTTGGCTGTGGAACAAATAACAGTACGTTTCTGGCACCCTGGATCTGGATATGAGAACTTCTTTTCTTTTCATTTTATTTTATTTCACCTTTCTTCCAATAAGTGACCCAAGGCAGTTCACAGCACAGACTAATAAAACAAAATGCAGCTCTGAATAATAGTAAAAACAATTGTAAAAACCGTGACAGTAAACTTTCCTATTTTTTTAAAAAAACTAACTTAAAACAATGTAAAAACATGTAAAAACTGTGAAATAAATTTCCTATTAAAAACAACACTAATTGAAAACAATTTAAAAACATTTAGAACAGTAATATGGAAAAGTACACGCACACCCATTAAAAGATTCTACTGCAGCAGCCATTTAATAGTCAAAAGCCTATCTCTTTTTTTTTGTTTTGTTTTGTTTAAAAAGATATTTGCCAGCCAAAGAAAGGAGAGCATACTGTCCAGCTATCCCAATTTTGCCTGGGCAGTCCTGATTCATCCTCTGTTGTCTCACTTTTTCAGCTGCTTTTAAAACGTCCTGGTTTCTCTCTCCCACTTCTGCTTTCCTCCTTTATTCTCACCGTACTTCAGTTGTTGCAGACTGAGTTCAAAGAGCAAAAGTAGTTTGCACTCAGTTGATTCAGCAGGAGAGGAGAGGAGAGGGCAAAAACTTACACTTGACAGTAGGTTCAGGCAAAAGCAAACTACTACAGCCTCTTGTAGCTTGTGTGTTCTGCCTCATTAGTAACTTTGCCATTTTGACTATACATTTGGCCCTCCACATTTGCTAGGCTTAGGAGAGCAGGTCCCTTGTAAAAGTGGGAAAATGTAAATATCAAAATGTATGTGTGTGTTTGTGGAAAGGAGACAGAGGCACGGTGGGGAGAATAGGCACCAGATCAGGGAAAGGAGAGGGAAAGGGGGTGTGTTGGCATGGTGGTCTCATACGTCCTCTCTCTCACTCTTCTCCTTCCTTGGATGTGGGAGGCATTGGGAGAGGTTTTGTGATGCTGAGAAATCAGGCTGCGAGCTGTCCTTAGCTGGCCAGGCAGTGGCTGGTGGAAGAGGAGGAGGACCAGAGGCAAGTTTTTAAGGGGCTGCACAGTCTGATCAGAACAATCTAGACGCAGTGGTTCTCAACCTGTGGGTCCCCAGATGTTTTTGGACTTCAGCTCCCAGAAGCCCTGAGCATTGACCATAGTGGCTGGGGCTTCTGGGAGCTGAAGTCCACAAACATCTGGGGACCCACAGGTTGAGAACCACTGTAGGAACAGTTCCCCCCAGAAAAGAAGCCTTTGAGGTGCAGGGGGCAAGGGTTGAAGAAACTTGCAAATAATCAAATCCATAAAAGTCAAACCCACAAATGTGGAGGGCTGACTGTATTCTGATGTAGCTTGGCCACATGCCTGTTTTCATGTCTCTATTATCATCTGCAAAATGTTTGTTTGTATGCTCCTAGCCTCCTGTGGGAGGCAGTTCCACAGCCTGGAAAGCTTTCCCTTTTCAGTGAAAGTGAGCAATGTCAGTTGATTAAAAACAGCTCTGTGGAATGAAGGCTGAACATCCATGCCTGTCTCCTGCAGTAACAACAGGATTGTTTCTAGAAACTATTGGAGTTCTGTTAATAGATCATTATAAAGTTCTGTTTCTCATGAACAGGCAGTTGATGTTGTAGCCTGAAAAGGTAGCTAATGGGCAAAGCAAATGCTCAGGTTGGCATCTTTTCTTGATAGGCAAGAAGAGAGCAGGTTGCATGGCTATTTTCCCACTGAGACGACAGCACACAGCCTCAACAACAACAGGAAAATCACATGGTGCAAGAGCATTCATTTCACCCCTCACTAAAAGAGCCAGCATAAGCGGGTTGGGGGGGGGGGTCTATGTTAAGCCAAAGATTATTGGGAAGCAAGTCAATGGTACCCATAGCCCAGGTGTGGAAATCTTTCTCCTGCTAAGGATCACATTCCTTTCAAAACTTTCTTTAGGTGTGTCCCACTGGGGGAAGGTGAAGGCAACACTTTTTTCTCTGTGATTTCCTTTTATTTCTCCCTCTTTTTTTCCCCTACCATACTTTTTCTCCTACCCCCTTTCTGCATTGTACTTTCTTTCTCACCTCCTTCCTTATTCTGCTTTCGTCAGAATTCACCTGGAAACCTGTGTCCAGTTATGAGCACCACAGTTTAAAAAGTAAACAGCAGCCCTTCCACTTTTGTGAGGGTTCGGGGCACAGGACCCTTGCAAAAGTAGAAAAACTGTGAATAACTCCTCCTTGTGATCCCTCTCCAATTCCTTTCCAGGGCTCTCCTCCTCTTCCCTTGCCTTTTATGTGCTGGGGCCAAAGACAAGGGAATGCAAGTGGGGAACTCTGGAGGAGAGAAGGAAGGCTCGCAGAAGCCTCCCCCTTTATTTCCTTGCCTATTGCCTTGGCGCAAGTTCTCAGCCCCGGGGCCAGAGGGGGAGCTCTGGAGGGGAGAAGGAAAAAGTGCGGCCCTCCCCATTCCCTTGCCTATTGCCTCAGCATGAGTCCTCAGTGCTGGGACCAGTGGCAAGGGAATGGGAGCGGGAATTCCAGAGGGGCGCAGGAAGGTGTGCACATGCTCCCCCTCCCCATTTCCTTGCCTTTTGTCCAGGTGCTTGACTTCCTTCTCTGTGCCAGGCAAAACACAAGATAATGGGAGGAGGAGAAGAGGAGGAAGACACACATGCACCTCATGAATAATCAAATTTGCAAAGGTCAAACCCGCAAATTTGGAGGGAGGACTTTATTGTGAAGCTGGAACATGTTCAGAAGAAAGCAACCAAGATGGTAAAAGGTCTGGAAACTGAGCCCAATGAGGGTCAGCTTAGGGAGCTGGGTATGTTTAACATGGAGAAAAGAAGCTCAAAAGGTGATATGCTAGCCATATTTAAATATCTGAATGGACATTGTGAAGAAGATGGAGCAAGCTTGTTTTCTGCTGCTCCAAATACTGAAACATGAACCTGTGGATCCAAATTACAAGAAAAGAGGTTCCACCTAAACATTAGGAAGAACTTCTTGGCTGTAAGAGCTGTTCAACAAAGTAACAGACTGCCTCAGAGGGTGGGTGGACTTTCCTTTGGAGATCTTTAAACAGAGGTTGGATGGTCTTCTTTTGGGAGTGCTTTAGTTGTGTTTTCCATTTCTTCAGTTGTGTATTCCTGTGTGGGAGGGGATTAGAACTGATGGCCCTTGTGGTCCATTCCAAACATATGATTCCATGATCCTCTCCTTTTATCTTCCATGCAGTGGGCTGTCATCATAAGGAAAAATCATTCTTTCCAAACGGTCTGAATTGACAGCTTCTGGG
Organism: Iguana delicatissima; assembly: GCA_948472985.1. Classification (NCBI taxonomy): domain Eukaryota; kingdom Metazoa; phylum Chordata; class Lepidosauria; order Squamata; family Iguanidae; genus Iguana; species Iguana delicatissima. The sequence goes on from CAOKZL010001025.1 coordinate 177,067, forward strand.
GAGCTTGTGAAATTAGTCTGAGGGCTGCATGCAGCTCAAGAGCCACAGTCTGCCCAGCCTAAGTATAGGTCTCTTTCGTGCTAACAGTTACAGCACTTTTATATCAGTTTAACTGCCGTGGCTTCATCCTACAGAACCCTAGGGTTTGTAGTTTGATGAAGCACTAGAGTCCTCGGCCAGGAATTCTAAATACTTCACAAAATTAGAACCCACAGGATTCTATGGTATGGAGTCATAGCAGTTAAAGTAGGATTAAGATGCTATAATTGTGTAGGGTGAAAGAACTTTTTACTCTTCTCTCTGGCATCTCCTTCTGTACTAAAAGACATCTATAGCCACACAGAACCCTTCTTTCTGTACAGCACCCACTTGGGTGCTAAGGTTTAAGGGTTCCCAAGGAATATACAGGTCTATAATAGTTGTGTGGAGAAGGACTTTTCAGCAGGTGTTGCTTGCCACATAAGTTCCACTTGTTGAAATGTCTGCAGCTGCTGCTATATGCCTTCAAGTTACTGTGGAGTTTACATGGCAAGATGTATTCAGAGAAGGTTTGCATTATCTTCAGGTAAGACTGGGAGAGTGAGACTTACCCAAGGTCATGCAGGGGGTTTCTTTGGCCAAACAGCAGTTTGAACCATGACTTCCCACTGTCCTGTTCCAGCATTCATGTCACCAAAGATCTGTTCTCTGTTTTCACCTGGCAACCTTATAAGACCAAGTCAGCTGCCCAGGGGTGCTATCTGGAAGTGCCTGTCCTGAATTAGATTTACATGGGGGTTAGTTAGGCAGGAACTAGATGAAGCCAAACGCACACTTCCATGAGCCCTGAGAGGATGCCAGGAGGTCAGAGGCCGTTTCTGCACTACCATGTTATATGCTATTATTCCACTTTCAATATCCTGTGGAGTTCTTGGGTTTGTAGTTTACTGAGGCCAAAGAGCTCTCTGGCTAAGAATTCAAAATGCCCCTCCCTAAATTGCAAACCCCAGGATTCCACAGGATGTTGAAAGTGGAATAATAGCACTATAACAGTGTAGTGCAGAAATGGCCAGAGAATCATAGAGCTGGGAGGGGCAGCTCTATCACCCCACTTTTTTTCCACCTGCTTTTAAAATGTCTCAGCTTCTCTCTTCTTCTCCCACTTTCTCCCTTTGGCCTCAGCTTATGTCTCTTGCTGAAAGTAGCTTGCATTCACTTAACTCAGCAGGAGGAAGGGAAGGGAGAGGAAGTGATGGAGTCTTGCCCCCTCCAGTAGACTCAGGCAAAAGCAAACTACGGTAGTCTCTCCTAGCTAGTGTGCTCTTCCTTATTAATAAAGTCCCTTTCACTGCTTTCAGTGAGAGAGCAGATAGTTACATCAGCTCCAGAACTGATCATTCCTCCCCCTTTAAAAGAGGAATAGGAAGATGCTGGATCTCGTAGAGCCAAGGGGTCCAAAGTCTGCCCTCAACTAGCACAGCTGACCACAGAGGAGTGAGGGAGGGGAATCATTTTATTTAAATTAAGAAACTTTCAACAGCACGCTACCCTCTTGATCTGGAGAGAGGGAGGACAACTGTGGCTTTGAGATACTTTTCCTTGAACCACAGTAGTATATGCCAAAGCTTGTGCAGTCTAAATTTACACTCGCATAGTTACACGGCAGTTGTGCTACCCCATCATCCTGTGGAACATTGATACTGTGGAGCTGACTGTGTATCTGCCCATGTGCCTACTTACTGTACCATTTTGTGATGAGGAATGTATAGGTGCTGGTTCTGAAATCCCAGTGGATCAAGTGGTACACTGAAGGCACTCTCAAATAGTTATGCACCATCCAAAATTTGGCAACAGCATGGCTGGAATCCTGGCAGTTGTTGAATGGTGAGTCAACACATAGGTAAAACCAGTTGAGTCAATAGTTTTACTCCAGTTGGGACTACCAATAAGATTTAGAAAATGGTTACACTTGTGGAACTCTTTTATAATCATTAACTGATTGTGTCTATTGCACAATAGCCAAAACCCCTCTGCATATGTAAAGGATGGTGTCTGACAGAAACAGGATTCTAGCCTTTGTCTCTTATCAGTTTGTTTTTGTCTCTTATCAGCTCAGTCCACAGAGCGCAGGACATGGAAAAGCTGCTTTTTAAGACTACATCTCTCAGAATCCCCACCCCACTCAGAATGGGCAGAATAAATTTTCTAAGCTTTGCTTGAATTCAGCCTTAGTTATACATAGAGAAAACCTAACAGATCAATGGGACTTAAGTTAGTGGCCAGGCCAGCTGGAGGAATCTAGGTGTTCTAGTCCCCAAAGTCACTTTGCTAAGTTCTGGGGGGTTGGCTTACAAGAGCAAGCTATTTTCCAGCAATTATCTTTCCTACTATTAGCATGCAGCTTTAATGTTGCTGTTGTAACATTTTTCTTTTCTCGCCTGTATTAAAATTCATCTCAGTAATTTTCAGGCCTTGACAGAAAAAAAAAGAAGGATCTTTTTTAAAAAGCTGCAATATAAAAGATGGGTTTAAATAAGAGGCTGGTTCAGTGACTAATCGTTGTTGAGCTGTAAACATTTAGCCCACTCAAGATGTTCCCAAAAAGACTTGCTCAGCATGATAACACAGGGCTCAGAGCCAAGGATGAGGTAATGTAATAATTACTTTAACAACACGCTGGCTGAGCCAGAAACAAAGCAAAATCCAAAGCTCTCTGCCTAAGGAGCTCTTAGTCCAATTTGGAAGTAAAAATTATTATCCGATTTTAACCTTCTGTTCCTTTGTGCTCTGAAAAATACTTTGCATGCAGTATAAACACATCTTAGGGCCAAAGAAGGCACCGCATTTTGTCATGTTTTACATAACTTCTAAAATTTTAAGGATGAAAACCGGCACATATGTGGACAATCAACCTCAGAGTGTGATCAAGATGTCAAAGGTTGTTAATTAGAAAGAATGCACAAACTACAAGAGGCTGCAATAGTTTGCTTTTGCCTGAATTTCCTGAGAAGAGCATGATTCTGCCTCTTCCTGTCCTCGTTCCCTATTGGGCAAGTGCACTTTGCACTTTGCACTTTGAAATTAGTTTGCAGCAATTGACATAAGCTGTGGACAAAGGGGGAAAGTGAGAGGAGGAGAAAAAACCTGGAATATTTTAAAGCAGTTGAAAAAAAATGGGATAGCAGATGATTCAACAGAATCATCCTTGCCAAACTAAGAGGGTTGGAGGATATAGTTTTATGCCCTGGTATAATTGGTGTTTGATTGACAAATAGCTAGCACACAAGGGAGTGAGGAAGACCATGGTCTTTATCAGAAACCAGAATTTGGAAACACCACATTCTGGATTGTAAGTCCCACACTCCACCCATGCTACCTCCAGGGATTCTGGGAGCTGTTATCAAAAAAAGTAATTTGACAGCTTCCTCTGTGTACTCTCGTTGGCATATATTTGAATGAGCAACAGATCATGGTGAGGGATGGGGAAATGGTTGTAATGGGGGCCCTGACAAGGGAAAAGGTTGGACTAACCTCCCCCCAAATAACAACATGGTCCTGTATTCAACCCCCACCTCCTCCCCGATACAAGCAACCTTTAAAGAAGATTCAGCTGTGCTTTTGAACATGGGAAACAGTGCTGCATTTCAACTCATGGTCATTTATTAAAATTTCCGGGAACACGAAGCAACTTCTAACTTTCCAAGAGGCATAATGATTTAACCAAAATTGGGCCAGGCTTGTCCTGCATAGGTAACATAGCCCCCTACTTTTCTGCCCACAAACACAGCATACGCAATGGCAGGCTCCTTGATATCATGGACAGGAGCCTGTTGCTTATATACAGAAGTGTAAGCTGTGCTATGAAAGAGGAATGACATTTTTTGGACAATGCAGAAGGATGCAATCAGCTAGTGGTGGCAGAAGCAGAATTGTTGAAGATAATGCAATAACGCACCCAGAATAGTGTGTCAACACACATTGCACATTGTCTCTGTGCCTTGAGCCTTGAGCATTGTACGATGAGGTGACAGCTATGCGCTTTCCCTGTTTCTTATATGTTGGACTAAAGTGGTATTCATTATAGAGGTTGCACAGTGCTAGCACTGATGGAAATTTACACTGCTCTGAGACAGTGGACAGCCTCCAACTGTCCTGATTTGGTAGGGACAGTCCTAATTAATCCTCTGTTATCCTGCTTTTTCTTTTTTCTTTTTTTGTCCTGCTTTTTCAACTGCTTTTAAAATGTCCCAGTTTCTCTCTCCTCTTCCCACTTTTGCCTTTTGTCTTCAACTTACTTCAGTGTCTACAGGCTGAGTTCAAAGTGCAAAAGCAGCTAACACTCAGTTAACACAGCAGGAGTTAGCATAGAGAGTGAAATCCTGCCCTTCCCAGTGAAATGTTGTGGAGGGTCTGAGGTAGCATATGATCCATGTCCAGTTGGGCCAGATTCTAAGTGAGGAAAGAGGACTTTAGAGAGGCCAGACTTTAATGTCCCTTATTCAACTTGACAATTGTTTAACACTGCTGTTCCTCTGGTGGGATGTCTCTGCCCTTTCTTGTTTTGCTAGCAATTCTGCCTGATCACTCAACCTTGCAATTAGGACTTCTGCTTAAACCCGTCTTCTAGCTGTGCTGCTTGCTTTGCTGTTTTTGAGATTGGCAGTTTGATCCTCCCTGTCAGGTCAGCAGCATCCCATTTCCAGAGATTTCAGAGCCAAAACTTGCAATAAGGAACAGACCTTTGTGGTGTCATGGGCAGGGCCCTTGTGATGCCACAGAGGCAAGGTTGGCAAGGGGTGGCAGGCAGACTAGACCTGAGTTGGGGGTCAGCTGATTATGAAAATAGTCATGAGCACAAGCTGGATGAATGGCCCTGGATTTGAGTAAACCTCACCTAAGCAGTGTCATGCCCTGCTTCCAGAACATGGACTCTGACTCAGAGTCCGAAACAGGGGGCATGCCAGGGCCTGCTGTACAAGAAGAGGTTACAATGCTACAAACAGAACAGGGGGCAGTGCCAGCTCCAGCAGAGAATCCAGTCCCTTCAGACATAGAAGATAACTTACCAGTACCTAGCTTTGCTGAACACAGACAACCAAGAGAGAGCCTACATCGATTCCAGAGAATTTATAACTGGCAACAATTACACAGGCAACAGCTGCATTAGATGGCTGCCACCCTTCCCTTCCAGGAGTTGTCAGAGCTTATCTGACCTCTCTGTTTGCTGGATGCCTTGCTGAACTCTTTGTCTGACTCTGGATTACCCTGACTGACTTTGGAGTTGCTTGCCTTTGAATTCTGTTGGACTTTATTTTTGATGTTGTGCTTACTGAATAAAAGTAAGAAATGAGCAAGGAGCAATTCAGTTTGTTTTGTTGGAATTATCAGCTGTGCTGCTGGGACTAAGATAGGACAAGCAGACAAGCAGATGGTGTAAAAGAGAAGCCAGGTAGAACCAGCCAATCACTGCTCATGGAATGATGTGAGGGGTGGCCTATGGGAGAAAGGATATAACCTAGAGGCTTGGCTGTATAGGGAGTTAGGACTAGTTGGAAACAGAGTTCGGGCCAGTCAGCAAGAGAATTAACATTGTTATGAAGAGAGGAATTGATATGATTTGAATAGGGCACTGGAGCTGAGAATGTGGAAGGGGTTCAGAGAGATGTGTTACTTTGTTTGAAACTGAGGTATGTGTGGACCCAGGCTTGGGCTAAATGTTTATTTTGTTTGTTACACAGTAAATCTTTATTGCTTTTGTTTTCTACATCTCTGTCTGGATGTTAACGATTACAGTAACAAGGAATGCTGGGCGTGTTTTACCACACTGAATCCACTGATCAACACAGCCAGTTGTCCAGGACCATTTCCACACCACACTGTTAAAGTGCTATTATTCCACTTTTGACATTCTGTGGAATTCTGGGGTTTGTAGTTTACTGAGGCCAAAGAGCTCTCTGGCTGAGAATTCTAACCCCCCCCCCAAACTGCAAGCTCCAGGATTCCATAGGATGTTGAAAGTGGAATAATGGCACTCTAACACTGTAGTGCTGACATGGCCCAGAATAGCGGCCACCTTGAGTCCTGATTACAAGATTCAGGGAGAGATTTTGAGAGGACGAGGCAAGATAAGTGGTAGCAGCCCAAGTGTTTGAAGTGCAGGATAAGAGTTCTTTCACATATGGTAACCTAGAGCCAGGAAAAAAAAGGCAGAATCAAAATATTTTTTCCGTGTTTGGGAAGATGGGAAAAGGCAACCTGTAGCTGCAGTAGTTTCTGCCGTTGCCACTGGGTCTTGCATTTCATTGGTCTCGCATTGACAGAGGGCCTTTCCATACTGCACTGTTATAGCACTATTGTTCCACATTCAACATCATATGGAATCGTGGGATTTGCAGTTTAGGGAGGGGCATTTAGAATTCTCAGCCAGAGAGTGCTTTGGCCTCAGTAAACTGCAAACCCCAGAATTCCACAGGATATTGAAACTGGAATAATAGCACTATAACACTGTAGTACAGAAGGGCCCAGAGGGAGTTTTTCCAGGCACTAAGCTGCTGCTGGAGCCACTGGGAAAGTTCACCTCTAGCCCTCCAAGAGTATCTTCCGAATAATAAAATTATACTAATAATAATCCCTTTTAAGGTATTTGGTAAAAGGTATAAAATATTTTGAGCAACAAAGTTAAAAGAGAGTTTAAGTAATGATTTTAAGTTAAGTATATTTATTTAGTAAGAGCTGTTTGCAACAAGGGCAGGAACCAATTTTTAAATAGTTTTAGTTTTATCTTTTATTAGTTTTGTTAGTTTACACTAATAAAGTTTTGAATTAGAGTTTAATTATTGAAGAGATAGTGGTATTGTTTTTAATTGTGTTCTATTGTTTGGTATTCTTGATTTGATGCATTGTTTTGTATGGTCTTTGCATGTGTTTTATGGTTTTTGTGTTTATGCGTGAATGTTACTAAAAATTATTTTTTTAAAAAGGAGGGTCTTTTTTCCCCTTTCCAGCTCTGGGTTGCTGCTGTCAGGGCTTGTGCAGCAAGAAAACTCCTGAGTCCCCTCAGTTCTGGACTGCATCAACAAGAAGAATATAGTGTCCAGATTGAGGGAAGTAGTAGTGCCACTCTATTCTGCTCTAGTCAGACTTCACCTGGAATACTGCATCCAGTTCTGGGCACCACAATTCTAAAAGGAAATTGACAAGCTGGAATGCATCCAGAGAAGAACAACCAAGATGATAAAAGTTCTGGAAATTAAGCCTAATGAGGAACGATTTAGGGAGCTGAGTAGGTCCACTTTGTGGAACAGAAGATGGACAGGTAATAGGGTAGTCAACTTTAACCATCTGAAGCGATGTCTTGTAGAAGATGGAGCAAGCTAGTTTTCTGCTGCTCTAGAGAGTAGGGACCTTCTCACACTACACTGTTATTGCACTACTACTCCACTTTGACAAGGCAATATCACATGGAATCATGGGATTTGCAGTTTAGGAAGAGGCATTTAGAATTCTCAGCCAGTGAGCTCCAGTGCCGAACTACAAACCCCAAGATTCCACAGGGTGCAGCCAGGGTGGTTAAAGTGGAATAATAGCACTATAACAGTCTAGTGTGGGAGTCACTAGGGCACAAGCCAGTAGACTCAATTTACAAGAAAAGAGATTCTACCTAAACATTAGGAAGAACTTCTTGAATGTAAAAGGCTGTTTGAAGTGGTAGGTGGTGGATCTTCTTTTTTTGGAGGCCTTATACAGAGGTTGGATGGTCTCCAGGGTGCATTACTTGTGTGTTCCTGCATGACAGGGGCTTGCACCAGGTGGCCTTTGCAGTCATGGGCCATTTCTGCACTAGCCTGTAATAGTGCTATTATTCCACTTTCAACTTCCTATGGAATCCTGGGGTTTGCCGTTTAGGGAGGGGCCTCAAATGGCAAACCGCAGGATTCCATAGGATGTTGAAAGTGGAATAATAGCACTATAACAGTCTAGTGAGGAAACGGCCATGAGTCTACCATTCCGCTCCCTGTATTGCTCCAAATGAAACAAATGCCCCACATGTATACACCCACTGGTTCTCTCACCGCTCTTCTCCCATTGATGCCCTGACATTGCACAAGCACAGTTGTTGTTATGCACCTTCAAGTCAACTTTGACATGGCAATCCTATCACAAGATTGTTTTTGTTTTTGTTTTGGCAACATTTATTCATAGAGGGTTTGCTTCTACACTGAGAAAATGTGACTTGCCCAAATTCGCCCAGTGGATTTTTGTGGCTGAGCAAGGGTTTGAACCCTGATCACTCAGAGCCCCAATCCAACGCTCAAGCCACTCTGGTTCAAAAACACAACACACAAGTAAGCTATCTACATGCCCTGGAGGCAGATGGGAATGAGTAGAGATGGGGATGCTTGGAGAATTGTGGTCCTCCAGATATTATTGGACTATAACTCCCAGAAGCCCTAGGCCGCATAGTTAATGGAGAAGCAGTCTAGGAACTGTAGTCCAACAACTCCCTGAGATTTCAGCCAACCACCTTAACAGCCATAGCTAAAGGTTCTGGGGCCAAAAAAGTAATCCTTCAAACATCTTGGCATGGTGTTCCTCCAAAAGAACAACCCACACTGTGATACCACCAGCACAATGGTTATACAGAACGTTCTAGATATTTTTTTAAAAATGGAATGCCCCTGTTTCTTAAAATTGCAGTATGTCTAGTTCCTATCATTTTAAGAAACAACTGGGTGTTGTCTTAAAAAAGAAAGAAAGCTCAATAGTCAAATCGATTTATTGTTATAATCATACCTCACTGCCACAAGCAAATAGACATACATGCCATTTGCAAAAACATCAAGCCCTGCGCCTGAATTGTTGTTTCCTGTTTTCTTTTCTTGACATTAATATAGCACCTCTGCTGTCCCCCACCCACACCCCAAAGGAAACAAAAAGTCTGAGCATTCAGCACAGAACGATTTCTCATGCAACACTTCTAACAGGATGGTGTGCGCATGTGGGTGGATCTTGTTTGTAGATGCCAAGTCTGGTCTGGCTCAGTGCCTAAGGTGTTAAGCAGAGGTAACCACGAAATATGTTTCCTCCCAGTCCTCAGGATTGTGACTATATCCTGCTCTTAACAAAGTAACATCAACATTGTGCATTGTGCCAAGGGAACTCAGTGTTCACATTCAAAGAAAACAAATAGGACAGTGGGGTTAGCTAGTTTATTTGCATCCTAGACAGAGAATGCAGACTTAGGCTGTCGTATTTATATTGTCTCTACTGCTGCATCAGAAAAATCCAACAGTGATCGTACTTCCACCAGGCATGGGCCACTCATTGTATAACTTTGTATGTCTTAAAGCTAGCAATCTGCTTTCAAATGAAATCCGAGATAGTTAGAATGCTGATTTTTAACCTTACTATTTGTAATATAACCTATTTTCTGTCTTAGAAGAAAATCCAAGGTGGTTTACAATGAGCAAAAAATTAATACATAAATTGTTGTTGCGTGTCTTCAAGTTATTTCCAACTTGTGGCGACCCTAAGGCAAACTCATCAAGGGGCTTTCAGGGGTTGTGAGTGTGTGTTGTGCCCAGGGTCACTCCGTGAGTTTCCATGGCCAAGTGAGGAATCAAACCTTGGTCTCCAGGGTCATAGCCCAACACTCAAAGCACTATACCACACTGGCTCTCTCACACATAAATACTTCTGATTAATTTAAAGGTGGTGGTAATTTGTGAAGGCTTGGAGTAGGTAAAAATATGATTAGAAAATATAACTCTCGGGCCTTAGATGTTGCTTCTGTTATAATTATTCTAATTCTTCAGAAGGAATTAAAGGTGGAACATGTGGTCATCCTCCTTGTTTTTATCTTCCTGACAACTCTGTGGGGTAGATTACTTTGAGAGATGAGGAGAGACTCTGTTCTGCACTAGACTGTTATAGTGCTATTATTCCACTTTCAATATCTTATGGAATCCTGGGCCAGAGGCCCCTCCCTAAACTGCAAACCCCAGGATTCCATAGGATGTTGAAAGTGGAATAGCAGCACTATAACAGTCTAGTGCAGAAATGGCCTCCCACACGGGGTTTTCTTGGCAGTATTTATTCTGAGGCTCAGAGAGTGTGAGTAGCCCAGGGTCCCCTAGTTTGGCATGGGTCATACTTTCCAAGTGTCCTGATTTGGCAGGAACAATCCCAATTAGTCATCTGTTGTCTCACTGTTTCACCTGCCTTTAAAATATCTGTTTCTTTTCCTCTCCCAATATCCCCCCCCCCGCACTTGTTTTCAGCTTAATTCTATTGCTGGAAACTGAATTGAAAGTAGAAACATGGTTTGTACTCACTTGACCCAGCTGAGAGGAAAGGAGGGGATGGAATCCTGCCTTTCCCAGCAAGCTCGGGCAAAAGCAAACTGCTGCAGTTTTTCTTCATCTTCCTTATTAATAACATTTGACATCTTGACTATGCTCTGACATTGCTTGGCCACATATGTCCTGGTTTTTGTCTGTAACATGTTGGAGGGTATGTCATAGCACTGTAACTGTATAATGTGAAAGGGCCCTAGACCATTAGTTGAGGGTCACCACTGACGGAGCATCTTTTGTTGTCTCCTCATGACTCACAAAATCTCTGTTCTATTTAGATGTGTATGAAGGATGGGTTAAGGCCTATATGTGCAACTCAGAGCTACATGAATGATTAATTTTGGAAAGGCGTGCCATCGTCTAATTGAAGAGAAGCTGCTTTCCAGGGGTTGGTGTCCATCAAATTGCAGCATTTTCAGTGTATGTTTGTGTGTGAAAGAGAGAGAGACTTTGTTGTTCTTGTTTTTCCCTGGGGGCTTTGAGGGTTCAGATGAAAGTGTTTCAGGAGGTTGGGATGCTACCCAGCTCATTACTCAACATATTTTTGAAAAGACAGTCCAAGATAGATAACTTGAAGAAATCTGCTTTCCCCTGTGGAGGAAAAATATCTTTCCTTTTCATAATTTTTCAGTAGGTCAGAGTTTTCAGCAAAGCCTTTGGTCACTTTCTCTTCTGGTTACATAAAAAAAAAAGAATAAAAAGAATTAAAATAAGTAGAGCCTCTTCTCACACTGGCCTCACAGACAAGTGAGAAGAAGTTGGAAAGTTACCTTTTTTTAGTATATCTCCCAGAGTCTTCTAGCTAGAACAGCCAATGTTGGTTGCTTGGGAGTTAATTAATGCTTCCAGTTTCTGGTGGGGCATGGCATGTGGTGGCTTGGCATGGTGTCTGAGAGAAAGGGCATGGCTAGCCACTATATTCCCTTATTATTTCAATGTGTGTATGCAGGGAAAAATCGCTAAAATTCTATAGAGATGCAGCTATGGGGTTGTGTGGGCAAACTGAGGTCTCTGACCCCCAAATAAGAGCTCTGCTTCCCTAATAAGATTTTCCTTCAGTCCCAAATTTCTAGCATTCCAGAGTGTTGATAGATCTATGCTCTTTTTCAAACATGATAGGGCAGTGGTTCTCAACCTGTGGGTCCCCAGATGTTTGTGGACTTCATCTCCCAGAAGCCCCAGCCACTATGGTCAATGCTCAGGGCTTCTGGGAGCTGAAGTCAAAAAACATCTGGGGACCCACAGGTTGAGAACCACTGTGATAGGGGAAGCTGATAAAGCAGGCTTATCAATTTTCCCCTTTTGCATTTCATGTATGCTCAGTAATAGATCTGGAGGGAGCTGCTGTTTGCCTTGCCAGTTGTCAGCAGGCACACACATCTACAGTAGGATTCGCTAGAGTAAAATCCCACTTTTCCCACTTTAAGCTTCATTGCAATGTTTACTGCAGGCATGCTGCTGCCACCTGCCACTGAAAATTTGTGTTTCTCCATCTCTGCTTCACTCTGCTCTCAATGCTGATGTTGCTAAAAAAACCTTTCAGCTAGACCAGTGGTTCTCAACCTGTAGATAAAGTAGATAAAGGAAGAAGGGTGGTGGAGAAGCATAAAAAGACTTTGTAAAAAGAGCTTCTTTGTTAACTGAAGTATGTCTAGATACCATTGTCCTACAAAAAAGTCAGAGCTGTAATTTGGAAAAAAAGATTAATACAAACTGCACATCTCCAACTGTCTTGATTTGGCAAAGCCAGGCTATTTCCTCACTACACTCTTATAGTGCTGTTATTCCACTTTCAATATCCTATGGAATCCTGGGGTTAGGATGTTGAAAGTGGAATAATAACACTATGGGCCTTTTCGCATGGTGTTTTGAAAGCGCATTAGGCATGCTCCCTCCCCCCTTCAACTCCCTACGTACCGCATGACGTTTCGGCTGACCAGGTGCTATCACGATCGTGGGTAACGCTGAAGTCGTGTTTTTCATTTTCGCCTGAAAGGCGAAAATAACCTCCTTTTCACGCATTGCTCGCATGACCAGCGTGTAAATGGCCCCAGTCCTTTGTCACTCCACTTTTTCAGAGGTTTTTATCTCCAAAATTTTGGAGGGCCTGATACCAAAAGGCATGCATAAGAAATAAGATTAACTCAGGCAACACCGCTGAAGTTGCAACCCATAACTGAATTTAGTGGGACTTGTTTCTGAATAGACAGGCCTAGGATTGTACTGTTAATAATGTTCTGAGTCTTCCTTGGAGCCATGCTTGTGGGATAAACATGAATGAATGAAGAAAAATAAAACTCATTTCCACTTACAAAAAGTTAACATGATTTCATTCATGTTATCTTCTCTAGCAAACAGTAACTTATTTCTGGAGGGAGTGTTTATAAAAGATCTAGCTTATCTCAGTTTGAAGAATAAACTATGAAGTTTCTTGGACAGAAACACACAAACTCTTATTTCCTTTCACTGCCCAGTTCATGTAATAACCAGACATTGAGAAAGGTCTCCAGTGAGATTATTTTTCTTTGACTTCTTTCTCTTATATGATGGGCTTCACACCAAGCCATTTTTTTCTAATACTGGGCTGTCTCCAAGCTGTTTGAAAACCACTGTTAACTAGGAAGTCCTGACTAGTAATACATGAAATTTTCTGTTGCAGGAAAGTTTTTTTTTTTTAACAATTCAGTAAGCACTCCATATTTGTGGGGCTGACTTTCACAGATTTGATTATTTGTCAATTTCTTCAACCCCTGCCTGCCCTCCACACCTCAGCTTCTTTTCCAGAGGGAACTTTCCCTTTCAGTGGCTCTGATCAGGCCACATAGTCCTCTAAAAGCCCATCTCTGGTATTCCTCCTCTTCCACCAACCACTGCCTGGCCAACTAAGGATAGCTTGCAGCCCGATTTCTCAGAGCCACAAACCCCCTTTTGATGCCGCTCCCCACAGCCAAGGAAGGAGATGGGCAAGAGAGAGGAAGTATAGGGCCACCATGCCAACTCACTCCCTTCATGCCTCAGCTCTCTTCCCACACACACACACACACATTTTGACATTTGTGATTTTTCCACTTTTGCAAGTGTCCTGCACTCCTAACCCTAGCAAATGTGGAGGGCCAACTATAGTTTGGACATGTCTTAAGTTGATGGAAGCAAATGCTATTGTTGCTTCTGGTAGCATATGCAAGCCCCTTAATATATGCCTAATTTATTCATGGTCACAGTTTCAATTTAAATTTGCACAATGTCATCTGTGCATTAGATCATGAGTTTAAAGCAACCAATACCAATAGTTTTACATTCTGTGTGAGGAATGGTAAAAGCTTCTAAATGTCTACTTTGCAAGTATCTTACAGATGTTTCTGAGAATTTTCCGTGTCAAATGTTGATAGCTGTATACAGTGGGCCCTCCCATACTGCAGCCTCTGCATGTACAAATGTGAGGTTGCACAAAGTGTCACATCCTATTATAGTCAATAGACTGAGCAGGTGCATGCCCACACTGCCATGTGCGTGCACATGTTGTGTCCATCAACTATCACAGGATGCAATGCTTCACTTTTTTTTGTTTAAATGTGAGGGTTCCTGGAACAGAACCCTTGCATATACAGAGGGCACAGTATAATCTTCAAGTCTGCTTTTGGAAAAGAATATGAATTGCTTCCATTTCTATTGTTAAATGAGGTGTACAAGGAACAACTGCAATTTTCAGTGAAGTACATATAGTCCTATGAATTCTTTGCATACTGCCAGGGACAGTGACCGAAGCTGAAAAACGTTTCAGCAAACTAGTGCACCTCTAAATTGCAGGCCTTCTACTCTACAGGAGGCACAAAGAGTTAAGTCTCTTAGTCATCTTGTATACCGAGTGTGAACTTGCAAGAAAAATTGTTGGCGTGTGGGGCTAATTCATGACTTTGCAATTAAAAAGCCAGAAAAATAACACTTCATCGTTAATTGGACTAACACCAGCAGCTACATCGACTCATTAAAATAATAATTAAAAATCAAGACATTGACAGGATAGTCTCTATTAATAACCAAAAAGTTTTTTAAAAATTAGAAAACTTTTAAGACTCTGAGGCTAGCTGTTATTGTCTAACAAGATGAAGAAAGTGGGTCTTTTTGGAGAAATGTAAACGTCTTTCAGACTTGAAACTTTTTTCATGGTTTGTAAAATAATATATACGAGATGATAGCCTCCAACTTTTTAGGGACAGGGACACATGTGAGCAAGTAACATTATAGTGTGGTCAAGATGATGTAATTTATTAACAAGGAAGAACAGGCAGGCTGGGAGTTGCTGCAGCAGTTTGCTTTTCCCTGAGACCACTGCAAAGGGCAAGATTCCATCCCCTCCTTTCCTCTCCAACTTTCTGAGTCGATTGAACATAAGCTAAGTTCAAAATGCAAAGGTAGTTTGCATTCAATTAACTCAGCGGCGGGAGAGGAAAGGAGGTGGTGGAATTGTGTCCTTCGTAGGATGCTTAGGCAAAAACAAACTACTGCAGCCTCTCCTAGCTTGTCTGTTCTTCCCCATTAATAACTTTTGCCATGTTGACAACCCTATGATATTGTCTGGCTGCATGCATCCAGGTTTTCTTCTGTGAAACATCAGAAGGGTGTGCCTCTGTCAGAATCCCATAGCCTGCATGGTTGCGGGATTCTGGGAGATACAATGTGAAAAAGTAACTTTTCAATGCTTTGGTTGGGATGGGTGTGAGGAAATGTATAGGATATTTGTGCTTAGATAACTGAAGCCCACTAAGCAAGAGATCTGTCCTGTAGCCCCACATCCAAAAATGTTACCGAATCCCATGAGCAAATAAATAAATAATTCACCCTAACCATTGTAGCTGTGTTCTTTGGACTCCTGTCATCAGTAAATCAGGATTAGTGGGTCCCTTGCTGTTGCCAGCAGAGGCTTTGAAGCACTTTTTGCTGCTGTAGAACTAATGAGCTTTGTGAGAAGAGAACCTTGTTCTAAAGTTCAGCAGAAGGTGTATGTTTGTGTGCTCTGATTAAGTGCCCGTACGTGGGTGGCAATGCAGATGGCAGAGAATATGCTACTGGTGAAACACAGATGATGCTTTCAACAGAACAGCAGTTATCTAATATTTAAGCATTACAATGACTCAGCACCATCCACTGCTGCATTTAGACCACAGAAAAATTATTCTTAATCAGGCCTGGCATAGACACATCTCATCCTTGAGTAGCTGGCAGAGTCCACCAATTCCCTCTCATGCGTGCCTTGGGCCTCCCTTGACTAGTGGCATTTCCCATAATGCCCTTCTGTGAACCTGTGCTGGGGTCAATGTGGAGAATTAAAAAAACTTGGAGCTGGCACTGATTGCACTGCTGCTGCTAGGTACCACTGCTATTTTAAGCTTGATGAGGTCCATGCACATAGGATGGGGTCTGAGAGAGGATACTTTGCTGAAGAACCCCTCAGACTTGGAGATGGTTCTCTAGGGCATGGGGGATGGGCAACTTGTGGCCATCCAGATGTTGATAGGCTGTGATTCTATCGCTCCTAGGAACTGCTCCGTACTTTCCAATTGTCCCAGTTTGGCAGGGACTGTCCTAGCTAATTCTCTGTCATCCTGCTTTTTCAGCTGCTTTTAAAATGTCCCAGTTTCTCTCCTCTTCCCACTTCTCTCCATTGTCCTCAGCTTACTACAGTTGCTGCAAGCAGAGTTCAAAGTGCAGGAAATCATTTGCACTCATGTGAGTAGGAGAGAGGAGGACACAGACGCTTCCCCTTTCCCAGTAGGCTCAGAGAAAAGCAAACTGCTGTGGTTTCTCTTAGCTTGTCTACTCCAACTCATTAACTTTTCCATCTTGACCACGTTCCAATTTTGCTCAGCATTTGTGTCATGTGAAATATTGGAGGGATGATGGGAGATGCAGTATAACAGCAGCTGGAGGGCTACACATTGCCCACTCTTGCTCTATGGTTTTCAACCAAGACAGGCTTTCCTAGATCTGCATTTAAAGCCCATGTTCTACCACTGAGAACGAAACTAGATGTTTTAATGTGCTTTTGTATAGAGGTGTTCCTCCAGGTGCTGATAGACATCTATTTGCCAGGGCATGTGATTTTCTTAGCCTACATATCTTGCATTTAGCCTCTTTTGCTTTGTGGTTGATCATCTGAAAATAAGTACAGGCTTCTTCTGCAAGTCTGATTGCTGAGGCTTTTATCTCCAGGAAATCCCACTGAAGGAAGAAAAATGAGTCAATTATAGGGAATAGACATTCTGCTTTATATCTAGTTAGATCCATGGGTGAGAATAATTTGACTCTTGCCTCCTAGATCCAAACAGCCTTCCATGCTTTAAGAACAACTTTGCCCAAAATATCACCCCCTTTTTATTTTTTTGCTAAACATTGCCTCTGGGTACAATTTTGCTCCTAAATCCATTGAACCTGAATGCATTAAGAAACTGACCAGAAGTGACTGAAACATCACTTCCATTTCCCCAAAATGGTGAGATGCAGTCTGCTTGGGACCAAGACGAGCGAAAAAGGTTCCTTTGTTCCTCAACAAACACACATCTGCAGGGAAGACTAGAAGTAAGCAATTCCCAGAGTGAATAGCCTCCTCCTAACCCTCTGATAACAGTGCACATTTTGTGGCTCTCCCCAAGACAATTTTTAAAGTACTTTTGCTAAAGCTTGCACTTCTTCTTGTCTTCTTAAAGGTATGTAGGGATTAGATATTGCGTTAACCGACATTTATTAACATACAAAATTGAGAGTGAAGACACCTCTTTTTGATTTATGTAAAGGTTTGATTTCCCACCACCCCTTTTAAAACGAAAGTTAACTTTGTACGACAGAGGTTAATTCTACTTTAAAACATCCCACTCAGCAGTGGTGAAAGCAAGTGCAATTATGACTTCTCAAGGGCTGGAAATCATACAGCTGTTGGTATAGGTTGTTATGCTTCTGAATTTTCCCTTTTAAAGGGACGTGCAGAATCTTGTAATGCACTTTTGAGGACAGAGACGGTAGAACAGAAAATCTGTTTCCAGTTGCTTCAGTGTGAAAGTGTCATGCCCTGGATAATTCGTAATCCACAAACTCCACTCTGAGGTAAACAGTAGCGTATATTTGTAGCAAAGCAAGCAACAGAGCACACTTTTTATGAAGTTGCTGAGACTAAGGCTATTTTCGCACTAAGGCCATTTTCACACTAGCCAGCTGGCCTCTCCCAAAACTGCAAACCCCAGGATGCCATAGGATGTTGAAAGTGGAATCATAACACTATAACAGGCTAGTGCGGAAATGGCCTAAGGCATACCTGGAGTTCATGGGTTTTATACTCACACATATAAATTTTAGGCACACAAAGCTGTGATTGGAGAGGACCATTAATTTAACTTCACCCCACATCTTTAGACATTTCCCATTTGTTTACCCTCCTTTCATCCTTGAGGCAGGAACATATTTCCTGCCTCTTATCTTAGACACTACCAGTTCCTCAAACTTGATTTTCATTTTCGTCAGCTCTAATATTTTCCCCTTCCACAAGATACATTGTAGCAATATGCAGTAAAGCAATTAACCATCTGATACATTGTAATACACAAGTAAACTCCAAATACATTGTTGCAATCATCAATTAACACTCAGTACTTTGTAGCAATCTAGCTAAACTCTAGAAAAGTTCATAGCATTGCCTCTACATTGACTACTATTCATTATACATCCAGCAGATCCACATAAGATAGGACCACTGCAACCTAAAAGAAAGCTTCTTCTTTTACAACTCAGTCCAAAGAATACTAAACATCATAAAGTTACATAGCATCCATCAGGAAAGGAGAAATAGCCAGGATGATTGGCTTTGTGGCCCTTCAGATGTTGATGGGCTGATACTTCCATCACTCCCAGCCATAGCTACATACTCTCCAATCACTTCTGAATGTCCTCTCCCAAAGTGTGGAGCCAGATGAGTCCCTCGGGTTTTTTGTTTGTTTTTTAAAGATTTCTGGTGGTGATGCAGAGCTTGAGACAGAGATTAGAACTTCAGTGGAAGAAAAGTTGTGGTGGGGCCAGTTGAACATGAGCTAGACCTCACTGGAAAACCTATGCTATGGTGGTGAACTAGTTACACTTTACCACCATTGTGTCTGCACAGTGTTGTCCTACTGAGCTGTCTTGAGTGGTCAGGGGGCTTCTACTTCGTGCACCACAAGAAGAGAACACGGACCATTTGACGAACTGCTGTGCAGAGTGAGCATAACACTTTGCAGACAACATCAATGAGGTGTGCTCTGACTTGGATACTGTAAATTGAAATGGGTCCAGTAGGTGTAACCTTGGCTTCTGCTTGTCCAGTGTTGTTGGATACATTTCAGTTTCAGGATCCTTGTGGAGGTGAGAGCCACTACATGTGTATTGGACCCATGCCCTATCTGGTTCATAAAAGCAGCCATCAGGGAACTAGATGACTGTGTAAGGCGAGTAGTGAATGCCTTACTGCAGCAAAGCAGGGTTCTGTCCTGCCTAAAACAGGCTGTATTGAGGACTTTATTTGTGGGGAAGAATCTTCCCTTCCCTTCCCTTCCTTCTTCTTTGCATTTCAGAACCTACTATGGCCTGTGGTGACTCCAAAATTTGTTTCCCAAACCAAAGGGCGGACCCAATTTATGTGGATGCAAGGAATTGTCCTATTCACAGAGGAGTTGTTGATCTGGCAGAAGATTTTTTGGTACACTAATATAAAAAGATTTCCCTGATTCAGCTTTCTCCTTGCAGCTTCTTCCTTTGGTGCTGCATTTCACCTTATTGTTGAAGGTGTCCCAATCATCTGGAACAGTTTTACAGGGGACAAAGTGGGTGGCGGGGAGAGACTGAGCAAAAAAATATCTTCCCTTCTTCTTTCACTATCAGAACTCTTCACTGGATGAAAAAACGTTCTCATGGATGGGAGGGCACAAATAGATTCAGCCTGCCTTAGAATTGCCATTGAACACACATTTGCACTGCTTATAGTCTCTGAAACCATTTTTAAACCTTAGAATTTTGTTGCCAATCTAATAAGGTGAGCTAATTTTCCAACATTAAGTGCTTTGAGTTGCTGTGTGAACTCACCGAACAAATTAATTACTATTCTTTGGTCATGTGGAGAAGTCATTCTTGTCCTCAAGTTTGCTTCTGACTGAGAAGTGATTTGTTTATTTTATGATGTCAGATAGATTGGGTAAGCTGAGATCCAAGGATCTTTTTCATGATCCCTGGGTCCACCCCAGCCCCCCAAGGGAACCTGCTTTTAGTTTTTTAAAAACAGATTTTCTTTTAGAACAAATGTGGCCTGTGTGATTCGAAAAATATCTCCCCCAGGACCTAAAACAGGCTGAGGGGGTTACAAATGGCCCTGAATGGCCAACCCTCCTCCCTTAACAGACTTGACCCAAATTTGGAGAGTGGAGGTGGGCTAGCAGAGCACAACCCTCCAGGGTCTGGAGCAGTCTCCAAACCCCTGGAAGTTGCTGAGCCCTGTGCTAGGACAAGAGTTGTGTATATATGCGTATATGTGTCCACACCATAAACTATATAAGAATCACTGGAGTCTTCCAAGATTATACATTTTTTGAGTTTTATTGTCTGGGCCTACCAAAACCAGCATGGGGGTCTTATGTAGCCTATGCGTTCTGTGATTTCTACATGCCATGCTTCTCCCCTCCTCCCCATGTTACGTATATATTTCTGTATTTTTTCAGGAACAAAACAAGGTATTGTGTATAGAATGACAGTGAAAAAATTAGCTTGGGCCCCGGGTGCATTCTAAGGACTTCTTTCTTCCTTCCGTACAATTCTTACTATGGTTTCTACAAGGCAAGTAGATTTGAATTGTTGTTGCTGTCAGGTCATTTCTGACTTACAGTAACTGTATCATGGGGTTTTCTTGGCAAGATTTGTTCAGAGGGGGTTTGCCATTGCCTTCCTCCCAGGCTGAGATAGTGTGACTTGTCCAAGGTCACCCAGTGGGTTTCCATGAGGATTAGAAATGTGGTCTCTAATCCAGCGCTCAAGGTAGGACACTATATTGGGTCTCCGTGCATGGAAATGATTTAAAAATTGTTATCATGAATTGCTATCATGTCAACTTTGTCTTATGGCAATCCTATGAACAAGAGACCTCCAAGATACCCTGTCATCAGCAGATCCTGCTCAGGTCTTGCAAAGTCAGGGCCATGGCTTCCTTATCTCAACTGTAATGTGGTCTTCCTCTTTTCCTACTACCTTTTCCTTTGCCAAATATTATTATATTTTAAAATAAATCATGTCACATGATGTGTCAAAAACTGAGTTATCCTTATTGCTAGCCATCTAATTTCAAGAATCCTTTACATTACTTTCAGAAATCCAACAGTGCTCAGTCCCAATCTCCAAAGCAAATTAAAACTTTATTTTGAAACTTCAGGAACAAAACAGACCTAATTTAAACAACAGAATACAGTTGTGACACTATTACTTATGGATGCCACACATATGATTAAATGATGAGATTTTCTTGCAATAAATGCAGAAGCAACAATAGGGAAATTCCATAAATTAGAGGGGAGTTTCTTGGTTGGCATGTTTACAAGAAAACCAGGATGTTTAAATATGCATGGCCTTCTGTGAGCAAGAACTCACTATAGCCATCTGACAGATAGATGAAAGTAGCTTGTATCAATAGTTCTAAGGCAGGGGTGGGGAAAATTTAGGCCTCCAGATGGCTTGGACTTCAACTTCCAGAAGCCCTAGTCAGAATGGCTAATGGTGAAGAATTATGGGAGCTGTAAGTGACGACATGGAGGGAAAGCAAAGATTCTCTACCTATTCTAAAGCATCAGAAATTTCCCAGCCATAGGCAGGCCACTCACCCAGGACTGTTGTGTGCCTTCCAGTTGTTCTTGACTTATGGCAATCCTAATTGTTACCCCACTGGCACACCCTATCCTGGGGACTATAATTTATGATATTAAATGTGCTCACCATACCAGAGAGGTTGCCCGGATGGGCATGAAGGCAAAAATGGTCGTACGACCAAGAACTAGGTCAGGTCAGTAAGATCCCCAGTCACGTAGCCTAAGGAGACCTCAAGCTGTGCAAGCTACAAAGAGTCCTCCGCCAAAGAGGAGCCAACTTGAGGGGATTAGTGTGTTTTCCATCGGTTGAGCACTTGTGATTCCGGAAAAATCATACAAAGCGAGGACCATCTACATAAATTTACACTACAACCCATTGCAACTGAAGCTCCTGAAATATTGGCAACACATCATAAAACCATCATGCAAACCAAGTTGCCATTGTTGAACATCCTTTCCTTTGCTGTGCCTATTGTTCTCCCCAAGAGAAGATTTGCCCTTGAGGTACGTTCTGCCCTACAAGTAGTCTTAGTTTTTCAGAATTTCTCTGGAGAACTCCCTGCCACACTAGCAGACCATCACTCTGTTAGTTGAGTAATCCCCTCAGCCGTTTCTTTGCTGAGTTCTCTTTCGCTTGCTGCTTCCCGGACCAAGGACTTCAGGATAGGTGCAGTATCATCCCCATCTACAATCCCTTTACTATATCCCCTCTCCATTTTTCCACTCTTTTGCTTCTTAATAGGTCTTATGTGAGTGAGGGATTGCACTGGTGCGTGAGAACATTTTCATTCAATAAAACCATCTATTTGATACATTTGTCTGGTTTTTGGCTTGGCCTGACCCTGTAAAATTGGGTAAAAGATCCTGCTAGCTTACCCTGCCTCACGTTTTGATATTGCTTGCACTCCGTTAAGTTCCCCATCCTTTCTAACTTGGAGCACATGGAGGTGTTCCCCAAGGGACCCCCAGAAATCAGGGTAATACTAAGGTGAATGTACAGACCAGGATTTCTATCCCTCACTTGGCCACAGAAACTGACTGGGTGACCTTGGACACATCACACACTGTCAGTGCCAGAAAACGCAGGACTGATAATTACTTCAAAATTAAAATGTTTCAAAGGCATTTGGGATCACTAATGCTTTCAAAACCTGGTTAGAAACTGCTATATAGTTGTTGAATGCCAACAACATCTTAGATGGGGTTTAAGCGGCATCTGGTGGCCAAATGTACAAAAACAGTTATTTGAAATAAATATCTGGACATGGATAGGAGAAATTCCATTGGATGTGAAACATCTATGTCATTTTAAGCTACATTGCTCTCAGTTTGTATGTGGTAAAATAAGTTGAATTTAACCTGGGACTCTGCATATGTCCCAGTTCAGTTACATCACAAACTAGTCAGGACCATATTCTGACAAGAGCAAAAACTACTAGCTAAATAAAGGATTTAGTTTGCTGCCTAAGATCTGTCTTTACTGTGTGTCTTCACCTGCTGGGGATGTTCGGTCTGAGACCTTGATATAAACAAAATCATTTTACTTTGGTGTCAGCTTGAATATGTGATTTTTCCGCTCTCTAAAACAACAGTAGGCAGATTTCAGACTTGTAAGAGTTACTAGTTTTTTGCTGGAATCTTGAAGTTTAACAACACAAGCCAGGTACAACATAGTTCATAATTAAGGAATATGGTGCCTCTGAGCAGAGGCTCAACAACAAATATTTTGAAAACCAGAAATGACACTTGATTTTAGCCAAAAGGTCAAGAAACCTAAAAGAGGAACAGCAAACAAAAAAAGAGGACGGGTGGAATTCGATAGAGAATTATATTTTAAGTGGAAAAATTACTCAATATGGAACATGAAAAAATAACAGAAGTGTAAAGGTTCTAACGATGAATATATTACAATTAAATGTAATAGATCAGTCTACTAAATAATATACTGTCCTTTCTAATTTACTGATGAAATGATAGATTTGAATATAGACTGCAAGAAAATTAGAAAAGCTAATAGAACGTTTAAATGGTAGACACTAAGCAGAAGATACTATTACATAGTGCCTGATTATTTGAAACTAATTTAAGTAAGACAAGTGAGGAATGATATAAGTGTCAATTATAAACTAAACTATGGGGATGTATGGAAGTGTGAAATGAAAAGACAAAAGTGCAAATCAGAGAGAATTAGAACAATGAAATTAGAACAGTTGGAACAATGAAGTCTAACTAGAGGAATTTCTTAAATTAGAATCTTGTGTGATTATTATACATAGCTCAGGTGAAGAAAGATGCAAATTCTCAATTTTAAGACATGGAGTGTAATGATTCCCTCGGATTTCATGCTGCCACATATTGATACAACTATGTTACAAATTATGGATTATTTGTTTCTTCTTTTATGTCCTAGGATGATATATAGAGTCGCTTTCTTTGTTTTCTAGATTTAAGACATGCATTGTTTTAGCGTATTTATTTCTTTCCTTTGGCCGTTTTTTTTACTTTTTTGCTTCTTTTTTTGCTTTTTTATTTTATTAACCATTCAATAAAGAATATATCAAAAAAAAAAAAAAAAAAAATGACCCAAAAACAAATGTAGAATCCTTTTTGTACACCATTTCACACCTGGTTCCCACTACCGTCACCTTTGTTTCAACAGCTTAAAGGCCATTTCCGCATTAGCCTGTTATAGCGCGATGATTCCACTTTCACCATCCTCTGGAATCCTGGGGTTTGCAGTTTCGGAGGGGCCGCCCGGCCCCTCCCGAAACTGCAAACCCCAGGATTCCAGAGGATAGTGAAAGTGGAATCATCGCGCTATAACAGGCTAATGCAGAAATGGCCAAAGTCAAGAAGGAATCTTGTGTTGCAGAATCCACATATATCTACAGTGGGCCCTCTACATTCACTAGGTTTAGGGCCTAGGACTCCCGTAAAAATGGGAAAATGCAAATATCAAAGGTGTATGTATGTCTGTAGGAAGCGACCATGGCATGATGGGGAGATTGGATACCCAACATCCAAACCACGTCAGGGAAAGGAGAGGAAAAGTGGGTGGCTCAGCATGGTGGCCCTATACTTTCTCTCTCTTGCCCGTCTCCTTCCTTGTGAGGGGGGCATCAGGAGAGGGTATATGGGGCTGAGAATTTGGGCTGTGAGGGGCCCTTAGCTGGCCCAGCAGCAGCTAGTGGAAGAAAAGGAGAACCACAGGTGGGTTTTTAAAGGGATATGCCGCCTGATTGGAGCCACTGAGAGGGGAGGTTCCCCCAGAAAAGCACTTGAGGTGGGGGGGCAGGGCTGGGGGAAACCCGCAAATAATCAAATCCATGCAAGTCAAAGTCACAACTGTGGAGGGCTGACTGTAGACCTGTAGCATAGGTACTCTGCTGTGCTGTCACCTTGAGGTGTTCTCACATTTCAGCCACTTATCACGCAGTTTTAAAACAAAGTATTAGGACAAAAGTATCTCAGCAAATCTATTCTTTTTTGCCTTTGAAGTACTTTTTTTGGATCAGATAACAACGTATTGAATCTGCTAGGCTACATGAACACAAACACGCACACAAAAAAGTCTCCCGATCTCATGATGCTTTTTGGTCAGCCAGGATGTCACAACGATATGGCCTGGTTGTCATTAGTCTGGCATCTTCAAGGAAAATCATTATTGCTTTTTTAGGGGGTGGGGAAGGCTTGGAATTCTCATCCAAATCAGAAGACAGGTGGTCACATGTTATACTGTGTATGCATTCTCATAATGTATATATATATGCTCAGATACTTGTGAGCATCTTCGTACCTATGCTCCCTCCCAATTTGATTTTGTACTCAAGTGTAAGAATCCTCTTTAATCCAAGGTACAGATCAAGCATTCATTTGTATCTGGATAGAAAGTGCTTGTGTGAATTCATTAAACATACTGGCTGAGGTGTTGCCTAGTCAGACATTAGCTATGACAGAGGGCCATCACAGTAGTTACATCTGACAATGCTACTCCCACCCCCAAACCTACCTTTTCAACCTGGCAGTGCCCCAGCTAAAGTCTCCAAGGTGCTATGAATCAGTGCACTAGGAAAGTACCTCCGTAATGCTTTCTCAGTCATTAGGCATGTCAAGAATGGGCAACTGTACGGACTGCTGGGGGTCAGGCCTCAACTGCTTGCCTGTTTGCATGTACCCTTTGACTGGAAGAACACTGCAATAGTAATTTCTCAGTGCACATTGTTTCTCTCCCCCTTACTGCCACTCCATGCATTACAAATGCTTCTACATTTCTGATATTAGCTCAGAAGTAAGTAACATGATGGCCTTCCAGATGCTCTAAACACAACATTCATCAGTCCTAGCAAGTATCGCCAATGGTCAGGAATTAAGGAAGCTGAAATCCAGAACACATGGAGATCACCAACCTGCCTAATATATAATTACAGCAACAAAAAACTCCCCAAAATCTGTTTGTCAATGCTTTTGTTTTTTAAATTTGGGTCTCTCAAGCTAACAGCAGCTCCTGCCTCCAGTGAGAAAACCATAAACACACATTATAATGGAACTGATTAAAAGCACGTGACAGTTTATGTGCAAGAGGCAATCTTTGGTCCAACATCTATACAAGAAAATGTAAGGATGTGTTTGGAATGGAAAAGTACTAGGAATGAGAATATTTATTGCAGAACAAACCATTAGACTCTCAGATTATTTTTCATTGTCTGTCATTTTGTTTCCAATAGTAACATATCCCAGTGCTGCCTGACAGAAGTAGAAAACTGGGGAAACAGTTTTAAGTGTCAAAGGGAGAAGATGTGTATATTTGAGACATGTGTTTTTTGAGCAGCAACCTCCTCTACCAAGCTTTCAAAAGAATGTTGTAGTGCAGGGAAATTTACTTTTCACTGCACTACAACATACTTTTGAAACCAACTTGATAAGTGCTTTCCACTGGTTTTGAAGGCAAAGTTCTACAGTACCTTCTGAGTCCTTTAATGCATAAGATAGGCTTGAAGCAAGCACAGGAACAGACTTATTGAGTTGGATCACGTCTATCTAGCTGAGCATTCTCAATGCAGATTGGAAGCAGCTCTCCAGGATTTCATGGAGGATTGTTCTGTAGCCTATCTTGAGACTTCTTGCATATGCTCCACCACTGGGTTCAGGCCACTTCCAGTCTGGCCAATATGATGAAACCAGATCAGAATTATGGTCTAAGATGACATCAGCCCTTTCTCCTTTCTTCTGTACTGGAAGGACACAACTCAATCAGTAGCTCAAGGAGCTCTGAATAAGTGACAGGGTTGTGCTGATGTTTTAACAAGCTTTTATTGTGAAATATTGGGTTTAGAAAAGAGTACAAAAATGTCAACTGTCAATATGTGTGCCAGTACAGAATTTCAACAGTATATACACATGTAGCAACCTGAACAGCTTCACCTCAGAATGGACACAGACATTCTAACTAAAAAGAAACTGCAATATTCACAGGCTTAAAATACATAAATAATTCAAGCCCAAGTGAGACCCTTATTGTTCAATGCTAAGTTGAAAAACTGACTTAAATTGCACATAGCAAGTACAATGTTATCACCTTGAAAGGCTACATTAAAAAAAAACCATTCTGAAAATAATCTACAACTTCAGGAGTCCACTTGCTAGTTTCTAGCCTTTAAAATTCCCAGGTTAGAGAGGTTATATAATTAAAAAGAATTCTTTCTCTAAACACTGAAGATCATAAATGTTTTCATAATGGCCTTTGTACAACCCCATTACTTCAAAAACTGAAACATTAGATCTCTTCCTCTAGAGGGTTCCGGTTGCAGCATAAGCAGGTTTCACTGAAAATGACTTGATCAGAAAGTGAACTGATTTCCTGTGAATTTTGTTTTTTAAAAAATAACAAATACACAGTTACAGGTAGCCATTTGACTGGAAAATAGTATCAAAATACTCTGAAATGGAAATCAAGAATTAAAAAATGAAACACCAAAATTATCAATGAGTGAACAGTTCAATAGGATAGCAGTAGGATGTTGTACCCTAGCTGTATCATCATGTGAGATCAACAAATAGTATTTATACATTTACAAAGTTCATCTTATTGTACAAATTTTTTTTAAAAATTTCAATATTGTAGAAAGCAGCTTTTTGTCTTTTCAAATTACAATTATTCAGTAGTCTCTTGGGAATAAATCCTCCCAATCTTCAGGTAGCTGGAGGTCCAAAATCATGTAAATGCTAACTGAAGTGCAATTCCTACGTGTGTAACTTGAGCACCCTTTTATCAAGAGGCTTTCCATTGTATGGAAAAACTTTTATTTTTAAGTTGATGAAATCCATGCTTTTTGGAATGAGCTATGACTTTTCTAACCATCTGTATTAGCATCATCCCGAAAGGAACGTTAAAAATCTCTGAAGGTCTTTTTATTTTTAAATACAATACACATCATTCCTCTTAGACAGTGACTGGCAAAGCCTTCTGCCTTTGGGAGAAAAAACTGCACATCAGTGTGCCTGGTGAAGAACTTCTTGCCTACCCGCTGTAGAACTCCTGTGTGCTGCTACTCAAGGACATGTTTTGGGATGCACAGCTGGTTGCTGGCCAGACCTTTTAGGCCTCACCACTGCCCTGAATTAACTGAGATGGCACCCACAGCATCTTCTAGCAGCTGCACTTTGCAGCTGAAGATCAGTTGTGGCAAACGAGGTGTCTTCTTGAAGTAACTTCATATACCACTGATGTGTTTCCATGGAATCACAGGAGTCTGAAAGCCACTGATTTCTGGCATGTCTGCATGGCTTTTTTTTTTTAAAGTGGAGAATGGAATGCTCTGCTTAGGCTTATCCAGCTCCGTAGTGCCTGTGGTGCTTCAGCCTGCACTGATTCCCACCTGATCCACACAACTGACTTACAGGGAACCCTGCCAGTGAAGGCTGTGCAGCCCACATGGTGCTTTTGTTCTCAATGTGGGGCATTCAGGGTTTGTATCCCCTGGAGACATTTCCACTGGCTCCCAGGTTATTTGCCACAGAACTACTGTGTACCCTTAGTTTTTTGGTAAAACTTTTGATGTGCGGGAGGAGGGCAGGGGCTACTGTTTCCATATGATACAGAAATGAAAAGGCATGTTGACCTAGACATTTAAATAAAGGCTTTGTGCTATTAAAGGAAACATTTGAAGAGTTACATTAGTTCAAATACTGTTCCTGTATCTTTCATTTAAAATACACCACTGAAAATACAATGCAAATTAGCTAAATTGAAAGAAATATATTTTAAAAGCCCTACAGTTTAGTGGCAACAACAAAAAAAATTAAGTTAGGCACAACAAGAGTTAAGACAAGTACTCTCTACAAGGACACATCTGTTACATTTACCTATAGTAAAAAATCATTGCCTGCTAGTTCATAGCACCTTCACTAGCATCCTAACAACTCTGATCTTAGCATGTGATTTTTCTGTACATATATTATGTATATACACACATGGAGAAACATTTAAACATTTTTTTTAAAAAAAGAAAAACCATTATATACAAAATATCAACATTCCTATAAATAAACAGTTGAGAGAGAAGGCACTTGCAAGAGAAAAGTCTACAGTATATTTTTAAAACCAACATTTTGTTCTGTTACTTACAATAGAGAATTTCTTTAAATTTCTATCACAAGAAATGCAAAACACCAGTCATCACTAAGAATAAAATTGTTAAAATTCTTTTACATATATTTATAAGTTTAAGCTTCTGGTAATAAAAGCACCATGATTCAATGTACTCTTCAATGTTCTCATATTTTGACCGAAAGATAAAAAGCACAGCTGCCAGGTATCCAGTATTCCCTTCTGTTTGTGAACTAGTTCCTGCTGGGATAGTGATATCGTTGACGTGTTGTTGGCTTTCCTGATGTGAATCTACATGGCTCCCAAGTTCTTTTCTTGTTCAGGTGCCCTGTATTAATTCAGTTTAAATTAAAGAGTCCTCACAATGGCAGTGCTTAGTGGATTACTCCCTCAAATTGCTGCCATTCATGTATTTATTATTGCATGATGTGGCTAAAAATAAGAGCACGCTTACTAATCACCAGTAACTGGCAAGAAGTCCTCTCCAGTATAGACTGTTTTAAAAAACAAAAACACTTTCTTCAAGCCAGCTGAAGTGTTTGAATCCAACTGGTTTAAACTTTAGAAAGCTCCACTGCATTATCAGTTACAAAAAAGTGTAGGAAAACATGCCAACTACTCTGTGCAAAAATATTTTTTCCTACTACACAGGCTTCTAAGACATTTCCACAGAGTCATTTACCTTCTGAATATTAACACCCATGCAAAAAGCCAGTAATTCAAGGAGATGTCAGCATACTCCCACTCTTGTCAAACTTCTTGCCTTTTGATAATGCTGCAACCTGTTTGAGTAGCTCTCTGTTTTTTGCCTGGAAAAAAATAAAACAGATGGACAATCTCTCTTATTTTGTAAATTCTAGTTAAGGTTTCTTGGTACACTCCAGATTTTTGATTACAACTTCCAAAATTCACCATGTTTTAACATTCAAAACATTAAGATGACTCTCAGCTAGAAAAACCCATTCTACATTATTGTGCACTGGCATGCACTGATAAAATATTTTGTTTCAACGCTTCCAGTACTGAGAGTATCACTTTTGTACTTGCACCACAGCAAGAGGTTGCAGAATGCTGTTGTCCTTAAAAATTAACCAGTATTAGCTCTAACTGTAGGATTGTTACAGCCATTCATACTCTCTGTTCATTTCTCTTACCTACACAGGACAATGACTGGATTTCAAACAAACCTCACAAATCTAAATTAGGTTTGATTCAAGCACACTAATTCACTCATTTATTCAAACAGTATACTTTCACATCTTATTATGCATTGTTTCAGGACTTGTTTCACATAATGACCTACTGCTTGAAAAACACACGGGCCATTTCCACACTAGCCTGTTATAGCGTGATGATTCCACTTTCAACATCCTCTGGAATCCTGGGGTTTGCAGTTTCGGGAGGGGCCGGCCAGCCCCTCTCAAAACTGCAAACCCCAGGATTCCAGAGGATGTTGAAAGTGGAATCATCGCGCTATAACAGGCTAGTGCGGAAATGGCCATGTTCAAGGCTCTTTTAAACAAACAGAACTTGTTAGATGGCTCTTTAGATTTTGAACCAGAACTAAAAAGATTAAACTATTTCACTTTTTCTCTCTCATTTCTCCTCAATACAGTGTTACGGAGGAGCTCAAACCCTGGTACCCTCTTATGTATGCCCCAGTGCTCTGCCTGAAATCCAACATAATGCTGATAAAGTCCCACCAACATATTTATGCTGAATCCCAGAAGGACAGAAGCCCCCAACAATGCAATCTCTGCCGCAGGAGCAGCACCATCTGCCTGGAAGGCTGCTCTACCTTCCTCCAGTCCATGTAATGTTAGTGACATCAGCAGCAGTGATGGCCTCCATTTGTTCTTGCAGAACACTCCTCACTCCTACCCTCATCCTTCCAGCCCTTACTGCAAAGTCTCAGGGTACTGCAGCTAAGAGATGGCAGCTGAATGGGGCTTGTTAGCAGAAGCTGCAGCAGGGAGAATGTGCCACCAGCATAGCAACACCTCTCTGTACAAGGTCTGAAAAGCCCAACTGCTTCTACAATTGAGAACTGTTCGTACATAATGCTAAAACTGGAATTCTGGTCCTTGCCTCCAGAAACCTCTGCCTAGAAAGGAGTGCAGGCTAAAAACTGAAGACACACACAGCAGTGTGAGCTGCAGCATGAGCTAGCTATTTCCCTTTAACATGTACAACAGGACTGAGGGGTACCTGTTACACAAGGAGTATGAGACTTCCCCATACATGTGCATGCCTTACATTCTGACAGGTTCTTAATACAATCAAGTCATCTGGATGCATCTCCAAACTGGGTAGCTTAAGAAGCTTGATGAGAAAAATTCTCTGCCTAGGGCACTGCCATGACTGATACATACGAGCATCCAGCAAGCTTAAAGAGAAACAACAGGCACTTCTACCACCTTTTGCATTCTGTTCAAAACACCCATAACAAAAGTAGTCCCCAAAATATTCGTGATCATACTTATGATGTATTTGTTAATTCAGTGGCCACAATGGTGCAGACATGTGTTCACTACAATTATGTCCCTAACTGAAATAGTTTATTTCCATCATAGGAGTAAAATCCAAATTTGTCTGGGAGATGTAAGTGAACTACTTGGGGAAACTAGTGTAGTCTTGGGACCTCTAACCCACCTCAAACTATTTTGCCTGAATGCAGCCTGTTTAATATGGTACTCAACAGAAGTCAGAGAGCAGATCTAACTTGTATCCCATATGCTCATATCTATACACAGTCCTGTTTTGAGTTCCACTTCTTCATGCAACACTGGAATGCAATACAACCCTTAGAATATGTTCATACTACAAGAAGGCTAAAGTGTACTGGATCTAAAATGTTGACTTTACAACCTAATGTTCACTTTCATGTAGGAATTGTTGGCCTCAAACTATTATCTATTTACCTGTAGCTGTTCTACAGTCTCCTTGTGAGCTCTCTCCATACTGTTCATTTTTGTTCTTAAATTTGACTCCTGGTATTGAAAGTCAGCCTTTAGCTCTGTCAGCTAAGGAAAAAAAAAATGAGATGTTTAAATACACTGTTCCATGTATACTTTAAAGCTTTAACTCGCGTATATGAACGACAGATCTTTTTATGCCTGCTTTAAGTTAATATGTTAAAAGTAAAGTAAAATATAACAGAATTATGTTTCTTCTTTATACCCACATTTTGTCTGTGGTAAAGGCTTTAATCATATAACTGCTGTTAATATTGCATGAAGCACTAAGATGTCATTGAAGAAAGAATGTAGTTGAGTCTTGATTACTTAACTTAGGCACTGGTAAATAATCATAAGCATAATAATATTCACTTATATTCTACCTTTCCTCCAATAATGTATGGCTAATGACAATAAAGATGGCAATAATGTATGGCTAATGGCAATAAAGATGGCTAATGTATTTAAAAACAATACAGACTAACAACTGCATAAAACTTAGCATATAGTTATTTAAAAAGCAATTAATTTATAAATTTAAAATATTAAACATTAAAAACATTAAAATTAAAACAACAAAACCATAAAACGATATAAATTAGGACAGTTATGCCTGTTACAGAGTAGACACAGAACTGGTACCTTCATAAACAGATATGTATCCATTTGTGAAGGATCTACTTGTAAGAAACATGTAAATTGCAACCAGGGTTCTCTGCAGAGCACACTGTAAAGACTGTTGTATATGTAATTTATAAAACAGTATTATGCAGTTTCCTAATTAACACTATGGATAGGTCAGTGTTTTAAATAATTACTTTAATCATGTTATTAATATTGATATTTAATTCTTTTTAACATTTCTAAATTAATGTTTCAGCTGGATCTTTTTAAGAGTAGTGTAAGCAGCCTTGAATCCCATCTTGGAGACAAAGGCAGGATAGAAATTCAATAAATAACATCAACAATAACAGTGGTTTGAGCACTGGACTACAACTAGGGTTTGAATCCCTGATTGACCATGGAAACCCACTGGGTGACCTTGTGCAAGTCATACACTTTCAGCCTCAGGGGAAGGTCAAGTCAAACCCCTTCTGAACAAATCATGCCAAGAAAATACTGGGACAGGTTAATCTTAGGGCCACCGTAAGAGAGAAACGACCCGAAAGCACACAAGAAGATTTGTTCATAGAATATAAAAGGTATTAGAAACTTCAAAACAAGCAGAGGAAATCAAAACAGAGGATCTTTTAGACACCAAAAATTTAGGATAGCATTGGTTTTCGGATTTTACAGCACTCTTGTTTTGGTCAGTTACAGTGCTCGAAGGCTTAAAGACAGGCTGACATCACTGGCCGGCCCACACCGATAAGGCTTTATTTTCAATGAGCCATGATTTTTCAAGTAACTGAGAAAAGGATGCCACAGTTAGTGTGTGTGTGTTACTGTACTGTGTATTTTAAAGACTGGTTAGATAGCAGACTAGCTCGAACAGCATTGTGTGGGGTATATTTATTAAAAAAAACACAACAGCTCAGTTCTGGATGTGCAAGGTGTTCATCCCTGAAAGATCACTGCTGGGAAGTTCTGATCAATCTGAGTTGGTCCTCCACATTCGCTAGGCGCAGGGTGCAAGACCTCTGTAGAAGTGGAAAAGTCATAAAAATCAAAGTATGCGTATCTGTAGGAAGGGGGCCAAGGCAATGTGAGGGGAATGGGAACACAGGTCCAAAGCAGGTCAGGGAAAGGAGATGGGTCAGTGTGGTGGCCTTACACTTCCTTTCTCTCGCCCATCTCTTTCCTCTGGTGTCTGTGGGAACACCGGGAGGTTTGTACTGCTAAGAAATTGGGCTGTAAGCCATTATTAGCGGGCCAGGCAGTGGCTGGTGGAGGAGGACCACAGACAGGTTTTAAAAGGGCCGTGCAGCCTGATCAGAGCTGCCAAGAAGGAAGGTTTTCCTGGAGAAAAGCATTTCAGGTGAGGAGGCAGGGCTGGGAAAATAATGCAAATAATCAAATCTGTGAAAGTTAAACCAGAAATGTGCAGGGCTGAGTGTATTAGTAGAAGAGGAAGGCACTGTATCTCTTCTTCATGCTGCTTGGGACAGTTCCTTCTCCTTTCCCCACCCCCAACCCAAAGACAGAACTGGATCTTCTAAAACAAGCAAAAGCATCTGCAGCTTAATCTTTTGGATGACACGTGAACAAAACCCATTGGAGATGAAGTCTAGGTTAATGCAGATTTGACAAACACATATTCCTTTCGCAAATGGAACATTTACATAAATTAGCTAACTAAATCACTGAGGTTTCACCTTTTTATCTTTTTCCAGAATTGTTTGATCTCTTTGCTGCAACAGACGTTTCAGTGACATCACTTCTTCTTTCAACTGACTTATGAGGACGAAGTTATCAGTACCTCCGCTGTCCGCCGACTGATTTATAGAACTACTGAAAATGACAGTTGTGACCACAACAAAAAACAAATATTACGTATTTAAAGCTAATGTTTTCCCAAATATCTGTGACAAATAACACTTTACAGAAGTTGATCAGACTGGAAAATCAGCTTAGTAACAGCCCAAGTTATGTATAACTACTGTAATATAACAAAACAATAGATTTCAAAGGATCAAATACTTGCTAAATAAAGCAGTTGTCTTTTATATCAGTTCCAACTGATGTATGGAGACTGCAGCATTCAATTTTCTTAATATACCAATGTGTACTTGGCCATGGAAACCCACTGTGTGATCATGGGCAAGTCACACACTTTCAGCCTGAGAGGAAGGCAAAGGCAAACCGCCTCTGAACAAATCTTCCCATGAAAACCCCGTGATAAGGATGCTTTAGGTTGGAAATGATTTGAGGGCACACTAAAACAACAACAAACCTGGAACTAGTTTTGTTTATAAGAAGCTTATCAAAGGTATTCACAACCAAATGCCTAATCCTAGAAGCCATTAGATTTCTCTTCTTTTGCTCTCACCTTAGGTCATCACACCCTAACTTTCAGAAACAGGACTTTTCAATAAAGATTATATTAAGGTATATGACCAAAGAGATAAAGAAATTAAGTGGTAGCCATGTTGATTTCCTTAGAAAAAAATGAAAAAAAAAGGAAACCACCACAAACTTTGTTGACCTGATGTTCTACTAAACAGAAAGGAAAACCTTTAAGGAAGATTATATTCTTTACCTATCTCCATTAGATGGCTTGGATTCCATTTTGGGTTTTTTCTTTGGAGTTTCATTCTGAATAGCTGCAGAGGATTTATGGCTGAAAATACACAAGACAATATCGTATAATGCCTGATCATATTTACACAAAATACATACTACACAGATTTCTGAATAATTTGATCAAGACTTAATAGAAGGGTGGGATTCCCCAGTGAAGAAGGCAGATTAACTGAGAGCAGCCAGTCCCAGCACTGAGAACTGTGGAGGGGCTCCAGTGAGAGGGGGAGCATTATTTTAAAAGAGAGAGAAAGAGGTTGTTGGTGACAGTTGGAAACAGACTGTTAAAGGAGTCAGTTGTGAAAGTCTAAGGGTAATTTATGAGTTCTGAGTGATGGAGCGAACTTGAGGAAAAGGGTCCGACATAATTTGAACAGTGTTAAGTGTTTGATTTAAGAACTGGAAACTGAGAGCAATTACTGTTTATTACTAGAAGATGTTAAACTATTTATTATTTTGTAAAATTGACTCTGAACACTTCCTTACCATAAAGAAAGCAAATGTAACACACGTGCTAAACAATGGTGGAAAGCCTATGACTCCAGATCCAAGGAGGGATTTTAAAAGGGGACTGGGTGGCAAAGTGACAATGACAGGTTTACAAGTCTAGTGACTGCGAGGCCAGCCTGGCATGGGAATCTGTCACACCTCCTATACCCAGGTCACACACTCCTGTGATGCCCTGCCCTACTCCCTAAACAATTCACCTTATAAAATCTTTCAGTGATAAAAATAGAGACTTCTTGAAATGGCTATTTGCCACACAGAGGAGCATCTGTAAGCAGGGAAGGAATGGTTAAACATCCCTTACACTGCAATCTCCCTCATCTCTACTGCAATTTCAAAATCACCCCTCTGGACAGCAATTAGAATTTATAGAAGTGTCTACTGGAGCCAATAGAGGATTTTATAAAACTTCCCTTGATACGAAAGAAGTCGAAAATGGAGGTGGGGGAGGAATCAGAGGGTTTGGGCCCCTGCTTCTTTTTTTTCTTCTGGTCTCACCTAATTCTGGGGAGGTTCTGCTAGAAGTTTCCCTATGAAAGAATGTGGGTCATGGACTGTAAAGATTCCTTTTCCCTGATGTGTACAAACAGCTTGACTTTCAGACAAAAAATATATTAGCAATTACCTCTGTTTCCACAATCCCTGATCTTGTTCTGGACTCAGACTGCTGATTCTGAAACACAAAACAGGCACAAGTTCAACAACGACATTCAAACACTGCTTGCAAAGTAAATATTTACTGCTTTTCCACCGGATTTGCCCCTCTCTGTCCATGAAAATTATATAATGAATGTAAAGAAATGTAATAGAGAACCATTAAGTCTCTAAAATCAAAAGGAACCAATAATACCGGAATCATTAAGCATTATATGCTTGTCTGGACTTGACAGAACAGTCCCTCCCCGTATCACTTGCTGAAACCTCCTTTCCATGAAGGAACAGTATCTGCACAAGACTCTGCACCTGCGCCCCAACTTAGTAAAAGGCTTATTAGCATGGATTCAGGATATCTAAAGGCATGTGAGCCCTCCACCTGGCTAAAGCCAGAGAGGTCCAACTTTGCCTTTTCCTTGATTAGAAGACTGCCTTTCAACTTACAAAAGCTGCCTTGAAATCCAAAAGATGTGACAGTAAGTACTGAAAGGAGAACCAACAAGTAAGGCTCTTGGTTAACACAATCAACTTGCATCTATCCAAATTCATCAGGACACACGAATTCTTTCACCACAATGCATCTTATTTAGAATTTGCACTGTGATTCACACACACATGTAGCTAATAATTATCCAGAAAGGGACTATAGCTTATAAATTGCCCATACACGCTAGTAGAATTAAAATTGAGTATTCACTTTGCAAGTCAAATTTTCTAAATTGTGACTACTGTATATGGTATAGACAAACTAAGATGACTCCAAATGACACAAGTACTATTCCTAGCAGTTATGGCAGGACTCTGCCTGTGAGAACTGGGACCTTCTTTGAACAGCAGGCTCCTTTACCATTTTGGATGGCAATCTGATTTTGAAACCTGTTTGAGAAGCAGCTGGTAATACAGTACAGGGTTCCTTTTTCCAAGAAATACAAGTGGAAAGGCCCCTTAGACAAGTGGAATTAGTGACATAGTTCTTCATATCTTACACTGTATTTTTAAGCTCAAGATGTATTTTTCAGTAGATCATGCCACACTGTACTTTCAAATTAGAGAACCTGAAAATGTTAAGTACATTTTCTTCCATAGGCAAAGCCCTGTTTTGTCTTAACAGTGAAAAATGGCAAAGGGTACCCCTTTCCACAAGGTTTCATAGCACTTACTTGTGATGGCTACTGCTGTGACGGTGGTGATGGTGATGATGACGGTGATGATGGTGGTGTTTCAAATGATGCTGGTCTTTCTCAGATAGAGTTGTGGAGGAGGAATTTGACTGTGAAGACCCTAAGCTCTTCCTCTGTTCCTTGGTCTTCTGCAGTACTCTCTTGTAGGACAGAGTACAGAGCCAACACAACAGCTTCCCATCAACCTTTTGGGAAATCATTCGCAGCAAGTTATGTTACACGTACTCAGTGCTAAAAAGACACACAACAGCCAAAATAAAATTATCAAATACTACTGCTGTTATTCTTGCACAAAGAGTTTTAATATTAACAAGTTAAATACATAGCAGACATCAGTATCACATAAAATGAAGCATTCTAAACTTCCTCCTGAAAAATGGAGAAAAGTTTTACAGTATTTGTTTTTGGCACATCAGGATGGATCCTATAGATAGAACTCCTTTTATGGATGGAAGGTCCTTTCATCCTGCAGACTCTCCCACTAATGGAAGGAGGGGAGCTAATTCTGTCCATTCATCCTTCCTCTCTTGCTTCCAAGTTCACTTCTTGCACAGTTCCAGAGAGCCTCTCAACTATCTAGTGCAGATCTTCAGAGGTAGAATAGAAAATCGGGCAATGTTTTCACCTTTCATTAGCAAGTGCTAAGAGTTCCAGAAACAAAACTCTTCTCAAAGGGTCCAATCTGTAGGCCTTTCACCTGATTTCCAAGTATGACATAACTCTTCTTAGATTTGAACAATGATCTATCTAAGTCCAACTAACTTGTTGCTAGACAAGGCTTTGATCGTAACTCTCAATATCTTGAAGCAAAGTCCTCAGCTGACAATAATGGAGGATCTTCAGCCTTCAACATTCTAACAGTAGTCAGAACAATAAAATAATGCATCTTAGGGACAGCTTGTAGCTCTAGTGAAGCTGGCTAAACTATGAATCTTTGGGAGCTGTACCAAACAGCTCAAAGGAACAAGGTACAGCAACTTACTGGGTCTAATTAGCACCTGCATCAGAAACTGCCCAAGAACACTGTTTTAAATTCCAAAAACGAGATATAAATTATTATAATAGTGTGTTCTTTCAACAACAGTTGTGGAAAAGGCAAGCTGTAATCTCTTCCCATTAGCATTTTATAGCCCATAATGTAACATTATAAAAAGTATACATTACATTTTGTTTTGTTCACAGTTTGTCAAAGCAAAAGTCCTTCATTGAGTGCCAAACACTATTATACTCTGTCACTACAAAGACTGAGAAAATCCTGCTTCTTAAGTGTAGCTAGATTCCACACTGCCCCACTGTCAAAGGCTTAATAAAGAAGATCCACCACTCAGTTCTTATCTATATACAGATCAAGGTCTGATCTACATTATTTCACCAGTTTACATATTATCAGGTGGCAAACCAAGGATTCTCTTCTGTCTTTAAAGGCAGATTAACAGTTTTACAAGTGATATCCACTAAGTGTCAGGACTACTCCCTACTTATATACACTGTAAGTAAAGGCAGGCAATCATGTCCTCCAGATGTTTTGGATGACAATTGTTCATACTGGCTGTAACTTATGTTCTAATTCAAAACATCTGGTGGGTGTTAGGCTGCCAGCCTTTGGTATAGAGTATTTGCTGTTGCTCTTCCCTCCTCCAGTTTCCTAGGCATTCTGTTCCATTGCCAGGCCTACCTTATATCCATATGCAAGGTAGGTAATGCCAGAATGGAGCCTGTATTCATAGGACCAACAGTAACTATTAACACAAGGCCTGCACCAATGTGACTGGGGATGGAAGCCAAATTTCTGCAACCTCCATATTTTTCAAATGTCTATGAACAGAACACAGATTATATGTTTGATTCAAGATCTTATTTTCTCACGGTTCAACTGCCATTTCTATACAAAAGTTTTAGAACAAGACAAACATATACCTTTCTTCTTCCCTCCTCTTTGCGATCAAAAGCACATTGCTGCTTACACTGTTCACAAGTCTGGGGTGGCCCATACTTCTTCTCAGAGTTTGTGCAGCGTTGACATTTTGTGCCAATAAAAGCTGCAATGATGTTGCAGTACTGACAAGGCTTTGGCTGGAGAAAAAATAGTATGTTAGAAATGCTATTCTTTGTTTTACAATTTGTTGGTATTTTATTCAATAACCTAATCACGAAAAGGAAAACAGAACTATTCCTTCTATACATGGCTGCTTAGGATAGATTTCATTCAGGCATCATGGTAGCTTACGGTGGCTCTTGTATTTTACAGCTGAAACAAAACATTAGATAGCTCAGAATTTCTCCAGTTCTGTTTGGACAAAAAAGTCACATGATCTTAACTAGGCGTGGGGAACTTGCTGTCCCCCTCCTCTTCTCTCATGTGACTAGATGTGACTAGAATTGCCTGAAAGTGAATCCCTACGTAGGGCATAAAGCCCCCTGATATCAGCAGCAGAAGAAAGTGTTATACTTGCTAAAATGTTTCCACCTCATGATGCACATTTCAGACTTCACAAGATTTGGGATGCCAAACGAGACCATAGTCAGTATCATAGAAACCTGGTAAGCTATCATTTTAGCAGCCCAGTCTCAAAAGGAGATACAGATTTGAACTCACCGTTCCAAACTGCTTCACATTTTGGGCACACTTCTTGCAAATTGTGTTCGTTTTGCTAAAAAAAAAAAGACATGAAATTGACTTATCAGCTACTTTGTTACAAATAGTTTATGATGCTTATTGATAAAATAAAGAATCGAGTTTATCATTTGCGAATTAAATAGCATGAATTAAAAATCTGACCCTAAAAATGTTTCCAAAAGAGGCAACTGGGAAAAAAAAGGAATTCATTTCTAGCTCAGGAAAAAAAAGGAATTGGTCTAGTTTATTTGGTTGTGTCACAGCATGACAGCCTTACAGACATTTATGTCTAAAACGAACAAGTCAGAAAATGTGCAATTTGAACATTCTCAAATCTAAAGAAAGGTTTCATATCAGAACATCTTAACCAGCGAAATTTCTCAAACACTTGGCTAAGAATTTACTTTAGATAGAATTTCACTTAGTTACCAGAAAAATTAAAATGGAAGTGTGTCTACTGAGTAACATGAAAACTAGTGAATATATGAATTTAAGTATTCTTGATGAAAGCAGAGGCTAAACTATTCAGAACTATTTCCATCAATTTAATGCATAGGGCAAAAGAAACAGGATAAACTGTAATAATTCAAACAGCTGGTACAGCCATGGGTCTAACTGTGATTAAAAAATAGTAAGTGGGCTGCAAGATGACCAGACCTTCTTAGCAACATATACTTATTGGTAGCCTTATACCAAATCACAACATTGGTCCATTCAGTCCAGTACTGTGGATGCTAAATGGTAGCAGCTCCCCAATGTTTCTGAAAAGATGTCTTAGCTCCACCTGAACATACTAGAGCATAAACCTGGGGGCTTATACACCTACAGCATGTGCTCACTTTGCTACTGAGGTACACTGTTAACCTCTCTTCTCCAAAAATTTGACTTCACCAAAATTTAACAAGAATTAAATGTTACATCATTCAGTATTGATATTCGCAAGTGATACTCTGGTTAACCAAGAAAAACTCTGCTTAGATTGGTACCACCACCCTTATGCAGTCCACTTGAAATCTCCTAACTAAAGATGCTGAGAGTGTACATCTGTGTGTGTGTGTGTGTGTGCGTGCGTGTACAGTTAGATGTAGCTTATCACGGATTCAAATGACAAAAACACTGAAAGAAAAAAGCTGACATTCTGAACAAACATTATTTATTGGTAATATCTGTATACCAGTTGATGGAATAAAATGTAAGTGATTTACAATATAAAAAACATAGAACTTTAAAAACAATTTTAAAATACTTGGAAAAAGGACACTGAACACAGCAACTCAACATGAACTTCACTAATGAAAACTTCCCTCCCTTAAATCACCTCTAGATGTGGATGATAAAGAGATATGCTAATATATGTTGTGAACTTGAAGAAATCTATGCAGGGATGTTGGGGGACATGTGACTTAAGCAGGAATGGGCAAGGGCAGTCTTTTCTTCATTTCTTAGTGGTACAGCTGAGCTTAAATATGGTTGGTAAGCACAAGTATGACATTCCAGGGACCAACTGTTTTTCCTCCAACAACAGATGTGTACGCATAAGTGTCAAACACACAGAAGACCTACCTCTCCTGCTGAAACTCTGATCGACAGTAAGTACATTTTACAATGGGATGTGCAATGCGACATTCCTAGAAAGGAAAAAAGATGCCAGTATTATTTTATTAAATTGAAATAAATGACAATAGAAATTAATCTTATTAGCTCACAAAATGATGTTACCAAGAGGATTTGTCAAGTGGTACAATAAACAGCAAAAAATAATTTCACTTCTGTTCCAGGAAGTGGACCTTGTGAACTATGACTCAAATTTGTTTTGCTGATTCTGGGATAGCCCCCAAATCTAAATTTCATCTGTTTTAAGTCACCGTATGTGAAGCCAGTGTGTGGCTGAAATTTGATCTCATTTATAGAGCAAAACAATCCCTAACTTCTTACTATGCAGCCTATTTCACTTCATCAGAAAGTAGCCACTAGATAGCCAACAGGAATCTGGAGGATAACCAAAAATTTACAGAGACAAAAACTAAAGATAATTATTGCAAACCACATCCCAGTAACTAGTCCTGTGAATCTTACCATGAAAGCAATACATACATTTGCATCAGTCACAGTCATACTGTGATATACACTTAAATACAGGTGTGGTCATGTGGATACAACTGGAAGAGGACAAATGGAATTGTTTCTCTTTAAAATGATTAGTAGCAAGGAACTGCACACAACAGGGTGTTGTTCAAAAATTATCTTTCCAATTTAAATTACTATTAAAAACATAGGACCTCCTGTATTTTACATATCCCTGACTGAAAAGTTTTAGAGGGGAAAGAGCACTTGCATGGCATATTACTATAGTAAGTGAAATGAGGACAGCAAGCATCAAGTCTTGAAGGGTAATTGACATGCAATCAACATGTCTGCTTTTAGTCACATTGGGTAGATGACTGGATAGACAGGTGACTGTACAGGTACTCCCATTGGGTGACGGACTATAATTGTCAGATACCAGGGCAAGTCTGTTAACTGCTGAATCTACCCACTGTGAAAAAATTGTTTCAAATATGTGTGCTGTACTTTTGGATGATAGCCTTTAACATTCTAAAACACTGATATCTCACACAATCAGTATGTGACTCACATCAGATTTAACACATGATTTGGCTCAGACTAAGAGAAAATTCCTCTTTGATACTTGTTCTAATGTCGAGAAGAAGTCTGTACTAATATTTAATTTCCAAAATGCCTTTAACAGTGCACCTATCCGATGAATAACTCTTGCTGGCTGTGAAAATTCAAGTTACAGTGATTTATGATACCATAGTTCTCTAAGAAGGCATATGCCATGGGTAGACAAGTTAATGCCCTTTAGATATTTTAGAACACATCTTCAACAATTTCAGGTTACTGGACACTCTAGCTGGGGCTTAAGGAAGATGGAATTTGAAAAATCCAGAAACCTTCAAGTTGCCTTTCTCTAGAGGGCATCAGACAATGTTGTCTTTTAAAGTGTCTATCAATGAAAACTAGGCACCAACTAACATAGTTCAATGAACTATTCAAAAACCAGTCTTAACAAACTTGTGTTTGAGAACAGAACCACAAATTACAGCTGGACATGTAATTAAAAATGATATCCTTAAACCACTGCCCAACCATGTGACATCAGCACATTGACTGGCAGTGGTGGGGAGGATGTTTGGAGGCCATGGCAGTACAAACTACAAGCATGACACTGAGAGATGGAGAGAGAATTTAATTCACAGGTACCATTTGTGGTTGCAACCTCATTCAAGGCACAGCATTACCACTTAAGCTCTCACCTGCACGCAGTTGTAGCTTCCCTGACTTCCCTAATTTCCCAACAATTTTTACTTGTATTTTAGTTTTTGTCATGGTCTCGTCTGAAATAAGCTACTCTAGGATTAGGCTATTTTTAAAAGTTAAAAGCAGTATAAAAATATTGATAAAAAATTACCAACGGAGCTAGTGGGTCCTTCTAATTTTTTGAGAATGGAACTCAAGGAATCTAACTTTAGAGTAGGGATGAGCAACTGTGATAGGTCTGAAAATTAACTTTCTGACCGCAGCACACTCTAGGGATCACACAGCCAGCCAAAACTATGAAGTGTCTGGAAGTTCACTTCCAGTTGTAAAAAACTGGCTTTTTGAGGGGAAAAAGGCTAAACAGTGTGCAGAGCCCTGCTACCTATTTTAGAATGAACTGACATGCCTGTGGGTCTTCCAAAAGAAATGACTCTATTTTTCTTCGGCCAGAAAAAGGGCAGTCCAGTGAGTCTGAAGGGTGATGAGGCCACAAAAGCCTTCTGGGAACTTCTGGACCCCCCCCCGTCCACGCCTGCTTTACAGAAAATAAACGAAGCAGCTATGTGGGCTGCAAATAAAAACAAACCCCAGGGAGGAACTGCTAACCGTAGGACCACTGAAGTGTTACAAAAGTGGCACAAGCTTCGTTCTTTCCCTTATTTCTTAATTTCAGTGCCATCATGCGTAGCAAAGGGTTCTGGAAAACGGGAAAGCTTTGAACCACGCGTCTCTTCAGCAGTCCTAAGTGAATATATTATCTCGGCTCTCGTTTTAAGTTTAGAGTAGACACGTCTCCAATGGCATCGCACTGCCAAGCACCCAAAGGAGTTCTGCCCCTGCTCGAAACGCTAGGCCAAATCCTTCGCTTCCTTCCTTTCTTTTGGAACCAATTTTCACTCCTCTGGCCGGACGAAGTCAG
Organism: Iguana delicatissima; assembly: GCA_948472985.1. NCBI lineage: Eukaryota > Metazoa > Chordata > Lepidosauria > Squamata > Iguanidae > Iguana > Iguana delicatissima. The sequence continues at coordinate 221,268 of CAOKZL010001025.1, forward strand.
GCAGCCTCTCCGAAACCTCCAACCGGCTCCATCCTTTCGACACTCCTCCTCCCGACGAGGCGCCGGATATCCTCTCCCTGCTCGCCCAGAGCTTCCACATAACCACCCCTCCCTTTGCCCGAAACGGCCACCTCCCTTCGGGCCGCCCCAACGCGCTCGCCCTTCCCCGTCGATCCCTTCCTTTTTCCTTCCACTCCCTTCAGCTTGTGACATCCTCTGCCCTCCCCCGGTTGGTTTCCGTGAGGGAGAGCCACGGCACCTTGCAGAGCTGTTGTCCTTGGGAGAGCTCCTCGAAAGGATAGCGCTGGTTGCACTTGGTACAAGCGTAGAGAGCCGGAGCCGGCCCGGATCCAGAGCCAACCAGCGTCGTCGTCGCTGCCGCCGCCGCCACTGCCGCCGCCGCCGCCACGACCGCCGCCCCGGAGGCCCCGGATGTTGCCGCCATCCGCCTTCCTCTCAGCCCAGGAGCCGCGGCCGACCACTGCGGGAGAGAGAAGCCGCCGCCGCCACCGCAGGCAGGCGGGCCGCCTGAGGCGAAGCGGGGGAGTCCTCACAGGCACGAACCACGGTCCCTCTCCTCAGACAGCCGCTTCCTTCCTCGCCGCCGTGTCCTTTTCCTCCTCCGCCGCCGCCGCCTGACTAGTAGTAGGCCGCTTTTCCTTCTCCCGGCTCGGCATCCGCGTCAAGGCCCTCTTTCTCCCCCTCCTCCTCCTCCTCCTCCTCCTCCTCTCCCTGTTTCTTTCTCCTCACACAAACAGAGGGAGAGCGCGAGCGAGGGAACGAATGAACAGAGCGCGAGCCTCCTCGGCCCCGCCCCTCAACCAATCAGGGCTTCACTGGGAAGGTTTTCTTCAAACCACGCCGCCCAATAGGCGGGCCGTGAGCGACACATACGCCTCCGCCGCTCGCGTCACACGCAGACAGCCCCAACCAAAAAGGTGGAAAACGATCGGCGGTCCGCCATTGGCCCAGCGTCGAGACCTCTATAAGTTTGAGTAATATCACGGCGGGGGGGGGATGACGCCACACGTTTGCATCATCTGCGGCTGCGCAGAACTGAGACTAATACGATCCGCCCTTCCCTTAGCCATAAACTCCACAATAAATGTATTGGCGTCAGAACCTCGCTAGACTTTGATTGGATCATTGTTAAGACCCGAGAGGATGCAGGCAATAAGAATCTGCCGTTGGCTGATGGTTTCTTCGTCCTTTCAGCGTTGCATCCCTATTGGTCGCTCCTCCTATCAATCATTTCATGGTTCTGTGACGTAAGCTCGTCCTAAAAGGCTACAGGCGAGGGGCGGGAACTGTGGGCTGGTCGGGACACGGTTGGCCAGGTGCTGTGTCACTCAACAGAGCTACCTTATTGTCACCGCTGAGGTGTTTGTGGGACAGCTGGAAGAAGGGAGGGGGAGCGGGGGTGGCGACAGTCTCTGCCTCTCTCTGGCCGCCTCTGTCCTTAAAGGGACACGCACCCTTTGCGGCCGCCCTTTTACGACATGGCGGTGGCGGGGGACCCGGAACATTCGGTGAGCCTGAGGGGAAGGAGGAGGAGGAGGAGGGGGAATATTGGGGAGAAGGCTCCTGAGGCCGTGCTTTGGCTACTTAAAAGCCCGTGGTCTCCATTGTGGGCGGAGGAGGTGGTATTACGGGTTGGATGCGGCTCCTGAGTGGTAAGAAGGAAAGGCGCTCTTCACATGCTCAGAGGCGTGCTTTGCATTAGGTGGGTTTTCGCGATTCCCAGCGCTGGTGCTGAAAATAGGTACCTGGAACGCAGATGTTTAATGAACCTAGGATCCAGGTAAGCTGTGGGCTCCTCGAAACAGAAAGAGATTGGAGTCAAGTTGCCACCTTTTCCATCAGACTCCATTAGTCTGGATGGCTGCCTTGTAAAACTGATGGTAGTTTTTCAAGGGCCTTTTCCGCACTACACTCCTATAGCGCGATGATTCCACTTTCAACATCCTATGGAATCCTGGGGTTTGCAAACCCCAGGATTCCATAGGATGTTGAAAGTGGAATCATCGCGCTATAAGAGTGTAGTGCGGAAAAGGCCAAGGTTTGAGGGTTTTTCTCCCCCCGACTTTTCGCGCGTTTCGCTTAGATCTCTTTTTAATTAGGGAGGTGGCAGTGATGGAATAGCGACTTCCTGCGTGGGAAGTCTGAACTGTACCGGGGAGTGTAGTTTCCCACCTTCCCCTGCAACAACAGCCTTGCTTCTTATTTATCTCTCCTTATGGATCGATGCAATAAATAGAGATGCATGGTTGTACACTAACTGTCAACCCCCCCCGAAACAATCACAAAAAATCTTAGAACAATATAGTAGTCAAAGGGAACTTCTTAGTTTTGTTATTTTAGTTGCATTTTATCTTTTTTATTCAACATCGCTGAGCTCCTTTCTTTTTTTCTTTTTTTAGAAAGCTGGCACAAAAAAGATCAACAAGTAAACTGGATATAGACCCACCAAACATTACTTTAGTCTGGTTGCTATTTGTCAGCTTCATCTTCCTCACTAAGTTGTGAGGATTAATGATAGAAAGGGAGGAATCTAAGTCTTTATGTCCGGGGACAGTGACTGTGGCCATCCAGATGTGGTTGGACTATAACTCCCACTAGCCTTATTTTACTTTACTTATTTGATTTATGTCCTGCTTTTCCTCCAATATGGAACCCTTCTTTTTCCAATATGGGTGGCTAGCCAGAATGGGACATCTAGGGGACCACATTTGCTCCATTCCTGGTTTAAGGACTTCAGAGCAATATCTTCAAGCTTATCCCATCCTATCCTTGCAATAGTCTTATGAGGTAGGTTGGGATTCCATTTTCTATTAGATGAAATCTCTGAATTGTCTTCAGCACCAGCCCAATGCATGGTGCATTATAATAATCGAGTTAACAGTAGGTCAGGATTAGGGAACATATGGAATATTTATTGGACTGTAGCTCCCATCATCCATCACTTTTGACCATATTGGTTCAGGCCAGTGAGAATTTTGAGAGCCAACACGATGTAGTGGTTTGAGCAGCTTAGGCTGTGACTTTGGAGATCAGGGTTCAAATCCTTGTTCAGCCATGGAAACCCATTGGGTATCTTGAGCAAGTCACACTCTCTCAGTGGAAGGCAGAGGAACCCCCCTGCCACTGAACAAATCTGACCAAGAAGCCCCTAGGATAGGTTTGCTTTTGGGTTGTCTTTAAAAAATGAGTGGTCATATATATCTAGTCTGGACAAAAAAGAGAAATTTTCCAGGACTGGAGAACCAATAGTCTTCCAGTTATTGCTGGACCCCTGCTCCTCTTAGGCCCAGCCAGCATGGCCAGCAGCCAGGAATGATAGTGTTTGTAATTCAATAAAATCGAGAGAGCAACAGTTTCTCCTCACCTCCGCTTAGACCAGAGCTTTCCAAACTTTTCATGTTGGTGACACACTTTTTAGACATGCATCATTTCACGACACAGTAATTCAGTTTTACTAGCAAACCGGAGGTTAAACTAATCCCTTATAAGAGACACAGGCACATACATAAATTGTAATAACAAAATGTATGGAGACACAATAGATCTGATGAAAACCTTTCATATATTTTTAAAAATATATCATTTATAAATAATATACATTTCCAATATTGTAAATGACACACCTACACACTTCAGGCAACACACTAACGTGTGGTGGCACACCATTTGGAAAGCCATGCCTTAGACCAGTGGTTCTCAACCTGTGGGTCCCCAGATGTTCGTGGACTTCAGCTCCCAGAAGCCCTGAGCATTGACCATAGTGGCTTGGGCTTCTGGGAGCTGAAGCCCACGAACATCTGGGGACCCACAGGTTGAGAACCACTGCCTTAGACTAACAAAAGTAATCCTATATAGGCTTTTGGGGTGAGTTCAGTGGAATTTACTGCCATGTATCTGTATATAATTGGATGCTTCCAATCAACCTTAATTAAATGCTGTGGTATATATGTAGTTCTAAAAGTTTCCAATGAAGTTTCCCTAGCATTTGTGAAGGGAGAGGTGCAGTTGGAAAATGCCCTGTGCCCTCATCTCCTGATGCTTCATTCTCTCCAGGCTTTTCAAGGGCTCACATGAATGGTTCAGAAGAGTAAATTATTCTTAGTCTACACTACTCCCTAATTTCTCCATCTCAGAACAACTCTAGGTATTCTGGGACAGTAATTTGATTATAATGTTGCATAGAAACCAGCTGAGTAACATACTTAAAACCAAGCATTGATTACTCCCATTGATGTGTGTGTGCAGCAGCCCACAAAAGAGATATGTGCTACCCCATGCTGATACAGCCTAAGCCATTCATTGAAAGTATGTGGGAGGAAGGTAAAGGCAGGAGCTGCTGACTGCTACAACAAAGGCTGCTTCATGTCAGTCCAGCTTTTAATTTTGCTTGCATTGACTTTCCAGTCACGTTTATATTTTTTTGGTTGTTAACCATAGGTCAAGTTGACTTTGGCTTATGGTGACTGGGAATGAAAAACCTCTTAAGCCCACCTTATCATCAACAGCCCTGCTCAGGTCCTGAAGACTCAGGGCCATGGCCTCCTTGATAGAGTCTATCCCATCTGTAATGTGGTCTTCCTGCAATGTGGTCTTCCTCTTTTCAAACTACCTTCTATTTTACCAAACATTGTTGTCTTTTCTAGTGAATCGTGTCTTCCCATGATATGGTCATAGTGCGACAGCCTTTTTGCTTCTAGTGAGAATTCAGGCTTGCTGTGTTCTATGATCCATTCATTTGTCTTTTTAGCAGTCCAGGGTAACCATAGAACTTTTCTCCAGCACCACATTTCAAAGGAGTTGATTTTCTTCCTATCATCTTGCTTCACTGTCCAGCTTTCAGGGCCATACACAGAAATTGGAAATATGGTGGCATGGACAATCTTAACTATAGTATTCAGTGATACATTTTAACACTTCAGGATCTTCTCTAGTTCCTTCATAGCTGCCCTTCTGAGTCTTAGTCTTCTGATTCCTTGAATGTAGATTCCATTCTGATTAATTTCATTGAATTTTGGTAAGAAAAAAACCTCATAGGATCATTTAGTTACCTGTTTATCCACACGTACATTTCATGTGTGGTTAGAAAGAAGAATCCCTAGCTTGATCACCTATAGTACGTCTTTGCTTATCAAGGGCAACCAGACTAGTCATGGTCTATACACATGCTTATAAGAAAATTGGAGTTGTTAACACACTTTTAGCTAGATTTTTTTTTAGGATTGTAGCCTAAGTGAAATAGAGATGTCAGATTGTAGTAGTGTAAAAATTTAGGAAGTTCCTTTTTTGGAATATAACTCTTAAAATGCCCCATGTTGGTTGGAAAATTCTGGGAGTTGTCATCCAAAAAGTTGGTTTTCCAAGCTCTAAAATGGGCTGAGTTTGCCTCTTTCTTCATGGTGTTTTTGTTCCACCTGTGTACTCAAGTGGGATGCATATAGTTGGTTTATTTATTAACACATTTATTTTCTGCTTTTGTTCTGAAGAGCTCTAAGCATCACACATCTTCCTTAATCTTCTCAAAAGTCTTGAGGTAAATAGAGCTGAGAGATAGTCAGGGTCACCCAGTAAACTGCATAAGTCAGCAGGGATTTAACCTTAACTCTCCTAAGTCATAGTCTGCTCTTGGATTAAAAGTAAGAACACTTAAGAACAGAGTAGAGTGCTGCAGAACATGTAGCGTTGCACTGGCCATTTGCTATAGGCTTCATGTGAGGGCTACTTTATTGCTTATTGCAGGATTTAGCAAGAATTTGGAGGGAAAAAAAGTACTCTTTATAGACTATAATCCTCAGGCAACAAAGTCAACTGTCACACTAGTTGGGAACTATGCGATTTGTAGTCCAAAAGTAACTTCTCTAAATTCCAGTTTAGCATTGTGAGGATAAGTCCATATGAAATTTGACCTCACGTAATCTCTTCTCTGCTGTAGCTAAGAAGAGGAATTGTGGCTATTTATTTTCCTCTTTAGAGTAGCTATGTCTTTTCCTGATGTCTGAAACTCAGCAAACTTCAGTTTGTTTCTTATTGTGGTTAACTGAAACAAACCATGGTTTATGAAGCTGATTTGGTTTAATAAATCATGGTTAAGATCAGTCACAGTTTATAACTGATATATAGTAAGATAGTAATGGACTGTGTTTGGGGTGACAAATTGAAACTGAATCCAGACAAAGTAGTGCTCCTAGTCAGTGGATCTGGCTTGGGAATTCTTTTGTTGTTAACTGCCAGCAAGTTGACTTTGACTTATGGTGACATTATGAATGAGAAACGTCTAAGTCACCCTATCATCAACAACACTCTCAGGTCCTACAGATTCAGGGTCATAGCTTCCTTGATTGAGTCTATCTATCTGTTGTGCAAATCTTCCTTTTTTCTTAATGTCATCTAACTTACCAAGCATTATTGTCTTTTCTAGTGAGTCATGTCTTCTCATGATATGTCCAAAGTATGATAGTTTCAGTCATCTTGTCTTTTAGGCAGAGTTCAAGCTTGATTTGCTCTAGGATCCATTTCTTTGTCCTTTTAGCGGTCCACAGTATCTGTTGAACTCTCCAGCACCACATTTCATATGAGTCAATTTTCTTTCTATAAGCTTTCTTCACTGTCCAGCTTTCACAAGCATACATAAATATTGGAAATATGATCAAATGGACCATCCTAACTTCAATGATATTCAATGATATATCTTGACACTTCAGGATCTTGTCTAGTTCTTTCATAGCTGCCCTTCTTAAATCCTAGTCTTCTGATTTCTTGACTGGAGACTCAATTCTCATTAATGATTAATCCAAAGTATGGAAAATCTTTAACTATTTTAATGTCTTCATCGTCTGCTTTAAAGTTATGTAAAATTATGTAAATTTAAAGTTATGTAAATCTGTTGTAATTTTCGTTTTCTTAATGTTCAGCTGTAAACCTGCCTTTACATTTTCTTCCTTGACATTCCTCAGTAATTGTTCCAAGCCTTTGCCATTTTCTGCTAGTAGTATGGTGTCATTAGCATATCTTAAACAGTTGTTCCTTCCTCCAATTTTCATATCTCCTTCCTCTAAGTCTAATTCTGCTTTATGTATGATATGTTTAGCATACAAGTTAAACAGACAGGGTGATAAAATACACCCTTGCCTAACCCCTTTGCCAATTCAAAACCATTTCATTCCTTCATATTCTGTCCTGATGGTAGACTGTTCTCCTGAGTACAGGTTATACACATCAGAACAGTAAAATATTATGGCACACCTTTTTTGTTTAAGAGTGATCCATAGTTTTTCGTGGTCTACATAATGAAAGGCGTTGCTATAATCTATAAAGCACAGGCTAATTTTCTTCTGAAATTCTTTAGTGCACTCCATTATCCAACATATGTTTGCAATATGATCCCTGGTGCCTCTTCCTTTCCTGAACCCAGCTTGGACACCTGGCATTTCTTGCTTCTTATATGGTAAAAGTCTTCGTTGTAGAGTTTTGAGCATTACTTTCCTTGCATCGGAGATTAATGCAATGGTCTTGTGGATGAGATGCCACTTCTTTTGAAAACATAGGTTTGTACTACTTCTGGATCCTGCCTTCACCTTGGATTCCCATTTCCAGTTGTAGCTACAAATGTCTTGTGCCCATTTCTGGAGAATGAAAATCTGGCTAGAATGACACAAAACATAATTTCATGATCTCTAGAATTTTGCAGTACTGTCTATGTTGAAAGGCATTTGGGAATGTCTCTTGGGCTCCTAAAAGTAAAGGCAAGGTGTAAATGTTACAAATAATTTTTTTTAAAAAATCCATTAAACTGTGATTAATAAAAAAAAAGAAGTGGACACTTCTGATCTCTTTGTGGGAGTGTCAGAGGAGGAGAAACTGCCAGCTCATTCTCCCAGTGCCAAACCATTACTCAGAGATATGTTTAAACACAAAATTGTTTTTTCAGCAGATGAAGTTTCTATCTCCGTGTGGAAATTGTGTAGCAATATATGTGTGCTTGTTCAAATAATTATATTTTTATTTTGATAATGAATGCTAATAATCATTATTCTAAACACACCCAATCTCGTATGATTTCAGAAGCTAAACTGAGTGAGGCCTCTTTAGCACTTGAATGGGAGACCATCAGAGAATAGCAAGGATCACTAGGTAGGGCTAGAAAAGAATCCTGCTTCAAAACCTAGATAAATTTTTCTACTTAGAGTTGTCAGTACTGGGCTAGTTGCCCCAAATGTCTGACTCAGTATAAGGCAGTTTCGTGTCTTGCTATGATGATTCGGGATGAGATCATCCAGCAAGCATTTTAGCTGAGCAGTGGTTCAGACTTGTACCTGCAATTCTAAATGCAAGTTGAGGGTGTAACCTTATTGAACACATAGTGGGGCACAGCTTCCAATTCAGCTTCATGGGACAGCATTGCAAGTCTTGTAAATGTTGATAGCGTTGTTGCTTTCATTATTCTAATCATTGCTATGATACGTCTTTCAGGTAATAAAGAGAAGCTTCCTCTTTCCCAGCTACATCTGTATTTGCTCCTTTTGACCCCCATAAATGGTGATGTTACAAACAGAAGAATGTCTGTTATTCCCATGAGGTTTCAAACCACCTTTAACTGGTGCATAAGATTCTCTCCCCGCTCTTCCGAGTTAATCCTCACTACAGTCCTGTGAAGTAGATCATGGTGACCAATAGCAAATGGCCTAAGGTCAGTTAGTGAGCTTTATGTCAGAAGAGGAACTTGAATATAAGTTTCTTGGACTAAACATATATTTTGACCGCTGTGCCGAATTGCCTTTGTGCTTTCTGTTGCTTCCAAGGGCCGTTGGGTTAACAGTTTGTCCTTTTGAGTCAGAGCTGGAAGAGAACCAGTCACCTTCCAGATATTCTTCCACTCCAGCTCCCATCAAACCCAGACAGTGTAGTTAATGGACAGGAAGTTGTAGTTCTGCAGCACCTGGAGTACTATAGGTTCTCTGTCCTTGTTTTAAGCCCATATTTCTTTAGGAATGGCTTCTTTAATCCTCTTTTCATTGCCCTGTGAAAACTTCATTCTCTTTCCTCTTGAAAGTCAAAGTAGGAGAGCCATTCTCTGTGTCTTTTGGAGAAGGACAATAATCATTTTTGACTTACTTTCAGGGCAGTCTTCGTGTAAGTCACAGATCTGCGTCATTCACAGATGGGATTTCGGCAGCTTCGTTTGCAGAGTACCCAAGGCACAAACCTTTCATTAACACCGATTTGAGACGATCCCCTGTTAAACCAGTAACTGCCTATCCAGAGAGTAACAGCAAAGGTAGGGTTGTGATCCAGAGAAAGTGAGATTGCCTGGGGGTCAACTTTGGTTGGTAAATCAGTCTGCAAAGCTTGTAATGCAAAGCTAGCATGAAGGTACTATAATGTTTTAAATTACTTTTTGATTGCTGAATTGATCACAACTCATTTGTACATGTTTTAAAAATCAGTTACCTTTTTTAAAAAAAAGAACTTGGATGCTTCCAAATGAAATTTTATTGTGTAATTTCCTTGTGCCAAATAGGATTCAGTGGGGGTCCAGGTAATGTAATAACTTGTAATTAATTTACTTTGTAAGCCACCTTGAGTCCCAATCTTCGAGGAAAGGTGAAGGATAAGTAAAGCTAATATTAGTAGCAGTAATAATTACTATGATAATAAGGGTACTTGATGAGGGAAAGATGAAACAGCTATGCAATGTCTTTTCACTGGTAGTGCTAGGAGATCTCAGTTTGGGACCACCCTTACCTATTTACTTTCCAGTCTCTCCTCCCCATATCTTTAGAGCCAAGCCATTAACTGTAGAACCTCCTGTCTGTGGCTTGATAGATCATTTTGAGCAGTAACCTTAGGTTCTTTATTTTCATGTCAGCAGGGCCTGCTCTGTCTGCTCCTCCCATCTAAAGTCATTCAAGTAGAAAAAGATTCCTGTCAGGAGTGCTTTGACTGTGCATTCTTGCATGGCAGGGAGTTGGACTGGATGGCCCTGGTAGTCTCTTTCTAACGCTGTGATGCTAAGTGAGAAGCAAGGCTGTCTCTTCAGAGGCTCCCTCTGTGGAATTATTTGCTGTGAAAGGGTCACCTGGTCAGGTTGTTCATAATTCTTCAGGAGAACAATAGGGAGCAGTTAATTCAGATTCTTGCGTTACCCAGTTCAGCTCATTGAGCCTGCACCTGATGTCACTGCTGCGTGACCAAACTTACTATAGCAATTGGAAACCCATCACAGTGTCTCTTTAGAGCAAGGGTAGGCCACTTTGCAGGGGTCAGGGGCTGTTTTCCACCCACTCTGTGGTCTGCAGAGGTGCATTTTGGCGTGCCTGAAGTGATGTGACATCTCTTCCAGCTCCATTTTGACTGAATTTTGGGTGATGTTTTTAGATTTATTTTGTGTTTTTGGGAGCTTTGAAGGACTAAGGGAAGTAAGCTGCTTTGGTATGGGCACATTTTGGGCTGAGAAATCACCCCAAAATCAGCCTGAAATGTTTTCTTTAAACATGTTTAGTTTTGGAGTGCTTCAGGAGCTGCACTTGGGGGGTCCCAAGGGCTGCACATTGCCTATCCCTGCTTTAGAGCAAGATGCACAGGGAGCCTTTTAGTGCTGCATCTCACCTGACCGGACTACAAGAGAGTCTATAGATCTCTCCCTCCCTCACTTCCCTATGTTTCCCAGTCCCAGCTTGATGTAATGCAGACTGTCTACAAGGGTTGATTAGTTAGGGCTGGAAACCAGCGGAATTGAACTGGAAAGCATCCAAGGGTGTGTGTGTCTGTCCCTTGTGCATGGTTGGACTTGCCTGGACTTTTTTCATATTTTACCCCAAGGATAGGAAACCAGTGCTCCTCTGGATGTTGATGGACTGCAATGTTCATCAGTTGCAGGCAGCACAGCCAATGGTGAGGGATTATGGGAGGTGCAGTTCAACAAACATGAGGAGGCCCACATCTTCCCCATCTTTGCTTTACCTTTTTTCTCAGACTTGACACCTTGACACCTTTCGCTAGTTTTTCTTAGCTTCAGATTGGGAATACTGAAAGCATAGGTCCCCTCATTGGGGAGCACTTTGCACCTCTAAGATGTGTTTCTGTCTTGGAATCCAAACAGTGTTCCTTTTTGGAATGGCTACTGATAACCTAATTAAAAGGATTATGTTGGCAAGGTGCTCTTTTGGATTTTGCACTGAAGAGCCTGTCTGCTAGTAATTAATGGAGTGGCCTTCCTTGGAGCTATGGTACGTGTTAGAGCATGAGTTATGAACCTATGCTTTTGTTCTAGCCTTTTAGTTTCCTCCCTGAAACTAGAGATTCTGTTTGCTAACATCTGTTATATGGACATCTTTTTCTACCATTTGTGCTATGTGGCAGGAGTAGGCAACTATGCTGGGGTCGGTGGCCAATTCCCCCTAGACCTTCCCCTGCATAGCCCCCTACTCCCAAGTTCAATTACCTCTGTTTTCTTCTAAAGCCCTTATCAAAATAATGACAGGAAGTGATGCAGTGTCACTTCTTGTTTCCATTTTGAGAAGGACTGCTGAGGAAAATGAAGGTATTTGAGAGTATTACGGCCTTCTACAATGCTTGGTGGCAGTGGGGTGGGATAATTTGTGCATTGGGGAGGTTTTTCTGCATGGTTTTGGGGCAAAAAACACCTGAAAATCCAGCCATTTTTTTAAAATTGGAGGGTAGGGACTTTGGTGGAGGCCTTAAGGAGCTACAGAAGTGCAGTCCAGGCTGCCATATGTTGGCCTCTGCTGTATGGTGAACACTACAGCCACCCTGTAAAGACACTGTTGCTGGCGTTAAAGTAGTTCTGGTAGACCAAAATAATTCCAAAGGGAAATAAGAGGAAGAGATCTGAGTTACTATTCCTTAAGGAAGTACCAGTCTGTCATCAAAGGTTAGAGGTAGAATAACAGATTCTGCCTTCTGTAGACAGAAAGGGGCTATTGCCTCTCAGTTTTGCCCTATCCTACAGTCTACTTCATTGAATAAGGTGTCTTCAACCCACAGAGGGGCTGTCATTGTTAGGATGGGGTGGTGGGGAAGTGCTTTTCACTCAGCCGAATTGCACATGCCTAAATCTGGAATCCACCCCATTCTTATCAGTGTTTGTACCTTGAGGCTGTCCAGGGCTGATTGTGCAGATGGCAAAGTAGGTACAAACCACAGTGGACCAAAAGTCTGTCAGAGTTGCGGACCCAACTGTGTTGCCTATGTTTCTACCCTTTGCGGTAGTAATAGTAGTACTTGTTTTTGACATCCATTGGGAAGGAATTAATTTCAAAGAAAATAATAATGATGTACAATGGTCTGCATTATAAAATACTAAAGATTTTTTAGCCAGTCTGCCTTTACTACAAGAGAATAGGACTGGGGCCAAAGTGAAAGAAAGGAAGCCATAGGTGAGCAAAGTGGGAGCAAGTGAGAGGAAGGAACAATTAAGGCAGGCAACCAGCAGTAGAAAAACCACAAGTGAAATGCAGATCCTCTAGCAACAGTGGCAGGAACTGGAAACAGAGATTTGGAATAAATCAGTCACTCAAAGCAGAGCCTCCAGCTCTACGTCCTGTGTGAGCATCTCTTCCAGTTCTTTGCCATAGAGTCATAGAGTTGAAAGGGGTCTCACTGGCATTCTAGTCCAACCTCCTGCTCCATGCAGAATTTCCAGCTAGAGTATCCCTATCAGGTAGCTGTTCAGATTCTTTTTGAAGACAGCCAGAGAAGGGGATCTCACCATTTTTCTAGGCAACCAACTCCTGTGGCTCCAAGTGCAGCTTTGAAATATCATCTGGCTGGCCCAGATTGGCCACCAAGGGGCATATAATCCAGGGATAGGTTGGCCTCTGAATTCAAAGAGAAGTCATGAAGGAAATGGGCGGTGGGGGGAGACCACTGGTTGTGACTGGCAGTAACTGAATGTGCCTTTTCCACAGAGAATTGAGGGAACTTGAACAAGTAAGCTTCTAGGCCTAAAAAAAATATTTTCATCATGGCCCAAACCTGATCTCAGTGGCCCTGAGGCTGTTTTCATAGGTGTTGAAAGATCCACAGAAAACACTTGTGTGCTTTTATTTATCACATGTACATTCTGTATTTGCTCTAAGGAGCTCTGAACATCCTGTTCTGTCTTTTCAACCAGCTCAGTGAAAGTAGCATATGGCCCAGAGAAACCTTAGTTGCCTAAGACTACCGAGTAAATTTCATAGCTAAACAGTCTTTGAATTCAGCTGTCCCCAAACTAAACTCTACAATCTTTCAGCTTCATTAGACCAGCTCATTGATAGACATGTCTAATTGTGTTTGCTTTTGTGCTTTCTCATTAGCGATATTCTCAGCTCTGAAGAACCTGCAGGAGAAAATACGACGGTTAGAGCTGGAAAGGATTCAAGCAGAGGAGAGTGTGAAAAACCTGACCAGGGAAACTTCAGACTATAAGAAAGTGCTAAGTGAGCAGCTAAAAGAACGAGAACATTCTAAATTAGAAGTATCCAAAAAAAATGAAGGTAGGTTGATGTGTCTCCTTGATTCAGCTCCAAAGTGATATCCATAGGGTTGTTTGTGTGAGTATCTAAAGATGGGTGTGTGTGTGAATTCTCTTGGGTTCTCATTTTAATGTAAACTTGCCTATTTTCTATTTCCCAAATCAGTATGTGAACCAAAATATACACACTTTTCTCAGTTTTGCAGTGCACTTCTAAAATGAAAGATTGCATACAAAATGATTCCATCAAGGCACTGTGTACACAGAAGTGTATGTATGTATGAGTGAAAATAGTGTTATTTTGTGGGAAATGGCTTACAAAAATGCTCATACTGGCAAAAGTGGTCTGGTTAACCTCTGGAATGTAGATATAGCTTGCTGGCTGCCAGAGTCATTCCGGAGCATCCGCCTCCACTGAACAGAGCCAAACAAGCTATCTGGGCTTGTTACAGAGCTAAAGGTGATGAAACAGATGGGATGCTGGCTAGAACAGCATTGGCAGAAAATGTGGAATGAGTTCTGAGCAACATGGGATTGAGCAACCCTTCTGAAACCCTCTTCATGGCGATGATGATGAAGGCCTTGTTCTTTTCTGTCTCCATTGTGCTTGTACCCAAACTAGGTCTTTTAGGTGTTCAAAGGCCTATTGTTTTCTAACTCAGAAGAAAATATTGACTCTGCAGTAGCCTCTTGTGAGAATTTTCCAGCATGCTTTCCAGGAAAAAATATGCTTGGATCCCTTATGCCATAACTGGTCCAGGTCCAGCTGGTGTAACTTTGCCAATCCCTTTTTGGGGAAGCAACCCTTTTTTGCAGTCCAAAAAAGTAAAATTTCCAAACTCTGGTTATTAGCAGCAGCAGAAGAGCAATCTGAGCTGCATCAGGTTTTTAGGCCAAGGGACAAGGTTTAAGATTAGTGAAGATCATTACCCCAGAGCTGCTAATGGCAGTTGACAAGACAGTTATTGCTTTCCACTGCCCAAGTGATGGCTGATCAGTCAGTCATTGTGAAAAAGGAAGCAGAACCCTCTCCAGTATTGTGATCTGTGGGATATCCAACTGTGATTTAGTGCCCGTGAAGCCCATCCAGTATTCCCGTGTTGGTGCACTTTGGAGGGGAAGATTGATAGGAAGTCTCAGGGAAGCTCACCTACTATTTTCCTATTGAGTTCCTAGTAAGCCTCTGATGAACCTGAGATAGGGGTGGGGAAGAGGTCTCTGTTTAAAAATCACTGTGGTGGAAAACAAATATTAGGGACATTGCAAGAATTCTGTTTGGGACCAGCAGTTTTCTTCTTCTTTAGCAGATGTGGGGGACCTTTGGCCCTCTAGATGTTTGGAATTGCAGCTCCCACAATGCTTGTGTGTTGGTTGTGCTGGCTGGGGCTTCTAGAGTTTGAAGTCCAAACATCTAGGCGACTAAGGATTCTCTTGTTCCTGCAGTATTGATAGCCTCATGGAACTAGAACACAGAGTCTGGTTCCAGAACGGGCACTGTCACCATCATATCCAATTGTTCTTGCTTGCATGGAACTGACAGACACTCCACAGGGCTGTCTTAATGAACGAAGAAGAGATGATACATAAGGCTGTGCTTAGCAGATGCTCTATAGGTTCTCTTGTTCTTCACTGAGATACAGTGGTAGCTGGTTACAATATCTCACCCTAGAGTTTTACATAACATCTAGCTGCTGCATGTATGTGTGTCATTTCTGGTCTTTGGCATATCCTTTAGTGTTTGGTTGGGTTTCTATCAAGAGTTTTCTCTCCTGTCTGTTGGGCTTTCTGGGATTTTGAAGAGGTCATTCTGTGTCTTGGACAGAATCCTGTTGGGTGTGCTTCTTCCAGGGTCATGTGGTAGTGGCAAGAGAAACCAGACAGAATGTGATGGATCTACGCCGCCTACATTCTGCATATACCATGGACTGGCAAAGAAACAATAGTTCTTCTTCGTGGTTTCTGTGCCTCACACAAGGGGAATCTTTGCACATGCGCAGTAGCTTTTTGGAAAGTTCCAGAGCTGAGCAGCTTGGCGGGAACCCCTCCCCCATCCGGTACTGAGCATGCTCAGTCCCGCCAAGCTAAAATGACTAGATTGAGGCTATCATAATTTGAGCATGTCATGTGATAACATGACTCGTTGAAAAAGAGAACAATACTCCATAAATTAGAAGACAATAGAAAAAGAGGAAAACTACATTACAGGTGGATTGATTCAATCAACAAAGCCACAGCCCTCAGTTTGCAAGACATGAACAAGGCTGTTGATTGCCAGGGCTTTTGAGAGTTTTTCATTCATGAGGTCACCAGATGTTGAAGCTAACTTCATGGCAAATAACAAAAGCAACCAAGGAAGTAACCTATTTCTCCAAAGCTGTTACTTACTTCCTGGTTGCTAATACCTGTGGCCTTTTTGCTCCTGCCTCCACCACTCATTGCTGGGATGATTAAGAAAGTGTTGTACACCATAGGATTTCAGATCCAGTGTTTAATCTGAATAGCTGTCACCACACTATCTCTGTATTGGGTCTCCAGTATGACCCACTCCATTTAGAGAGAAGAGAGATTTGCTGCAGCTAATCCATCTGGTGTGACTAGGACTTCTCTATAATGAAAGCTAACCTTCTTTTCACTGCTCCTCCTTCAGAGTTGGCAGCACAGCTGGCAGGTGCTGAGACGCGGTGTAGCCTTTTGGAGAAGCAGCTGGAATATATGAAGCAGATGATAGCACAGGCAGAACATGAGAAGACCACCGTCTTGGAGAAGCAGGTACTTTGGGCTTTAGTGTAATTGCTGTTACACTAGATATGATACACTCAAAGCCTAGATAAGTACCCTTTTTGGATCGTCCATGCTGGCTGATCCTTTGAGTTGCAATCCACTCTTCCAAGTTCTGGCACACTCGTAACATAATGATCTAGTTCACGTTGGTAAGTCCTATAGATGCTGCTGCCAGGAATGGCTTATTTCTTTTACTTTAACTGTGGAATTTGTAGCTTGTTGTTAACTGCTCTCAAGACTACTTCAACCTGTGGTGACCCTATAGAGACCTCCAGGTACCCCTATCATCAGCAGCCCTGCTTAGGTTTTGCAGACTCAGGGATGTGGCTACCTTGAATGAGTCTATCCATCTGTACTACAGTCTTCCTCTTTTTCTGCTGCCTTCTACCTTACCAAGCTTTATTGTCTTTTCTAGCGAGTCATGTCTTCTCATGATATGTCCAAAGTATGACAGTCTCAGTTTAGTCATCTTGTCTTTTAGGGAATGTTCAGGCTTGAGGGCCCATTTCTTTGTCTTGTTAGCAGTCCATGGTGCTATAGAACTCTTCTCCAGCACAACATTTCAAATAAGTTGGTATTCTTCCTATCAGCTTTCTTTGCTGTCCAGTTTTGACAACTGTATACAGAAATTGGAAATCCTGGACAATTCTGACTTTAGTATTCACAGAATCATAGAATCACAGAATCATAGAGTTGGAAGAGACCACAGGGGTCATCCAGTCCAACCCCCTTCTATGCAGGAACACTCATCAAAGCATTCCCAACAGATGGCCATCCAGCCTCTGCTTAAATACCTCCAAAAAAGGAGACTGCACCACACTCCGAGGCAGCATATTCTATTGCCGGACAGCTCTAACCATCAGAAATTTCTTTCTAAGGTTCAGATGGAATTTCCTTTCCTGAAGCTTGAATCCATTGCTCCTTGTCCCAGTCTCTGGAGCAGCAGAAAACAAACCTGCTCCCTCCTTGATGTGACATCCCTTCAAATATTAAACATGGCTGTCATGTCCCCTCTTAACCTTCTCTTCTGCAGACTAAGCATTCCCAGCTCCCTAAGCTGCTCCTCATAAGGCATGGCTTCCAGACCCTTCACCATTTTTGGTCGCCCTCCTCTGGACACGCTCCAGCTTATTGATATCCTTCTTGAATTGAGGTGTCCAGAACTGGACACACTATTCCAGATGAGGTCTGACAATGCAGAATAGAGTGGTACCCTTACCTCCCTTGATCTAGACACCATGCTCTTATTGATGCAACCAAGAACCGCATTGGCTTTCTTTGTTGCCGCATCACACTTCTGACTCATGTTCAGCTTGTGGTCTACTAAGACTGCTAGATCCCTTTTACACTTACCGTTGTCCAGCCATGTGTCTCCCATCTTATATTTGTGCATTCCATTTTTTCTGCCTAAGCACAGGACCTTACATTTCTCTGTGTTAAAATTCATTTTGTTAGCTTTGGCCCAGCTCTCCAATCTGTCAAGGTCATTTTGAATTTTGATCCTCTTCTCTGGTGTATTAGCAACCCTTCCCAATTTGGTGTCAATGTCAATTATACATCTTTATACTTCAGGATCTTGCGTAGTTCCATCATAGTTGCTCCCAAGTCCTAGTCTTCGCCAGATTTCTTGATTGCACTCTCCATTCTGATTAATGACTGAGCCAAAGTATAGAAAATCTTGAACTATTTCAGAATTTTCATCATCTGCTTTAAAGTTTCTCCATTCTGCTTCTCCATATTCTGTCCTGATGGTATTGTTCTCGTGAGTATAGGTTACATATTAGGACAATCATATGTTGTGGCGCACCTATTTCTTTAAGACAGATCCATAGTTTCTCATGATCTACACAATCAAAGGCTTTGCTATAATTTATAAGGCACAGGCTGATTTTCTTTTGAAATTCTTTGCTGCACTCCATTATCTAGCATATGTTTTCAATGTGCTTCCTCATGCCCCTTCTCCATCTCCTGCTTCCAATTATGTAATCGATTTGATATTTATATTGGCAGTCAGGTAATGTCCATGTATGCAGTTGCCTCTTTAGTTGTTTGAAGAATGTGTTTGTGATGGACAGACTGTTGGCCTCAACCAGTTGCTCACCTACTTCATTTCTTTCTTTTATAGGACAAATTTTGTTACAGTCTTTGATTCTACTCTGTTTCCTGCTTTTGCATTCCAGTTGCTTTTGATCAACAAGAAGTCCTGCTTTGGTGTGTGATCAGTTTCCTCTGATTATCTGACTCAGAATGTCCCATTCCTGTCCACTTTAGCTCACTCATCCCAAGTATTGCAATGTTGATAATTTCATTTCTTCTTCTACTGTGTCTAGCTTACCCTGATTTATGCTTTGTACATTCTATGCTGCTATAGTATGGGTTGTACAGCTTTGGACTTTCCTTTTTCCTCTGAGCACATTAATGGTTGAATGTCTTTCTGGCTTCAGTCCAGTTGTATTGTTACCCTAAGAGGTGAGGGATGCAATGCCAGCATCTCCTTGCAATTTAGGGGAATTATAGATCAAAGGAGGCTTGCAAGAGGAGGGTAACAGCGGGTCTTTTCACCTATGTATACCAGTACTAACTGTAGAGAGGACTCCAGTTAAAGGTAAACAAAGTATTTTTATTTGAATTGACAAACATATGAGAAATCAGACATTCATAAGAACCATACAAAGCTTTCAGAAAGTGAGGCAAGAAAGGTTGGATAGAGAGAGATTGGGTGGAAAGGGTGATAGTTACCAGTTCTGAAGAAGAGATCAAAGCGAAATTACTCAGACTGCATCTGAGGGTAGCACAGAGGAACAGCAGTCTGGGACACTACATCCTACATACTCCAGTTTGCTGGGGTTGAAGCTGGGGGTTTTTTATACCCTATTTCATGCTCTGAAGGGATGCATTGTCAAAGTTGTAATGGCTTTCCCACAGGATTGACAAAGGGGTCTGAAATGGGCTGATTGCTTAAGTCTGGAGTGACAAAACATTGATGGGATTCATGACGATCTCTTAATGTTTGGTCAGGTAGGTTGTATAGGGAAGATCTCTGTAAGGTAAGATCAACGGATTGTCTCTGATTGCTCACCAATCTGGGCAGTTTGTCTTTCATTGTATTCAAAAATGCCAAGAGCCTAAAGCAGTGAAAGGATTTGCACGAATCTATCAGCGTTGGGTTTTCCATATAATCCTACATGAACTTGCATGACCAGGAATGCATCTCTGGCCAGGATGGCCCCGATCATGTTCTCTGGTCATTAATAAGTCCAATTTATGAAAATCACATACCTTCCAGGGTGTGGGTGGTAGAATATGGTAACAGTGTCATTAGCTACTTCTAATTGTCTTCTGCCGTATCTCTAGAGCTCATTGAGTGCTATCTGACCTAGGAGCCTCATCTTCTGGCATAATCTCTTGTTTCATTTTGGAATGTCTCATTATAAGACTTTCATGGTAAAAGATATTCAAAAGGAGATTTACTCTGCCTCCCTCTGCACAGTACTGACAATTGTTAGCTATAGTGCCACTGCTGTTGTTTCTGAGAGATCCTCTGCCAGCAAGTCTCTCTCTCTCTCTCACTCTCACTCTCTCTCTCTCTCTCTCACTCTCTCTCTCTCTCTCTCTCTCTCTTTCTCACACACACACACACACACCACTACTGCTGCTGCCTAGTAGCTGTTTAGTACATTTAATCTGGCTCCTCAGCGGAAGCTGTCTGACATGGGAGACCCTACCAGCAGGACTGCTGCCATCAGCATAGTCTCTTGCCTCCAGGAGTACCCAATCCCACTACTGTGGAAAGGCAGGCCAATTGGTGGACAACTTGCAGCTAAAAGAGCCTAAATACCTTTAAGAGGGGATTAGACAAATTCATGGAGAATAATACTGCAATTGGCCAGGTATGACGATGAATGTATATTATCTCCAATATCAGAAGCAAGTAAAGGCATTTGAATACCACAGTTTTGTGAGTATTTACCCTTCTTCTAGCTTCAACTTTATTTCACCACTTTACTATTCTTTAGTGAAATGGTACGACTGTTTGGAATTGTTGACATATTTTACTGGCTTTGCTTTTGGACCATTAAGTGATAGATTAAACTTCAACAGCGAAAACTCTTTCCATCACCTTCTCCTTGCCTTACTATGATGTTCTTTGCTTTTTTCTTTCTAGGCTACGTTGGAAGAAGAGCGAATGATTGATCAAAACCATGTGAAATCTAAGCTGAAAAGGCTGGATCTGCTTGAGAAAGAATATGCTAGGCTTACAGCAATGCAGTCTCTTGCAGAGGTGAGTCTTGGGTGTTCAGCATCCACAGCTAGGCTTGTATCATTGCAGATGAATCTTTTTGTAGTCATTTAGTCCCCATGCCCTTAGAGGAGTCCAAGTCAAGGAGTGCATTCCTATATGTTATGAGGAGTGCAGTCCTATACAAGGGTGCTCAAGATATAAGTCCAGTGGAATTTGTAACTGAAAACAGGAGAGCGACTATGTTGTCTTATTACAGGAAAGCTAAACAGAAGGGAAGATATCTTGTATTTATTTATTTACAGTTGTCCCTCCACATTTGTGGGTTTAACATTCATGGATTTGATTATTTGCAAGTTTCTCTGACCCCTGCCCCACCCCCACACCTCAAGTGCCACTTTTCCAGAGAAACCTTCCCTCTTGGCTCTGATCAGGCTGTGCAGCCCTTTAAAAACCCATGTCTGATCTTCCTCCAGCAGTGACTACTTGGTTAGCTAAGGACAGTGCACACCTCAATTTCTCAGCAGCAGAAACCCTCTCCTGATGCCCCCCACATCTGAGGAAGGAAACGGGTGGGGAAGTATAGGGACACCATGCAGACCCACCCTCTTTCCCTCACCTGGTTTGGACACTGGGTGTATGTTCTCCCTACTATGCCTCTGCCCCTTCCCGCAGACAGACAGACACACACACAAATGTTGATATTAGCAGTTTTTCCACTTTTGCAAGGGTCCTGTTCCCCTAACCTTAGCAAATGTGGAGGGTCAACTGTACATTGATTTCTATAACATGTTTTCTGGCACCTTAAAGACTAACAGATGTATAAATTTATGCATATGATGAAGTGGGCTCTTGACAATGAATCTCATGCTACCATAAATATGTTATTCATGGTGATCCTTTCCTCCAGAGCTCAAGGCAGCATGCATGGCTCTCCCTCCACTTTAGCTTCACAGCAACCTAGCAAGACAGGTTGGGCTAGGAAAGAGTGTTTAGGCTGTGATTATCCAGTGATTTTGATGGTTCAGTGAGGATTTGAACCTGGATCAGCAAAGTCCCAGTCTAACACTTAGGATTGGGCAACTTTGGGTCCCAAAACAAGAAAAAAACTTTTGAAAAATCTGAAAGTTAACAGAAGTCCACATCTGTTTTTGATGGAGGAGTAGTTGATTAAGGAAGGGGTTCTGCAAAACCACTGCTTCCAGGAGAAGGAGAGGCCAGTTTGGCTGAAATAAATGCTCCCCCCCCCCGCTGAGAGACTGGAGTCTTCAGAGGGACACCAAATGATCTTGGGAACCTCTGATGGCCTGTGGGCCACACTTTGCCCACCACTTTTCTGATCACTTGACAACACTGGCTCCTCATGCCTTGCTTTATGGGCTTCTTGGAAGCCATGTTTGGAAATTAGCTCCAGGATGGACAAGTTTCAGGCTTGAGAGATCCGCTTTTTCTTTTTGTCAAAATGTCAAGATCCACCAGCAGGTGAACAACTGTAGCACAGGGAGAATGGATTGGGTCTCTTTTACCCTTTAAGCTTGGCATTGGAAGAGTTGTAGAGAAGAGATATGAATTAGGAGTTAACACCAGCCACAAAAAGCAGCAGAGGCAGTAGGTGCCCCTCTTTCCTTGCTAAAAGTTTGGCCCTTTTTAAAGGTGAACAAATCAGAGTGTTTGCAATTCTGTTTGTAGAAAACTTAACAGTGCAGTCCTACTTAAAGATAAGTCCTGCTGTATTCAGTGGAGCTTACTTCCAAGTAAGTATCTCTAGGATTACCACTTAAATGTGTTTCTGTTATTTTTAAGGCAGTAATGGAACAGTGAAATACATGATTTCTCCATGTTAATTTTATTTACATACCAAAAAGAATTTTGTGCTTATAGGTGCCTTGAGCTTGGGATTATGGGAAGATACCAAGTTGGAGGAGTGTAGTCTACTTGTGTTGTAATGATGCTGAGCTGTGAGTAATATTTTTGTGCCAATGATGCATTTGCCTTTTTCCCCCTTTTTTTTTTTTTTTTTTTTTTGATTTAGAGAAAAATGCAAGAGCTGGAAGAGAAGCTCCAGGAAGAGGAGCATGCACGGAAACTGGTTCAACAAAAAGCTGCTGAGGTAAGTCCTGCTGATACAATCTGTTTTCTTGTATAAGGGTTGTGACTTCATCCATTTTGAGGAGGGTTTATTTTTGATGATAGCATGTAGACATAGAATTGCTTGATGCAAGGTCTATACAATCTGAGAGAAATATGACACAGTAGAGGGATCAGAAACTTCACTATATGTGCAGAAATAAGGTGAGAAGCAAACTGGAGTCATGCTGAAGAGTATTTCAGGAGAGTTAAGGTTCTATTACTGCATTTGCCAATTTGAGGCCTTCCAGATGTTGGATACAGTTTCCATCACCCCCAGCCAGGATGCTCAGTTGGCCTGGAGGGTAGCAACCTCTCAAGATTCAGGGATCTCCTACCTGACCCCAAATGGCAGTCATCCCACCCCAGTTTTTCCCTATATTTTTAAAGCTGTGTCCCCAGGGTTAGAATGGCCAACGGTTGACAGCACAGAGGCCATATTGGATGGCCATAATGTCAGAGCAGAAAAGTGAATTGGGGTGCTTTAATCCTTCTGTCCTTTTCCTCCAGCATTAAAATGGAATGAAACTATTAACTGTATTCAAAACATATACTCTAAAAGGATTTTAAAAGTTAAATACAGTTTAAAACAAAATATCACTTACAGCCCTTTGTTAAAAGCCATCAATTTTAAAAGTGTGTCTGAATAAAAAAGTATTTGCCTGCCAATGGAAGGATAGAAAAGAAGGGGCCATTCTAGCCTCCCGGAGGAAGGAGTTCCAAAGTGTAGAGGCAGTGACAGAAAAGGCCCTCTCTCATGTTCCCAGCAGCCATACTTGTGAAGGCAAAGAACTGAGAGAAGGGCCTCTCCTATGGATTTCTGAGTCTTGGCAGATACAGCCTGTCAGATACTGTGGACCTAAGCCATGTAGCTTTTCTGCTGTGCTGTTTCTGCCTAATTCAAACCATTTCCCACTAGTTGGAGTTGTAGGTACGTGGTTCAGAAAGAGAGAAATGCTGAGGAATCCCACTTGTTTACCTTCTTTTTACTTGATAGTGGATGGATTCACAATTATGATCAAATGGTGATAAGCTAAGGACTGCTTCTGGGTTGTCACATCTCCAGATTTCATCAACTACTGTTCTGAATTAAACAAAAAGTAATTCCTTGGCTTATCTTGACAGCTTCAGACTGGATTGGAAACAAACAGGAGGTTGCTGGAGGCACAAACACAGTTGGTACACACAGATTCAGCACCTTCAAAGCCAAAGAAGTTGAAGAAGAAAGCAAAACAACTGGAGAGGGTATGTTAATGATGTGACAGGAGGGAGGCTGCTTTCATATAAGCACTTACTTGGGAATAATATCCATTGCATCAATTAGGATTTACTTCTGAGCAGACCTGCCTAGTATTGCACTCTGTGACATCAATCTTGTGATATCGCAAGATTCTTGCTTTTTCAGTTTATTTTTTAACCCATTTGTCATTCTCTGAAGATAGGCCTCAAACCATTCACTAGTTAAAATCAAGTTTTAAAAAGTCTTACAAATGACATGCAGTTACACCTTTTGGGAAAAAAAACAGCTGTGAAAATAACAAATGTAGAAAATACCATTCTATAACTGCAACAGATGCCAAGCTTACTGTAAAGAAATTCACAATAAAACTTCAGTTTAAAAATCTCAAAACAGAACCAAATTGACTGAAAGCATTCTGAAAGATCTGGAGATGGGGAGGTTAAATTCTGCAAAGAAAAGGGTACTGAGGCCTGGTGTACCTCTTTTAACACCAAAGATTAGTAGGCATGCTGATGAACCAGGGTTCTTCTTCGTAGTCTCTGTGCCTCATACATTAGGAGCTTTCGCGCCTGCGCGGTAGCGTTCAGAAGATTCTAGAGCTCGTTAGCTTGCGGGAACCCCTCCCCCACGTCGGTACTGCGCATGCTCCTCCCGCCGACTAACGGTCTCTCCTCAGTTCTTTCTTGTCCGCCTCAGCGTACAGAAGGTTCTGCTTGTTGGCTTGCTTTTCGATTCTGCTTTTTGGTGTTTTCGACTTCGGATTTGGCTTTTGACTACCCCTCACGGATTTCGGTCTTGGCTTTGGTACTTTCTTGATCGGTTTTGACCTTTTTCTGGCTTTGACTACGATTTCGGATTTTCGGACTGTGTTTGGCGTTCTTGGACTTTGCTTTACTTGCCTTGCCCCCGGTTTATGTCGGCTCTCTTCAAACGCTGCGCCTCCTGTGGAAGGAAGGTCGCTCTCTCTGACTGACACTCTAAGTGCCTGATTTGTTTGGGTGAGGGGCACAACGTTCAGGCCTACCCCATTTGCAGAGAGTTCACACACCAGACTCTCCGCAACAGGTCGGCAAGGCTTAAATCCCACTGTTGGGAGGAGTCTCTTCGTGCTAGAAGACCCGAGACGATGGCCGAGAACGCCCGTCCTCTTCTTCTTCTTCGGCAGCAGCGGCGGCTACCGTGCCCTCGACCTCGTCGGTATCGGTACCAGGCTCGGTACCGATAATGAAGTTGCCGAGGATACCGAAGATCTCGGCAACTCGGGCACATGGGGGAACCTGCGGGCTCGCAGGCCTCAATCTCCTCCTCCAGGCCGCTGACCGCGGCTCAGAAGACGCCCAGCCACTGAGGGCCTGGGGGAGAAGGGTAAGAAGAAGAAGGGGCAAGGAGAAACAACGCTCTCCACCGACGGTGGCGCGACTCCCGACTCCGCCACCCACCCAGCCCGCCGAGAAACCTCTGCTGATGGAGCTCCCCGTGGAAGAGGAGCCTCCGGAAGAGGACGTAATCCTCGAGGTGTCGGACGAGGAGCAGGTCGTGCAGGCCTCGCCTCCTCAACCGCCCGCGCTGATCGCGGAGGTCACTCCGCCGAGTCGCCGTCCACCCTCGGCAGAACGCCGAGAGGAGGCTGTGGTCAGACAGCGCCCAGCCTCTCGACGTGACGAGTCCCGCTCGCCGGAGCAGCGGGCCAGGCCTCCATCCCCGCAATATTGGGAGATGCGCCTGGAGAGGCATCGCTCGGGAGAGAGAGCATATTCTCCTGCCTACCTTGGAAGGTACGCCCAGGAGCAGGTGTGGCACGAGCCGGCCGGCTCTTACTATTCGTATTCGCCGTCCTACAGGGACCGGTACCACCCAGACCCTCGGTACTGGTCGCCTCGTCACCGGTCTCGTTCGCCACCGCAGGAGGCTCACTACCCCCGCTATGAGAGGTCACCGCTGCGTCGCTCGCTGAGTCGCCGTCGGTCCCCAGAGCCCTCACCTCGCTACAGGGCTGTTTCTCCACCGCCGCGGACGACGGCTACAGCTACCCGACCGACGCCACAGCCTACCGTGGCCCAGTCGATGGTAGCGGCGACTTCCACCACGCAGGCGGCACACCGTCCTAGGCCCATGGTCGTGCCCCTGCAGGTGACTCCGATACTGGTCACGACATCGGCCGTATCGGACCGACGCAGCCTGCAGCTCCGGCTGCTATCCTGGCAACTCTGGCCCCTGAGACAGCCGAGGAGAAGGAGGAAGAGAGGTCGCCATCACCATCTGGCGACTCCTACGACTCGGACTCTGATTCTGCTGAGTCCACCCCTTCTTCTCATGAATCCCCACTGCTGGGGTTCGGAGAGCCAGCTCCGGAGTCTGCGCTGGAGGACGTCCGCCAGTTTTCGGCAATCCTCCTCCGGATGGCCACAGCCCTTGGCCTGAGGGTGACCAAACCTGCTCCCCAAGCCCAGGACCCTGTCGTCCAGTACCTGGAAGCCTGCCCACCGTCGACCGCACCGCTGCCGTTCCTGCCTACCCTGGTGGATGCGATGAAGCGATGGGCGAAGCCGGCGTCAGCACAGCCTATCCCTCATAGGCTGGAACATCTGTACAGGACACAGAAAGAGAACGTGGAGTTCCTCTTTCACCACCCTGTACCTAACTCTATAGTGGTCGAGTCGGCACAGACGAAGGGAGGCAATCGAGCACATACCACCCCTCTGGACCGTGAAGGACGGAAGCTCAATACCTTCGGCCGAAGGTTCTACTCGGCATCGTCCCTGGTGGTCAGGACGGTGAACACATGGCATGCCTCGCGGCATACCATCGGAACCTGTTTGACCGACTTGGCCCACTCCTTGCTGACTTGCCGGAGGAGTCACGCGCCTCAGCCACACAAATCTTCGGTGAGGCCGTTGCGGTGGCTACGCAGCAGCTCGCCACCTCGAGGCACACCGCGGAGGCTACCTCGAGGGTGATGGTCGGTGCCGTAGCCCTCCGACGCCACGCGTGGCTCCGGTCCTGTGGGCTCCAGGAGGACAGCTGTCGGCGCATTGAAGACATGCCGTTCGACGGCGAAGGGCTTTTCCATTCCTCCACTGACGAGGCTATGGATCACCTCGTCAAGGCCCGGCTGACAGCGAAGAAGATGAGCATAAACCAGCCTGCCCAGACTCGCCGCTCTTTCCAGCCGAGGCCTACGTGGAGAAGGTCCTCCTCTTCATCGGCGTACCAGCCGCGGTCCCCGCGGTCGACCGCGTCAAGGCCGTTGACCTCTTCGGCTTCCAGGAGGCTTCCCAGACGACGCCCATCTTCGTCGTCCAAGAAGTTGTCCTCAGGAACGAAGTCCCGGTTTTGACGGCCTTCGCAGGACTCCACCCGTGCCATCCTTCGCCCTTCCAGTAGAACTGTTCCACCACCCGAGCCTGGCCAGGCACCTCGACCGCTGGCGGGAGATCACTGCGGACTCCTGGGTACTTACCATCGTCCGCCTGGGGTGCCATCGAGTTCCAGGCTATTCCGCCATGGGGTGTCTACTATTCCACCCCGGCCAGCTCGGCTCTACTGGAAGAGGTCCAGTCCCTCCTCGAGAAGGGAGCGATCGAGAGGCTCCCGCCTTCAGCCAAGACCACCGGCTTCTACTCGAGGTACTTCACGGTGCCGAAGGCGGACGGATCCCTGCGGCCCATCCTAGACCTCCGAGGGGTGAATGAATACATCCGCCCCAAGAGGTTCAAGATGGTCACGCTGCCGTCGATCCTCCCCTTCCTCCGCCGAGGGGACTGGTTTGCGTCCATAGACCTCAAAGACGCCTATTTCCACATCTCAATCCGCCCGCAACACAGGAGATACCTTCGGTTCGCGATCGACGGCACCAGCTACCAGTACCGGGTGCTGCCGTTCGGGCTTTCCACCGCACCGAGGGTGTTCACCAAGTGCATGGCTCCGCTTGTGTCCTTCCTGCGGACGAAAGGCGTCTCCGTCTACCCTTACCTGGACGATTGGCTATTGGTGGCGTCCTGCAGACAGAAACTGTACAGGGACATTCATCGGACTTTGTCCCTTCTCACTCGGCTCGGACTCAGGGTCAACCCCAAGAAGTCCCATCTCGAGCCCACCCGGGTTCTCGACTTCATCGGGGCGACCCTCGACTTGGTATCGGCGAGGGCCTTCCTCCCAGACGAGAGGGCGCGGACGCTTCGTCGGGCGGCGTCCGCTGCCTTCGAGGCCTTGACGCTGTCAGCGAGGAGGATCCAACAACTCCTCGGCTATATGGCCTCGACCACCGCCGTAACCTACCTCTCCAGGTTACGCGCTCGGCCGCTCCAGCACTGGTTCGTCAGGGCCTTCGATCCACTCTGGGACGACCAGCGCTGCCGATACCGCCTGCCACAACAGGTACGTCGATTGCTCCTGTGGTGGCTGTCGTACCGGAACTTGCTGTCAGGCATGCCGTTCCGCGAACCCAGACCGTCGGTTACGATAACGACGGATGCCTCGCTCTTCGGCTGGGGAGCGCACACCGGGGATCTCCGAGTCCGAGGCCGTTGGATGGACGACGAGTTGTTCCTCCACATCAACTCTCTGGAACTGTTGGCGATCCACAAGGCCCTGAGAGCGTTCCGACACCTGGTCACGGGCCACACGGTGTTGATCCTCACCGACAACACGACGGCGGTCTGCTACGTGAACAGACAAGGGGGACGCACTCCACCACGCTGCTGGGCATCGCACTCGAACTTTGGAACTGGTGCGTCCCCCTCCGGATACACCCTGTGGCGGTTCACCTGGCGGGACAGGAGAACACCACGGCGGATGCCCTCAGCAGGGACACCACCTCCCATCACGAGTGGTCCCTGTCCGACGAGGCCTTCCGGATGCTTCGGGACCGATGGGGCGAGCCGACCATCGACCTCTTCGCGACCAGCCAGAATGCGAAGTGCCGCCTGTTCTGTTCGAGGGCCGGTCATGATCGCCGCTCCATCGGCGACGCCTTCCAGTTCCCGTGGGACGAAGGACTGATCTACGCCTTCCCTCCGTTCCCGCTCCTGGGCCGCGTGATCACGAAGATCATCGCGGACCAGGCGGACGCGATCCTGGTGGCGCCGTACTGGCCGAGGCAGCACTGGTTTGGACCCCTGATCGAGGCCGCCCGGGGGAGGACTCTCAGGTTTCCAACGGTACCGGACCTGCTGTCTCACTCCGACGGACTGGTGTTGCACCCGGACCTGCCGCTGTTGGCCCTCCATGCCTGGAGGATATCGCCCTAGACGATCCAGCCATCGGGAACGTCTTGACCGCGGCCAGGAAGGAGTCCACGCGAAGGAACTACCACTACAAGTGGCAGCGCTTCGTGGCCTTCGCCGAGGAACGTCGAGAGCCGGTATCGCCTGTCACCCTGCGTACCGTGCTCCACTTCCTCCTCCATCTCCGGCAACAGGGCCTGGCCTTCCTGTCGCTCAAGGTCTACCTCACCGCGATCGTGGCATACCAGCCGCCACGATCCCCGTCGGCCGCTCTCTTCAGGGACGGTACCGTCAAGCAGTTCCTGAAGGGCCTGCAGCACCTTTACCCGCCGGTATCGCCGCCGCTACCGCCGTGGTCGCTGTCATTGGTGCTGTCCCAGCTGATGAGGCCGCCCTTCGAGCCCATGGCCACGACGGACGACAGGCTGCTCGCGATGAAGACCGCGTTCCTAGTGGCCGTCACCTCTGCCAGGCGGGCGGGAGAGTTGACGGCGCTACGGTGCGATGAACCATACCTAGTCTTTCACCGCGACAAGGTGGTCCTCCGGCCTGACATTTCCTTCCTGCTGAAGGTGGTGTCCAACTTCCACCTCAGCCAGGACATCATCCTGCCGGCCTTCTACCCGGACCCGACGACACTTCTAGACGTTCCCTCCACTCCCTTGATGTGCGTCGGGCGCTGGCCTTCTATAAGGACAGAACTGCAGCCTACAGACAGACACCCCACCTGTTTGTCTGTTATGGCAGGCGTCGGAGAGGCCACAAGAGTATCCACCCAGCGTTTCTCTAAGTGGGTGATACAGACTGTTCAACTGGCGTATGAGCTTGCCAGGAAGCCTCCGCCAGACCTGCTTCGGGCCCACTCTACCAGGGCCGTGGCGACATCTGCTGCCCTCCTGCGAGGCGTCGACCTGTCGGAACTCTGCCGTGTGGCGACCTGGTCCCAGCCGTCGACCTTTGTGCGCCACTACAGGCTCGACTGCCGTTCCAGGAGAGATGCCCGGTTCGGTCGTGCTGTGCTGTCTTCTGTGCTCTAGGATCTGGGACCTGACCCACCATCCTACTGGTAAGCTACACAGTCTCCTAATGTATGAGGCACAGAGACCATGAGAAGAAGAACAGGTTGCTTACCTGTAACTGTGGTTCTTCGAGTGGTCATCTGTGCCCTCATACATCCCCGCCCTGCCTTCCCCTCTTTTTCAGGTCCCATCTGCTTCGGCAGACCAGAACTGAGGAGAGACCGTTAGTCGGCGGGAGGAGCATGCGCAGTACCGACGTGGGGGAGGGTTTCCCGCCAAAGCTAACGAGCTCTAGAATCTTCCGAACGCTACCGCGCAGGCGCGAAAGCTCCTAATGTATGAGGGCACAGATGACCACTCGAAGAACCACAGTTACAGGTAAGCAACCTGTTCATCCAGTGTTTTTAGAGAAAGGAATGCCTTTCTGTCTCCCTCCCTGACAGGCTAGAATCTGAACAAATAGGGAGCCCTGAGCTATAAGCTTGTATGCTCTAATATAGGTTGTCAAGTCATTACTGCAAAGTTCATGTGCTGGGAAAATTTCATCACCCTAATACATTCAGTAGAAGTTTTGGTTATAGGCTAGACATCAGTTGGTCATTTACAGCTCCCTTTAAGGTAAACAACCCATTCCTCACTTCCTCTGTGTCATAGGGAAGGAGAAAATAACATGTAATCTTCACAGAGTCAAGTGGTTCTTCTGGAAGAAATTTCCTCAGACTGAGACACACAGTTTAAAAGGGATATAAGGATTTTTTCTGGGTTAGTTCATGTGAAGCCATGTTAGTTTCTCTTTCAGTACCACCACTGGTAGAGCCCTGCTTTTAGGGAATGCCTGCTAAGTGGCTGGAGGGTGCTTAGCCACTGAAGAGAGTGTTTACAGGGAGCCTATATGGAAGAAGGCAGACCTCGGGATACCCAAAGTCTTAAAACATGCAGATTATTAGAAGTCAGAACCATCCACTGAAACCAGGGATGGGCAATTGTAGTAGACCAGGGAGCCAATTTTCTGTCCTGAAACATTCCAGAAGCTGAGTGGAATGCCAAAAATGGGAAATAAAGCAAGCAAGCTGGAGATCAACTTCCGACTTTGGAAAAACATGATATTTTTAAAAATCTTAAACAGTGGGGGGCGGCTCTGTAACCCATTTATAATGTGATTTATTTATTTAGGCTGGAGAAGGGGCCGTCTGGGGCATGTGGAGAGGTCAAGAACTGCAATAACAGCCATCGAAGGACAGGGACACACTTTGCCAGTCCCAGCTTTAAACAGCTTTGGATACCAGAGTCTGCTTTATGCATATTGGTGAAATATCCTCCAGTTGCCATGTTAATCATTTTAGCTACAACAGCTGGATGGAGCTTTCATGTTCAGGGGCTTTGCCACCTTTGGTAATAGACTGACAGGGTGGGCAACAAACAAAAGTTGTGGACTATTTCCTCCATGTCTTGCTTTTGAATTTCAGAAGTATTTGTTTGACTGTTGCTGGAAAACCAAATGTGGGACCAGATTTTTTTTTATCTAATTCATCAAGGCCATTTCTACCATAAGTGATAGTATAAAGGTTGAAAGTGTTCCTTTTTTGGACTGCAGGTCCCAGAATCTACCAGCCTGTATGGAATTCTGGGAGTTGTAGTAAAAAATGAAGCTGTTCTGAGCTCTGTGCATAGAATAGTCCCCCTCACTTTACCCATGGGGGACACATTTCAAGACTCTCAGGGGATGCCTGAAACCATGGATTGTACCAAACCCTATATATACCATGTATTATTCTGTACAGACATACCTATGATAAACTTCTTGCATTTTGGGGCTATCCTTAAATAAAATAAGAGTTACTTGAGTGCAAGCACTGCAATACCTGACAGTCTATGTGATGACTGAGACAGCTACTAAGTAACTAGCAGGGTGGTGGTGTATACAGTGTGGATATGCTGGACAAAATGATGATTCACATCCCAGGCAGGACAGAGCGGGACATGCGAGACTTCATCATGCTATTCAGAACACTGCACAACTTACAACTTAACAAATTGTTTATTTCTGGAATTTTCCATTTAGTATTTTTGGACCATGGTTGACTGTGGGAGCTGAAAGCGAAGCTGCGATTAAGGGGGGACTACTGTACTCCTATGAATAGAAGAAAGATTGAATTAACAATTCCATTGATTTACCAACTCTGTATGTAGAATACATCATGGTGGTAGGCTTAACCTGGTTTCTCCTGGTCAAAAAAGTTTCTTTTTTTTCTTTCTGTGTTTTAGAATGACTCCACAGTGACCCACTGCCACACACAGCCCCACTACAGGTTACGACTGGGTGATGTGCCATTTGTAGCTGGAAAGGTAAGGAGATGGATCACTTTCAGGATGTTGATTATTCACTGTCACATTCAGAGGTAGCACACCAGCCTTTCCAAACTTTGTACTGGAGTATAGGTCCCATCATCCCTAGTCAGCAGGGCTAAAGATTGAAGTCCTGGCAGTTGTCATCCCACAACCAGTGAAACCCAAAGATTGGGAAAGTACTGCAATTTATCTCTGAAAACTAGAGTAATTTATGTAATTTATATGCATCTGTCTGCTTGATCCTTATGTGTTCATAGATACATTTGTTTATTGTAATACAGGCGTGAGCAACTGTCCCAGGTCTAGGAGCTGCACATGGCCCCTGCTAAACCTGGGAGGGCTACACTTCTTCTCATGCCTCCGCCTCCCTTTTTTACTTAAAAAAACCCTCCCCTTCCTGCACCCTGTTTGGGGATGTGGGAGGCATGTTTATCAGGTTTTTGTTGGGAGTTAGAGTTTCCCAGGGTGTTAGCCCTTTGGGAAAAATTCTATGAAAGTTAAAACTACTAGGAACCAGCCTTCTTTTAGCAGAGTAGCAGGAAAAACATGTCCCAATCTCTGTGTGGTTTCCCTGATCTGAGAGTGACTTAGAAAGCAAAACAAGGCAGGCAGTTTCAGGTTACAAACTTACAAAAGTTTGCTAATGAATTTTACATTTACATATGCATTGGAGAGCTTAGATACTAACTAGCTAACGAAAAGATAGTAGCTTCATTCTTAACTCATCATCTTCTTGGTGGAGAGGCAAAGGATGGTCAGAGGGAAGGAAATAGAAGCAAACTGGCAAAGAGAACAGAGGTCTGAGAACTGTGGTCTTTTATGTAAGGCCAATGACTCCAGGATCTATCCTGGGCCACATGGTCTGTTCACCTGGTTACCGTAGCCATACATTTAAATAACACAAAGAGCAAGAGCTGAGGCTTTAGGTGAAAAGGCAGAAAGCTTTGACATGCAAAGGAAAAAGAAACTCAGCTAAGCCCCACTTGCCCTGGGGGAAGAGAGAATGCCAGAATTTTCCAACAGTTTTGGGGGTCTCCTGGCCATATTTTAGGCCAAGGAAAAGCCTTTTTCCCTAACCACAAAATAACTGAAAGTTACTTCCAGTTTTGGAAAAAGACCTCTTGCTTCAAGCATTTCAGTGAGAGGAGAGGATCTGTAAATTACCCCCTAATGGTGCATAGAATGGGTGTGGAGGTGGTGAGGGACTCCACTGTGCCTGGGGAGCCGTATGCGGCTTGCAGGCTGCACTTTCCCACTCCCATTCTAAAGCACTGAGTATTTGCAAATTTCTGCTTACTTGTAATAACTAGAACATTTGCTGAGGTTGATTGCTTATGTACATGTAGTAATCTAAGCATTTTGCATTGACTTCTTGTATGGAGATACCTATTTTGTATTATAATAGGTTGCATATGGTATATCTAATATATAAAAGTCAAAGTTTGTTTGTTTGTCTATGTCAGGCAAAGATCTCATATGATTGGCTGCCTAAGAAGATTCTATGGAATCCTGGGATTTACAGGTTAGGGTGGGGCCTTTAAAATTCTCAGCCAGAGAATAGACCAGTTGCTATGGAGATGGGGCCTAGCAGCAAGGAGGAGGGTGGGCTATTTCCTGAGAAACCCAACCTCTGTATGTTAATAATTCTGAATGCAGATTGGATTGGGGAATATGGGGAAAAGTTACAGGTACTAGACAAGACAGTTTGAGGAATTAGAGGAGAGAATAGGCTGGTTGCTGTGGAGATGAGGCCTAGCAGCAAGGAGGAGGGCAGTGTATTCCCTCAGGAGCCCAACCTCTGTATGTTAATAACTTTGAATACAGATTGGATTGGGGAATATGGGGAAAAGTTACAGGTACTGGACAAGACAGTTTGGGGAATTAGAGACGCAGGATCTCAAATCTTTCTAACAAGTATTACCTATGAGAAAATAGAATCCCAGGCAACGCGAGGTATATATGCTAGTTTACTTATACAATAGAAGCTTATGTCCTCCTTTGGAATAACTTTATTGGTCCAAATCCATTGGTTAGTTCCAGCTAGAGTTCTTGCTGTTGTTATGTGCTTTTAAGTCTACTCACACTTATGGTGACCCTATAATAGGGTTTTCTTGGCAAGATATATTCAGAGGAGGTTTACCATTGCCTTCCTCTGAGTCTGAGAGAGTGTGGCTTGGCTATGGTCACCCAGTGGCTTTCCATGGATGAGCAGGGGTTTGAATCCTGGTCTCCAGAGTCCTAGTCCAGCACTCAGATCACTACACCACGCTGGGCTCTCCCAACTATAGTTTGTTATTAGCTTGAACTGATGGGGACCCAATGAATGAGAGATCACAAGACTCCCTATCGTTAACAGCTTTGTTAATGGGCGGTGGCTACCTTGATTGAAGCTATCCACCAGTAATGCCGTATTCCTCTTTTCTGCCTGCCTTCCATTTTACTAAGCATTATCATCTTTTCTAACAAGTCATGTTGTCTCGTGACAACGTTGTCTCATGGCCAAAGTATGATAGCCTCAGGCCATTTCCGCACTAGCCTGTTATAGCGCGATGATTCCACTTTCAGCATCCTCTGGAATCCTGGGGATTGTAGTTTCGGGAGGGGCTGGCTGGCCCCTCCCAAAACTGCAAACCCCAGGATTCCAGAGGATGTTGAAAGTGGAATCATTGCACTATAACAGGCTAGTGTGGCAATGGCCTCAGTCTGGTCATTTTGGCTTCTAGGAAGAGTTTTAGGCTTGATTGGCTCTTGGACCCAATTTGCTGGTCATTTCGGCAGTCCAGGGTATCCATAGATCTCTCTTCCAATACCACATTTCAAATGTGGTAGACTCAGTGAATCAATAGGAGTTTGGCAAGTCAACATTTATTTTAAGTTCTGTTGATTCAGTGGGTTTACTCTGGTGGTAACTAACAATCAGCTTTAAACGTAAAAGTATGAATTAATGACTATACCTTTGTATAGCTTTTATCCTCTTCACCTCTTCTCTTCCTCCAGTCCACTAGCCCTAGCCATTCAGTAGGAGCCAACGTCCAACATGTGCTGCACCTCATGAAGCACCACTCGAAAGCCCTTTGCAACGACCGTGTGGTTAGTGAAATTCCTCTGAGTGAGCAGACAAGCAAAAGCAGGAGGTCCTCTGTGTCATCTGCTTCGTCCTCATCCCAGGGAGACCTTTCTGAGGTGCTGCTGACTTTGCAAGATGAGCTTGGGCAGATGAGTTTGTAAGTTGAAACTTTCCTGGAAATATTCTGTTGCATCTGTGTTGGCTTGGGCTTGGCTGCTGTGCAGATTGGACTTTGCAGTAGTCTTGGAAGCTGGTCCTACTGAGTTCAGACAGGCTTTCTCCCTCAAAGGTGTCCATAGCCTCATGGCCCTAAAGAATGGTCCTATGGAGAAAGAACCCAAAGGATAAAGCACACCAGTAGGAAGAAGTCTGAAGGACCATTAGCACACCAATCTGTCCAAACCTCTGTCATGCTTTGTCAACAGGGTGGAGATTAACCAGTGAGTTGTTCCCTCTTACATCTGCTGCCTTCACATGACTTTTTTTTGTCTTTAAAAGCACCTCCTATTGTAAGCAGTGAGAGCCAGCATGGTGTGTGTAGTGGTCTAAGATTGGACTGCAACCCTGGAGACCAGGGTTTGATTCCTCACTCAGCCGTGGAAACCAACTGGGTGGCCTGGGGTGCATCACACACTCTCAGCCCCACAAAACCCTGTGATAGGTTCACCTTAGGGTTGCCATAAGTCAGAAATAATTTGAAGGCACACAACAATTGTAAGCAATGGGAGGAAATTACTTTAGATCATCTCTAGGGTTTATCTGAGTTTTCCCATGTTGGGGCCAAGGTAGCGAATACTACAAGACAGTTGAACAGACTTTGTGAAAAGACTGTTCTTACTGTACCTCTTTATTACAGATTGGATCCAGGTGTAGTCATTGTTACAGTAGACCAATCAAAATCAATTGAGCTTTTCCAGTTATGACTAAGTCTAAACCCATGTGTGTGTTTATAATTGTTTCTGTTATATTAGGTGCTTTCAAGCTGTCTCCAACTTACAGCAACATTCTCATAGGGTTTTCTTTTCTGGATTTATCTAGAGGCGTTTTGTCATTGTCTTATTCCAAGGCTAAGAGAATGTGGCTTGTCCAGGATTTTCAGTGTGACTTGCCCAAGGTCACCCACTGGGTTTCTATGGCAGAGCAGGGATCTGAACCCTGCTCTCCCAGAGTCCTAATCCAAGGCCATTTCTGCACTAGATTGTTACAATGCTATTATTCCACTTTCAACATCTTATGGAATCCTGGGCCTGAGGCCCCTCCCTAAACTGCAAATTCCAGGATTCCATAGGAGGTTGAAAGTGGAATAATAGTGCTATAACATTCTAGTGCGGAAATGGCCCAACACTCAGCCATTACACCACCCTGGTTAAAAATCTAGCTCAAACATCCAGTGACTTTTTTTTTCTAGAGAAGATGAGACAGCAAACCATAATGGTCAGAATCCTGTGTAGGTCCCCTGATATGTACAGTTGTCTTTTTTTTGGTTGTTCTGCAATAAACATTATTCAGATCATGGTTCTGTACCATATTAGATGCACCAGCATATAAGATGCATCCCACTTTTCAAGGGGTATTTTGCATGAAAAAAACTTTCTTAGTTTCCTGGTGAGGCAAAATGCATAGGAAACGAGGGGAATGAAAGGAATGCTGCACCAGGAGAGAAGGGGAATGAAAAGAGTGCTGCACCACTACCCCCCTTCCTGTTTTGCTTGATCAGAGAGAACTCCCAACACAGTCAAAATGCACGGGAGAGGAGGGGAAAGTAAGGAGTGTTACACCAGGCTTCCACTACCTGCTACTTTCCTGTTTTGCCTGAGCAGGGAGAACTCATTTCGCTCTCCCCGCCTTCCCTTTGTATTTTTAGTGTTACCATATTTGCCAGTATATAAGATGCACCCCATTTTCGAGGGGTTTTTTAAAGGGAAAAAAGTGTGTCTTGTACGCCAGCAAATATGGTAAGTGGAGTTCTACAAGTGGAACCATATCACATGGACCTAAATCATATTGTTAGTCCTAACTATGGAATAGATGTTGAATCAATTGGTTTTATCTGTATGTTATCTCAACATCCAACAGTTAATCTGTTGTTGGGACTAACCAACAGGATTCCAGTCACACACTTGCACATTCTTGGATGTTAGCTATTTGTGAGTGCCTTCAGCATACCACTTTCTTTGTTGGAATTGCAGAAACAGCCATTGTCCATTCACCATTGCACAGTAGGACAATAAGCAGGCACATTTGCAGATACACAATTGGTTGCACACTGTCTGGTTCAGCCAAGGATGGTATAACAAACAACCACTTAGTAACTACCTGAGTAGTAGTAGTGGGTATGATGTAGCATTGTGGTCAAGATGTTCCCCCCATCCCAAGTCTCAGCATTGGGAGGCAATGTCCCACCAGTGGAGAAAAGGTCTGCCAGTAGGGTGGGCAGAGCACATTCTCTGCTTGGAACCCTTGTTATGCCTGCAGAAAGCTCCACTGTGGAAATCTGCCACTGATGGCGTCCCTAATGGTGGTTGGCTCTGAATCAGGGCAGATCAGAGATGGTCATACTTGTCCAGTATCCAAGGAAACATTAGGGGTTTTTTGGAGCACATCTCCTGGAATCCCCAGCCAGCATGTTCAGTGGTCTGAAAGAGTGACTTTTCTAAACTGTGATCTAGGGTCTTTCTGTTTCTACTAAACCCTTTTTTTCTACTAACAATGTGACTTCAAAAATGTATAGCAAAGATTTTCTTAATGAATGAATAACTTTTATCTCCATTTTCCATTGTGCATAAGTGATCACCAGCAGCTGGCAAAACTCATCCATGATGCGCCAACCATTGCCTTACGTGACGATCTGGAGCGCGAACTGGAAGTGCTGGTGAAAAAGATGGAGGCCAAAGCTGAACAAATCTCTAAAATCCAGAGGCATCAGGCACGGGTGAGTTACCTTGCTGTCCCCTTTCTAGCACCTGTGGAATAGTGATTTGGGATGTTGTTCTCCTGGTGTTTGTTTAACTGAGGTAGATACCAAAATATCCTGCTGCAGAAGTGTCCTAACTGCAGGTAAGCAGCAAGTTGCACAGAAGTGGCTTAGAGCCTTCATTCATAGCCAGTGTCCAAGGAATTTGAGTTATAATCTCAATGCAAATACAGAGTTGAATGGCAGACTAGCCAGAACATCTAGCCCAGTTATAAAGCTTGGAAAAGTTAATTTTGGACTACATCCCACCATGCTGGCTAGGGATTTCAATCTGGAATCTGCTCTTTCCATATTTATTATTATTGAAGTGGCACCTTGTGGCATATGCGACCTTAAGCTTGTGTGTCTCTCTCTTTGGTCATTGTGGACTAGGGTATTTCCTTTTGCCCTCTGCACTGACCAAGACCTGCTGTAGAGTAACTGCAGCACCACCCCTGGCCATTCCATGTCTGGTGAGAGTAGTAGAGGTTTGAAGGAGTCTCTATGTCTCTGCAGCCAGACACAAAATGATTACATCAACAGCTGAGAAGTCCAGAGGAGTGGAAGATGTAATCATGTAACCTCTAATGTTTCATCCCCCACTACATTCACCAGGCACAGAAGAACCATGGGGAAGGGATGCTGTGGCAACTCTACTGTAAATCCATGGGCCAGTGAATGGCCAGTTGTAGTTCCACATGTGCTGCTACTGTGCTGTGCTGGACCATATAGGTTTGCGGCCATAGTTTGAATACTGTTTAATTTTTATACCCTGAACTATGGAAAATCCTAAGAATGCTTACAGATTCTGTCTTCAAGATTTTTTCCCCTTAAATCAGGTGTCGGGAACTTTGAGACCACAGGCCATCAGAGAGGGTCAGATAGAAGTATGTCCTTTCTCTCTCTTTCTGCCACTCTCTTCTCTTCCCCTGTCCTCCTTATCTTAGCAGGGAGGCAGAAGCAGCACTGGTAACTGGCCAAAGGTCTGAGATGATCATGTGCAGAGGGCTTTTAAAATTAGGTCATGGGCCACAGCTGGTTGCCCACCCCTACCTTAAAGAATGACCTCTGGAAATGTGACCTTAAGCATCATCAGCAGCTGTGTTTTACCAAATCTTCTGTTGATACTGAAGTTTGTGTTGAAAAAAAGAAGTGCTCTTTAGCCAGGACACCTAAAAGTAAACATATGGAATGTAGGACTGGATGTGAGCAGTAGGCATAGTATTGTGAAGAGGAAGAAATGTTTTCTAAGATGAAAAGAGGCCACTCTTAAATGCCTTTTCCCCCATTCCTTCATAATAGCTGGAGAAGCACAAGAAAGAAGGGAAGGCCAAGCGCTATTGTGCTCGGGAGCCACAGATCAGTGGTGAAGGGAAGGTGGTGCCTGCTCCTGTCAAGGTGAAAGACTCTGGGCTGAAAGGGAAACCTGGTGAGCGGGGCAAGAGGAACTTGCAGTTGCTGAGAGACATGCAAAGCATACAGACCTCCCTTCAGAAAGATGACATCAGTTGGGACTACTGAGGTCTCTTGGTGTGTGTTTATTTTGGTTTTCTTTGCACCTTTTTGCCATTCTGGATGTGGCCCAGCTGGATTCCCTGCTGAGTGAAAGATGTCCTCATTGCTGCACTTTCAAAACCAGAACCCCTCATTTTCCCATCTTCTAGGCCTGGTTACATCACAGCCCTAATCCTGAGAGGTTGGAGAGAGGAAAATAAGACCAACCTGTCAATATTTTAATATGTCTTACATTGCATTCCCATCTCTGACTGTTTTTGCTCTGGAGCTTCATCTTTGTCCTATAACTTTACCTGAGATAGTTGATTCCATTGTTTACCTAGAGCTGCAGCTCTTCCCAGGCTGGAGATGAGAGAGGCCAGATTTCCTTTCCGCGGGGATGAAGGTGGCATGATGGATGCAGCGTGTGGTCTGTGGTACACAGTTTGTGCAAGATTTTGCCCTGCTTCACAAACCCGCACAGTACCTCTGGACCAAACAATGAGATAAAGAGCCCACCATAAGCTTTAATGGTTTTATTTTTCCTCCTTCAGCTGCTTTAGAATGTACTGTTTGTCTTCAGTGTTCTTTTGCCCCCTTTTTTTTTAAATAGACTATCTTTTGAGCAAAAAGCATTTCATGTGTAGGTTGACTGGCCCATGCCTCAATATCTTAGGATAAAGTTTCGATTTTCAAATATGGAAGTTTTGCAAAGGAGCAAGCAGATGATCAATCTCTTTGACATTAAGTACCATGATCTTTTTAAAAACAAAACAGCTACTTTTCCTTAAAGAAGATTTCTTCAGAGCTTGATCTATGGAATGGTAATAATGTGGTTTCAAAATGGAACTGAATAATTTCTCTATTCTTTTTACAGAAGAACAAGAGATTGGACTATATCTTTTTTAAAAAAAATATTGCCATGGATCATGCTGTTCTTTTATTGGCAGCTTGTTTTTAACTTAAAAGTATGATTCACTGGACTAGGGTATTTGATTGCTGTTGTGATACAAAATGATTTATACGTGCACATACACAAACATATTATTTATTACATTAATAACAGAAAGACTTTCCAATGATTGGAATGTACTTATGATTCAAAATTGCCTGTGATGTTTGAGGCTTGATTGGAATCCAATAAAGGCAGCTTGCTGAGTCAAGAAATCAGATGGGAAGCATTGCTTTTGAACGTACACTTTCCAGGTACTACTGGAATTCAGGAAAGCATCTATTTTCAAACACAGTTTGTATCAGGGATTGTCATTTTCACTTTTGTTTATGTGTAGTCTGTGCAACGGGTCATGTGACTTGTTGCCTTGTAGGCTGGACTCTGCTAAAGCAGAAGTTAAGTTAGCAGGGGCTCTCCCCCTTCATTTTTGCCTGTAGTTCAGTGAACCTCCTGCCTTCCCCTGTGAACAGATCTCTAGGAGGACTGCAAAAAGAATTGGTAGGAGGTGTACCTGCTTTGTCTTTTGCGACAGCGCAACCTTGAATAAAGTGTGTCTTCAACTTGTCATGGGATTTACGACTCCCATCAGCCCTAGCCTAGCCAGGGAACACTGGGAAAGCCATGTTTCCTATCTGTGCTGTATCAGGTGCACCACTTGAAAGATGGCAACCTTAATATAGCTGCACTAAATGTGGATGTTGTAGTGGAAGAGCAAGGCATAAATCAGATGTAGGAAATGTCCTCCAGGTGCTGGAGTGCTCCTCCATCAACAGAAGTCAGCATTGCTAATAACAGGGGGATGTCAGATAGTCTCCATTCCTGTCTACTTACAGAAGGAAAATTGGGAAGCAACTAGTATGCTCTGGTCTTTAATCATGCCTTTAATACCAGCTGGAAATGCTACATATCAGCAGATGAATCTTTTCCTGTCACTGAAATAAGGAATGGGAGTTTCAGAGGGCAGCCTTTAGGCTGTTGTTAAGGGCACAAAAGAAACCCTGGGGCTGGGGGTAGCACTGGCAACCCTGCCTTCAAAGTCATGGATGGAATACAGAAGTGTTTGGAAGTTCCAACATGTTACCATGCCTCACACCCCATCACATAGTGTAGCATGATTGGCAAGAAATATCCTTTAATTGGCATGAAATATCATTATATAAAAATTGGACACTTATGATTAGGAAACATGTAGAAAGAAGCAGGACTCTGGCTGTATGGCTGGGCTATGTCAAGCTATAAAGTCAAGAATAATTAAGTAAGTAAGCCTGGAATAAACAGATTTCTAGCAATCCTATCAACAACCCGATATCTAAATACAATGGTCAACAAAACTGCCCAGGTGCAGCAGGCAAGCACCCCTGCAGTGTGCATTTCCTATTGCAAAGTTCCTCATTCACCTTACCCAATCAAGACATTAAGAGGCTGTCAGGACTCCCATCAATGTTTTATCACCCAAAGCAAGACAATCAGTCCTTTCCAGACCCCTTTTGTCTCCTCTGCCAGAGAGCAATTAACACTCACACCTTCAGGGTAGGAAAAAGGGTATTTAAATCTTAGTTCAGACCCCAGCATTTTCAAGCACTTTGGGCATCAGTCTGCACCCCAGACTCTCATTCCTCTGAGCTGCCCTCAGACATTCGTGTTTGAGCCACCTCTTTTCAATCCTTCACTCCAGGACCAGAAAATATTATTCTATACACCTGAAATCTCTATCCACCTGTCTCCTTTCCCTTCACTAGTCCTGTATGGCTTGTGAGATTGCTTGATTTCTTGTGTGTGTCTGTTAATCCCCCAATAAAACATTCTTTTGACCCTCAACTTATGTCTCCCAGTTAGTACAGGTATTCACAAGTGAAAAAGTCCTGTAGTTACCCCCCTCCCACAGACCTTTTGAACTATAATTCGCCATCTTATTAAGGTGAAGCTGGTGCTTCTGGTGAACCTCAAGGCCCCCTACCTTTTTGGGTAACACATGTGAATTACTACTTCTTAAAAAGTAGTAAAATTGGAGGCTCTTAAAATAAAATACAGCTGGGAAACAGTTGAAACTATAAGGGGGAAAGGGTGGAGTGCCATTAAGGATCTTAAAATTTCTTAACAGATGTTCAGCCAGGAAGAAACAATTCTGCTCCAACCTTAACTGGTCTACAGAATTTCTCAGGTGGCAACTCACTTCTGCTGCTGTTTTACATTACTGGAACAAGAAGCTGAAACAGATGGAAAGCAACAAGACTCTGAATATGCCTCTCTCTTTTTGGAGACATTGTTAGCAGTTAAGAGACTTGGGTTCAGTTCCTTCCTGAGCTGTGAAACTCCTTGATTGGCTTTAGATGTTTTGCAGGTTCTCCATCCTACCTTCTAAGAATGGGTAAATAAAGGTTTTTAAATCCCACTTTATTCACAAAATGCCATAGAACCTATAATGAGCTGTTATTAGGACCGTATTCAAAGAAGTAGATATGACAAGTATCTTACCTGTACTATCAGGAGCTGTTTTCCCTTCTTTAAAGCCAGGCAGACTGTGATCTTTTATTTGTTTACCCAGATAGTTTTATGCAGTATATAATGAAATTTTTGACCATTTTCTTGTGCTCTCATGCTAAATATTTATAAATTGTCTCCTCTCATACTCTAGAATTCACATGTAGGCAAAGGTGGTTGAAATTCTAAATTCATAGCAACTAAAGGTTAAATCACGGTCAACATGTTGTTGGGTATCATTTCCCATTAGCCCCAGGCCACACAAGTAATTGATGAGAGATGATGAGAGTTGCCATTCAGCAACATCTGGAAAGCTCTAGGTTTCTCACCTCAGGATTGCACGGTAGGATTCCCTTCTTGCCACAGAGGATGAACAATCCCAAATCAACTCTTGAAATTTAGAAAAGAAAGAATATGGAACAGGGTTTCTGTTTTCCAGTGGACTAGCTCATATGCAAATCCCTCTGTCTTCAGTTGATTTCCTTAAAACTGGTGGAGCTCAAATTTACAGCGTTCCTACCTTACTATGTATCTCCATGTTAACAGGCTGCTACTATGCTACACAGTCATAACAGGCAAATGTATATCAGTAGGTTGATTTTGTTGGATGGCCCCAGTGAATAACTAGGAGCACCCTAATCAGTGATCTGGACTCAGTTGCTCTCTTGCATGGAAAACCTCTGGAATTCCCATGCGAGAGCATAATATAATTGTAATAAACATTTTAAAACTTCTTTTAAAAAGCAAATCTACTCATTCTAAAGACAA
The DNA here is from genome assembly GCA_948472985.1 of Iguana delicatissima. Classification (NCBI taxonomy): domain Eukaryota; kingdom Metazoa; phylum Chordata; class Lepidosauria; order Squamata; family Iguanidae; genus Iguana; species Iguana delicatissima. The sequence goes on from CAOKZL010001025.1 coordinate 265,456, forward strand.
TCGGAGGGTTAACTATACGGTGGTAGTGCTTTTCATTTCTGGTCCATATAAACATGTTTTTATTTTCAAAAATTCTCATCATAAATGTGTGAAACACCAACAACCAAGAAAGTGGCAAATTTTGGTATTCAGTTTATAATATCTTTTTTCTTGAGACAATACATGGTCAATAATCATGTTAAAAATGGTAATGTACAGAAAAGCCATTATCGAGAGCAATTAGCTTATACAGTCAAGGGGCCTTTTGATACACTTTGGTCTATTATGCTTAGCAGAACAGATTGTCCCATTTCAGATTACGGGGGTGGAAGTGTCACTTTTTTTTTTAATGCTCTTACAAAGAAATGACCCCACAGGCAGAAAACTACCACAAAAATCTGCTGAGCATTCCCAGGCTGCTGTTTTGTGTTTGATTACCTGCAAGGAGCTTTTTTTCCCCTCCCAGACAGGAGCATGAACTGGTATTAATGCCTCTCCCATCTAAAGTGGGACAGTCTGTCTTACCCCCAATGCAGATACATGAACAGACCTACATAAATCCTGCCCCACTTCAAGTCATATCATTCTCTACATCACCATCACAAATTTACAAAAGAATAATTATGTGTGTTGCTTCCAAATAATACAAACAGATGCTGTGGCTAACAAAAAGGCATGTAATTACATTACACTTCATAAAGTAAAATTGGTCCAATACTCATCCTGTAAGACCTCTCTGCCATTTTGGAGTAACACCTAGTGTCAAACAGACAGAGAAATAAACAACAGTCATGGCTAAGGACACTGGATCAGCTTTCCCCAACCCACCAGATATTTTGGACTTTTAACTTCCACTATCCCAAGCACTAAACATGTTATCTAAGGCTGATGGGAATTGCGGTTCAAAACATCTGCAAGGACACCAGGATGAGAGAGACTGTCCTAGAAGAACAAATGAGACGCATTCTAGCCTAGTTACAGGGCTGGGGCCTTAACTATGTGGGGTTGCTTTATTTTGGTCCACCATATCTTTATCACTTTCTAATAGCTAAAAGGAACCACTGCAGACCAGCCAAACACACCTGTGAGTGATTTGAGGAAAATGCCAGAAATACATATGCATGCCCCCGCCATACTTTTTTGTGGTCTCCCAGGAAAGGCAGAACACGAGAGCATTGAAATTGCAACCAGCTAGGAGTAATGTGCTTGGCAGCAAGTCAGTCAAAGGCAATATGGTGACCTTTCAGCAATCTGTGTTGAGACCAACTTGTCGCGGGGTTGTAAGAAACAGACTTATGGGCTGTGTCAGTACTAGTCCATTGCAGTGCTTGGATGCCACTTTAATTGCCTTGTCTTTCATTCTGTGGAATCCTGGCATCTGTAGTTTCATGATGTACTTAGAATTCTCTTTCAGAGAGATCTACTGTAATCTGAGGAAGTGGACTTGCAAATTCTAAGTATGTCATGAAGCTGAAAATCCCACAATTTCATAGGATAGAGCTGTGGCTGTTTAAATTGTTACCAAAGTGCTATAACTGTATAGTGTGGAGGCACCCCAGGTGAGAAACTATTTTTCTATCTAGCCTGGTATTTTCTTGGGCCATGATCTTTCCCATCACTGCCGTGTGAGCTTTTTTACCTGTCGATGCTAAGCACCTGTTCCATTGAGTTATAGTTTGGTAAATAATGAACTCAGTGGGTGGCTAAGGAAGACTGACACATTGCGAGTGCTCATATATTTTAAAAGTAGAAGTTACAGTTGCCCTCTATGGCAGGGTCTCCCATGAGTAGGAATTCTTCTTTAAAGCAAGACAAAGGATCTTGCTTTGAAGAGAGAGGAAGTAAGTATACGATTCCTCCCCCATTCCATGGAAGTAAATTTCTGATGAAAGTTTGGGGGGAAATGCCAAAAAGTTAGTATTAGAGGAGGAAATACTGTCTGATGTAGGCTTCAGGATGGAAAAAATCATTTCTGGAACATCAGCATAGCTCTATGAGCAGTTCACTGTCTTTCTATTCTGCGTGGTAATCCTCTGCCATTTCATAGCATCAGAATTTTTTTTATTTGCAATGAGTAGTTGATCAGGGACAATGCATTTCTGTGCTGCAGGGTGACAGAGGAGCTCCTTTAGCCACAGTGCAGAAGAGAAAGACTACAAGTGAGCCTGGTGAAAGGGAGCGGGACACAGAGAAAAAGCTAATGCACCCCATGGGGGAGGGCTTGTGGGCAACCTCTGGCCCACAGGCTATAGATTCTTCACATTGACATCTAAACTGTAGCAACTGCCAAGGCAAATGCAGCTCAATAGAGACCTGCAATACTATGCCAAGCCAGGTTCTCTGTGTGTGTGAGCCTTCAAGTTGCCTGTTAATTTATAGCGACTCCATGAATTCCATAGGGTTTTTTAAGACAAGGAATACTCAGAGTGTATCTACTTCCCTCCCTGGAAGTAGGGCCAACACCACCTGATATTCCTTGCTAGTCTCCCTTCCAAAAACTAATGAGGCCTAATCTTGGCTTCCAAGATAGGAAAGGATCTGGTACCTATGCTGAAATTATGTGCATAATTGGCAGGCACCCAGCTTTACAACTGCCACAAAAGGGTGATTGAGGGCCATAGCAAGACATAGCTGCTTCTCAGGAGCTCATGAAGTGCTCACTTAATCCAGACACTAAACAGGTGAGAAGAAAAACAAGTTGTGATCAAGGATGCTGAAAGAATGTGCTTTTGGTGTCAAAAAGATACCCTTTACCCAAACAGCAAGCAGGTGTGAACAGTGGCTGAAGAGAAGTTGAGAGCGACATGGCTATTTTTATTTAGTTACCAGTTGAGTATCTTTTATCTGAAATGCTTGGGACCAGAAGTGTTTTGGATTTCAGATTTTTGGGGGGGATTTTGGAATGTCTGTATTGCATATATGTACATAATGAGATATGTTGGAGATATGGCCCAAAACTAAACATGAAATTCATTTATGTTTCTTGTACAGTTTATACACATAGCCTGAAGGTACTATTATGCAATCTTTTTAATAATTTTGATCATGAAACAAAGTTTGTGTACATTGAACCATCAGAAACCAAAGGTGTCACCATCTTAGCCACAAATGTGGGCGATTTTGGAGTATTTTGGATTTCTGAATAAGGGATGCTCAATGTGTACTTCCAAAATGTTCAGCATCATGACATACAGCAGGAAGGAAAGAGTAAAGGTGGAGAACTGCTTTCAGCCTGAGGGGCAAATTGAATTTCAGGGACATTCTTGGGGGCCCCATTCCAGTGGTGGGTGGGATCAAAAGAAAAGGGTATGAATCAAAGATAACAGCATGTTTTAGCACAGAACTCTTATACACCAGTAACTCAAACTTAGGAGTGACTCTAGAAGTCAGGAGATCTAGACGTAGTGCAGGGTGCTGGTTTTGGCCCCATTGCTTTGGTATTTCTAAGTAAATCACTTTCCCCACATGATGCATAAATGGAAATCAGTCACTCTATCATGGATTTTAAAAACGGTGAACCCCAAAAAGGTGGTGAGGATGGGGGATGTGTGGCTGGATAACAGTACATGTGAAAAGGATCTAGGAGTCTCGGTAGATCACAAGCTGAGCATGAGTCAGCAGTGTGATGTGGCAGCCAAGAAAGGTAATGCGATTCTTGGTTGCATCAGTAGGAGTATGGTGTCTAGATCAAGGGAGGTAACGGTACCACTCTATTCTGCTTTGGTTAGACCTCATCTGGAATACTCTGTCCAGTTCTGGGCACCTCAATTCCAGAAGGATATCAACAAGCTGGAATGTGTCCAGAGTAGGGCAACCAAAATGGTGAATGATCTGGAAGCCATGCCCTATGAGGAGTGGTTTAGGGAGCTGGGGATGTTTAGTCTACAAAAGAGATGGTTAAGAGGGGACATGATAGCCATGTTTAAATATTTGAAGGGATGCCATGTCGAGGAGGGAGCGGGCTTGTTTTCTGCTGTTCCAGAGACTAGGACAAGGAGCAATGGATTCAAGCTGCAGGAAAGGAGATTCCACCTGAACCTGAGGAAGAACTTCCTGATGGTCAGAGCTGTCTAGCAGTGGAACATGCTGCCTTGGAGTGTGGTGGAGTCTCCTTCTTTGGAGGTTTTTAAGCAGAGGCTGGATGGCCATCTGTTGAGAGTGCTTTGATATTGAACCTATATGGCAGGGGGTTGGACTGAATGGCCCCTGTGGTTTCTTCCAACTCCATGATTCTATGATTCTATGAGATATATTTGCTTCCACTGACAGTAATTCTTTGTGGGAGGAAGAATTTTTCCCCTTTACATGGGGCCTTCTCACAGTACAAAATTATAGCACTATGATTAATACCCTCCAAAGGTCCTGATTTGTCATCCCACTTTTCAGCTGATTTTAAAATGGTCAGTTTCATCCTCCTCCTACTTTTCCCCTTTGTCTTCAGCTTATTTCAATTGCTCAAAACTGAGTTCAAAGTGCAAAAGCAGTTTGCACTCAGTTCAGTAGGGGGAGAGAACGACGCAGAATCTTGCCCTTCTCTGTAGGCTCAGGGAAAAGCAAATTGCTATAGCCTCTCCTAGTTTGTGTGTTCTTCCTCATTAATAATTTTTGCTATCTTGGCCACACTCCAAGGTTGTTTGGCCACATATATTCCAGTATGTATCTGTGAAATGTTGGAGGGTACCAGCTTAACTCACATGGCTGCATTTTGTGGAATCTTGAGATTTGTAGTTTGGTGAGACACTGGAGCAATTGGACAGAGAATTCTTCTAACCACTTTTTCTAAAACTTCAGATTCCAGGATTCCATGGAATTGAGCAATGGTAGTTAAAGTGGAATTACAATGTTCTAATTGTGTAGCATGAAACACCATGTGGTACTCAGAAATCTTCTGTTTGCCTTATCTGCAAGGCCAACTATAGATGAATCTTGCCACATTGGATCATTGGTTTCATTCAGTAATTGTAAATAATGCTTTTCCAGCAGACAGCAACCCTGATGCAATGCTGTTTCTTTCTCTCTCCTGGTAGAAAAGTTGAGGCTTAAAGACGTATAGATCTGGCATCCTGGCATTCCGTAAACACAAACAGAAATTACAAAACAGAGCATTTAGAAAAGTTACCCCTGGGACTATAACTCCCACGCTGAGGAATTCTGGAAATTGTAATCCAAAAAGAGACCTTTACCAAACCCTGCACTGGGCATACAAGAATACAATAGGGATGTGCCTGCCTCCCTCACCCCAACACACAAAACACTCTTTTCAAGTCACTGCTACAGTACTGTAAAGCCAAACAATAGATATCGGGCTGCTAGAAGGCAAAATTACACCACTCACGAACTGTCATTTAACGGTGCCATTTTAACAACATTCACTCACCTATGTAATGCAAAAATATTAACATATCTAATGCCCATTACTGCAGAAGGGAGGAGGGAAGTATGGTCTTCTGCCAGATTAAATCATTTATCCCTTTTCTAAGCATTGCAAGACAATGAAAAGACTACTTAAAGGCTTGAGCTGGGTGGAACGGGGATTCTTATCACTGGTACCTCTTAGTGTTAACATCAGCTTTATTGTGACTGGTGGCTGCTCTTATTACAATATTGGCCTGGAGGCCTCCAGAGGGTTTTGGATTCCCAACTGACACAGCCAGCAAGGTCAGTAAAAATGGGAGCTGTACCTCTGCAGGGCACCTAGTCATGGAATGCTGGGCTGGACAATGGCCTTGTCTAAAAAGGAAAAGAGAAATGGATGTAAAAGGGAAACCCTGTTCAATACAAGAAGATTTCAAGTATAAGTATGGCAATTATTTTCTCTTTTAAATAAGGCATTGCTTTAGCAATGGATCATGGCTAACAACGGCCAGCATCCGGTTATAGACATAGGCAGAAATGAAGTTGCACTCTGCATGCACAGTGAATTTTCTGGACCATGAGCAACAGTTGTATCCACTTCATGGCGGCAGAAGCGGTGTTCTGCCTGCAGAACTATTGCCCATGTGCATGTCTGTCAGAGTTCAGGCAAATGTACCCTGTGCATCACTGTTGCACTGCATTGCTATTCAGTACAGGGACTGTGCAGTGGAAGCATAACCTAACTCCAATGACAGATAGTTATGCTATGCTGAAGTGATATAGGAACTTTGGCTAATATCTGGTAAGGAATTCTAGCAACAGGATCTGGATCTTTGCCAGTATAAAGTACCAGCATTTTAGAACAAACCTTCCTTATTCTGTTTTCTGTTGTTTTGAAATCTAAAGGATAGGAACTGAGCCACTGGCTCTTTCTCCAAGTCTAATTCAGTAATTTTCAGTTGGCATCTTCCAACTGAGCAATTGTTGCCAGTCCCATAGATTCAGTAGATCTACTGTAGTTGCAGCTGTAGCTGTACAGCCAGTGTGATGTAATGCCTCGAATGCTGGACTATGACCCTGGAAACCAAAGTTTGATTCCCCCGCTCAGCCATGGAAACACACTGGATAATCTTGAGCACATCACACACTCTCAGCCCCAGTAAAACTTATGATAGGTCACCTTAAGGTTGCCATAAGTCATAAATGACTTGAAGGCAAGAGGAGGAGGAGGAAATAATAATAGGACTCAGGTCATTAGGCTTCTTTTGGAATGTGACTTCATCACACTTTTTCTGAAGCCCTCTTTAAAGTCTGTGTTCATCCATGCCTTCAGTACTTAATGTGACACAGTTTGGGTTGCTCATTGGCCCTATTCAGAAGCTATTCTCATGAGGGCAGGGATGGAGACATGTTGCTCTCCAGATGTTGTTGGACTGCAGCTGCCATCATCCATCACCATTGGCTATGCTGGCAAGTGTAACAATATCTAAAGGACCACCTGTTTCCTACCCTTGCTTATGGGGTCAAAAACAAAATAAACCCTATGTTTAACAACAGCATCAAAGTCCTAATTTTTTTCTCTTTTCTACAATGCACCTCTTTCGTGCTATATTGCAGTCTGCTTTTGAATTCTTCTGAGTTTTGGAGAGCAGCTTCTCAGTTGACAAAAGTGGTACAGGGAGAACAGCCAGCTCTAATGTACACAAGCACAGTCTGTGCCCTCCCCTCCTACCACCCTTGGCATTCAAGCCACTTGGTTTGAAGTTTGCATGCATCGAGCTGGAGGAGTACATCACATTCTCCACTTCAGAGAAGAAACACCTGCTCAACACCTTGAATTCAATTTACAAGTGTTCTACTTTTGTCTTCAGAGGCCTGCAATTACTTTCCTTGTAATTAGCCCTCAAGAAGTTTAATCATATAAGAAGCTTTTTTAAAAAGAAAAGAAGAAAAAAAGTTTTTGCTTCCTGTAGTGTTATAGTCCTAATAAAATATTCCGCAGAGATGTAGCATAATAAATAGAGCATTTAGACTCCAAAATACCTGCTTTTTAAGTTCTGAGGTTTCTCTTTTAAGTCTCCTTTTCTAGAAAAGCTGCCCTGTGATGTTGATATTGTTCTGGAGAGATTATTAGCTGTGTTGTGTTATACAACAGTCTGGACTGGGGTAACACACTGAGCGGGAGAGCTGGCTCTCTCGGAGGATGGAGTGGAGCGGTTGGCAATTTCTCGCTGGAGTTCATCCACTTTCTTCTGAAGCTCTGCCCGTTTCACCAAGAGTTCCTTGTAACGGTTGTGCACTGGCTCCTAATGGGGACAGAAGAAACTTTATGCTCAGTCTTGGGATAGAAAACCAATCATCAGTCATACAGTGCTAAATTTTTGAAGTGTGAGTACTTATGCCAGTCCCCAGAGCCATTTTCTGAAGGAGAATGCAAACATTCTGGCAGCTGCACTGATCCATAATAACAAACAGTTCTAGAAGTTTCCATCTTCACCCAGAACAACATTTTATAAAGCTAATGGGTCTTGATTGTTCACTCAGGACCAAGCCACCTCTAAATACTTTACAATACAAAAGGGACAACTCACAACAATACATTACTGCTGGTAAAATCCATCCCCACTTTCCATCTTGGTCTCATCTACTGTGAGGATTGTAGCTTGTATCATCGTCTCTACTAATTTTAAAGTCCTAGCACTGTGAGCCTGTAAGCCCTAACTCTACTACACCACTGCAGATAACCACAGGTGCATCTTCATTTTCTGAGGTTTACAGCTCAGTTCCAGAATCCACCTTCATTTCCAAAACTAAGCTTTTGAGCATGCTGAAGTAATAACAAAGGAGAGAGCTCAGAGAATATGAGCAGAGTAACACTCGTATTCTCTGCTGAAGTAGCATTTTTGTTAACACCTGGAACTATATAGCTCAGGTGTTCATTTCTGGAAAGACTCCAGAATTCTGATTCTGAAGGAAGCAGCCTTTAGAAACTATCAGAAAGAAGAAAACAGCCTCTATAAAGGTTATTTGAAGAGAAATGTCTATATCAAGTGTCAAAACAGAGCAATATTAGTAAACTGTAATATCAACCAGCAAGGGACTCTCACAAAATGGGAGCTAATACATTAAAAGCTTTACTCTTAATAGTTTTCAGGAGGACTCCAGGTTCATGAGAAACCACTAGGAACATCTCAGTGAACTCAGGTTGATTAAGCAGAGCATCTCAGTGAACTCATGTTGATCAAGGAGATATCCTGGCCTCAAACTGTTCAGGGATTTATACATTTAACAACAAACCCATAGCCCCGGTCCAGCAGCAAACAAGAAGTAAGGACAGATTGCTTCACTATGATGTTATTTCAGGAGCTGAGCCTCAACATGTTGAGGACTTCAACTTCTAGGATCCCAATAAGGGATTATTGGAGTTGTAGGCTAAAGCATCTGGAGAACTAAAGATTCCGCAATCCTGTTATCCCCTGACAAAGGGGAGTTCCTGTCAACCAGCTGCAGCTTTCAAATCAACCCAATCAAATCACTGAGTCCCATTACATGTTTTCTGCATGTTCAAAGGCCTCTAAATAATGGTTCCTTGGCAAGACAGGCAGGAGAGGGCTATTGCTTCCGTAACTCCTGTTCTGCTTATGGACTTCCCGTAGGGCTGTCACTGTGGAAGACAGGATGCTGGATTACATATGTCTTAGGATCTGATGATCCAGAAGGTGTCTTATATTTTCATACAGCAGGAAAATTTTGAGCAGGAAAATTTGCATATTGAAGCAGACAACTTTACTCAGTAGAGTTCTACTCAGATTTCTACTTGGAACAGTTCTAAAAAACAAAAATTGCCATTATGTACAATGTGCATGTGGGGGTAGAAGGAATTTTGCACTCCTTTCAGAACAGTTATTTGGAGAAGTAACTGTTTCACATGACAATTCTCAGAGCCTTTCCACACTACACTGTTATACTGCTATTATTGCACTTTCAACATCCTATGGAATCCTGGGGTGTGCAGTTTAGGGAGAATTCTCAGCCAGAGAGCTGTTTGGCCTCAGTAAACTACAAACCCCAGAATTCCACAGGATGTTGAAAATGGAATAATAGCACTATAACTGTGCATTGCAGAAAGGCCCTCAGAATCCCTAAACAGTACAGCCATGCTGGCTGGGGAATTCTGAAAGTTGTAACTTTTAAAATTTTTATTAGTTCTCCCTCCGTCCTGCCAAGCAATCTCTTCTTGGGTCACTGACAGATTTCTGGTCCTTCAAACAGACCCTACCCTCAAACAAAAAGGTATACAGTCATCCCTGCATATTTGTGGGTTTCACTTTTGCAGATTTGATTATTCACGGATTATTTGTTGTCACCTCTGCTGCCTCCCTATGTCATTTTTAATAGGGACTGCAAGCCTTGTGAGACTGAGAACAAGGTTTGTAAGTCCCTCTTAAAAATGGTGTGGGGCAGCAGTGGAGGTGGCAGTCAGCCCCACCAGCCACCCACTTCTGCCTTGTGAAGGAACCCTGGTGCCTCAGAGGAATCCACGGTGGGTTGAATATGGTGATCATACTTTTTGTGTGTTAAATATGGTTTGGAAGGGCCTAGAGTTATTCACATTTTTTCCACTTTCACAGGGGTCCTATGCTCCTAACTCTAGCAAGTGTGGAGGGATAACTGTAATTCTGTAACAGATACACAAAAACACAAATAGAGGAATATCTAATGCTGCATCTCCAATGGGACAAGAATCTTGATAACTGTGACACCTAGAAACATATGAAAAGGTGGGGAAAGCCTAATGTTTTTGACTTCAACCCAAGTCCCTTTCTCCTCCCGTTCAATCAGCTCACCTGTGGTTTCATCCGTGGGTTCCAGCGAATGTAGTAACCTACCCAAAGCTCTAGATGGCGCATGCTAGCCACAGGATACAAGACATGGTTGGTATAACTGGCATACAGAGGGTTGGTGAAGTCTTCAAGCTGGCTGTTTATGTAGGACCACAGCGAGACAGTTTTTTTTGGAAGGCCCTGGAAAGGAGTAGGAGTTGTTTTTTTATCTGAGGAATAGCAGGGCTGCAGCCCAGTCCTGTAGAACACAGCACTGACAGCAGCTCGCTAGAAGGAGAACACAGATGCTGTGCCACTCCAGACATTGCTGGACTGCTAATCCCATCAGTCTTCGCTAGTGTATTCAGTGGTGAAGCTGGTAGGCACAGTAGTCTAACATCCTTAGGAGAGCCCACTCTTTCCCATTCTTGTTCCATTAAAAAAAAAAGAAACCTCAGAGAACAGTTCAGTGGAGAACTACCACGCATATCTTGTCCGAGCAATGTGTTGTGGAAAATGGTACACGCATGTCCGATACACTATTTTTCTTTTAACAAACGTTAGAACACATTCTCTCTCTTTCTTATCCCCCTGCCATCCATATAACAAATCTAAAACTAACAGAGATAAAACTACTATGAAGACACTCCTTCTGTTTCCAATGTTCAGTGAGCAGGTCCTTTGCTCACGTAGCTAATATGTCACCACCTGTCCTTAAACAGGTGGTATCAGCAAGGTCTCTGGAAGTACAAAATAACTTTGGGATCAAAACACCATGAGGCAAGGGTGGGCGGGTTTGATAGATCTGGGAACCAGTTTTATGGGAGGCCACCTTTCTTGGCTCTTCCAGATCAGTCTAAAGAAGTGTTATTTCCCATTACATAGCTCCTTGGGTCTTGCCAGTTGTCACTTCTATATCTCCTTGTTCCACTCTTGGTGGGCGAGGGGCTCTTTATAGCAATTTCTTGGATCTACACTAGTGCTAAAATGGTATCCCTTATATAAAATAGTGAACAACCAAACAAGTGCCAGAGAGAGCCTGAGGATCTGCGAAATGGTGGGAAGTCACAGCAGGGCATGTCTACACATCAGGGTAATGCTTGGTGCACGGCAAAATCAAGGTTTGCTTTTTGGGGTTGTTTTTTTTGTCAAATACTTCTGAGCCACAGTTGGTTGAATCTGTGGATGCAGAATCTGTGGATGCAGAGGGCCAACTGTATTTGGAAGAACCCTCTGTTTCAAAAACAAAGACAAAGACAAAAACTTATTTTTGAGCAAAGCAAGATGCCAGGAACTGGGGTGTCTCAAAGCAGAGGTGCCAATTGTGTGGCCATCCAGATCTTATTAGCTTAAAGCTCCTAGCAATCCCAGCCAGCATGTCCAGTGGTGAAGAATGATGGGGAGTGCAGTTCCACAGCATCTGGAGAACTACACAGTTTCTATCCCTGTTTGAAAGCCTGGAGGCTTCTAGACATATGACTACTTTAGTGAAAAGGTCACAAAATCAGTAGGAGGCCTGTATGTGGCCCATGGGCCATATGTTAGCCAACCCTGCCTGAAGGGGAAATCACCCTCTGCAACAGCCTAAATTGGACTGAGCATACTCAGTGGCCACAGGATGGGGAATAGCTAAAAGCCAAGGAGATGGAGACAGAATGGAGCAAAAATTGAATCCTGAAGAGGGATTCCATTCCACTTTGCATTGCAACATGTTTGTTCCAGATCCTATTTATCTCTTCATTAAAGTAATTTCTCAACATTTTGTCAAATGGTAGTGTAATCAGGTAGGGCTAGGAAAAGTAAGAAGCAGGACTTGATTTCTGAAGGAAGAGGTATAACTTACATTCCTGATTTAAGACTGTTGTGTTTTCTGTCTCATGGTAGAGCTCATTTGATTCAGCACACTCCTTTGCACGTAAGGCATTTTTATACCTTGTCATTCACTGGCATTCTCACTGAGATCAAAAAAGACCCCACAATTCACACATCGCAAATTCTCATTTCTCATAGTGCCCGAAGGTTATAAAGGAGCACTCCAAGCTGGCAGTGATTCAGGAGCAAAACATTTTTTTCTTTTTTAAAAGAGCATCTGGGTTTTTACCTCTTTCACCCTCTGCTGCTCACTATTACATAGGAATGTCCCGAACAAACAGCTGTAGAGGTGGTCCAGAACAGTGATCAGAAAGCACTCGTTGAATTCAAAGGCTGTGGGAAACTTCAAAAGAAAACCAGTGCAATTTGCTTATTTTCACTGGACACTTCTCACTCAGCAGATGAAAACATTTTCCTGCAAAGAGTTTACACTGAAGGTAGGGGGAACATTTGGCTGGGAAGAAGGGGAGCAATGGCCCATCTTTCTTTTGCCTCCCTGTGAAGAATTTGTTTGCATTACTGTCTGGCAACCTCTCCTTTATGAAACCATATTACTGCTCTCCAAAGGCAAAAAATGACTGTTTTACATATTCAGTAAAGAATGCTGAGTGACAGCCAAAGACCAGATGGGGAATGGGCCAATGCTTTGGGAAAGTTACTTTTCTGAATTACCAGAATCCCACAGCCAGCATAGCTATGTTGGCTAAGGGATTCTGGGTACTGCATTCCCCAAAGTAACTTTTCCAAAATCTGAGAAGGGCTGACGCAAACACCCCCATATGAAACTTTGCAAAGAGCTATAACTCATGCTTTTTAGGCCAAATAACACAAACATGTTTTTGATTATAGAAACAGAGAGCAGACATAAACCTGAAAGCCTTGTAGCTTTTTCTTATTTTTCAGTTTCTGTTCTTTGTTTTCTTACCGGTCAACACTAGAAGCAGCCTCCCGCCCCTGAATCCTAAAATCTGGAAGGATAGCTTAGTTTTGATCAATGCAGTCCTGTCTGTATCTCCTCAGAAGCTAGTTCCATTGAGTTCAGTGGGACTTATTCCCAGGTACACGTACACAAGATTATGGAGCTTTTGCACTAACAGTGAGGCACACAGAAAGTGACAGATTCAACCTACATCTTCTGAGAGAAGAGACAAAGAAAAAAAGACACACAGAGAGGGCTAATATTTACAGGACATTTTTTCCTATATTCCACTGCACAGAATGTACCTGTCGTGTCATCTGCCACACACAGTCGACAAACTGGAGAAAAACAGGGGATCGGTCTGCATCTGCATGATTCTTATCTCCATGGCCGACTCTCTGAAAACAAGGCAAAAGAACAAGTAACAAAAGAAAACCAATATCATAGAAACACAGAGCAAGAGTACAAAACTCGACGTCTTTCAGAAGTTTTGGACTACAAGCCCAAACATCCCCAAGTAGTGGTCATGTTGGCTGGGGATGATGGGAGTTGCAATCTAAATGATGGCAGAGTCCAAGTTGCCTACTTGAGACAAAGGAACCATAGGAATTGCACGAGGAAAACTGCCAGTAAACCCAGCACCTCAACTATGTTAAATGCAGCCAGAATACTGGGAAACTGATAGCTAAAATAATGCCCTTTACTTCAATAGCTGGCTTTGCCTACAAAAGGTGCCACATTCCATTCCTGACATCTCCAGTTAGAAAGAAAGTTAGAAAGTTAGACTCATAGCCCATCTACCTGGTAGTCCCATGAACTCCCTCCACTTTTGCATATGAACAGGAGCTCTTTTACACTACATAACTGTAGCATTATATTCTACTTTAACAGCCACGGCTGTTAAAGCAACCAGCAACTAACTAGAATGGTGATAGCTCAAATTTGGAAAAGCAAAACTCTCCCTTCAATTACTGATTAGGAGATGAAACTTTTTGACATGATGGGGCGGGATAGTTTTACCTTTAAGTTGAGAGGGGGGAAAAAATGATAAATTTGTCAAAGATTGGAATAATGTGATACTTTATTATAAGAACAGTTGGGGTATTATTAAAATGGTTTATTAAAATGGTAAACATTGATTTTTAAATGAGAAATTGTGCAGATATAATAGTTATATTTGATTAAGTTTCAGGCATATCGATTAAAAATTTATTTTGGCTGCCTCTCACTCAGGGGGAAGTTTGGTATGAAAGAAGCATGGTTCTAGCTGAAAGAGTGAGAAGAAAAGAAAATTAATATGTGATAAAATCAAATTCTTGTTTCTTACTTTATGATAACATGTTTTCTTCAGGGTATTGCCATTATATTGTACATGTATAAAACTTACTTCTCGATTGAATGTGTGATCTTTATTACATGATTTATTTAATTATTTTTAATAAAAATTAATAAAAAAAAACCTGCCATGGCTGCATCCTATGGAATTGTGAAATTCATGATGTGTTGAGGCACTAGACTACTCTGGCTGAAAATTCTAAATTTTGTTTGTTTCTTGCTGTCTAGCTGATTTTGATTTATGGTGACCCTATGAATAAGAGATCTCCATGAATCCTGATTATCAGCTGCCCTCCTCAGTTCTTGTAAACTCAGGACAGCTGTGGCTTCCTTGATTGAATTAACCCCACATGTACTGCAGTTTTCCTTTTTTCCTACTGCCTTTCACTTTACCTAGCATCATCGTCTTTTTCCAATTATCATCTGATGATATATCCAACATATAATAGCCTCAGTTTAGTCAACTACATCTAGTGAGAGTTCAGGCTTGATTTGCTCTTAAACCCATTTATTTGTTTTTTTAGCTGTCCTTGGACTCCACAGTATGTTGCTATGGCAGTTAAAATAGAATATAGCGCTATAGTTGGGCAATGTGAAAGAGTCCCAGATCTCTAGACAGACTTCAAGAGGGCAGCAGACAATGTAGCACGCACAGAGAGAATGGGAAAGAGACATTTGGCTCTGTTTATCTTCTGTTATATGAAGATGGGTAGAGAGCCAATAATGTCTACCCTGACGAGCAGCTGCTGTCTGGGATCTAAGCCACAGATATTTCACATTATTTGCCCCTTTTTAAAAAAGAAATGTAGAGACATTAGGGCTTGAACCTTCAAATTTTGCATGAGAAGCATGTGCCTCTACTGCTGAGCCATGGTTCTGCTTAAATAACCTTGAAGTTGCTCTTCGCCCAAGAACTGTGTTGCGTCTGCTTTCTGGTGCCAAATCCCTTATTTGTTGAAGTTTGTATCTTGATCCAACAGGATATGTTGCCTGGGTGGCCTTTCCTTTATATGGTTCAAAGACATGACATCTCCACACTTTTATTAAAAAGGAGCCAGCCAAATATCTGGCTGAGGCACTATTGTCTATTTGGACCTAATGGCTAGCTATAGGAGCTAGCATGAGGTCGTGGTCTGAGTGTTGAACTAGGACTTGAGGAGACCAGGATTCAAATCCCTGCTCAGTCATGGAAGCCTACTCGATGACCTTGGGCAAGTCACAAGTTCTCAGCTTCAGAAGAAGACAAAGGCAAATCCCCTCTGAACAAATTTTGCCAAGAAAACCCCATGTGGGTTTGCCTTGGGTTGCCAAAAGCTGGAAGGCACATAATAACAAGCAGATGAGCAACGTCAGGTGTCCAAGTTGAAAGATGCTAACCTTGTTGGACAACAAATCATATTGGCCCAGCCAGCATAACCATTGCTGAAGGATGATGGGCACTGTAGTTCCACAACACCATGTAATTAGAAGGAGAAGGTATTAGGACACTGAAAAGATCTCTGCCAGAGAAACCTAGGGAGTATCTAGTCAGAGTAAACAATATCACACTAGAACAACCAACAGCTTTCCCCAGGATAAGATAGTTTTCTACGATTTTCTTATTTAAATAAGCACAAATCTTTTAAAATATATATTAAATGCCAACAATCATATCATAGTTATCAAGTAAAATAATCTGAATTGTGACAATTTCAGCATGTATTTCAAAAATGCAAAAAAGAACACTGGAAGAAGTATAGATGTACAATCTTTCAATTTTTTTTGGGGGGAGAGCAAAAAACATGATGCATCCTTATAAAAGAAAGAAACTGTGTATGCTGCTTTGTCATGCAAGCGTTCTTTATTCCAAAGAGCTATAAACACTTCCCCCGAGTCACTGAAAAATCTGGGCACAGCATTAAGCCTTCCAGCATGTGACTTAATGTGGTTACATTACTCATGGTCAAAACTTTCTTCAGCCATTTCTCTCTATGCCAGGCATTTTAGAGCTCTTCCTGTTCTTTTGCCAGCAGTATCTGAGTAGCTGCTAACAAGCATTAGCTATCTATTTCCCCAAAGCTAAGAAAAATCACCTTTTGGGACTATAGCTCCCAGAACCCCCCAGTCAACATGACAGCTACCTGAGGGATTTGCAGACCTGCAGTGCCCCTTCCACAAGCAGCATTTTGCCTGCTCTGTATGCTCTATGCCCATAAACAGCCCATTAAAATCAGAAATGGAGGCAGAATTCAGGCTTGCTGGATCTACTTTTTTAAAAGCAGAACCTTGAGGTCCATCAGCCAGATCCATGGGCAATACAATTAGTTTCAAGCATTTTTTGGGACACTGTGCAAAAGATATATTCACATTGCAGTTGCATAAGCAAATGTAATCATTACTCATGGGCTTCAATTCTATTGTTAGTCCCAAGCAGAAGAGAGCCATTTAATCAGTTAGATTTATCTACATGTTCATTCATTATTCAACAACTGATTCAAACGGTCTGCTTTGACTGGGACAAACCAACAGGAAGTCCAGCTATGCAGCTGGGCATTCTGAGATGCTGCATAACTATTTATCAGTATCTTCAATGTGGCACTCAATTCATTAGGATTGCAGAAACATTATGCATTCCCCATTGCACAACAAGCAGCCACAACAGCAGGTGAACAACTGGTTGCATGGTATTGGCATTCAGCAGAAAGGTAGTGCAGTGCAACCACTGTGTAACTTCATGTAGATTTATACTACACAAGCACAATGTAGTATCTTGGCCCTGGTTTTCCCCTCAAACTTTCTTTCTCTGGTGAAAAGTTTTTAGTTGCTGCTCTCATCAAAAAAGAAGGCTTTGTTGATTTCCAGCCAATGATCCAGACACTCACCAGCATATCCTAATCTATGATCTTTCCACCAATCCCTGTCTTAAATCATTTAAGAGCAACTTCTGTAATGGGCAATCATTTTTTGTCCCTTCAGAAATCATCAACTCACCAGCTGAAACCTGTGACCGAAGCTCAACCATTCCTTCTCCACCAGCACTTCAAAGCCCCGAATTGTACGGTAGTAGCCATCCAGCATGAGCATGGCAAGAGAGGTGAGCTGGGCAGTTCGATCCCAGCCGTCACTGCAGTGCACGATCACAGAAGTCTTCCCCGATTCCACCTTGTCGGCTATCCGAAGAGCACCAGCAAGAATCAGCTGGGTTAAAAGGGGTATTCTGTGATTGTGATATTCATTATGAACATTGAATGACTTTGAAGACAGTGAAATGGCCCCAACCTATTTTATAATTAGGAATGGGAACAAAGCCTTGGGGGTTTTTACAAGCATGTTCAGTCATGGGGGCAGGAAGGATGGAAGACCGAAGGAGCATCAAGACAGGAAATGATTAAATGTGGTTTGAAAATTTTGGACATTTATATCTTGATGTATTCCTTCAATAAATGCTTCTCCGCTTTTTCCCTGCTCTTCACCAGCCATGGCTGTGCAGCAGGTAAAGGGTGACTTCCGGGAGGCAGTTTGGCCATTGTGTAAGGTTGGTAGAGAATTCCAACTGGTATGATGATGAAAAGAATGACTTGCATAGGTGTAAGTGGTACTTGTGCCTGCATAAGTCATTAACAGGATGCCAGCCAATGTTTTCAGCTATGTTCTTACATCAAACACTTAATTAGCCTGAATTCCAACTTAGATTATGGTGTCTTAAAGGCAGGGTATCAGCAGCTTCCACAGTTACTCCCAAGACATGACAGAGCAGCTAGATTTACTTCTCTTGTAAGCAATCATATTGGTGATGCATTTCCCAAAGATGGATGGAAGTTTTTACCAGGGTGGGATTAAGTATCAGAACTGCTGTAACCATACTGATAAAGTCTGTAAAGTCTGATAAAAACTGATGAAGTCTGGTGAGGACTCAGGAGAGAGTCTTATTAGTGTTTGCTCCCAGGCTATGGAACTCTCTTCCAAGAGAGGCTAAGTTGGCCTCCTCCCTGCTCTCTTTTTTGCTGGCAAGCAAAGATCTTCTAATTTAAACTGGCCTTCAGCTTTTAACTGCTTGGGTAGTGCAATGGGTTTACTGTTGCTTAATGTGTAAGAGGTTTTAATGTCGTTTTAAATGTTCTAAATTAATGTTCTTAAGTGGATTGTTGTTTAATGCTTTTTTAATGTTTCTATTACAGATAGTTTTACCTATGTTTATATTGGGTACCATTTGGGATAAAAGCAGGATATAAATTAAACAGATAAATAAACCCCAAAGGATGGTCATATGCACACACCCACCAACACACCTTGATATGTTCTAGCCAGTGTGTTGACTCCAAATTAGATAGCCAGTGAGTCTCTTCTATGCTGGGATATACAATCTCCTTTAGTTTCCTCAATGACTCTCTCATAACATGGATATTATGGATGTCCAGAAACACCAATTCTGTATTCTGATAGGCATCCTCACTTTCATAACCTCCTCCTTTAGCCTGCAAGAGAAAATGCACCTTAGATTATCTTTGACTCAGTAAAACCCTACCTGCCACTCCAAAACCTCCAAGCTGAATTTCATGGCATGCTTTGTCCTCCTATGTTGAGGTAGACTAATTACAGCCTTCTTGATACTGTTGGTTTGCAGCCTCCTAGACAGCATAACCAATGGTGAGAGACAATAGGAACTGCACTTCAGCAATGTCTGGAGAACTCCAGAAGACCTGTTTTTGTCCAATAATCCCAGATGGTGTGTCCCTAGCTCTGTGTCAACAGGTTGCCCACTTCTGTCTTATATAATCTCCTGCAACAACCGTTAAGTTTCATATGGGAGGAGCTTTTTGGATTCTGTCTATAATAGATCAGTTGTAGGGAAGAGCAGGGCCTTTTTTGTGTTAGCCCTACGCTTATGGAATAAGCTTCCTGAGATTGTGCATGACTGCCCCTTTAACATAAAAAAAGAACAAATCCAATCTTTTTAGATTGACTTTCTTGTGTTGTCTTGTTTTGCCAATATTTTAAATCTGCTATTCATGATGATTGTATTTATAATCAATTATTATCCATTTTGTAAGCTATTGTATGTTTGAGAGGAAACAGGACGTACCTGCCGTTATCTACAACAGGGTGGAAATTATGGATCCTGACCTACCTGAAAAGATTGTGTTGAGGATAAAGTTTAGAAATGGAGAAGAGACCTTTACTCTGCCTTGAGCTTCTTGGAAGAAAGAGGTGATATAAATGTGGTGAATAAATAAATAAAATGACAGGCTACTGTGAGTCTTATCAGCTCTGTATTATAATAATATTTTTATGAGTAGTGATCAGCTTGGTCAGCACTATTGACTTTGCAGCATGGGGCTGGGCAACTGTGAGAGGCTAGGGGGCTGAATTAACTTCCCAGGAGACCTTGAGGGGGCTGCACCTCCCACATCTGCCCTGCTGGAAAAAATCCAAAACAAAACATTGTGCCCCCAGATGCACTCCAATGCCCTCTAGGGGCTGTGAGGACCCTTTTAGGCCCAGGCAAGGGCACTTTTCAAACAAGGAAGTGACCAAAACCCACTTCTATTTTTTTTACGAAGGCCTTGCCTGGGTCTAGAATGGCCTAGAGGGCCTAAAAAGTGGCAAAAATGCCCCCTACACCTCCCAGAGAGTATATTGGGGCAAAAAACAATATTTTTTTTGGAAAAAAATTACAAAAATATATATTTTTGACTCCTGGGGGGCCCTAGGGAGCAGGCTGTGCTTTGCCACACCTCTGTTCTAGTAGTTGGGAGAGCTGTAATAATCCAACCTTGTTAGCGACTGCATTTACACTTGGCCTCGCATCAAAGATGAATATTTTGTGGGACTGGGCATTGGAGTCCATGACAGACTGCAAATACTTCTCATCTTCTTTGCTTCGCTTGCCGCTCACTCCAACCATTGGCTGGCTGCAGCGAGTGATGGTGGCTTGGCTCTCTGGGTGAATCCATGACAAAACCTTGAGGAAGAAATAAGAATTAGAAACAAAGCAAAAAGGAGCACTACTAAAGCTGTCAAGTTATCTTCAGTGGTAGCTGGTGGCTTTTATACCAGTGAGGTTGTGTATCTACTCTGGATTTTAGGCTGAACTTTAAAGGTACAATCCAAGGTTCTGACAGATCCTTTAAAGTCTGCAATAGTGCTTATATTTGTGCAGTATCTATACAATATAAAACATTTCCTTAAACTGAATGAGTCAACAGAGAATACATAATTGCCGTCTCACCATATTCTCATTGATTCAACAGATCCACTCCACTAGGAGCCAACAGTCCTGTATCATCCTCTGTCATCCAACTTTTTTAAAATATCCCTGTTTCTCCCTTCATCCTTAGCTTACTTCAGCTGCTGTAAATGAGTTCAAAGGGCTAAAGCAGCTTGCACTCAGTTAACTCAATGAGGAGAGAAAGGAGATGAGAGACAGTGTCTTGCCCTTCCCAGTGGATGCAAGCAAATGCAAATTGCTGCAGTCACTCCTAGCTTGTGTGTTCTTTGTTATTAATATCTTTGATCTTTTTGACCACACTGTGATGTTGCTTGGCCACATGCATCCTGATTTTTCCATCTGTGAAAATATGTCAATTTGCACTCATGACCTCTAGGCTCTGACTGTACTTCTCTGGCCCTTTGCTTCCTCTGGGTTGAGTCCTGGTGCTCAGGTTTGCAGAGGTCCCTTGCTTTTCTCTGCTTCCTCCTGCTCTGTCTTCCTCTTAAAAAAGCAAGATGTGCGAGAGACAAAGGAGTGACCAGGAAGCCTCTGTACAGCAAAGAAGGGATCCTGGCAGGCCAGATTATACCTGCAAATTGGTGGTCCCTCTCCCTTGCTCTACAACAGGGTTGGCCAGGGTGCAACTTTTGATCTATATGCAGCCCCTTCAAGGCTATTTTTGTGTCCATCAAAGCCCCACATGGATCATTTTTTTAAAAATATTTTTCATCTCTAAATGCCCCCAAATACCATCTGTGCAGGACTTGTGGCATTTTGCCACGTTTTGGGCCTCGCTGGACCATTCTAGGTCCGAAGAGGGACTTTTTAAAAAATAGGAACTGAACATCAAGTAAGTTATATTCACTTCCTGTTGTAAGAAAAAGGGCTTCTTCTGGGCCTAAAATGGAAAATAAAAGATGTGTGCCTCAGCATTTTTTGGCTGTCCTCCAAGAACTCCTTGAAGGCTAATACCTCTGACAATTTCCCACTCTGCTCTAGAGCAAAGTAATAAGAAAATTCCTACCTCCTCTGAACAAGTTCTGTTTGCAACTTAACAATGCTTTCTTCCTCTTACTTTGGCCCTGCTCATTAGTAAGACGGTTCTATAAGTCAAGGTGACCTCACTCTGCCATCCTTACCGGTATACGCCCTCTAGATCGGAATGCAGCCACTCTCTTCAATTCCTCATCCGGAATATTGGCAGGAACTACGAGAAAGGCAGGGTAAGTATCACAAAGCTCATATTGCTCGTTGACCTTGGTCATTCTCCAGCTTTCATTAGGAATCCCCTGCATTGGAAAGGGCAGCTGGTTAGAAAATTGTTCCTGCATGGGAAGTTAAGAGCAACAGATACTTTGCTTTTAGTCTTCGTCATTTTCAGATGTTGAACACAGATTCAAATGTGTCTGTCTGACATAAAAACAGAATCACATAAGCAAGGATGCCAACTGAAGATGAGTTGCAAGCAGGAGAGAGTTCTTCATCATGAAAGGTAAGTCATGATGATTGTTACAGCAGAGCTGTAGTTGTTACAGCAGAGCTCAGAAATACAGTCCTCCCTCCATATTTGCGTGTTTGACCTCCATGAGTTTGATTATTTGCAAGGCACGTAGTTGCCTATGCCACCCCATTCTTCTCCTCCCATTCTCTTGCATTTCTCACCCCAAGTCTGTGAGGCTTGTGTTTAAAATGGATGTTTTTTTCCCTTTTGGGTGAGCAAAGCCCCCCACCCCCCACTGCTGGAGGCATGCCATCTCTGCTACATAGCTGCACGCTCTGCTATGTAATGGCCACTGATTGATCAGGTGCTCTCTTTGCTCCTAACCCCTCCTCTCTGGGAAGAATCTCCTTTCTCAAGATGGTGACCAGAAGTATCTGGAACACCAGAACTCAGTGTTCCGCTCTTCTCTGTCTGAGAGGAAAGTACCCATAAGTCCTTTATCTTGTCTTTTTTAAAATTCCTCCCAGGAGTACCAGGGCCAGAGGCAAGGGAATGGGAGGGGGATCAGGGGTGTTATTCGCAGCTTTTCCACTTTTGTGAGGGTTCTGTGCCCCAAAGCTTTGCAAATGTGAAGAGACTACTGTATTCTCTTTTGGACAGCTCCTAAAGTTTCCTATCAGTAGCCAGTGGGTGTGGGATTCTAGGAGTTGCAGTCAAAAACAGCAATATTCTAAGATTCTGCATTAAATATTGGGTTGGAATTTGGGAGCTCCAAGGTCAACTCCCTACTGAACCGTGAAACTTACCAGGCGACCATGCAGACAAATTACTCTCACTTGGCCTAAACTACCTCATAGGAAAAACAACAAAGTCTCTGGTGGCACCTTAAGGACTAACAAGTTTTAGGATGTTGCAGTCCATGAAAATAAATGTCATATAAAACATGTTAGTCTTGAGAATGCCAAAAGATGCTTTGCTGTTTCTGCTACAGCAGATTGACAAGTTTTCCTCCTCCTCTGACTACTGCCTCACAATGTCGTTGTGAGGATATGATGGAGAAAGCATTAGTGAAGAAGCTTACTTAATCATTATAAGTCATATAGCATTATTAGAATTACAATTAATTCTATGATATTTAGTAGCCATTCTTTAATTATGTGAACTTTAACAGAAGTGCCTTATGTTCTCCCGCATTCACACGGAGACATACAAAAAGATGTCTTAGGCTGACAAGGTCACTAAGTAACTATGGGGACTTCAAAGGTTTTGAGGA
Source organism: Iguana delicatissima (assembly GCA_948472985.1). Classification (NCBI taxonomy): domain Eukaryota; kingdom Metazoa; phylum Chordata; class Lepidosauria; order Squamata; family Iguanidae; genus Iguana; species Iguana delicatissima. The sequence goes on from CAOKZL010001025.1 coordinate 288,643, forward strand.
ATTGGTCTAATGCTCTTAGCAAACATTTGTTCGTTGAGTGTTTCATTTGCTGTTTTCAACCTTGTTGTCTTGTTTTATAAGCATAATTAAAGAAGAAGAAAGAAAAAAAGAGACAAGATACAATACTGATCAGGAAAACTATGTATACCACCTTGAATTCACTAGAGGAAGGACAGGATATGCATGTAATTACTAATTAACAAATAAGTAAAATAATAATGGTTCTATGCTTCAGCGTCAAATGGTTACTTTGGAACTGCTGGTCCCAGAATTCCTCCAACCAACATGGTGACTGACCATGCTCTCTGAGGATTCTGGGAATTGTAGCCTGCAGAGATGAAGAGCAGTTTGTATTTTTCCCCCTTTTTGGTATTGTTCTTATCTCTCCAAATCTGGAGGAAATGGTGCACGTGCCAGGTTTTTCATTGGTCTAAGCAGATTTGTACATTGTGGAAAAATTAACCTGAGGAAGCCAGCCTATAAAAATTGTGAGAGGGCCCCTAGATGTACAGAAGGGATTGCCTCATACCTTGGAACATCAATTCTTATCAGGAAACCATGAGTAAAATGACACAGGTTCAGGTTTTTATTATGTTATGTTATTTGAAGCAGGTTTTTTTGCTTTCTGCCTTTGATTGTTTTAGTTATCTGAGCCCTGGTGGCGCAGTGATTAAATGCCAGCACTGCAGCCACAGGGTTGTGAGTCTGATCCTGCCAGGCACCAGGTTGACTCAGCCTTTCACCCTTCCATAGGTCAGTAAAATGAGTACCCAGCTTGTTGGGGGCAATTAGCTAACACATTGTAAACTGCGTAGAGAACACTTAGCTGATAAGCAGTATAGAAATACACATGCTATTGCTTTTGCTGAAGGAAGTAGAGCCATCTCAGACAAAATGAGAGGTGTATGAGGCTTTTTACTCCCAAACCCAAAGATTTTTCTGGATGGCTCAATCTATAGCTGGGCCAAGACTTACTCTTAAATAAGTCTAGGGTCATCAAACCTGGGTTGTAAGCAACGAGGTTGTGATGGTTTTCCATCTGGCTCACCAGTATGGAAGACACGAGAGTAGGGGTGGGGTGATAGCTGATTTGGCTAAATGCCTGAGGCTTCTCTTTGTCTATCATTCCATATTAGTTTCTACCGACTGTTTCTTTTTTCTTTTTTTTAAAGGATTATGACTACAGCAGAATCTACTACTGAATCAAGCAGTTTATTTATTTATTATTTTACATATTTATTGGATTTATATCTCAGCTTTCATCCAATATGAGATGCAAAGCAGCTTACAATATAAATTAAAATAGCTAAAATACTATGTAGTACAAAAGTTTATTTTTTAAGTACTATACAATCAATCCAATTAAAACATTAAATTAAAGTAATTAAAAACACATTCAGTATATATTTCATATCAATAAAAAAACCCACACCCGTTTCATATTTTTCCATCCCAACCAAGTAAAGGATAAAGTCCAGGTTAGGAAGGGTACAATGTTTTTTTTTAAACGCTCTCGTTCTAGAAAAAAGTGTGTAACCTTTATAGATGTTCATTCTTTTCTTTTTTTCCATGTAGAAGAGTCTAGGGTTGGGGTGCAGTGGGGGAATGGAGATTTATGTAGCTGAATAGAAAAGATGCTATAGAGCTGTGGTGACTTCCATGCAGTGACTTCCATGTCAGCAGGACAGTGAATCTGCTCTGTGTTAGTAAAATTTTAAATAAGCTATCCAAGTCCCAATCCTATTTTGGGGACAGAATTCAGCCCCTTGCATAACTCCTTTAAAAGTCAGACTAAAATCCGAATTGGATTTGCTATTCCACTGATACAAAGTCACTAGCCATCAGAGCTATAGAGTGTTGGTGATCAACATTTTTACAAGGTTGCTACTGGTCAGTTACAATGTTATTCTCCTCTAATAGTTGCGACTATGGTTACACAACCTGCTGCAGGGCTTGGGGTGGCTTCACTTTTTATTTTCTGAACCAGGACCCACTGGTTTGCATGGCACAAAAGAGAACACATTTGATGCTACACCCGGCAGGCCAGTTGAGTTATCCCTGCCACACTTTAGATAGATGACTTTGTGTTTGGGCTTGGGTGCTTTGCTGTGTAGGTGGGGATGATGGGATCCACGGATGGCTGGGTGAGTTGGGAACACAAAAATGTTATGGTAACGATCTGTGATAAGAAAATAAGCAGGCATGGTTGCAAAGTCAGACTGTTGGCAAACTGAGTGGGAGAATGGGAGGGGGACAGAACACCTGGAAAATGTGTTGTTTGGCTAAACCATCAACTGGGATGTTAGCAGACACTGATTTTGAAATGTAACGGTTTACATAGCACTGAAATTCCAATATTCCTTTGGCTGTGGCAAACTGTGTTGTTGTTTCTTCAATGTTCCTGAATAAATCTTTTGAAACCTCTAAGCCTAATTCCTTGAACTCAAAGTTATGCTATACATCACAACAGCTAAGTCAACAGCATCTCTGACTCTTGTCTGGGAGTCCCACTGTTTCCCAAAGGACACATTGCTAATGGCTCCCATGCCAAAGACTGGCCACTTATGCTATAGAATATCTATCACTGTCATTAAATTGGCCACTACAAACATGCAAAGGAAAATGTGTTGCTTTGACCTATAGTTGATTTGACTTACAGATCACAGATTTCTGAACTCTGAAGAAAGGATATGTGATTAGATAGGATCCATGATTGGAAAGAGTAAAGAATAAAGTTTGCTATACAGTGATGAGTCCAAGCCTGTAGTAATGGATGGAAGCTCTTACCTGTCTTCTATACTCCAAAACAGGATCGTGCACTTTCCAGCCATTTTCTGGGAAAACCTCTTTGTATTCAAATGCAAAAAGAGACTTTAAAACAAAAGAGAGGGAGAGACCATTCAGCTCTTTTCAATTTAGTTTCCATTTTATCTGGAATCTCAAATAAAAATTTCCATGTAATCTTTTTGTTTCTCTAACACTGGAGCATGAAGGAAAAGCAGAAAGATTCAAATTCTGAAACTGTCTTTGTACATTGTAATTAACACATCAACGTATGTTTCTCCATATTCTTTTGTTCTCTGATCTATTACCTACAAGATCCCCACAGGAAGAGAAAGGGGGTTTAGGGTGCCTCCTAAAGACAGTCTAATATGGAAAGAATTCTAGTATGATAATGTACAGAAGACGTTTTCAAGGCAAAAAGTATATAGACATTACATTTTTGGGCATGCAGGCCGATACCTATGTAAAAAAATGTCTCTTTTGTCACTTCAAAATAGCCATGACATGCTTGGTGTCTTGATTTTGTATGTTTTTCTCCCCTTGGCTATGTAGAACTTGCAGTTAGTTGTTTTCCTAATATTTGGACCTATAGAGCAGTGGCAGTGGTCTAAAAATGTTGGGATACAGTGCACAATGTTGACCCTTAACAAAGTGTTCCCAAATTTTGGTCATACATAAAGCTAGAGAGATATGTTGCCCATTAGGAAAAAAAACTCCAAAACTTCTGGCTAGCGTAATATTTTTGTTAAGGCAACCCAACAGACACAAAAACACGTTCAGGTAAGAGCTTTAGAAAGGTGCAGGTTGGAAGAAGTAAGGAAAAAAAAAAACCCTGACTGGTTCTGGTCATGATGTCTCCGTGTTGCCCTGAGAAGGTATGAAAGAAGAGGGATTTTTACAAATAAGACTCTAACACCATGCCCCCACTAACTGTCCTAATTAATCCAATGTTGCTCCACTTCTTCAACTGCTTATAAAACGTACAAGGCTTCTCTGTTCTTCTCCCATTTTTCCCCTTTGAAGCTTACTTCAAGTGCTGCAAACTGAATTCAAAGTGTAAAAATAATTTGCATTCAGTTAACCCACTGGAGAAGGAAAGGAGGAAGAGACCAGGTGGAATCTTGCCCTAGACAGTAGGCTCAGGCAAAAGCAAACTGCTGCCGCCTCTTCTAGCTTGTGTGTTCTTCCTCATTAATAACTTTTGCCATCTTGACCACGCTCTGACATTGCTTAGCCACATACATCCCAGTTTTCATCTGAGAAGTAGGGAAGAGGGTATGTAGTACAACTACAGTTGTATTACAGCTGTTGGGCCACAGGAGTGATGGAAAATTATCACCTCCGTGCCCTTGCTGTAGGCCTCACTGAGTGATTTTTGGCTAAAAAAGGGAAAATTAGTCTTGAAATAAAGCCTTCTGGTTTTTTTTTCATTCAGCACTTTTTGGTTGAAAAACAGGTGGGACAATTATTTTAGAGTAGGCGAGAGTATGCTGCACAGAGTCAAAACGGTACTGTAGTGACATCATTCCATTTTATCTTCCCCTTTAATAAAAGGGCAGACAAGGTGTTGCGGTGGGGCTAAAGGGACCTGTGAAACAAAAGTTGGGGCTTCATGTGTCCTATGTGTTGCACTTTCCCCATCTTTACTTGGTAATGTGCAAGTTTTTGGGTTCAACTTAAGTAGCCCCTAGAAATGCTGGGAACCGAAAAGGCAGAAAGTCAGCCATTTTTGAAAATATTAAATCCATCTATAATCTCAGAATTGTCTCCATCCCAGACAGAGCTTGGATACAGCTTCCACTTGTCAGAGGAAAGGCTGGCCTAATATTCATGTGGTAAAACATTCAAGCATTCCATCCCTCCTCAGCTAGCCTCCCCTAAAGAATGAAATAGTACAGATCAGACTTCTGTTTCAACCTTCAGGGTGTAACAATACTACATACTACATAGTGACACTTAAACCATTGTGGTTCCATCCCATGGAATCCTGGGATTTGTAGTTTGGTGAAGTACTTAGAATCTCTGCTAGAGAGCTCTAGTTCACTTCTCTGAACTACAGCACTAGAGGTCTCTAGCAGAGGATTCTAAGTACTTCACCAAACTATAAATCCCAGGATTCCATAGGATGGAACCCTGATAGTTTAAGTGGTATCAAACTGCTGTCACTATATAGTATTGTTACTTCCCTGAACTAGAGCACTAGAATTCTCTAGAAGAGGATTCTAAGTGCCTCATCAATGTACAAAGTCCAGGGGGCCATTTACACAAAATAATTATAGCACTATTATTCCACTTGAACTGCCACGGTTCCATCCTATGGGATCCTGGGGTTTGTAGTTTGATAGAATGCTCTAGCTGAGAGTTCTAAATGCCCTTACCAAAACTGCCTGTCCTAGTATTCCATAGGATGAAACTAAGGCAGTAGAAGTAGAATAATAGTGCTATAATTCTGTGGTGGGAATGGACCCCAGGATTCAACAGGATGGAGCCATGGCAGTTAAAGGAGGTACCGCACTGCTATTGTGTATTGGAGATATTCTTAAAAGAGATTGACTTGAAATTCTGTAACTTGTGTCACTACGTGATGTGAAGAGTAGCAGAAAGGACTTACCAAATGGTTTGACACTGGAAATGCATATTTTGTCAAGTTTTCAAATATGGCTCTTCTTGTACGCCCTTCAGGCCTGTGTGCAAAACGCAGGTTCCGGACATCCTATAAAACATTGGGTAGATCTCACCTCTGTCATAAATCTGGCAGAATGTAACATTGATTCACCTGCCAAAGCAATGTTGCTCATCTGCCACAAATACAGTACAGTCATCCCACTACATTTGCTAGGGTTCGAGGCACAGGACCTCCGTGTAGTTTTTTCCATGAAAACTATGGAGTTTTGTCCAAAAAACACTGCACAGTGGGTTGCATTTACTATCCCACCTGCATAGAAGAGATCTCCTGACTCCTGTAATTCTTTTATTCTGTCTCTGGTTCTACTGTACAGCCAATTAAAATGAATTTTAATATCTTAATTCCTATCAGTTAGTAATATAAATTTTTAGACCGCCATTGCAGATCAGGAGTGCAACATCATTTCACCAAGTTTGGACCAGTTTACCTTGCACACAATCTCTAAGCCATATGAATTTTCACCACGGCTAGATGCTCCTCCAATTTTCTCAACTCTGTTGATCACTCCTAGGGGAGCATCTAGAACAAAAGGAGGGTCCTGGAGAAAACAGGAGTGTATTAATGAAAAGTCTAAAAGAAATAACTACTGCTGTATTGCACAGAGCTTGGCCCAGCTAAGAACTCAAAACTTTAGACAAGGTTAGCCATGCAGTAAGTTGCTATGCATGAACATAGGAATCTGTACTGTGCCAAGTCTGATCACTGGGCCATCTGCACAAATACTGTGTACTCTGATGCTGACTCTCAGGATCTCAGGCACAGATCCTGGACAAGTTGCTTTTTGAAGTATGACTCCCAGAACTCCCAGTCAACTACAGTCATCTTGGCTAAGAGATTTTGGGAGTTGTAAGTCCAGGAAGTAACTTTTCCAAGCTCTTCTCAGGTCTTTCCCCACCTGTGCTAGTGGAGGCTCTTTTGCCTGGAGAAGCCAGGGTTTGAAGCTTGTACCTGAGCAACATAAACTTGAAATTATAGGTAAGCAAGAGAGATCTAGTGTGATGTAGTGATTTGAACATTGGACTATGACCCTGGATTCCCTTCTCAGCCATGGAAACTCACTGGGTGACCTTGGGTGTGCCACACACACAGCCCCAGAAAACCTTTCATAGGGTCACCTTAGAGACCCCATAAATGAGAAACAACTTGAAGACACACAACAACAACAACAGCAATCAGTAAAAGAAAGAGAACCAGCATGGTTTCAGTGATTGACTAAGATCTGGAGACCAGGGTTGAAATCCCAATTCTGCCATGAATGTCTACTGGGTGAAATTAGGCAAATCATATTTTCTCAGCCTTAGAGAAAGGCAATGGCAAACACTGTGATAGGTTTGTCTTTGGGTTGCTATAAGTTAGAAACGTTTTGAAGGCCCCAAGCAAAAAAGAGAGAGGGAGAGAAAGAAAGAGAGAGATTGAGAGAGAGGGAAGGAAGGAAGGAAGGAAGGAAGGAAGGAAGGAAGGAAGGAAGGAAGGAAGGAAGGAAGGAAGGAATTATGTCTTACCCTTTCCATGCTTTTAAAATATAGTCTGTAATTTGTAACTGTCAAGGTTCCTCTAATAGCACCAGTAAATGGGCAGATGTGAGTTACATCTTTTGCTAGGAAAGAAAATGGTAACACATTACAAATATTTATAATGGGAACTACTTATATGAGATTTGAAATCCTTTCAAGATGAATCAAATACAATGGTAGACTTTCTTCTATGGAAAATACACATTTTAGCTGTGGAATTATTAGCCTTGATAGGGGGCTTGGTATGGATTATCCTTGGGACTACTTTCAACACTACAGTTGTATGTTTTTATTATCTCCTTTTCTAGTTTCACCAAGAGAAGGGAGCATGAGGTTAACAGTGAGCACAAAAGAATGATGAAATTTTTCAGATGTCATGATGAAAAATTCACATGAAGTGTAAGGATCCCATTTTAAAGATATATTTGAGGAACACTGTGCAGAAGGTACTTTGGAACAATTTTCCTTGGATGTTGTGGCAATTGCAAGGGTAGGGGATTCTTAAAACCCAAAGGATTTTTCTCCCTTCCTTTTAACTGATCACATATGTAGCCATTGGAGACAGGCTTTTTTTTTTAATCACCCTTCTCTAAGCTGCCATCCACCCCCCACAAATGTGTTGGACTCTAACCCACATCTTCCACAGCCTGCAAGAGTAAGCTGGGTAAGACAGAGGTTGCAGTCCAATACACCTGAGAGTGTTAGGCTGAGGAAGCTTCTTTTATGTAATTTTTTTGCAAGTCAAGCAGAATGATCCCTACCTTATACACCATTGGGACTAGGGAGGTAAATCTGACATGGCTTGCTGACATGCATCCCAGTTTTCATCTGTGAAATGTGGGAGCATAGGAGATGCTGAAACCAATCCCCAAAGTTTAAAAAAAAGCTCCTTCTAGCCTCAGACTGAAACCTGGAGCAGATTGACCACCCCACTGATACATAAAATATCAACCATCCCTGCAACCCAAAGTGGTCTAATCTGGAAAGAGAAATCTCTGTACCTACCCATGTCCTTAATGGTTTCTCCTGGCAGCAAAGGGGGCTCCTCCATTTCGGCCAGTTTATTAGATTCCCTGAGGACCTAGGACAGAAATCGCACACATAGCACCAGTTACCTTGACGCTTTATTTTGTTTTATTTATTTATGCTCCACCTTTCTCCTGCCATAGGACCCAACGTGGCTTACAATAGTTTAAAACAAAAATTTAGCTGAAATCTTATTTTATAAAAGATAAAAGCACAATTAAACAACAATTTTCATATAGTTAAAAACATACTTAAAATATAGTTGATAAAAGCAAAGTATACCATTTTCAACTGCTCTTCTGCCACATGATTTAAGAATCAAAGGCCTGGCTAAATGAAAAAAGGTCTTTGCCTTTGGCTACTGGCAGAAAGACAGCAGAGGAGGGGCCAGACAGACTTTCAGTGGAAGGGCATTCCACAGCTTGGGAGCAGCTGCTGAGAAGGGTTTTTCCCCCAGGTCCTCACCAAACAATGTTGAATGTTTATAACTCAGACAGCTCCAGCTTACTCTTCTTGCAGTACACACATGAGCGCATTCACACACATAAAAGAGGAAACGTGAACTGAACAACAAGTTAAAACACATATACCGCCTTCTGGGTTACAAAACAAAAGGCTCAGATCAAGACCATCAATGGAAGAAGGATGATGCACCACACCTGAGGGAAGCAGGCTGGTTTAGAGGGTGAAGGACATGCAGCTTAGCTCACATCCCTTCCCTCCCATAACTTGCTGCTGCTGCTGCCTCCTCCTAGCTTTTGCCATCTGAGGCAACTATGTCACTTTGCCTGATAGTAAGGACAGCAATGGAGGTTACTCTCAGGCAGATGTATCTAGGACTGCAATGGCTAATATTTGGTTTTGGCTTTTTCACAGAACAATAGGCGCATGTCCAACCTGCACCAAGCATTCATTTCTTTGGCATCTCATCCTAAGACTGCAGTCTGATTTTACACATGTGTAAAAACTGAGGCATATTAGCACCAGCACCGATCATCACATTTTATGATTCACATAAAGGATTTACCCAATTTCCTAAAGAAAATTCTCAGTAGGACAGCAATGAAAACCCTCAAATTGATGCGCTAACTAAAACCTCGCTGTATCACAGCAAAGGGAATTTAGTTTTCCTGGAGATTAAATAAACAGATGTGGTGAATAAGTCGAGTTGGAATGATTGAAGCTGGGGGGGGGGCGGTGAAATATCACTAATCCTACAGAAAAACCATGCATCTTAATCTTTTGGCTTTTATGAGTGGAAAAAAAATAGGAACAAAACAAAGCAGAAGCATCATAAGCAAATAGGTTTGTTTCACAACGATGCCTATGGAAGAACTCCGGAGAAGTGATATGTGGCAACCTAGCCAGCCAATCCGATTGTGTAGATTATCTTGCAACACTTCAACCACCTTAAAAAAACCCAAGAACTAGACACAAAGGACAATCTCACACCATGCCATTAGATAAGAGAAGCTGATAACAGTATTGAATCTTCTGATGTTTCTGCTTGTGCCAGGCTTTGTGCTCTGGATTATAAACAAACAAGGCAAGATCCTTCTAGGGTAATCACATTATTTCTTCTCTGATTTTATAAAAGAATAATTACTGTAATTTACATATGTCTAAGTGTGTATACGGACAATTGGAATTAGCCAGCACATAACCAAATGTTGCCCCCTTAAATTATACAACCAGAAAACTTTGATTTGGGAAGCAGCATCATTTCCTAAAGAAGATAATACATGCAGCTCATGTTACTGGAAAATAAATATATATACCTTGGTTCTACAGATTTCACAGATACAAGAATCAGCGTTATCCCTTTTATCTGCTTTGGTACATTCACCAAACTGAACCTCTTTCTCACTTTCTCTGATGTGGCTGATTTATGCAAGCAGCCACCACCTGCTTTCCTTAGATTTCTCTCCTCCTCTTCAACCTAGGAGTAAAATCTAAGTGTTTCATGAGAGCGCACTCCCTTGCAAAGGCTTCGGTGAGCACTGGGTTGTTGCAGTGTGGAGAAGAGGGTAAAAAGACTATTATACACCACTGGCTTTTACCTCGCAGAGCTGTTGTATAAATATTCACAATGAACAAATACATCAGTTGCATTAACACATTATGTGTCTGGTCTTGGGGTCACATGCAGCCTCCAAAGCTGTTTTTGTAGCCCTTAAAATGCATGCAGACTCGCTGGATCCTCCGACTCAAAAGGATGAGATGCCTTTCCTCGAAGTCTGCAGGAGTAGAAATCCAAGCTTTCAACAGTCTATGGGAGCTTCTCTCAATATTTAACACCAAAAACTATCCTGTTTTCAGAAACAAAAGTGGACTTCTGACAGCTTCTGGTTTTGCTTACTCGCTCTTCCCTCCTTCCGTCCTTCCTTCCTTCCTTCCTTCCTTCCTTCCTTCCTTCCTTCCTTCCTTCCTTCCTTCCTTCCCAAGCAGTCCTGGAGGATTCCAGGACAGAAAATTTACTGCCATACCTGACAGAGTCATCCGCACCATGGGGTTCAGTGTGACGTCCATGGGAAGGAATTAACTGGCACAGCTCATGGCTCTATGGGGAGAAGAACACATCAAGGGAATGAGGGGGCTCAGACAGATTTTCTGCCCACCACTGGTGGGACACCACTGGAGGGAAAAGGACGTTGATGGGCTTTTCTGCAGGCACACTGGGGGACCTCCAATGGTGTTTGCATCATTCCACTTGTGGATCCCTCTGTTTACTCATGGACCAGCATTGCCATTGTTTTCAAAGGCCTTTCAGCCTATCTCCTGGGCAGCTTGGTTTGTTCCCTAAATCTGCTATTATTTTCAAAGGTATGAACCCAGGAAGTGCAAGGCAGGGGCACCTTGCAGTTACCTAATCATGGGAACAGTGGACCCACTCTGGTTTTAGTATGGACCTTAAAGGATCAACCCAAGGTGATGAACACCTCAACACCAACTGGCCTGATTTGGCAGGGACAGCCCCAATTAATCCTCTGCTGTCCTACTTTTTTCTTTTAAAATGTCCCAGTTTCTCTCTTCTCATCCTACTTTCTCCCTTCATCCTCAGCTTACTTTGTTGAAAACTGAGTTCAAAGTGCAAATATAGTTTGCATTCAATTAACTCAGAGATAGGAAGAGAAAAGGAGGCAGAGTCCCACTATTCCTAAATCCAGTTCATAAATTACAGGGTTTTTCTGCTTAAAACAATAGTTTTGGGTGTTCTTCCTCATCAATAACTTCTGTCTCTTGTTACCTGGCCCACACTGTTTTGACCACACTCTGATTTGGCTCAGCCATGTGTCTCAGTTTTCATCTGTGAAATGTTGGAGGCTGTATGTGTTAAGGATTCATCATGCATCCCGGCTGTGAAGTTCCCTCCCAAGGGAAGTCAGGATGGCTCTGTGCCTCCTGAGCTTCTGGCAGGCTGAGTCTGGCAGGCTCAGACTATACTGTTATGTGTGACCTTCAGACCTTAAAACCTGGAGTGGGTTTTCTAACTTTTCTAATTCTGTATGGTTTTGAAAAGCTGTCTTTAAAATGATTTCAGTCTTCTTTTAAATAATGGTTTCACCTGTTTCATCTGTCTGTAGTTAAAAGTCTACATCTGTTTACAGAAGTTTACATCTTCAAGGAAAAGATGTGAAATACTGCTACTCTCTTGCCCACTGCTTCCTAGGCATACTGTGCAGTAATATAGTGGTCCTTCCACATTCACTAGGGTTAGGGGCACAGGGCCCCTGCAAAAATGGAAAAATCACAAATATCAAAGCATGTGTGTGTCTCTGAAAGAGACCGAGGCATGGAGGACAGAGCGGGCACCCAGGGTCCAAACCAGAGCCGTTTCTGCACTGGACTGTTATAGCGTTATGATTCCACTTTCAACATCCACTTTCAACATCTGGCTGGCCCCTCCTGAAACTGCAAACCCCAGGATTCCATAGGATGTTGAAAGTGGAATCATAGCGCTATAACAGTCTAGTGCAGAAATGACCCAAATCAGGGAAAGGAAAGGGAAAGGGGTGGTTTGTCATGGTGGATCTATACTTCCTCTATTGCCCATCTCCTTCCTTGAGGGGTGTGTGTGTGGGGGGGGTTTGTGGTGCTGAGAAATTAGGCTGCAATACATCCTTAGCTGGCCAGGTAGCTGCTGCTGAAGGAAGAGGAGGGCCAGAGGTGAACTTTTAAAGGATTGCATGGCCTGATTGGAGCTACTGAGAGGGAAGGTTCCCCTGGAAAAGAAGTGCTTGAAGTGGGGGCAGGTTTGGAGACACTCACAAATAAACAAATCCGTGAAAGTTAAACCTACAAATGTGGACGGCTGACTGTATTCCAGATAATATTTTTGTCCCTCTTGTTGATTTGTGTTAGTCCTGTTCATGATATTCATTAAATTGCCCCTTAGAACAAAATTTAATTCTCTTGGAATTCCTTGTTGTTAATTGTCATTACATCAACTCTCACTTATGGTAACACTATGAATGACAGAATGCCAAGTCTGGGTTGATATCAATAGCCCCGCTCAGGTAGGGCAAACTCAGGGTTGTGACTTCTATCCACCTGTAGAATTGTGACTTCTATCCACCTTCCTCTTTTCTTACTGCCTTCTTCTTTAACAAAGCATTATTGTCTTCTGTAATGAATCACGTCTTCTCACATCTCACATTGCTCTCCTGAATCACTCCACTCTTCTTTATTAAAAGTCTTAATTAAAAATTCATTAAAAAACAAATATCAAATTTCTTCAAATCTGAGCTATTTTCCTCCTCATGCCCTAAACTAGTGGTCGCAAAATCGTGGCCCATGGACTGCACGTGACCTCTGGGAGCCCAACTTGGCAGTACAATATGTAGTGGTCTGAGCATTTGTGAACTCTAGAGAACAGGGTTCAAATCCATGGAAACCCACTGGGTGACCTTTGGCAAGTCACACTCTCTCAGCATCAGAGGAAGGCAAAGGAAACTCCCTTCTGAACAGATCCTCCCAAGAAAATCTAGTGATAGATTTGCTTTAGTGTCACCATAAGTTGAAAATGATTTGAGGGCACACAACAACAACAAAGCCCTCACTACAGCTCTCTAGAGGTCCCAGATTTTTTTAAAAGTTTTTTTTCAAAGAATTATTATTTTTTTTCATTTCCCATCCACCCCGAATTGTTCAAAACTTCATTCTAAATAAAATGCTGGATGCTAGGAAATTAGGTTTAAATTCTGGAGCTGTGAAGTAGCTGGTTTCAGCATCTAGAAAAATTAATGAGTAAGATATCAGGAAAAATATGTCCAACAGAACTAATCAATTTCTTACAGGGTATATAGCCTATAGGGTTGCTGTAACTCAAAGCCAACATCACAGGTGTTTGTGTGTATATACACACACGTATACATGCATACATATATAGCCTAAGATTTCTAACAATTTCTTTGCCACTCTGCCAAACAAAGATGTTTTGGCAGTCTCACCCAGGGATAATTTTCAGTTACAAAAATGTCTTGCTTATTTATACAAGGGGCACCAAGTACAAGATGACAGTAGTGATTTTTAAAATTCAGTGAAGCGATACGAGCTAAAAATAGTAATATTTTAAAGACACAAATCCTAAAGATATTGGCCAAAGACATTATCCCATTACTTTTGAGTCCCATTTTCAGAGAAAGGAGCAATATAAATCAAGTAAATAAATAGATGAAGAAATTATTCTTTTTCTTCAGGACCTTGGCAAGCCTGTCCAAAGGACAGCTCTCTTCACTTTTGGCTAAAACAGAAGAAGAAAAAAATCCCTTACCTGACTGGATTCTGCAAAAAGAAGATGGTAGCAAGTTCCCAGGTAGACGCAGAGTCCCGTGAAGGAATAATGGATCACTTCTCTTTCAAGAGGACATCCCAAGGCCACAGGGTTGCTCTCTTAAGCTTTCAATTCCCCACCCCCGAAAATGACAATTATAAATACTTTTGGCTATACGCTGGAGTGCCTACACAAACATCCAGGGACCTTGAATGTTATGTTATTAAGATCACTTTCTTCCTTGGCTGTCTCTTGAAACACAAACTCAGTGGAGGCAGCTTCCTTTCTCCTTGCCTCAGAGACGGCAGATTGACTGAGTCTGGCTTTCTCTGATCTAATTTACACTAAATCAATATATTGTAACCTGGGCTTTGACAGATCTATGAGGAGAGTGCTATAAATAGAAGGAGAAGGGAAGGACAGCATTTAAAGAGGATCTTTGCTGGAATAAGCAAAATCCTTCCGGATCATGAGACAATGGAGTGGGAGAAGAGTCATAAAAAGAAATTACAATTGTTGTGGATTGGGCAGTCTTTGGACAAAAGATCCAAGGCACTATGGTATTAAAGAAATTACTGCAAGACCTCCACACTTTTTGGAAGCATCTTATATATTACAGCAGTGGTGGGCAACCATGCAGGGAGTAGGGTCCATTTTTCATCCTGTGCCTGCCCAGTGGACTACACCAGCTTGTTTTAACATGCCCAAAGAAATGAGATGTCCCTTCTGGCCACCATTTTGGTTGATTTTCAGCCAATTTTTAAAATTTCTTTTGTGTTCTATGGAAGTTTGTGGGGCTTTGGAGGGTCAGCAGAAGCAAACTACTGTGCTTTGGGCACATATGGGACAGTTTTAGTCTAGGGGCTTGGGGAGCCTTCTGGGGGGCTTCAGGGGCTGCAGTTGGCTGACTTCGGTAGTACAGGAATGAGAGGCTTCTAAATTCCTGATGCACATTTTCATAAAGAAAGGCTGGTCAATTTCAACAAAATTAAAAGGTTACACGTTGTGCAAACACAAACAAGCAACATCCAGAACAGTGGTTTAAATTAAGTTTATCAAACAGACTTATTTCACTTAAACCATTATTTTAGAAGTTGTTTACTTTTGTTTGCACAACATGTAAAATTTTAACTTTAAAATGATTCTACAGATACAAAACATCATATTAGCATTGTTCTGCTTACACTCTCTGTTTCACTGTATCTGTCTTCAGGATCAGGAGTTATCTCTTTGTTCTTTCTTTCTTATGCCTAGAATATGTGGTTAGACATCTAACATATAAAAATTAAAGTTTGTCTGTTTGTCTGTGTCAGGCAAAGACCTCATATGATTGGCTGTGCCAGGCAAAGACTTCATATCTTCCTAAGAAGATTCTATGGAATCCTGGCATTTGCAATTTAGAGAGGGGCCTTTAGAATTCTCAGCCAGAGAGCTCTTGGACCTCAGTCAATTGTGTCTGTCTTGAATAGGCCAGTTGCTATGGAGATGAGGCTTAGCAGCAAGGAGGAGAGCAGTGTATTCCCTCAGAAACCCAACTTCTCTATGTTAATAATTATGAATACAGATTGGATTGAGGAATATGGGGAAAAGTTACAGGTACTGGACAAGACAGTTTGGGGAATTAGAGACACAGGAACTCAAATCTTTCTAACAGGTATTACCTGTGAGAAAATAAAATCCTGGGTATATAAGCTAGCTGTAAATAAAGCCATTTGAGTGCTAAACCCTGGTCTGAAACTAGAATGAAACAGGTCCAGATGATCTGTTTCCACCAAGAACATCTGAAGCTGCCCAACCACTACATGATCAAGAAGGGAGTATTTGCAATGAGAGAGCAGTTCCTGTGGGTCTCTTGTCCAGGCAGGTCCTCTTCAAGAGAAGGTGCTCCACAGCTTCTTTCAAGGCACCAGGCATCTCGCCCATGAGAGAATCCAGCATATACTACACCTGGGCCCATCTGATCAATTTACATCTGCTAGGGCCATTTCCGCTATACACTGTTATAGTGCTATTATTCCACTTTCAACATCCTGTGGAATTTTGGGGTGTGTAGTTTACTGAGGCCAAAGAGTTCTCTGGCTGAGAATTCTAAAGGCCCCTCCTTAAACTGCAAACCCTAGGATTCCATAGGACGTTGAAAGTGGAATAATAGCACTATAACAGTATAGAGCGGAAAAGGCCTAGATTTTATCAACCAAGATGGGAAAGGGTCAAGCCTGCAGATAGTGGACAGGCTAATTCAAACATCTTGTCCACATCATTGGGCAACAACACCTGATGCAGCTCTCAGGAAACCTGAGGAAATGGTGCGCTAGTCATTTCCTTAGACTCTACAATAGCTGTGGCACAAAGAATGACGGTGTGGTACAGAGGTTTGGGTGTTGAACTAGGATTCTGGGATACCTGGCTTCAAATCCCTGCTTAACCATGGAAACCCACTGGGTGATCTTTGGGAAAATTAGACTCTCTCAGCCTTAGAAGGCAATGGCAAACCACCTCTGAACAAAAGGAACATAAGGCACTGTTAAAGAAATTCTTATTAAGTCTTTAGGTTGCCAGAGTGAAAACTGGAGTAGGCTCTCATCCTTTTGATAGTTGTGTAGAAGAAGGAATTTCAGCTTGCTTGTCATGCAATCAGGGTGCAAACAATGCTTGCTGAAATTCCCTGTTCTTTAAAGGGACAGGAGCCCTCTGCCAACCCTAATAGGTGTCGTTCTTCTACCTTAGAAGGCAGCAATGGCAAACTTTCTCTGAACAAATCTTGCCAAGAAAACCTCATGGTAGCTTTGTCTTAGGGCGGCCATAAGTTGGAAACAACTCAGAAGTCACCCAACAACACCAAGTTCAAAACAAGTGCCAAACATATTCCAGCAGATAGCAAAAGACTCCACCGCTAGTCTCTCTGACTATAATGCCAACAAACTGCTCATCACTCAGAAAAATGTCTGGGTGGCATGCCAAGGATGCAATAATGGACGAATAGTATGACTTTTTTTGCCAACCTCACTACTGCATAATGGATACAATGAAGACTTCTTGCTGATATTCAGCTGTACTCATTTTGTAACTTACGTCACATGCACGTCATCCATCATCCAGCCTGCTTCTCTGACTGTAGATCTTCTATAGACCAAGTAAATGGTGTAGCCAACATGGTATAGTGGTTTGAGTGTTGAACTATGACTCTGGGAGACCAGGGTTCAAATCTCCACTCAGCCATGGAAACCCACTGGGTGATTATGGGCAAGTCACACTCTTTCAGCTTCAGAGGAAGGCAAAGGTAAACCCTCTCTGAATTCACCCTGACATGAAAACTACATGATAGGTTAGCTTTAGGTTCTCCATAAGTCAGAAATGACTTGAAGGCACACAACAACAATACTAAGGGAAACTACAGGTTCCACAGCACTGCATTGGACATTTAAGAACAACTGTATTGATGGTCCTTTTCATCTCATGATTTCATGATGCAAGCAAGGATTCAAGTGAATCACTAGCCCTGTCAACCAAAAAAAGCCAGCAGAATATTCAGGAATCCTTCAGATTCCACATGTCTCCCAGGTCTGTGTGTGCATCAGAGGATGTTGCAGTCTTTCTTTTTAAATAACTGCATTCTCTGAATTAAAAAAGAAAACATTTACAACATTTTAGATTGGATGATCAATTAACTACAGGCACCTTTTTACACAATCTAAAATGTTAATCTAACCAATGTGATCAATTAAAGCTGCAATTCCAGCAAGTTTCTTGCTTGTCTTGCAGACAATTTCATGGTCCAGAAGGTGGACGAGGCGACAAGGGGATCAAATATTCTGGATCTGATCCTGACCAACAGGGAAGACCTTGTTAATGACGTAGAACTGGTTGGATCTTTAGGAGAGAGTGACCATGCCCTATTAGAATTTGGCATTCAGTGGGGAAGAGAAGGCAAGTGTAGCCAGGCATTCGTCTTAGATTTTAAAAAAGCAGACTTCTGTAAACTGAAGGAGCTGCTGGCTGAAATCCCGTGGTCAAGAATAGTCAATGAGAAAGGAGTTCAGGATGCATGGGAGTTCTTTAAAAGGGAGGTACTGAAGGCACAGGCTAAAACTGTGCCATTAAGGAGGAAAAATGGAAGGCATCTGAACAAACCGGAATGGTTGATTAAAGAGCTCTCAGCTGAGCTAAGTATTAAGAAAAACGTGTAAAGGAAATGGAAGAAGGGGGAAATCACCAAAGAAGATTATAAGCAAGTAGCCAGGAGATGTAGGGAGAAGGTCAGAAAGGTTAAAGCACAGAACGAACTTAGGCTGGCCAGAGACATTAAAAACAATAAAAAGGGCTTTTTTAAATACGTCCGCAGCAAAAGGAAAAAGAAGGAGACGATAGGGTCACTGCGCAAGGAAGATGGTGAATTAATAACAGGAGGAAGAAAAAAGGTAGAACTCCTCAACACCTTCTTCGCCTCAGTTTTTTCCCAAAAGGATAAAAACACGCAACCTGGCGGTTGGGGAGCAGGTGAGGAAGTGGGGGAAATGCAGCACAGAATAGATAGAGAGGTAGTACAGGAATACCTGGCCACAGTGGATGAATTCAAGTCTCCAGGGCCAGATGAATTGCATCCTAGGATTTTAAAAAAACTAGCAGAGGTCATTGCGGAACCTCTTGCTATAATCTTTGAAAACTCTTGGCGGACCGGAGAAGTTCCGGCAGACTGGAGGAGGGCAAATGTTGTCCCCATCTTCAAGAAGAGGAAAAAAGAGGACCCAAATAATTATCGCCCAGTCAGCCTGACATCAGTACCTGGAAAGATCCTGGAGCGGATCATCAAACAGTCAGTTTCTAATTACTTAGAAAACAATGCCGTAATTATGAAAAGTCAACATGGATTTCACAAAAATAGGTCACGCCAGACTAATCTTATCTCTTTTTATGATAAAGTTACTTGCTTGACAGATGAAGGGAATGCTGTGGACGTAGTATATCTTGATTTCAGTAAGGCCTTTGACAAAGTTCCCCATGACATTCTTGCAAAGAGGCTAGTAAGACGTGGACTGGACAGGGCTACTGTCAGGTGGATTTGTAACTGGTTGACTGACCGTACCCAAAGGGTGGTCACCAATGGCAGATTCTCATCCTGGAGAGAAGTGACTAGCGGGGTGCCACAGGGTTCTGCCCTGGGCCCGGTGCTGTTCAATATCTTCATTAATGACTTGGATGAAGGAATAGAGGGCACACTGATCAAATTTGCAGATGACACCAAATTGGGAGGGGTTGCTACTATGCCTGATGACAGGATCAAAATTCAAAAGGACCTGGACAGATTGGAGAGCTGGGCCAAGGCTAACAAAATGAATTTCAACAGAAAGAAATGTAAGATCCTACACTTAGGCAGAAAAAATGGTATGCAGAAATATAGGATGGGGGACACGTGACTGGCCAACAGTACGTGTGAAAGGGATTTAGGAGTCTTCA
This sequence comes from Iguana delicatissima, assembly GCA_948472985.1. NCBI lineage: Eukaryota > Metazoa > Chordata > Lepidosauria > Squamata > Iguanidae > Iguana > Iguana delicatissima. The sequence goes on from CAOKZL010001025.1 coordinate 307,880, forward strand.
TAGACCACAAGCTGAACATGAGTCAGCAGTGTGATGCGGCAGCCAAGAAGGCCAACGCAATTCTTGGTTGCATCAATAGGAGTATGGTATCTAGATCGAGGGAGGTATTGGTACCACTTTATTCTGCATTGGTTAGACCTCATCTTGAACAGACTTAGAGAGCTGGGTATGTTTAGTCTGCAGAAGAGAAAGTTGAGAGGGGACATGATAGCCATGTTTAAATATTTGAAGGGGTGTCATGTCGAGGAGGGAGTGGGCTTGTTTTCTCCTGCTCTTGAGACCAGGACAAGGAGCAATGGATGCAAGCTGCAGGAGGGGAGATTCCGCCTGAACCTCAGGAGGAATTTCCTGACAGTCAGGGCTGTCCGACAGTGGAATGTGCTGCCACAGAGTGTGGTGGAGTCTCCTTCTTTGGAGGTTTTTAAGCGGAGGCTGGATGGCCACTTGTCGGGAGTGCTTTGAGGGTTTTCCTGCATAGCAGGGGGTTGGACTGGATGGCCTTTGTGGTCTCTTCCAACTCTACATTTCTATGATTCTATGAATTCTTTATAAACTAATCTGGGAGTTAGTAAACACAGCAGGCATACTTCAAAGTGAACATGTTTAGGTTTGTACTGTACCTATTGCAGCAGTATAAGAACATAAGTAAAGCCAAGCTGAATCAGACTTAAATGCTACCTAGTTCAGGTATCTGTCCCATGCAGTGGGGTTCCAGTTATCTACTAGAAGCTGTTACTCTAAGAGGTGGGGATGTTAGGGTCCACCCGTAACGCCAGTATATCCTTAGAATTTTTGGGATTTATAGGCCTGTGAGAGGAGGCTAACGGCAGGATCTTTTCACCTACCAGTACTAACTGTAAAGAGGACTCTAGTTAAAAGTTAAAGTGTTTTATCTGGATTGACGAACACCACAAGAAATCAAATACGCACAAGAACCATACAAGGTTATCAGAAAGCGAGGTGTGAAAGGTTGGATAGAGAGAGATTGGGTGGAAAGGGTGATAGTTACCAGTCCTGAAGAGAGGTCACAGCAGAGTGGCTTAGACAGTGTCTGAGGGTAGCACAGAGGAACACCAGTCAGCGGTATCACATGCGGCATAACACGCCCAACATACTAAAAGTATCTGGGGTCAAAGCCAGGGTCTTTATATCCTATTTCCTAACCTGAAGGGGGTGCATTGGGAAAGCTGTAATGGCTTTCCCACAGAACTGGCAAATGAGTCTGGAATGGGCTGATTGCCTTACTCTGGAGTGACAAAACATTGATGGGAGTCATGACAATCTCTTAATGTTTGAGCTGGTAAGGGGGTATAGGGACGATCTCCATAGGACAAGATCAACCGATGGTCTCTGATCACTCACCAATCTGAGCGGTTTATCTTTCATTGTATTCAGGAGTGCATAGAGCCTGAGGTGTTGAAAGGATTAGTGTAAGTTGATTAGCACCAGGGTTTCCTGCTGAACCATCTCTGAACTTTTGACCTGACCATGTCTTAGGTCAGCTTGACCTGGAAACATGCTTTCCCTCAGTGTGCCCTCAAACATGTTTTTGAGCCATAAATGTGTCCAGTTATGAAAAGAGCACATCAATGCAGGATGGGGAATGTAGGATATGGTAACAAAGCTTAGGACATGAGGACAAGAAAGCTCTTGCTATTGTTTTCCAAATCTTAAAAGACGTGTTCTGCATTTTTAAAACTAGCTGAAGTTATCTTTAAGGACAGCCTTACCAAGAAAGCCGAGTCCATACAATACTTCGGGAATTTCATTATTAACGGACATTTATGGTGGCATTGCAAAGAAGAATGATATTAACACTCATAATCTCCAACAGGGACAGTCCTGATTAATCCTCTGTTGATCCACTTTTTCAGCAGCTTCTAAAATGTCCCAGTTTCTCTTTCCTTCTTCCACTTTTCCCTTTGCTCCTCAATTTACTTCAACTACTGCAAACTGAGTTCAAATTGCAAAAATAGTTTGCACTGAATTAACTCAGCAAGGGGAGGGGAGGGGAGGGAGAAAACATGCCCTTCCTCACAGGCTCAGGCAAAATAAAACTGCTGCAACCTCTCCTAGCTTGTGAGTTCTTCCTCATTAATAACTTTTGCTATCTTCACCACAATCTGATGTTGCTTGGCCACACAGGTTCCAGTTTTCATCTGTGATATGTTGTAAGGTATGTACATCTCCTTGAATCTCAGTGATGATTTACATATATTTTTAATACAAAAAAAATGGGTTTACAATTAAACCAAGCATCATGAAACATATGTTAAAGATCATAATTCCAGCCTTGCACATTTTCCGAGGAGATTGCCCAGACATTCTGAAGCCCTTTCCAACCTTAACAGCTAGGATTTATAGCAAAGCAGGTAGAAAGCGAAGTACAACTTCCTTCACTACTACTTCCTAGAACTTGCTTTAGGCAGTTGGTCTCACACATCTAGTATCATGTTACATCTAAAAACAGCATGCAGATGGTTACAAATTTAAATCACTGCATGAAAGAGAATGGCAGCCTAAACTCGGGTCACACTGAAATCATTTGTTGATTACAATGCATAGTTTATGAGCTCAAAACCACATAAACTGAATAACAGTAATGAAATAAAATGATTAAAATGACCACGACATAGCTATCATAGTCATTCTCAGGGGGCCCAGTAGTTTCTTCCAGTGCTACATTCCAGGAGAAAGTTGGGTATGCTAAGCAAGTTAGCTTCTGGGGAACTGGGACCAGTGTTTCTGACTCACTAGAAACTTGGAAACACAACTCTTGGAATTCCCCCCTGGATTTTGACACTACTCTCAGAATCCCCCTATCAGCATGGCTAAGGAGTTTTCAGAGTGGTAGTAAAAAAAATAATAACAATCGTACACTCTGGCCTTGCTGAAGGACCCCCAGCAGCTTCTGAGGAATCTCAGAATTGTTTGAGAACTTCTACCAACACTTTGACACTGCATAATTACAGCACTTTCATTCCACTTTAATTGCCATGGCACCATCCTATAGGATCCTGGGAAATGCAGTTTTAAAAGGCATTCAGAATTCTCTTCCAGAGTGCTTTAGCTGCACCTCACCAAACTGCAAATCCCAGGATTCTGCAGGATCTAGCCATGACAGTTAAAGTGCTATCCAAGTGATCCAACTATGTAATGTGAAAGATACCCTAGTCAAATGCCTATAAACAAGGTCTGGCAACCTTTCTCATTCCAAATGCTTTAGACTTTGGCTTCTATAATGCTTCACTACTGGCCATCCCGAGTAGGGCTGATGGATCCTGAAGTCCAAGACATGTAGAGGGGAAAAATTTCTTCACCCACATGGCATAGTTAAACAAGAGCATTCTAACTGTCATATCAAAATAATTTTTCTGAAGGAAGGAGCTCCTCCTGTACTTACTGCATTATCAGAATGAATGAAAAATATTGAAGGTTTGTCTACTCTGTCGATCATGGACACCTGAGTGGGGGAAAAATCCACAGAGTTGCATTGTCTGGCTGTTCTACTTCCTATATGCAAATGTTTATTTGATGTTCTAGAAATAACGCTATGTGAGCACAGCAGAACATGTAGGTGTTTCAGGGCACTTTGGGGCCTTTTGGGAACCTTTGAGGGCCCCAAAAGTGGGGCCTGGGACCACTTACAGCCCATGGGCTGTACTCTCCCACACTTCTTTTAAGAAGAGTGCAGGACAAGATTTGTAGTATATGCTGGGTTTCTGTTCCAGGAACCCTCACAGAAAACAAAAAAGGTGACTGCTCTGTCCCATTATCATCAATGGGCTCAACGTGCACACACCCACTCCAGTGCATCCATTGACAATTATAGGACAGGAGGCCTTGTGCCCTTGCATTTGTGTGTGTGGAGATTGTGTCAGCAGAGGGCACACTGTGTACAGTTCTGTCCTTTAGGAGAGACGAAATGACCAAGGGGAATATAGAGGAAAGGAGTGGGGTGGGGACTGCTGTCTGAAACTGTTGACTCACTCTTCCTAATGGTAGGGGTGGTCTTGCAGCAAAATTGCATGTGTCCCCCCTCCCTTCCTACATGATACAGTTTCTATTGCAGGTGGGGAACTGTAAGCTCAAGTGCTCTCCAAGGAATTAAGTGTTAAGGGTACCTAGTCTTAGCCTTTGCTTCAGAGTTTTCCATATACAGGAAGATTTTCTTCATGGAGAAGACTGAAACGCGTTCCTGTCTCACCCAACGCAACACAGCTCAGCTCATTAACCACAACTCTAGTGCAGGTTATCTGTCAGCCACAAGCTTACCCTTAGATCTGGAGAAAAGTTTTCTGTAGAGGTGGAGATAGAGTCTGATGAGACAACTGAAGCAGATTTGGTATGTGCTGAGTGGTCTGAATGAGAGGTGGAAGTGCTAGAGGAACAAAAAAATAAGAAGACAGTTAATTTTAGCTAGTCTAAGATAACTGTGTAGTCTTACAGAATTTTTATGTTATGGAGAATTTTTTTCCTCACAGCCTCCCTTTGACAAGAAATGGAAGAAAATTCAGTTCCTAATATTTATTGTTATGATATGCAGAAATTTGCCACAATAGTGGCATAGTTAATCAAGGCACTATATGAAATTTACTAGCCAGGATAGTAAATCTACCCAGATAATAGATCCTAAAGGTGCAATTGTAAATTGAACTGAAATGTAAAGAGACACATTTCAAGGAAACATGGCAGTTAGATTATAGCCAGGCACACTGAATTAACCCATCCTCTTCAGTGATACCCTTTGGATGAAGATGTGGGCAGAGGCATACCTCACTGCCATGCCCTGGATAACTCGTAATCCACAAATTCCACTCTGAGTAGTGCTTGTTTGAAGCAGACTTCTTCTGAAGTTGCTAAGACCGAAGCATTTACAGGTTTTACACCTTTCCATACAAATTTAGGTGCACAAAGCTATGATTGGAGAATGATAATGAATTTATGAAATCATAAATTTAACATCACCCTACTTTTTTTTTTGACATTTCTCAGACTCGCAGTTGTTTACCCATCTTTCACCTTTGGTCAGGAAGCCCTTTATCTCTAGATACTTAGAGTTGCCAAAATACCTCTTGGTACTTTCATTTTTTCCCCCGCTCTGATCTTCTCCCCTTCACCAGATACATTGTAGCAAGGAGCAATAAAGCAATGAGCCATTGGATACATTGGAATACACAAGCATGCTTCAAACAGATACATTGTTGCAACCAACAATTAACATTCAATAGCACTCTGACTATCCTAACATTTCCCTGTATTGGCTGCCTTATAATTTCTAGTACACATTCAGCAGATACACTATGACAGGACTTATGCATCCTGACACTCACCCCCCTCCCTGGTCTATCAGTAATTAGTGGTCCTCTGTAATCACAACCTATTATGTAATAGTGAAGTTGCTCCAAGAAAACTGCTGAATTGATTTTCACCTGCATGGTTCTAACTCCCTTCTCTAGGAGAAAGCCTGCTACACGCCTGTATTAAGGGGCCTGCCAGGCAGTAATAAAATCCCCATTTAATAAACCAGTTATTTACCAACATTTGTAAGATGTTGGAATGCCACTTTTAAGGTTTAATTAAAAAAAAAATCAGGTCTTGGATATTTGTTATTTTCATGTGCCTTCAAGTTGACTCTGATCTATGGTGTCCCTATTATGGGGTTTTCTTGGCGATATTTATTCAGAAGAGGTTTGCTATTGCTTTCCTCTGAGGCTGAGAGAGTGTGACTTTCCCAAAGTCATCCAGCGAGTTTTCATGGCTGAGTGGAGTTTCAAATCCAGGTCTCCTGGAATCATAATACAGGACTCATCTCTGTTCTTCAGAAGAACACAAGAAAGGTCCTATTGAATCAGACCCCAGAACTATTTAATCTTCTATTCTCTTTCCTATTGTGGCCAATCAAGTGTTTCTGAGAAGCTCATAAGCAGGACAGGAGGGCAATAGCATATTTCCCACTCTCATCTGCAATATTCTGACACTGAAGGTAATACATATCCATGACAATTTCTAATCTCCATCTCCATTAAATTTCTTAACCCTTTTAGAGCTATCTAAAGATTTATAATAAATTGGTTTGGAGATGGTACCTAACACCAGTAAGATTAAATCACATAGACAAGAATCATTCAAGGTTATGTTGGAAGGGTTGCTAAGAGATTGGCACATATATCCATATGTGGTGGAATTGCGAAGGTGTACAGAAATTTTGGCAAATGGTGTTTAAAGAGATAAAAGAGATAACAGGAATTGAGTTACAAATATGTCTGAGTATAGCGTTATTATCTATATTTGATAAGGTTAATTGTACCCAGACGATGAAGGAGTTAATTACAAATTTATTAACTGCAGCAAGGCTAATTATATTGAGAAAATGGAAAACTCAAGAAGATTTTCAGATAAAGGATTGGTATAAAGAAGTGTGGAAAATTGTGATCAATGATAAGTTAACATGTCATATCAAGGTTAAAAAAGGGATAATGAAAAGGAATGACTTTGAAGCCATATGGAAAATATTTGTAGTAAAGGCTTTAACAAAAGAGGGAAGTGTCACACCTCCACAAGAAGAATTACAATTTTGGAAAGCAGAGTAAGCTGAAATATAATCGGCTCTGGGAATGGATTCACATTTAGAGTTAGGGTTTATGGTTAATAACAGGATCATATATAATATTAGCAATAGGTTAAATATAGTTGAAAAGAATAGATTTAAGAATGAAATTACTATAGCAATAATGAGTACAAGGAGAATGAGATTTAGATACATGAAATAAAAATATATAATCAATACGATATATAATATCGTAATAATATAATATATAATAAGTATATGATCACAAAGGATCTGGAGAGCAATAGTAATGTAAGCTATTTGTGTTGTAATTTTTCTCCTTTTCAGATTTATGTTATACATGTGGCGTTTTTGTTTTATTCTGTTATGTATTGTTCCTTTTTCTTTATAATAATAAAAAAAAAAGGAAAAAAAAGAGCTATCTAAAGATGATGCTTGGGAGCCAGTGTGGTGCAGTGAGTTTGAGTGTTGGACCATGACCCCGGAGACAGAGTTTGATTTTCTGCTTGGCCATAGAAACCTACCAGGTGACCTTTGGTGCATCACATACTCTCAGCCCCCAGAAAATTCCATGATTGGTTTGCTGTAGGGTTGCCATAAGTCACAAACAACTTGAAGGCACAGCACAGCAACAACAAAGATGATGCTTGGTTAGAACTTGGATGGGAGACTGCCAAGAAATATCAGGTACTGCAGGCTATATTTCAGAAAAAGACAATGGCAAACCACTTCTGAGTATTCCTTGCCTTTAAAAAACCTTATGAAATGCATGGGGTCACCATGATTCAACAGGTAACTAGAAAGTATGTGCGTATGTATACACACACAGAAAGATGAAGTACTGGCTGTAGAACATTCCACAGCTTAACTGCACACTATGTGAAGGAAGTACTTCCTTGCTGTTTTAGAAAGTAAACGATATAATGAAGTAAGCATGAATTCATTTGTTCAGCTTTTGAGCCAAATGTTTCCTGCCAAAAAATAGGGATTCTGTGTTGGTTTCCATCCTTTCTTTCCGTCATGTGTGGTATAATCTACCTCATCTTGAAGGCAATGTGCTTCATGCCTCCTTTTCACTCTGCATTGTTGGCTACCATGAGTAAAGTGAGGGAATGCTTATTTTAGAGCTTTAAACACAACCCATCCCACCAAGGCATTTTTAAAAGAATTTCCCCACTGGCTATAAGGGTTACCAGGGTAAAAACTGGTGCAGGCTCCTGTGCCTTTGATGGTTGTGTTTCAGCAGTTGTTTCAGGGAGTTTCAGCAGTTGTTGCTTGTCATACAATCAGGTAACAAGCAACACTTGCTGAAATCCCCTCTTCTACACAATCTTTAAAGGGATAGGAGCATTCTCCAGTTTTAACTCTGATAACCTACTGCGTGTCTGTTTCCTCATTTAAACAGTTTATGAGTGGAAGCTTCTCTGCTATAAATAATCCTGACATTCAGATTGAGGAGAAAGTAATTTAAAAAAACAAACAGAGGGAGTAAACAGAGAAATGCAAATACATTTACACACATTATACGTCAGCTATGGGAAGTGTAGCTTCTAATCTGGACCTGTGCCCTTGATTTAGTGACTAAATAGTATGTGCCTATTTGTCTCCACTGGATGTCCAAAAGTCAGGGGTGAGCATCTGTTGGACACAATTTGTTGTTGGTGTGTGCCTTCAAGTCATTTCAGACTTATCGTGACCCTAAGGTGAATCTATCACAGGGTTTTCTGGGGCTGAGATTGTGTGATGCATCCAAGGTCAACCACTCTATTCCTATTTTTAAAAATGCTTTGCCTTCCATGACCTTCTGGAGAAGAGAAGTAGAGCAAGAATACAGGTATTATGCCTGACTAGGGTTGCCAGACTGAAAACTAGAGAAGACTCCAATCCCTTTTATGGTTGTGAAGAAAAGGAATTTCAGCAGGAGCTGTTTGCCAAGCAACCAAGTAGTAAGCAACACCTGCTGAAAATTCTTTTTCTGAAGAACCATAAAAGGCACAGGAACCATTTCTAGTTTTTATTCTGGTGTCATATTCTGGCACATAAATCTGTATTGGCTACCTCAGTTTAAATGCATGAGCTTCTGACTTACCAGGAAATCCTTTCTTCCATCTATGGGAGGGCACAAATGTACTGCCATTTTGTATGTCTGAAAACATGTTTTCTTCCCACACAGCCCTGCAACAAGCACAAGCTGCTTGCCAAAGAAGGGTAAAGCTGGTCAATCTGGAAGCTGGTTGACTGGCTGGAGGTGGAACTCTCCAGTGCAAATATTGAAAGAGAACATTTTAAGGCTTCCTGGGGAACACATAACAGTTCTATGGTTGTGACTGCAGGCACTCCACATGACTGACTGGCATAATTGCACAGTTGGGGGTCCCAGACATATAAATTGCCTGTATATGTATTCAAACTTTTCCAAATATTCTATTGAATGTGTGGGTATTAGACAGAGGGCCTAATAGGATATGGTGACACTGGAGGAAAGACAAAAAATCCAGGCTCCTTCTTGCTCCACAAATTTTCACAAAAAGAAAAACAAAGGGGGTTATTATCAGCATTCCCCAGCCTAGCACCTTCTAGATCTGTAGAACCACAGTGTCCACAATCCCACATCAGCTATTGGATTAGGGGAAATGCACTCTAGTACCTCTGAAGGGCATGAGATTGGCGACATCTGGGCTATTAGCATTTTCTCAATACCCGTTCATATAGGAACCTGCCATTGAAGCGTAACATGTATACTGTATAAAGCAGTCTTTAGTCTGCAAAAGTTTGTCACTATAAATTTGTTAAGTCCTTATGATCCACAAAGTGCTTTCTGAGTTTTTAGTGTAACCAACAAGCACAGCCATTCTTTCAGAATTTGTTTGAAAAGGAAAAAAAAAACCCTTTAGAAATAACAAAAAAATTGCATTCTAAGATATTTTCAACCACTATTCCCCCCACATTACTTGTCTGAGTTAGATTTGTGGTTTATTCTAAGCCACATGTGTCAAACACAAGGCCCACGGGCTGAATCCAGCCTGCCAGGACATTTCACGAGGCCCTTGCACCTCTAACACAGCTACTGTACTCCCCCCACCCGGCGAGTCTGATCCCCACATTGCAGGTCTGCAGCTGCTGGTATTCTGAAGAGGGGCCCGGCAGCCAGCACTTGCGATCTACTTCTACGTCTACTGCTCCTCTGTCCAAGTCTTGCCATCAGAGTGTTGGCGCGGCTTACCATGGCAACACTCTGCGCAGGTCGTGAGGGTTGGACAGAGGAGCAGTCAGAAGTAGGAGTAGATTGTGAGTCCTAGCTGCTGGGCCCCTCTTCAGAATACTGGCAGCTGGGGGCCTGCAATGTGGGGATCGGGCTCACCACTTACAGAGAGGGGCAGGGGAGCAGAAAGAACCACAGGGGAGTGGGGGAAGCAGAAAGAGGCGCAGAGAGGGTCTCAACTGGGACCAAAAAATTAAACAAAGTTAATATAATAAACAGCTTGGTAATATTTGTCTGATGATTAAAAAAAAAACTTTGTTTTCAAAACTCATTTTTCAATAAATTGTGCAATAGTTGTACACTTGAATATCTGCTTGTCATTATTTTTTCAAAACTTCTAGTTTCAGAGCCTATTATTACTAAAACCAGTAATAATCAAATGCAGAGGGAATTATTTAATATGATAAAAGAGTAGATACATTTATATAGTCTTACAGATACAACTGGCCCTTTGAGGGTAACCATAATGCTGATGCGGCCTAAGATGAAATTGAGTTTGACAATCGAATATTTGAATCTAAGTTCAGTATTTGAAGGGTAGAAAAACAAGAGTGAAGGTTGGGGCCCGCAACACCCAAGCATCTCCAGCCCAATCTCTCTCTCTCCCCCCGCTCCCTCGCTTGCTCATGCATACACACACTGAGGATATGTATTCTCTGCCAGCAATGGAGAAAGGTGGCCTATATTCTGGCCATGTGTGAGCTCCCCCCGCCGCCCCAAGAGGGTCCATTTCATGTTGCCATCATCACACAATAGCCCACAGTGTCTGGAACAGTGTTCATGCACTATTACGCTTTTTAAAAAAGTAAGGGTGGGGGAACTAAACTGGAAAAAAAAAGAAGAAAGAAAGGCTGTAGTCTGTGTAAGTCACTTGTAAACAAAGCATGGATTGTTGGAATCTTTTTCTGCACTCCAAGGACAGAAAGCCAACCAGCCATTGAAATGCAATACAGTGTTCCTATGGAAAAACTGCTACTGAATTGTGCCATTCACTGAGTCAAAGCTTCTTAAGAGCCCAGTCCTTTGGTAATGGTTATAGAAGCTTGGTTCCCCCTGAGAGTCTTAGATTTCATTCTTTCTTTTTTCTTAAGACTGTGTTTTGAGACCCCAAGGCTAGTGGCCATGCTGCCTGGGGAGAGTGAGAACTGTGGCCAGAATATTATGAAAAAGAAAAGAAAAGTAATGCTTTCAGAAGTAAGTTGCTATTTTCCCCTGTAATGTGTTAGTTATTACTTGTTGTTTTAAGAGTAATGTCTTACCAATGGAAAGTAAATATGGATTACTTCTTTACTATATGGTAACAGCTGCAAGAATGTTGTTTGCTCAAACCTGGAAACACACTGAAGCACCAATGACAGAAGAATGGACCATGAAGGTTGCTGAGTTAGCCCAAATGGCCAAACTAACAACAGGTTTTAAAGGACAAGCCAACAGAAGATTTTTTTGAAAGAGTGGAAACCACTCGTCGTATAATGGTTTGAGCATTTGACTATGGTCCCGGAGATCAGAGTTTGACTCCCTCCTTTGCTATGGAAACCCACTGGATGACCTTGGGCATGTCACACACTCTCAGCCCCTCAAAAAACCCATTATAGGTTCACGTTAGGGTTGCCATAAGTGAGAAACAACTTGAAGGCACACAACAACAACAAGCTAGAGATAATAGGATTCAGGCCATTAAGCTTCTTTTGGAATATGACTTCATCACACTTTTTCTTACCCCTTCCAACTCAATAGTTATAAGTAACTACATTGTTCATAACTTGCTCATCTAAGCTCTGGGGTGGCATTCCTATTGTGTATGCATCCTTCCTATACAAACATGGCACCTATACTGCATACAGATTGCTATCATCTCTATTGCAAGACCACCAGCCCAGTCAAGGGACTGCAGCTCTCTTCGAAGTCTGTGTTCATCCATGTCTTGAATACTTAATGTGACACAGTTGCTTGCTGGCCCTATTCAGAAGCTGTTTCCATGATGGCAGGGATGGAGAGATGTGGCTCTCCAGATCTTGCGGGACTGCAATTGCCATCATCCATCACCATTGGCTATGCTGGCAAGTGTAACAATATCTAGAGGTCCACATGTTTCCTACCCTTACAAAACAATCTGGTTTTTTAGTTCTTTAGTGGCTAATGTATTAGTTTAATATGTTAGCATAGTGCTTTAGTTTTAGTTTTTTCTTTTCTTTCAGCTTTCCTTTCCCGAATAAACAATTATTTAAAAAAGATTAATCTCTTGCCAAAAACATAATATTAATATTTTTAAAAATACACTAAAAACTTAGAAAAAAGGTCACCCTCTCTCCTGAACCAGCCCTCCAATATAAAATTTTAGAAGCAAGAAGAAACATTATTTGTTCCACTAAAAAAGTAATGGTGTTTTCAGATAATACATGATTGTCACAAATATGCTGGAAACATAATGGCCAGTACTTGTCAGTGTCACACACATATGTAAGTTTCCTTACACGTGCACTTGTACTTTTTTGGCCATTGGGTCTCAGGTCAGTTCATGGGTGCATAACTGGAGTGACACAGGTGTAACCATTTTACCAGAGCCTACATGCTAATAAATAGAGCCATTCCATCAACTGGATTTACCTACTTGTGTCTATTATAGTTAGAACTAGCAACAGGATTCAAGCTATGCAGTTGTACATTCTTGGATAGTGCCAGTGCCTTCCATACACTGCTTGACTCACTGGGACTGTAGAAACAGCTGCTATGCACCTCCCACTGCACAATGGCACAATAAGCAAGCACACACTGCCAGGTGCTCAACTGGTTGCACCTTGCTGATATTTCAGCAGAAGTGTGTTTCACCTCCATCTAGCCAGCCCTCTGTATCCATGAGTTCTGCATCCACAGATTCAACCTACTATAGCTCAAAAATATTTGGGGAAAAAATCCAAAGAGTAAACTTTGATTTTACCATGCACCAGGCATTATGCTTATGTGTAGGCATCTTCTGCTGTAGCCTCCCAGCATTTTACAGATCCTCAGGCTCTCTCTGGCACTCGTTTGAGTTATTCGCCATATAAGGGATGCCATTTTACTACACCATTGTATATAATGGGACTTGAGCATCCATGCAGTTTGGTATCTATGGAGGTCCAGGAACCAAACCCCAGTAGATACTGCGGGCTCACTGTCTGTCATTACAAGAGTGTAGATTTACACTATGCATGCATGATGGAAGGATCTTAGCCAACGTATTACTGTCAGGCACCAGCTGTAGCCCAACACATCTGGCAGACATCAAGTAATGATGCCTAAAGGTCATAAAGACAGGCTTTTGGGGTGTATGGGTAATGGCTAGGAGGAAAAAAAATCTCAGCAAAAACCTGCATATATAGTTTTGCAATTGTTCTTCTTGACTTTTTCACTCTCTTAAATGTAAAGCAACTGCAGGTGGCTTAACCGTGGGGAAGAAATTAAAGAGTTCTTTAACTTTTTTCCTTACAGTTCTTCTTTTGTGCTCAACATTGCTGAATGCTCAATGGGTGAGAAAGTGACATTCCCTTCCCCTGAAGCAATGGGAAGAACTTTGGAGAAGCCTCCAGCAGTGAAAAGATTAAACTAATTCTTTCTCACCCAGTGGCCTTTCTTTCATTGAGGACCTTTTCACACTACCCAGTTACAGCATTATGTTTCCACTTGACTGCCATGACTGCCTCCTATGGAATCCTGGGATTTGTAGTTTGGTGGGGCACTAGAGCTCTCTAGCTGAGAATTCTAAATACCCCTCCCTAAAAAATTAACCCCAGAATTCCATAGGATGTTTCCATGGCAGTTAAAGTGAAATCATAGTGGTACAATTGGGGAGCATGACAGTGTACTAAATTCACCTGTGCTGCTTTCATTAAGAACAACACCAGGCCTCCACGTTTCACAGCTGAAAACTGGGACATATGTGGCCAACCAACATCAGAGTGCAGTTAAGATGGCCAAAGTTATTAATGAGTGCGAACAGAAAACCTAGGACAAGTTGCAGTAGTTTGCTTTTGCCTGAGACTACTCCATCTTTTGTCCTCTCCCCCTGTTGAGTTGAGTCCAAACTACTGCAGTTTTAACTGTCTGGAGCAATGGAAGCAAGCTGAGGACAAAGGGGGAAGTGGGAAGAGGAGAAGAGAAACTGAGACATTTTACAAGCAGCTGAAAAAGTGGGATGACAGACTGTTAATATGGACTGCCCCTCCCAAATTGGGACAGTTGGATGGTGTGCAACACCACAAGGTATCTGGTGAAAATTTACCATGGAATTAAGTAGCAGAAATAAGAACAAAATTTTGTATCTCTACCATACAAGCAGCATTGCTTCCACAGCCTTCAAAATGCTTCACCTTTCCTCATGATTAAGCAAGTATGTGTATAACACTCCATCCTAAGTCACCACATCACAGCTGATGGGAGCTAAGCTGGGTCAATCCTGGTTAGTACCTGGATGGGAGATGGCCAACAAATACCAGGTATTGTTAGCTATATTATAGAAGAAAGCAATTGTAAACCCACTGTGAGTATTTCTCGCTAAGAAAACCCTATGAAATTAATGGGATCACTTAAGTCAACAGTTGAAGTCACATATTGAAGACACATATACACATATGTGTATGACTCCTGAGTTTGTGTAATTCAACATCATCACCAATTTCTTGGAAACCTTTTTCTAAAACAAGACTAAGCCTGCCTTTTCTGTACAGAATCAGTTTTACTATCAGTTGGAATTTAGGTTTTCAGGGCAGAACTGTGTTCTTTTCTATTAAAATGCAGAAGATATGCCATTCTGTACAGAAGCTGAGCATTCAAGACTTGGGGAGGAACTGTAACTCAAAAGGAAGAGCACCGGCTTTGTATGTAAAGCACCTGGCCTCTCCCATTAAAAGAATCAGATAGCATGGGATGCGGAAAGACTTCTGCCTAAAATTGGAAAAGTTTCTGCAAGTCAGAGTAACTAGCACTGGGATAGATTTTATTATTGTTTATTTATTTGGCAAATTTATTCAGATGGGCAAGAATTCTCCAACTATGACAGTTAGTGGCTATGGGGGCTTGGGGATTATGGGAGCTGTAGTCCAAAAAAAGGGAGCTTTCCCCAGCTCTATCTGGATTGCCTTCAGACAGAGGGCTCCTAGTACTCCCAATTAAAAGAAGCTTTGCAGTTAACCTGCCTTTTCTTCTTATTTTCTATGACTGGGGTGGCTGAGGTAGAAGAAGGCATCAGTGATGATAAAACACAGGGTTATTTATTTATTAAAATACCCTGCTCTTTATCATGGGATCCCAGGGTGGTGTACCATATAGTTGATTTAACCAATTTACAAACATGTGATAATACTGTTAATACAGTATTGATTATGATAACAATGATAATATTGCTTGTATTCTAGGCAGCCAGTGCATGGTAATGATCTGAGTGTTGGACCAGGACACTTGATAACCAGGGTTCAGATCTCTACTTGGCCATGAAAGCACAAAACAACAACAACCCTATGTAAAATTCTGTGATTAAGGCAGGGTGACTACATCATAAACATCTCATCTGGAAGCCTTCTCTTGGTAGAAGGTGATTACTTAAGATTCACCTGCCTACAAATTAAAAGATACACGATGCATACAAAGCAAGACCTTCTGACAAATCTTCTGCGTGGAACATCAAAGCCCAAAATAGAAGCACAGATGGGATGTTTTCAGTGCATCCTACAGATTGTACTAGAATAAACAGCTTCATTCCCTTTTGCCTCCTTCACCCAATGTGCATCATATTGAAATCTGTTGCTTTAGAAAGTAAAATAAAAGAAGAACTCTCTTCAATGCCTTTCAAAAATGTGTCCTCCACTTTCCAAACGCTGACTATATTTGGTCATTACCAGAATCCTAAATAGTATAGCTTTTGGTACATTAACAACAGCAACATAGACAAAATAATTATTAAAATCAAACAAATTAAAATAAGCTTACTTAGTAAGTGCAGCAATATGGACACTGAACTGGAAGGAAACAAAACATGGAAATGGATTAGTATAGCTGCCTCTAAATCAAGACAGGTCCAGTAATCTATCCAGCCTCAGACTGAATTAACTTCTATAGCACCTTGAATATACCTGACCTGGTCAGATTTTGGAAGCTATGCAGTACTGGGCCTGATCAGTGTCTGGATAGGATGCAACCAATGAAGACCAGGGATCACCAGGTAGAGCTAGAACATAATCTCTCTAAAACCCTGGAGATATTCTGCAAATCAGAGCTCAGAATATGAGGTTAGATGACTGGTCTGATGCAATGAAAGGCAATTTCCTGTGTCCCTGTGCCTCATCTGACTAGGAACAACACAAGGTCTCAAAGAGTGAACTTTCCCAGTATCAGCAGGGCTAAGTGAGATTTTGGAAACAGAAATGTCATGAGTCAAACCTAGCAGTTTCTGCATGCTGTAGATCCCTATCAAATTCAACCTGCATGCTGTAGATTCCCATCTCATTCAATCTGAATTCTTCAGAGGAAGCTGCCTTATGCTCCACCTAACTTGTTGCTGTTCTGTGCCTTTAAGTTGTTCCTAACTTAGCAACCTGAAGGTGAAGCTACCACAGGGTTTTCCTGTCAAGATTTGTTCAGAGGAGATTTGCACTGCCTTCCTCTGAGGCTGAGAGTGTGTGACTTGCCCAAAGCCATCCAGTAGGTTTTCCATGACTGAGCAGGGATTTGAACCCTGGTCTCCCAGAGTTCTAGTCTAGTTCACTCAAACCACTACCCCATGCTGGCTCCCTACATCTAGCCACTAGGTCCAAACAGACAATAATGACTCAGCCAGATATTTCACATTACTTATTATTGGCTCCTTTTTAACAAAAATGTGGAGATGTCAGAGCTTTGAACCATTCAAAGGAAAGACTGCCCAGGTAACAACAACCTGTTGGATCAAGATGCAAGCTTCAGCAACAAGGGTTTTGGCACCAGACAGCAGATACAACACAGTTCGTGGGTAAGGAGCACCTCCAAGGTTCTTTAAAGTGGAGCCATTTATTATAATGCTTGCATATTGTGTCGAATAAATTGCTTTTATCCAATTTAAAAAATTTAAACCCAAACCCATTTTATCAACCACTTTAAATAAAAAAGACCAATTAACAGTATTGAAAGCCTTTTCGATATCTAAAAAAAGGGAAATAAGTTTTTTCTGGGGATGATTTTCACAAAGTTCTAGTACATTAATTATATATCTTAAATTGTCCTTGATATACCTACCAGGAAGAAATCCTGCTTGCTCTTCTGAGATTATCTCCTTCAATACTATTTTTAATCTATTCGCTAAGATTGAGGTAAATAATTTATAATCCGAGTTAAGTAACGAAATAGGCCGATAATTCTTTATATCTGACGGATCCTTCCCTTCTTTTTGAATTAATGTTATATTTCCTTCCCTCCATGTATCTGGTATATTTCCTTTAATCACCTCGTTCATTATAATTAAAAGTATTGGTGCTACGTCCATTTGAAAAATTTTATAGAATTGAGTTGTAAAACCATCCGGGCCCGGAGTTTACCTATTTTTGCTTTTTGAATTACCTCAATCACTTCAGATAATGTAATGGGTTTGTTTAAGTCCTCTCTTTGCTGATCCGTCAATTTCACTAACTTCTGATCCTCTAAATATAATCCAATCAATTCTTCTTGAAGACCTTGTCGCTTATAAATTGTAGTATAATAATTCGTAACAATTTTCTTGATCTGTTGAAAGTCTGTTTGTATTGTTTCTCCACTTCTTAATTCTGTAACCAATGTTTTCTCCTTCTTTTCTTTCAATCTCTGCACAAGCCATCTTCCTGTTTTGTTTGCCCATTCAAAATTATATTGCTTTAAGTAAGTCATCTTCTCCTTGAGTTCTAAATCGATTTCCGTCTCTATTCATTTTCGTAATAAATTAATTTCCCTAAGGATTTTTCCATTTGTTGGATCCTGAGATAATTTCAGTTCTTTCTCTTTTAAATCCTCTTCCATTCTCCGAAAATTCTCTCTTTTTCCTATTAATTACCGCTTTTTGTTGAATACACAACCCTCTAATTACTGCCTTCGCCGCATCCCAAACAGTCATTACATTAACCCCTTTATTAAGATTTTCCTCAAAATATAATTTAATATGTTCTTTAACTTTCTTTACAAACTTTTCATCTTGAAATAGTCTAACATCCAATCTCCATCTGAATAAATCCTCAACTGTCTGCTTCAACTCTAATAAAATTGGGTTATGATCTGAAAGTTTCCGTGTCAGTATTTCTTGTTTCTTAACTAATCTAGCCAGTGACTTCATAATCAAAAACATGTCTAACCACGATAAAGAAGCGTGGGGCTCTGAATAAAATGTAAATTCTTTTTTGTTCCCATATTTATATCTCCACACGTCCAATAAATCTAGATTACTCATCATATTTTCAAAAGAACTAGGAAGTATCCCCTGTTTCTCTTTTATTTTTTTCCCTGACATCCTATCTAATTTAGGTCTAATCACACCATTCCAATCCCCCAGACAAATTATATCGCTATATTCCAAATTTAAAATTTTATTACACAACGTATTATAAAAATTTTCCTGTTTCTTATGTGGGCCATAAATACCTACCACCAATATTTTTCGACTGGTCAAGATAGACATCATCAGCTATTTGGATCTAGAAGTTAAAGGTAATATAAGGGAACCTGCTTAACAGAACCCAGGAAAGTTACCTTTTCGGATCAGAACTGAGAGAACACCCCAACAACTATGGCCAGCTAATAGATTTTGGGAGTGCAGTCCAAAAAAAAAAAAGACTTTCCCAAATTCCTTTGCATTTATTTTCCAAGGACAGCTCAGTCTCACAACTAGAGGCAGAAGACAAAACCACCCAGATATTCCAGTAAGTGGGTTGGATTGAGACTCAGCCACTCTTAAAAACAGTGGAATCAATGAGGCTTAAGCCAGTACTGATGACTAAAATAAGTCCCATTTATTTCACTGGGTTTATTTAAAGTGAGTAACACTGTCTGGATATAACTGACTATATGTCTGGACAATCACCTTTTCCCCAGCATAAGACAGGATGGGTTTGTCTCCATGTTATAAAAGATTGGAGGTGCTGAGGTCAATAAGATTTAAACCAATAGTGATGACTAACGTAAATCCCATTTATTCCAACAGGTTTACTTGAAGTGTGTAACGCTATGTGGCTCCAACTGACTATATACCTAGGTGACTGCTTTTTCCCAACACAAGATTCAAATTATAAAAATGGTATAGGAAGGAAGAAAGGAAGGAGGGGTGAAGAAGCAGTCCTGTGGCATCTTAAGGTTGGCAGATTTATTTTAGCATGAGCTTTCATGGATTGCAATCTATTTTTTTTTATTTGTTTGCTTGTTTGTTATATTTCTATGCCGCTTTTCTCCCGGAATGGGGCCCAAGGCGGCTTCCAACATTAGATTAAAATATAAAAACATTTAGAACAATTAAAAGCATATAAAATCATAAAATATACCTGCTCAGATGCAACTGAAGGACTACAATAGTCAAGTCATGTGTGCATAGTTAACTGAGGCAAGGCTGCAGACTGAAAATTGAACAGTGCTTCTATGTCTTTAATGATTGTGTTTGTTGTTGTGTGCCTTCAAATTGTTTCCGACCTATGATGAGCCCAAGGTGAACCTGAGAGCCATTGAGTATGACCCTGGGACCACTGAAACCCACTGGGTGACCTTGGGTGCCATCATGCACTCTCAGCCCTCAAGGAAACCCTGTGATAGGTTTGCTGTAAGTTAGAAATGACTTGAAGGCACATAACCAGTACAAAAAGAAGGCAAACCTATCACAAGAAGAGAGGTGCTGCTTGTTACCTGGTTATGTGACAAGCAACACCTACTGAAATTCCTTCCTCTATACAACCAGTAAAGGTACAGGAGCCATTTCCAGTTTTCAGTCTGACAACCCACATAGTTACAGACATGATGAAACAAGATGAAATGAGAGGGTTAAAGAAAGACAATTGCATTGTTGTTATTTTCCCCAGGCACTCACTGGAGGGCTATAAGAACAGTAGTGCAGGTCAGCATACCCAGATGCACCACACTGGAGAAGGAATGACATAGCATCTATAGTACAGGACCAGGTCTTGTTGTTGTGATACACCATCAAGTCACATCTGACTTGCTGCTACTCCATCCTAGGGTTTTCTTAGCAAGACATAGAATCACAGAATTGGAAGAGACCTCAGGGGCCATCCAGTCCAACCCCCTGCCATGCAAGAACCCACATCAAAGCACTCCTGACGGATGCCCATCCAGCCTCTGCTTAAAACCTCCAAAGGAGGAGACTCTACCACACTTCAAGGCAGCATATTCCACTGCTGAACTATCAGGACTATCAGGAAGTTCTGCCTGAGGTTTAGGTAGAATCTTTTTTCCTGCAGTTTGAATCCATTGCTCCTTGTCTTAGTCTCTGGAACGGTGGGAAACAAGCCCACTCCCTCCTTGACATGACATCCCTTCAAATATTTAAACATGGCTATCATGTCCCCTCTTTTTTTTGTATATATTTTATTAAAGTTTAAGATAAAAACTAAAAAAAACCCTTCCCCACTTCCATGCGTCTCTCTTTCCAACTGAGTCTGTGTTTACATTCCATTCATACATTGCTTCTGTTTAAAAGATAATCTTACATTGTTACATTTAGAATTATTACGTTACAATTTAATACTTTACCTATAACATTATTAACTTACATTACCAACATTCTTTCTTTAGTCCTTCCTTTTCTTATTCTGTGTCTTTATCCAGTTCAAAACTTCTTTCCATTCTCTTTCAAAGTTCTGGGTTGGCTTATTTTTAAATGAGAAGGTTAACTTTTCTATTTCTACCATATCCAGAATTTTTAATTTCCATTCTTTTATATCAACATAGTTTCTTTCTTTTCAATATTGTGCATATGTCAATCTTGCAGCAATTATCACATACAACAATGTCTTCTGATGAGATCTTATTTCTCTTTGTTGCCCTAACATGTTTACCAAATAAAATTCTGGCTTCATTTCAAAGTTTAAACTATACATTCTTTGTATCATGTCCCCTCTTAACCTTCTCTTCTGCAGACTAAATATACCCAGCTCCCTAAGCCGTTCCTCATAGGGCATGGCTTCCAGACCCTTCACTATTTTGGTCGCCCTCCTCTGGACACACTCCAGCTTGTCAACATCCTTCTCGAAATGAAGTGCCCAGAACTAGACACAGTATTCCAGATGAGGTCTAACCAAAGCAGAATAGAGTGGTACCATTTCCTCCCTTGATCTAGACACCATACTTCTATTGATGCAACCAAGAATCGCGTTGGCTTTCTTGGCTGCCACATCACGCTGCTGACTCATGTTCAGCTTGTGGTCCACCAAGACTTCTAGATCCCTTTCACATGTACTGTTATCCAGCCACATGTCCCCCATCCTATATTTGTGCCTTCCATTTTTTCTGCCTAAGACCTTACACTTCTCTGTTGAAATTCATTTTGTTGGCTTTGGCCCAGCTCTCCAATCTGGCAAGGTCGTTTTGAATTTTTATCCTGCCCTCTGGGTGTATTAGCAAGCCCTCCCAATTTGGTGCGATCTGCAAATTTGATCAATATGCCCTCTACTCCTTCATCCAAGTCACTGATGAAGATGTTGAACAGTACTGGCCCCAGGACAGAAAATCTGTATTCACAGATTTTCTACAGCCTTCCTCTGAGGCTGAGAGGGTGTGACTTGCCCAAGGTCGCCCATTGAGTTTCTATGACTAAGCAGGAATTTGAACCCAGGTCGCCCGGAATCCTAGTCCGACAAGCCCCACCACTCACCCGCTCCAGGCCCTGAGCATCTTTTTATGCTCTGCAAGCGCCGCTCCTCTCACCCAGGAGGTGTGCTGAGCGCCTCGCTTCTCCTTCAGGGAAGGCAGATTTCGCCCCCTCGCGCTGCCCTGCAATTTTGGGGAGGGGGGATTGCTGAGAGCGGGAAAGCTGCGACACCCTCCCTTCCACCCCCGTCTTTCTCGTTGCCGGGCGGGCGGGCGGGCGACCGACGAGAACGTCCAGAGGCTCCGTTACCTGGAGAGCGAATCGATGCTGGGCTGGCGGGCGGCGGAGGGCGCCTGCTTGGAGGCGAGGCTCTCGCAGCTGGCACTCCTCTCCATGGCGGGAGCCCTTCGGGGAGAGAAGCAGAGAGAAAGGGCACGGAAGAGCCGCCCAGGGGAGAAAGAAGAGGCGGCGGCGGCGGCGGCCGTCAAAGGAGTGGAGAGCCGCGAGCGGGACAGGAAGCTGCCATGTTTCGCCCACAGTGCAGTGCGCAAGGCGGGGAGGGGAGGCTCCGGCGCCCCTCCTCCGCCGCGGCTGCAGGGGGCTGTTCGCGGGCGGCGGCGGCAAGGGCGGCTCCATCCCGCGCTCCCGCGGGATGTGCGCGGAAGGGGAGGAAGAGCCCTCTAGCACCCAGGATTCTTCATCGGTGGCCCATTCGTGGACGCTTCAGGGTGCCCTGGGTGGAGCTCGGGGGGCCCATGGCTCTGGCCACTTCTACACTAGGTTGTTATAGCGCTCTTGTTCCACTTTCAACCTCCTATGGAATCCTGGGGTTCGCAGTTTAGGGAGCGGCCTTTAGAATTCTCAGTTCTTTGGCTTCAGTAAACAACAAACCCCAGAATTTCACAGGAGGTCGAAACGGGAATAACAACACTATAACAGTGTAGTGTGGAAATGGCCATGGGATTGCCTACAAGAGACAGGCCCTGTACCTTTAACAGTAGGTTAAAAGCGGGAATTTCAGGGGTTGCTTGCTCCCTGGTTGTGTGAAAAGTAATACCTGCTGAAATTCCCCCTTCTACCCAACCCATAAAGGTGCTGGAACTTTTCCAGTGTTTGGTCTGGTAGCCCAACCTGACAACAGAAGATAGGTTCAAAGGGTGAGTCATCGTCCCAATACTATGGTGCCACCCCAATATACCTGATCTGGTCTAAATGCAGAAGCTACACTGGGTCAGGCCTGGTTTAATACTTCTAGGGGGGGACCATTGTGGAGGTTTGGGCTAGGAAAGACTCTGGCCCAAAAGCTTTGTCTGCTGGAGCAGGTGGACCAACAATCTGACTCACGAAACAGTAGCTTCTTATGACCGTTGAACTTCCATTTGCCTTGCAGCTGTTAAAAAGACAGGGCAAAGAGTGCACTGAGCATCAGAGGGTCCCATTGCTCCCAGTTGTGTGGCTATTCTGTGCTTTTAGTCTTAACAGGTTTTCTTTGATTTAACAAAAAGGGAAGCAACCACAGCAAAAGGAAAAGGCTATAAAAAGTCTTTATTTGAGGCTAGAATGAAATTGCAAATCTTCAAGAATCCCAAGAATCATTCTTGTAAGAAGAGCAGAGCTTCCAGACGATTGGATGACTCTGAGCACTATCACTGCTAGTCCAAGAGATTGTTACCTGAGGCCAAGAACAAGATGGCATCTCTGCCCATTTATGCCACTGAACTGGTAGAGGAATCCTTCTTCAAAACTGGTGATGGGAGGAAAGCAATATGGCTTAGGGAGTGCAGAGCAAACTTTTCTACAGCACCTCCCAGCATCTGCTTCACACACTCTTTAATGGCAGGGCCAGCTGTGAGTACTAGGGCTCAAAAGACATTGCACAGCCATTCTGTCTTTCTGTTGTTGGGATGCTTTGAGATGAGATTTTCTACTGAGAAATCATACTGACTTGTTCATGGGTTTCTCATGAATCCATATAACGTCAACCATTTGCTGCCTTCCTGAGTTTTCCTGTTATATCAATTGCCCTTTTTTTCTTACCAAAGAAAGGGGTGAGTGGGTTTCTCAAGGACCTACCAATGTCATCCTCTGCAGCACCAGAGGATAAGAACAGGTCTAATGGTTTTAAAGTACAGGAGGGCAGATTTCAATTGAACATTAGAAGGACCTACTTGATGGTAAGAGCTGTTTAATAATGGAACCAGTTATCTAGAGAGGTCATGGAATTTCTTTCCCTGGACTTCTTCAGAAAGAGGCTAGATAGCTGTCTGTTGGGGTGCTCTGGCTGTATTTCCCACGTTGAGTAGGGGGTTAGAATCGACGCTCTGTGGGGCCCTTTCTACTCTTATGATTCTGTGATTCTTCCACTTATGACTCCTTTGTTTTTTCACTATTTCTTCTATATTCTTCTTACTGGAAAAAAAAAAATCTGTAAAGAAGAAAAGGGCGGAATAGCTCCTGCATACTGCTCTCTAACTGGTAGCATGAAATGTCCAAAGTACAGTAAGAAAAGTTTTAAAAAACAAAAACAAAATAGCTGCAAAATATATTGGTTGTGAGCCCTCTCTAATTGTAAGCCTTCTCCTGTAGTGGAAGCTGCATTGTTTCCCCCCCCTTTCTCTTTTTTTCTAAAGGATGGAAGCCACAGGAAATCAAAGGAAAGTTGAAAATGGAACGATATGGTCTGGACAGCCCTCAGACAATGGCAAATGGACAGCGTTTCCCATAAAATTCCATGAATGTGGCAGTGTTGATTGCATAGTTAAAAGTTTCAGCCCTTATCAGTTTCTGGTCAGGAAAGAGTTTCCAGAAAGAAGCCATGTTATCTTCTGCAGGAAAACCAATAAAGCATCTTATAAAAGACCGCCACAAAAATTGCTGGTGACATACGCTGGTATCGATAGAATCACATAGGTAGCTGCACTTTTTAGGATGTTACACAAGGGTCGTATCCTGATTGTAGTTGTACGACCAGAGTTTCACCAGTATAACTGTTGAACAAGTTGTTGCGCTTTTCCAGGTGCTGTGTAAGTGTGCCCCAGTGCGCTTTGTGGACTTACTCACTGTTGACCAATAGGAGTATGCATTATGAGTATGCAGTATGATATAAATTGTATGGTGGATTGTGCAGTGGTGTAATTCAGCATATCACACCCCTCAACTGTCCCAGTTGGAAGGGACAGTCCTGATTAATTTTCTTGCCATTCCACTTTTTCAGAGGCTTTTAAAATGTTCCAGTTTCCCTCTCCTTTTCCCACATTCCCCCTTCATCCTCAGCTTACTTAATTTGCTGCAAACTAAGTTCAAGGTGCAAAAGTAGTGTTACCCTGATTTCTGGGGTCCCTTGGGGGACACCTCAATGTGCTCCAAATACTGGGGAATGGGAATTAGCCAGAGCACAAGCTGTAGCACTACGAGAGGCAGGGTAACCTAGCGAGATCTTTTAAACCCAATTTTTACGGGGTCAGGCCAAGCCAAAAACCAAGCAAAATTGTCTAATAAAATGATTTTATTGAGGGGAATTCACTCATGCATGCACACAAGATACACACAATCACACATTCACACAAGGGCTAGCTGAAAGAGAAAGGGAGGAAAAATTATAGAAAGGATGAGGGATTTGGGGGGATTTATAATTACCCGTCCAGAAGAGTAGTGAAGAGCAGAAATGTATTTTGGCTTAGGTAGGACCCAAGGGCAGTTCTCATTCAGGAGCCAGACGGACAGAGCGACGGGTAGACCTTTGAGAGACTGCAGTGGACCTCCTCAAAGCAGGGGTATTTGTACCCTGAAAATGGCTTGTGGCTGTGAAGGTTCCAGATGCAAGACAAAGGGAACCTGTTGTGGACAATGAGTCTTTCGCTGGTTGATGGGCTTAGTGCTTTGATTGACAAAGACGTGATGAATATTGTAATAGCTGTCTATTGTGGGTGCTGTGAGGACAGAGGAAAGAATCCAGGTGTACAAGGGATGGATATCTGTCAGTCAGTGTCCTGGTGGGCTCCTCACAGTTGGATTCCTTGGAAAAGTCCAGCCTCTATTTAAGCCTATTATCCACAGGAATGGTGTGTATTTGCCTGACAAATGACTCAGTCTTACCTGGAGGAATTTTGAGTTGACCTGTGCTTCTCACATTTACAGTCAAATTCTTTCCCTCGCTCAGTTTGACCTCTCTGTCACCTTTCAGGCTTGAATTTGATATCAAAGCCAATAAAATGTGTTGCCAATTACATATGATGCCAATTAGATATCGTGCCCATCCAAACTATACTGATATTGGGGACCCCCAAAGTGGGGCCTTACAGTACTTTGCACTCAGTTAGCAGGGGTGGAATCTGTCATTTCCCAATAGGCTCAGGCAAAAGCAAATCACTGCAGTTTTTCCTTGCTTGTTTGCTCTTCTTCATTACTAACTTTTGCCATCTTGAGCACACTCTGTTGTTGCTTGCCCTTATGTGTCCTGGTTTTCAGCTGTGAAATGTTGGAGGGTATAGTATATGGGTGGCATAGTACAACTACATAGTTTCAAGTTACACTGGCATAACTTGAAACTATGCAAACCTTCTGTTGAATCTTGCCCTTATGTTTTTATACTGGCTTAATTTTTTATGGGTTAATACTGGCTTCAGCCAACAAAAGCTAATGCCACAAAAGCTTGTACAATAACAAATCTCATGAAGAACTACTACTATTAAGCATATGCATAGCACTGATAAGGGAGGGTTCACTATCATGGGAGCATTTTACTGTGTTCAGCCAAACACGGTTACAGAGCCTTTTTCAGGCATTTGTGATCAGTGCACAAAAGCAGATTGAAATTAATTTTGTTTGCTCAGGAACATTAAGGGAGGGCTTATGCATCACCCACATTTCTTTCTCCAGTTTTAGCCCTAGTCATGTTCAGGCAAATGCCTGAACAGGGCTTCTGA
This sequence comes from Iguana delicatissima, assembly GCA_948472985.1. Classification (NCBI taxonomy): domain Eukaryota; kingdom Metazoa; phylum Chordata; class Lepidosauria; order Squamata; family Iguanidae; genus Iguana; species Iguana delicatissima. Next base: position 334,420 of record CAOKZL010001025.1, read on the forward strand.
GTCTGGTAATGCCTTAAAGGCAAATTCATTTATAATACTATCAATCTTTTAGGAACTTCATCGGATATACCTGATAAAGGGGATTCTCATTATCTGCGAAGGCCGATGCTGTAATAAATGCATTCATGTTTGAGCTTCTACGACACACTTTCCATTTTCAGTAGCAGACTAATACAGTGACACCTCTGATGGTTGTTAGCCAACAACAATGACAGACATTCATGTGTTCTGTTTGGTCAGAGAGACTGGTATTTCCTTGTATTCACCCTCTCTATCAGCAGAACAGGAAAAGGGGAGGGAGGGTGGCATGGAGCTTATAGGACAAGGGGTTTTTAAATGCAATGATTTAGGCCAAAGCCATAACATGGAATGTAGCTAGATGAGCAGCTGCCTTCTATTTTTATACTAAAAATGATATTTCATTATATCTTTTAAAAATTGGACGCTGCCATGGGAGAGTTTGCCTTGAGAAGTGATAAGTCTGTTTATCAAAAAATATTATAGTATAGGTAATATAGGAAACTGCCTTACACTGACCCAGATTGTTACTCCATCTAGTCCTGTATTCATAACTCCGATTAGCAAAAGGTCTGCAGGTTGTAAGGCAGGATTCTTTTCTGGTCCTACTCCTAGCATTTGTTGTTTTCCCATCCAAGAGTTAATCATGTCTGACACCGCTTAACTTCTGAAATCAGATGAGATCAAGTCTGTTCCGTGTGAAATGGTGGTTAAACATTTAGCTTTGAGGTCTCCTCTTCCATGGATAATGGCAGCATGGTCCAAACCTCTGAAGATGATTTTGTATTTTATCTGATACTTACCATCTTTAGTTTCAGTATCTAATTTTTGTATGTTGGTTTTCTATGACTTTATTTTATGGTTGGATCTCATTTTATTCTAATGGCTTTTGGCTGCATACAACAAATATGCTGTTATTAAACTATCCACAAGGCCATACCATACAGGAGACTCAAATAAAAGTTCATGTGGGGAGGAGGGGGCAGAATTCTGATATGGGAGGGCAATGCTCTCCTTTATCCCATTTTTTATTACACTTTTTCTGTCCCTCATTTCATTCCTCCATATCAAGAAACCCTTGTGATAGGTTTACCATAAGTCAGAAACAACTTGAAAGCACACAGCAACAAATCACATTTCAGAAGTTACTATTTCAGGTTGAGATGAAATAGCATTGTAATGGTGGGGAAAAACACTTCCATGATTATTCCCCTTCTCCTCTCCTTTGGTGCCTTGGATCATAGGGTAATGCTGCATAGAACTTGTAACTTCCGCCCCTAGTGAGATAACATAGCCCTGTGTTGTCATTTATATAGCATGAGAGGCAGCTTTGACCACAATGGATGGACCGAGGATACCATACACTTGTGCAGGGTTGGTTGATTTTCTGTGGCATTGGTTCAACCTCAGTCTTCCTCTCTGAACATAAAAGCTGGGGATGGGGGAACCTTTGGATCTTCAGATGTTTTTAGATCAGAGTTCTCATTGCCTCTGTTTATTAGCCACACTGTCTGGATCAAATGAGAATTGGAGTCCAACAATATCTGGTGGGCCATAGGCCCCCCCTCTGCTATAACCAAATCAAATCATGGAGTGATCTGATAGCAGCTATGCTTGGACGCAGAGACCTATTCAAATGACATAATGGTGGTGTCCATGTATAATGGATGAGTAGGGTGTGAAGCACTGCAGTGGCATGGCCTCCAACCCCTGCAGAAATTCAAACAGGTACTTGTACAGAAGGACCAGACTTAAAATCCAGCATCTTCTGACAGAGCTGGAAATCCTGGGGCTGATGGAACCTATCTGCCACGATATCTGGAGGGTTTTGCCCTCCCCCCACCCTCCATTTAGACATTCTAGACATCCATCCAGCATAACTGGATATGCAAACAAGCCCTTCAGTTCTGGTCAAGAAAACATGGGAAAGTTACTTTTTGGACCACAACTTCCAGAATCCACTAGCTCCCAGGCTGGGGCATTCCAGGACTTGTGGTTTTAAAAGGCATTTCCCCAAACTGTTGTGAAACCAACATTGGGCAGATGTGATCTGCTAATGAAATCAAACATGAAAACATGCGATAATAGTTCAATTTAAATCTGTAAAATACCAGTAGATTTCCAAGGTATGATCTGCTTTCACATAATGAGCAATGCACACAAATTTGAAAAAAAGAAACCAGCAAAATCAGTGTTAATTTTTGCAAAACTAGTGTTTGAAGTATTAGTACGAACCTATAAGTTAAGACTTCCTTTTTTTAAAAAAATCAAAATTCTCTTCCTGCCTTATAAGCCACTGGTAAAATATCAGGCTCAAAATAATAAAAACAATTCCATATAAATATAACCCCTAACAACAGCCTCATATATTGAGATACAAAAGATAAGCAATTATTTTTGTTCTTTGGCTATAGAAAATACAAAGTTTGGACAGTACATTTTTATTTCACATATGTATAAATATAACCCAAAGAATATGATACCAGTATTCCTACCAAAATATTACATTTTTTGTACAAAAGTTTACAAAAACAGTTTGATATATATTTACAAGCCAATACTGAGAAATGCTCCTGATTCAATAATGCAAAAATAAGGGCAGTGCATTTAACCATAATGGTAAAAGAACAAAAGAGAGAAGAAGATATATAATGTTCTGAAAAATGTAGGATTTGTTTTTGTTTCAAAAGACATACTCGCACACCAGCTTTGCCACATTTTGGCCACACAGTCATAATTAGAGGGCAACACTGTTTGCACATGGTGTGCTGAAATAAGCACATGATGCACAAAACCATGGCTCTCACATAGAGTTGGAAAAAGTTACTTCTTTTGAACTAATGTTTGGAATTCTGGCTGAGTATTCTGGGACTTGAAACCCAAACCAGCAATGCTTCCAAGCTCTGCTCTTGCACAACTTTGGTACATGTTAGTAGCATAGGCTAGGAACTGCTAGAATTTATGCCCAAGGGGACAGCATTAGCATCTGGCATCCTCATACAACAAAGCCAGACTAAGACCTTTCTTCTGTCCAAGGAGAGGGCTCTTCCATACTGGTGAAAGGACAGAGTCCTCTTCTGCATCTGAGTGTGGCAGGTCACTTTATAACTGAGGTGAGGAAAATGCACCCCCAACCTTTTTTATATGGCCCCAAGGCACCCTGAAGTCCTTGCATGCCTAAAAGTTACAAACTGGGGGTAGTGAAAAAGCACCCTGAAGATATCCAAACCACTGGAAAAAAAAAGGTGCTCCATCTGACCATCCTTGAACAAATGGCAAAGAATGGGCAATCTGTGGCCAAAATTAGGAAACAGAAGTGACACAGTATCACTGCTGGGTCACTTCGGATATGTCGATAAAGCCTAATGGTGGTGGTGGTCATGAAATTGACCTCAGCATACTCTGCAATTGCCCAGTTCTGGTTTTGGACACTTGGTCATGCCATATGGCACATCTCTTTGTATTCCACTGTAGGGCAGCAGTGGTGGTGGTGGGACAGTCGGGTGGAACAGCCAAGGAACTGCCATAGCTGCCCCTCAGCATCTGTCACTATAAAGCAGTTGTCTCATTTTGTTTAGTGATAGGGCTGGACTTCTTCCGTTCACTACATGGCCGGGTTTACATTTTGTAGCTGACAACTGGGGGTCCTTTCAGATTATACAATTATAGTACTATGATTTCACTTTAACTGCCATGGTTGCATCCTATGGAATTCATGCGTTTTGCAAGAAAGCTCTTTGGCTGAGAATTGCATTTGGAATTCTCAGCCAAAGAGCTTTCTTGCAAAACGCATGATTCTTTTGCCATGGCAAAGCCGAGGATTCTATTAGATGTTGTCATGGCAAATGAAGCAGAATTATAGCATCATAAATGTGTAGTATGAAAGGGCCCCAGGACAGAATGAATATTAAGTCATCCCCTCACTCCTCTTCTTGCCATGTCCAAAGCTGAAGCAAAAATCACCATCACAGCAACTGACTGTCCTGTACAGGATTGTCAGCTTCCTGAATGGGTCCTCAGGGAAGGCTTGGTGAGAGGTGAAAGGCATAACTAGGGCAATTGCCTATGTTGTGTTTGGATTCCCCTTCTGAAAGCTCTGGTGCCAAAGACTCAGGTCTTTGAGAAGCTAGTTGCCTTGTTTTGTCATTTGGTTTTGGTGGTAACAGCAATGGGGAGAGAGAAAGGAAGGAACAGAGGTGTATCTAGGATGGGGCAAGCAGGGCATGTGCCCTGGGCACCAATGCTGGGGAGAGGAGCGCAAAAAAGCCATGCATGTATGGATGGAGGGTGGGGGCAGTGGCAAGATGGTAGAGGTGCAACTTCCATGCTTAACCTAGATGCTGTTTATGCTAGGTATGCCACTGGGAAGGAAGGAAGGACAGAGTGAATGAATGAAAAGAGAGCACATACTTGCTGTAGCGCATGGCAGGTGCACAGAAGGCCATTTGTGCCTCTTCACCACTGCTGTTGCTTTGCTTCCTGAACTTTCCTCCCTCATTGGACCTTCATCTTTTCCTTTTTTATCTTCATTTTTCTGGGAAATGCATGTAAAGCCATTACCTCATGTCTGTAGGTAAAGGACCTGCCCTCCAACTTTTCACTGATAAAAACCCAAACACATGTGGCCGAACGCTGTAGTATGGTCAAGATGACTGAAATTATTAATGGGAAAGAGGCTGCAGCCATGTGCTTTTGCTTGAGCCTACCGAGAAGTGCAGCATTCTGCCTCATCACCCATTGAGTTTACTGAATACAAGCTTAACTTTTGCACTTTGAACTCAGTTTGCAGCAGCTGAAGTAAGCTGAGGGCAAAGAGCAAATGTGGGAGGAGGTGGGGAAACTGGGTCATTTTAAAAGCAGCTAAACAAGTGGGATGACAGAGGATTAAGTGAGACAGTCCCTGACAAATCAGACAAATTGGGACAGTATGAAAGCAAAGCTCCGGGGAGAGAAGAAGGTTGGAGTGATGGATCTGCAGTAGTGCTGGGAATTAGCCTTAAGAGCTGCTGCTTCTGCCCCTGCCGTTAGGGACCTGAAGAAAAATTTCACAGATGGGGAGGAAGAATTCTCATGGGATGGCAATGCTTTCATCCCCTGCAGCTTCAAGGCTTTGGATTCCCAATCCTCAAACAGCAGCATCTCCTAAAACACCTCTCACGCTGAAGCAGAGCAAACTTGGGAAAAATGAGGGGTGTGTTTTTGTCTTGGGCTAAACCAATGTCTCACAGGTACCCTGTTCTTAATTCTTAGCATATGCCCATCCTCCTGAACCACCATTTCTCACCTGGTTATGACTGGTGGATCCCATGTATCTAGTAAAAAAACAACAACCCATAAGCTTAAAGGTCACCCACTTCTGCTTCAAAGATCCCTAGCATTTGAAAAATGGGATGTGTGCTAAGTGGTGGAAGGATGGAATGATGGACAATCAGAAATGCTAAAACACCATGGTGTCTATCACTCTGTGTTCTTTGAAGACAGGGAAATGGAGATCTATGGCCTGAATTCATTTAGGGACTCACATCTTTGTGGGAAATAGAACTGAGCAGGTTTGCAATGTTTGTGTTTAGTTAAGGGCTGCTATCATGTTACTATGTAGGGAAAGTCCAGCAAAGTGACTATCTTGCATGTCAGGACCTGACATACATTACATCTTGATGCACATCAGGCCAGTCTTGGGCATCTTCACAATTCACCAACAGGGTTCCTTTGAGCTCTGCTACATAACTAAGTATGCATAAACTTATGCAACATAGACCATGATAGAGCATTCTGGCCTATGTTTCTTTAACTCCACACTTCCACCAATATAAGCAGAGCTTTGGGAAGTTTCTTTTTTGGACAACAACTCCTAAAATTCTCCAGCCACTATGGGAAAAAAATCTCTATCTCTTTCTCTCTGCATGTAAGGAGACAACTGAAATTCCTTGATGGAACATGCACTAAGTTGAAAGGCACAAAGGAATCCCAGATGTACCCCAATAATTAATTAATTAAAATATTTCCTATATTCTGCCCTATGTCCAAAGATCTCTGGGGGCAGAATACAATAAAATGCTGAAAACACAGTGCCATCCCCTAGACTTCAGCTAGACAAAGGAGCTAGCAAAAGAAAACCACATAAACAAGGATCCAAGAACCAGCAAGTTTTCAGAACATGAAATTATGGACAGGAAAAAAGGGTGTTGAAGGTGGATGGCTGTTGTGGCAACAGTGGTGTGAAATGGCTACTACCTATTTTCTTGGAACTGACTATTCATATCTGAGGGTGAAGGTCTCTAGACCCCAAAGAATTTGGTATACAGCATTAATTCTCCTATAAGGAGTAGGCTAAGGATGAGATGGGATGGCAGTGAAGCCACATAATAAACAGCTACCTAGAATGGAGGGACTGGATTTTGGATGCTGTTTTATACTGAGTCAGCCTGTTGATACATCTAGCTCACGACCATGTAGACCAAGGATGAAGAAGGTGTGACCCTTCAGGAATTGTGGGTCTGGCACTCTCTTGTTCCCTCAACACATTGGGTACACTGGCTAGGTCTGATAGGAGTTGCAGCCCCAAATCTCTGGAGCACCACATGCCCCCCCATCACTGATTGAGCTTGACTGGTAGTGGCTGTCCAGTGTTTCAGGCAGGAATCTTTCTCAGCCCTACTTGGAGAGAATGGGAGAAGAATCTGGGGCCTTCTGCATGCAAACATGTACTCCATCATAGAGCAACAGCTTTTTGCTCATGTCTAGTGATTACCCCTGTGAAATCCGAAGGAGTTTCTAGCTGAATGTTCTGCCTCCCCCCGCTTCACTGCTCCAAATATGTCTTTGTACATATATATACTCTCCTTCTCTCTCTCAATCCACCTATGAGTAGAAGAGCAAATATATATCTTATGCAATGGACATTTCCTCCTGAGTTTCCACTCAGCTTTACAGATGTAAATATTATTTGGGACTGAGAAAGAAGATTTTCTGCTAAGATGGATGTAGCAAACTCTTCGATTGGTTTCCCAGTGTAAACCACTAATAGCCCCTTTCAGCATTCAAAGAGCTGTGGTTGGATCCATGTTAGAGATGCCTATCTTTGCTTATTTCATTCTTGTATGTCAGAAAAAAAATACTTCCAAAAGTTTTCTTCCCATGGGTCAGATTACAAAGATTTCTGTGCATTTGCCAATATTTTTTGTTTCTGGGGACTTTTTGTGAAAAAATCTGCAAAAAAACACACCTTGTTTTTGTTCAAAAAAAATTCCATAGAAAATGCCACAAAATGTTGGCCCCCCCTTTTTTTTGCACAAAAACAAAGGTTCTCGAGCAAATGAAATTTCTTCAAAAGTACTGAAATATTGAAAACTCTTGTAGCAGTCTCAGTGGAGTATCTTTTTGTGCTGAGACTTCTTTTCTCTTGGAGGATGAGAAAATCTGTGAATATTCTTTACAACCTTAATCCAGACTTAGTCATACTTAAAGCAGCCTGACTGACATCAATAAGACTTGAGTCAGTCATGACTAAGTCTGGATCCAATCCAGAGGATACCTTATTTTCTTCTAGAAATATTACAGAGTGATATCCAGGTTTTGGGACAAACATATATAAAAACCGTAAACAAACACCACGCATTTGTGATTGTCAGTTACTGTGTCTCAGGAATGGCCACCTAAGATTTCATCAAGATTGATGTCTTTCATCCAGTCATCATTACCAGGTTCTGTTTTCAACAAAGAATCAATGAAGTCCGGATCACTGTTGAGCGCTGGCCCAATGTTATCTCCATGCTGATTCAGAAAGTCAAACGCTAGGTCGCTAGCATGATCAGTTCCTTGATAAGCCCTTGCAGACATTTGACTGGTAGTAGATGAGAAATGGTTGGATGACAAGGGGTGTGGCGGTGATGCCATACCCACCCCAGATGGGTTTAAGTGTGGCATGGTCTGAGACCGTACCTGGTTAGACCTTGCATTTTGGGGTTTTGGTGACCCAGCCACTTGTCCATTTAGAGTTTGGTTCATTTGACTTGCAGATGTCCTCATGTGAGCAGTGGCCAACTGGGAAGCAGGCACCATGGTGCGTTGGGAAAATTGCTGGTGGGCAGCTGTGCGTTGTAGTGGCTGGTTTGGATAAGGGCTCCCTGTTGAGAAAGGGGACCCCATAGCCTTTCGTGTTTCTTGTTGCTTTGCTCCTGTTTCTGGAGAGACCCAGTTCTGAGATGTGGCATTGGAGGAGACGATCATGTTTGCAGGTCTTTGTGTAGAGGTCCCCTGGTTTAGGCTGAGTTTCCCTTGCTGGGAGTTGATCCCTGGACCACTGTCAAATGCCGGCAAGTTATTTCCTTGCCCAGGTGGAAGTTGTCGAGATGCTGCAGGACTGTTCTGACCAGATACAATTGGGTTTGGGTTCCTGGGCTGTGGGATTGGGCTTTCTCTTGAAGATGCCACATTGTATGTGCTTGGCTGACTGCGAGGGACATTCCCGTAACAGCTCATGTGGTGGCCTGCTGAAAGAGAAGGCATCCTGGTTCCATGAGTTGTTGACAGTAGATTTGGAGTCTGTGTCAGAGGAGTTGAAATGGGGTTGGAGAAGCACAGGCTTGAACTGATACTCACAGTGGCTGATCCACCTAGAAAAGGGGGAAAGGAGAGAAAGAGGGGAAAATCTCACTGATCATTTGTTTTTAGGTTCTAAACAGGCCTCAGGTACAAGAGTACAAAGAACCAACACAGTCCCATTCCTACATCATCCAAACTCCTGTGCAACTCCACTGGCCAAAGTGGAACATGAATCTATGCTGTTCCTTTTTTTCCCTGGCAGCTCCCTGGATCGTATGATAATCTAGGCTTCCTTCCCACCAGGAATGGGTGCTGCAGCAGTCTTTGGGACAATTTCCAATTTCCTGAAGGAAGCTGAGCTATGAAAGAACATGCAAGAAATGAAGAAATGAAAGCTGACTAAACCTAGAAATGAAGCTGACTAAACCAGATCATTGGTTCATTTAGTCCCACATTGTCCACTCTGGCTAGCAGCTCCCAGGTTTCAGACAACATTCTTTCCTAGCCCTACCTGGGTGTCCCTGGCAGTCTCCCATCTAAGTACTAACCAGGTCTGACCTGGCTTAGCTTCTGAAATCTGAGAGAATAAAATATGTTAAGGGGTGCATGGCTGATTCTTACCCTCCAGATTCTATGCTACTACCAGGAATTTCTTCCAGAAAATTTTAAGCAAAAGCTGGATGTCCTCTATCAGGGATGCTGTTGCAACAGATTTCTTATGGCACCATGAATTTGATAAGATGACATCCCTTCTATTATTCTGTGATTCTATAAAATGTGAATCTGTGCTAGCATCTTTTGTTGACAGTGGCCCCTCTCTTCTGCTGGTCCTTGGGCCTCAGCAGCTTGTCTGATCCTGATAATCACTGATGCCAAACTGGCAGCACACTGCAATTGGCTGAACAGGTAGCATAATGAACAAAAATCTTAACCACCAAACTTGCAGTGACCAGTTTTAATGTGTGGAACTTCAAGATAAGGGCATTTCACTTGCTATAGTTATCCATGCTCTGATAACCTCTTATTCAGATGAACAAGTTATACATCGGGATATGATTCAAAATAGTCCCCAAACTGCAGTTGGTCCAAAATAGGGCCACAGGATTAGCAACTGGCACTGGGAAATTTGAGCATCTTATCACGGGTGTATTGATTCCCAATTTGCTTTTGGGCTAGACTAGAAGTACTGGTGTTAACCTTCAAAGCAGTTTTGTACCAGGTTACCTGAAAAACTGCCTTCTGCCATACATAACAAATGGGTTGGTATTAGATTACTATAAAATTTTTTGTGCTACAACTCCCAGACTCCCCCAGCCAGCATGGCCCCTACCATGCTGGCCGGACATTCTGGAAGTTGTAGTCCAAAATGTTAAACTCTTTACACTATTGAGTGCCTGGCCATAATGGGTACAGTATATAGAGCACCCATACTAGTTATATCATATCATTTCTCAGTGGAAGGAGGAAGAAAGAGAAAAATAATGGGAGGGAAGGCTTGGTCTACCAGGGCTTACCCTGAAATTAACCTTAGTATATGTGGATGTGTATAGACCGGAGTCCTGTTGGTGTCATACACATGTGTTAAGTTTCCTTTTACAAGCTGGTGTATATTAAGTATAGCCATTTCACATTGGAATTAAAAAATAAATCATTTTGTTAGCCTCAAGTAGAGTAATTGAATCAATTAGATTTACCTATATGTTGATTCAGCATTCAACAATTGATTTGCTGGGTGTATTTTTGGTTGGGACTAACCAGCAGGATTCCAGCCATGCAGTTGTGTATTCTTGCATGGTGCTTAACTATTTCTCAGTGCTTTCAATGTACTGCTTGATTCATAGGGATTGCAGAAACACTCACTGTGCATTCCCCATTGCACAGTGGGACAGTAAGTGGCACCACTTCTACTGGCATATTGGCAGATTCATAATTGCTTGCACAATGTTGGTATTCAGAAAAGGATGGTATTAGCACAATCATTGTGTAACCAGATGTGTATAGATTTATACCTTGCAAACACAATACAGGGTCTCATCCCTGTACAGATTGAGACTCATGTTGTAAATACACAGCCCAAAGAACAACCCACTGTCCTAAGAAGAGGCAGTAAATCCATGAGAAAAAATAAATAAATAACAGGGAATAGTGGAAGGATACAGATGGAAAGAAAATGAAAGAGAACATGGAGAACCATATCAGTGAGATGCTTGGGTGCACATGTCCTAATTAGCACTTGCAACTGGGGTCTAGTTTGCATCTTTCCAGAATTAGCAGGACTACCATTCCGGAGAGAATCTTCTGAGGCAGACAGCCTACCAGTCCAGCCCAGCCAAAACATCAAAGAGGGCTGGGGAATCTTAAACACCAGCATCAATGGAACATGTTCACTCCTACACAGATGGCCAACACCCTATATTATTGAGTAATGACATGAGTTGTTTCAAAGGGCACAGTGGTTGGGACATTGGTTTTCTATCTCACTCCAAAGACAAAGTTTCCTTTTTTCTCTGAATTGCTTGCTATTTTTAGCCTTGGGTTTTTTTCCCCACTCTAATTTCTACCAGATGGGAAGAAATTGCATTCCAATTAATGTCGGGAAGAGAACAGAACCAGACCCTTAGATCCTGAAAGGAATGAGTGGTAGCAGAGGATGTGTCAGTTTATGATTCCTGCCCAGGCCTGACAAGCACCACGAGGGTTGAAGCCCGTGACTTTTTTGGGGGGGGGCTTATACACTCAAACTTTCTGCACAAACAGGAACAGTAGAAAAAATTTCTTGAGGATTATGTACAAGAAGAAAATTTTATAATAAATCTGCAAGGATTTATTATCCATGCAAAGATGGACATCACATGATACTTGGGTTATATGTACACACATCCCGTGTTACTGTGCTCTGTGTTGCTCCCATTTACTCCTGTCAACAGTGTCAACACAGAGGGTGCTGCAATAAAGTTACATTTTCCTCATTATCTTTTGGAAAAGAAGAAGGTACAAGAAGATCCATGCTGGATCTGACTGAAGGGCTACCTACACTAACATTCTGTGGCTGCAGTTCAACATGTATAAACATTCACATGTAACATCACGTTACGCTGGCATTATGAAATCTCCATGAATAATAGCAAGACTGCAACGCCTGGGTGCCACTGTGCAATGCACAGGATGCAACCTCAATGTGCTAGGTTTACATGCACAACAGTGTTTCTGCCATTGTCAGCAGAATATCACCTGTTTTGCTATGGTGAATAATTTACCTCACATGCATAGGACAATTTATACATGCATACGTCACAAACGGAACACTAGCTATTGTGCACAATGGCTAAATGATTGCCTAAGGGCAGCCTGAGTGCAACTACACCTTCCATCTCAAAGCTCCACAGCAAATATCACACAGAGGCATTCTGCCCCGTGACACTGGAGGTGATATATAGCCATCCTGACTACTAGACTTTGATGGCCCCAACCTCCAAGAGTTGATCCAATCTCCTTTTAAATACATCCAAGGTGGGAGGCATAACTGTACCTTGTAGCAGTGATGCAGTGAGTACCACAGTTTAAATGTACGCTATGTGAAGTACTTGCTCTGAATCACCTATCATTTAGCTTCAGTGGATGAACCTGGATTCTAGAATTATGACACGGAAAAGCTTCTCCATATCTACTGTCTCCACACCATGCAGAATTCTGTATCACTCAGGCTAGTATGGTGTAGTGGTTTGGGCATTGGATTATGACCCTGGAGACCAGGGGCTGACTCCCTGCTCAGCCATAGAAACCCAGTGGGTGACCTTGGGTGCATCACACACTCTCAGCCCCAGAAAACCAAATGACAGGTTCATGTGAGGACTGCCAAAAGCTGGAAATGACTTGAAGGCATACAACAACTTATCATGTCTTCCCTTATGTGCCATTTTTCTAAACTAAACCACTCCAAATGCTGTAGGACAGTCACTTCTGTGTCTTGATAATTTTGAGTGTACTTTTCTGTACCTTTTCGACATCTTCAGTATTCTTTTCTAGGTGTAGAAATCAGAACGGCATATAGTATTCCAGATGTGGTTCAATTCCCTTTCTAATTATGTCCAATATGGAATTCAACTTTTTTTACATCAGCCACACACTGGGTCAATATTTTTTACTGAGCTACATACCACAACTATGAGACCCCTGTCTTGGTCAGCTGTTGCTGCCCCAGCAGTTTGCTACTATGTCCTTTATCTGCTGCTAAGGCACAGCAGAAAACACTCTGTCCTGCCTGTTTTCAGGCTCTACAAGGCAGTAGTAAACTCCAGAAACCTCCTACACCAGAGTACCCCTGTAGTTGCCACAGCAATTGTCAGCAGTGGCTGCTACAGGAAGCAGCAACTATGGCAGCATCCACCACAGTAGCTGTAACCACATTTGAGCAGGAAAAAATGGTAGCACAACCCCCAGTGGGCTATTGGGAGGTAGTCCAATCTGGGACCTCTCCATGCCAGGAAGTTGCCTGCACCTGTAGGAGGGAATAGCCATGAACAAGGATATATCCATGGGATGGAGTTATGGTAGTTAAAGTAATGGCAAAGTGCTCTAATTATGCAGAGACAGGGCCTGACCTGTATGAATGCCTTATACTGAAGGTCAAAACAGACATTGAGTGATTGTCTTCTCACATGCCCAGTCTTGGTTGCATACAAAGCAGAGTTCGGGGCCAAGGTGACTGATATGAAATACAGTGGGCTTTCAGTATCTGCTAGGGTTTAGATACCAAAATTTGTGGGTACTCAAGTCCAATTATGTACGTACAGTGGTGTAGTAATATGGTGTCCTTTATATAAAACGGCAAAATCAAAGTTTGCTTTCTGGATTTTTTTTTTAAATATTTTCAAGCTGTGGTTGGTTGAACCCATGGATACAGAATCTGTGGATATGAAGGGCCAACTGTAAGTCTCAACAGGGGAGCAGAGATATAACTGTGTGTCTTGGACCATTGTGCAAATGGAGCCAGCCACATGTGCGTTGCCCAGTGGGTCCCACAGTGAAATTCCCACTATAGTGCTATGGATACTGCTGCACAGCAAAACACTGCACAAGATGACCTGATGACCTGATCATTGCAATCCACTAGAAGGGTTGTATATCATGCCAGGCATGTAGCTATGTTATCATAAAGTTATGTGCTGCAGCCTCTGATGGAGGAGCTTGGCCAAAGGCTGGCATCTTATTCACTCATTACATGATTGTAACCCAGACTTATGATATCTTAACTAATTTGGAAGTCATGTTTATGGTTGTTAATGATCAAATGTGACCCCCAAAAGCTACCTTTTCAGCCAGGCAGCATCCAAACTGAGGGGCTTCCCAGATGCTGCGGAGAGGGATACTGGAAACCAATGACTACAGTGTTCTCCCACGCATGGTGCTTGTTGAGAGAAGCAGTTGTGATAGGACTCCAAGGGGTCTCTCCAGCTGCCTCGTTCTCAACCTGTCCCATGACTGGGAGAGAGCTAAAGATGTGATTTCCCAGTGCCCTGATCTGTAGGGCCTCAGAAACCCTTTGGTTGGGACCTACCTGGCTGAAAAGGTAGGTTTTTGGGGGATTGGGATCATCAGATGTAGTTATGATGATGGAGGTCCATCACTGTAATTATGTCTAGTAACTCAAGACCTTGACCATCATTTAACATTTTGTGATCTCTGAAAAGTTACATTTCGTTGCAATTCAACATTGTACCGTTTATTTTTAAAGCTGAGCTACATGGAGGAGGCTTTAAGTTAAATGAAGATGCAATACATTTTAAAAGCATCTCTCTTCTCTGGACAAATCCTTCATCTGTCAGGCACCAGATAAATTCCAGAAGAATGAAGGAGACAGACCTCCTATTTTTAGATCCACTCTAATTGATCTCATAGCTTCTCTATACATCCAGTAGGCTCAAAATCTGTGACTCATCCCTTTCAAGCCATCAGTTGAGCTACAGCGATGCCACAGAATGTTCATGGACATTTTAACAGCTGAGGGGGGAAGGTCACTCAAGTGATATAGAAAAAGAAATCAATGCAGCTTCTGTGAAGAAAGTAGAAAGCTGTTTTTTTTTTTCCTGGGGGAAATCCTCACAGTGGCTCTAGGTACAAGAGGACTTTTGTACTTGAAGCAGGCTAGACTGAAGGGGAGATTGGGAGGCAGGAGGACTGAGAGATGAGGGAAGTTGAAAGAAGAAGGGACTAACGAGATCAGAAAAGGATAAAAGAACAACCTTACATAGAACTCTAAGACAGGGTAGGGGCTGGGCAACATTTACCACATTCAAACCCATTCCGCCTTTGGGTTCCAGGTCTCTGTTTTTGTATTTAAGCATGCTTACTGGAATACTGGTGGGTTTGCTGTACGCTGACTTGATTCCTTCTTTGGTCTTTATAATCTGGTGGTGGTCTCGTGAGGTGTCGATTCAACTGCTCTTGAGGAGTTACCTTCTCCTATAGGAGGAGAACAAAAAAAGAGAAACAGCTCATTTTGGTTCATCCTGTGGAAGTCACTACATGGACCAATCTAAAGGGACAGCAATAGGAAGCATCCCTGGACAAGTAAAGCACCCTTCCCCAGCTTGGTCTGCCTTGATATTTTGGACTGCAATTCCCATCAATCCCACTCAGAAACCTATGGAGCAAGCTGGCTGAGGATGATGTGAACCTAGCCCAACATGCTTGATGGAGCGTGGCTGAAGAAGGCTGATGCAAGAGCTAGTGTTCCCCTGGAGAGATTACTCTGATTCTGGTTGCAGTGCCATAACAGCGGAGGACATATCAGAGGTCTCAGTGGGAATTTCTAAAGTTAAGACCTGCATTGGTGCTGCAGTTTCTCATGTCATACCAGGTGGAGCATCAAGGAACTGTATGGCATCAGAACAAATACAGTTGGCCCTCTACATTTGCAGGTTTCATTTTCATGAATTTGATTATTTGTGAGTTTCGTTAACCCCTGCTCTCCCACCTCAAGCACTTCTGTTTTGGGGAAACATCTCCTGTTGGTGGCTCCAATCAGGCCATGTAGCCCTTTAAAAAACTGCCTCTGATCATCCTTCACCAGTTTGATTTCTCAGCATCACAAACCCTTTCCCAATGTCCCCCACACATCCAAGGAAGGAGCTGGGCAAAAGAGAGGAAGTACAGGGCCATCATGCCCACACACTCCTTTCCTTCTCCTTTTCCTGACCTGGTTTGGACCCTCGGTGCCCACTCTCCCCATCATGCCTCAGCCTCCTTCCCACAGACACACAGACACAGACGCACATTTTGATATTTGCATTTTTTCCAGTTTTGCAAGGGTTCTGCATCCCTAAGCAAATGTGGAGGGCCAACTGTAATCTGATGAGTATGGGTGTTTTGCTGGGTAGATCAGATATAGGAGAAATGCTAGAAGCAGTGGCAGTTGATACTCTCACATCAATGAGCTGGTGAATCTGCTCTGGATTGTAGCCTGAACTTTAAGGGAGTTATCTAAGGTGGTGAGCTCATTTTCAGAACTGGGACCAGCACTTTGAGCAGCTTCTTTAAGGTTTGGACTTAAAATGCAGAGCAGATTTACCACTCTGCTTATGTGGGAGCCCCCAGCTGAATACAAGATTAACAAGGTGCCCGGAACAGAATAACAATGCTCCCTCCTGCTCATGTACATAAGCAGCAACTCTTTTTTCCAGGTGCTTCACACAATTATCTCAGCAGCACTTACAACAACCCTGTAAGGCAGGCCAGTGCTACTATCTTTATATTAATGGACAAAGAAAGGGTGCTTTGCCTCTGACCATATGACAGAAGTGAGTTTTGAACTTGGAACTTTTGTTTCTTTGCTGCTAAGATCTGTGCCCATCATTAATATGCTGGCAAACTTCCTCTACACCCACCAGAAAAGAGGCACGACCTAATAGCAAGAACAATAACAACAATTTCTTACCATATAGATCTTACCATATAGATTAAAGCAGGGAGCAACAAGAGATTAGAATATAATACATATAAAACCAATACATATTAAAAACAATCTACGCACAGTTTAAAACTGTTGATTTAAAAATCAGCTGGGTAGGCCTGCCAGAAGAGACTTGTCTTTACTGTCATTTTAAAAACAGAAAGTGTGTCCAGCTGACAAATGTCCTTTGGCAGGTCGTTCCTCAGTCTGGGGGCTGCTGAAGAAAAATGTCCTCTGGGTAACAATTGTCAGCTTACATTTGGCTGATTGAAATAAACATTCCCCAGAGGACCTGAATGTATGGGACAGATTATATGGAAGACAATATAGCAGAGCTTGGAGTGTGTGGAGGGGGGACGGAAGGGGGTGGCTACAGCATGGGGGCATAGCTGCGGGGCATGGAGGCACGGCTGCGGTGTGGCTTGTGTGTGGCCAAGGCATGCGAGGGCGTGGCTAAGGGCTGGGATGCCCCAAAAAACATTGCCGTCCGGGATGAACCACCCCCTATGTCCCTGCACAACTAGGAAGAAGGCAATTCTATAGATAACCTGGACCCAAACAACATAGGGTTTTAAAGTTAACAACCAACAGAAACTAACCGGCAGCCAGTAGAGTGATTTTTAGTATTGGTGTAACAGATATATCAGTAACCAATCTGGCTGCCGTGCTTTCAGCCACGTCCTAGTTGTCAAAATTGGTACAGAAGCAGCCCAATGTACATATAGCACATTGCAAACATCTAGCCTTGATGTTGCTAGTGTGGGTGCTACCATCGTTGTGTCTTCTAGTTCTAGGAAATGGCACAGCTGGTATAAAAGCCAAAAAGTGCTAATGGTGGAAGTCAGCAACTTAAATAAGCTAAAACTTCATTTTTTGGAACACTGCTAATCCTGCTTTTGCTTCTTTCTTAGCAAACTGTTAAAGTGTGTCTGTTCTCCATGCAAAAGGGGTGGATTTTCTGCCTGGCTCAGCACTCCCAAAGCAAGGAGGTTTCCCATTGAGCAAAAAGACTGAGCAAAGTGAGTGTCGCCTGAAGGTATGCAGAGATTCCACCCGGGTGGTCCTTCTGCCCTGCTAGCATCTGCTTAGAAAGGAAATGGAACTGGCTGCTGTATCCCAACAGCTTGGCTCCCCTGTAACCTGCTTTCCCCGTGGCTCAAAATACAAACCTTTCACCCTTCATCTGCAATCACGGGTCGTGCTGTTAACTTGTATCACAGAATCACGACTACAAGTGCTGGAAATAGCAGGAAGGGAAGCATTGCTTAATGAGAAAAACAACATAGGCTTCACCGGCAACAGACTTCAGGTTTGGTTCCCCACATTTTCAGTTCAAAGGATCAGGGGCACTTTTGAGAGAAGGACTGGCATACCTCACATCTCTCTACTGGCTGCTAGTTAATTTCCAGGCAGAGTACAATAATTTCAAATTTGCATCCAAATCAGATTATTATCCTTGCTCTCATCCATGGGTGGCCACTTGTATTGTATTTCTTTCCATAGTTTTCAATACATGTACATTTTTGTGTGCATTTTTCAAATGTCCAAAATTTGGCATGCATTCTCTTGTTACAGTAAAGCAGTGCATATGCACTTTTTGTAATGTACTGTATTGCTTTTTCCACCAGTGTTTTTCAAAACTGTGAATTTTCTGAATTTATTTTTGTTTTTCATATCACAATGTGAGCAGAGAACTGTATGGAACTGCATTCCTATCTGTCTTCATTTCAGGGAGGTGTAAATTGGTTAATGCCATGTTAAAATGAGAACCAAGCACATGTGCTCTACCACTGATATGCACTACTCTGAACTTGAACTATATTTTCATTGCTGCAGCCCAATTCAAGTCAAGAGAATCCAGACTTTCATAAATTCTTTTGCATCACTACATTGTGCTCAAAGTTCCAAATGGCCAGATAAAAATGACCTAGGAGACATTTTCCTACTATGAGCTTTTGATGCTGCAATGGTGAGGTGGTTGTTGTTGCTGCTGCTGTGTGCCTTCATTTCCAATTTATGACAATCCTAAGGGAAATTTATCAGAGGGTTTTCTGGGGGTTGAGAGCATGTGATGTGCCCAAGGTCACTCAATGGGTTTCCATGGCTGAGTGGGAAATCGAACCCTGGTCTCCAGGGTCATAATCCAGTGCTCAAAGCACTACTGGCTCTGTTTCAAAGAAAATAAAAACCACAGTCTTGTGGGTATCTTGTGGGTACCTTAAAGACCAACTAGTTTTATTTGGCATAAGTTTTCATGGATTATAGCCTGCTTTGTCAGCTGCATGGAGTGCCCTGCCAGTTGGCAAATATTTATGCATATGCTCTGTGTGTGTGCTTATATGTGCAGGCCCAGAGGGGATTGGTAATGCAAAACATAACCAGCAGATGTTAGCATTAATAGCAGAGGTGAGTAGACTCCAGCACAGATAAGCAGATTAACATGTGAATGGCGTTGAATAGTCTTTGTCTAATGACTGGATTCTAATTCATGCATCAGAGTTTAGCCTCTTACAATGGCCAGAAGGAAAGAGAAAATCAAGAGGCAAAAACCTCTGCCTAAACAACCATCACAAAACAAACAAGTCCTGGATTGATAATACAGACAAACTCACATAGATGAGAAGTCCTGTTTATACTCATGCCACAGAAGATAGAGCTGAACTCCTTCATAAATGCTTGCTCTGCAATTTCCCATTTGAATCTCTTTGAATTTCTTCTGTTCAATAATGGCTGCTTTATGGTCAGAGACAGTGCCTTAAATTCTTTTGATTAGCTCTACGTAAAACAGACTCACTGAATCAATTGCTTAAATGGTGAGCTAATACCTAATGTAAGTATATGTAAGTATTAGCTCACTAATAAGTAAAAGTTACTCAGTGGGTCTACTCCAGTTGGGACTAACAACAGCATCCAAAATGAGAGTGTCTTGGGAGATTAGAGTGTTCCTCCATTTGAAACATGACATTTCTGATAGCACAGACTTGTCTAAGCGTCCTCTGTAAAAGAACATGAGGGTGTAGCTACGGAGAGGGGGTGCAAATGAGGGTATTACCATCCAAATAAGAATTCTGTCCTCCCATGAAATTTTCTTTCTACAGGATGTCTGCACCTTTTGACTTCCCATTATCTGACAACTTGCTCTTTTGAAGCTTCCAAATTAAAGACAAGTTCCATTAATTTGATTGGGGTTCTGCTCTTTCATCAGTTCTTCTTGCCTGCAGAGGCTCACTTGGAATCACTCACACACACACGCTGCTTGAAAAGCGAGCTGTGGTAGGGAGGCACTAAGCCAGTTGGAAGCAGCATGTGTGCAGTTGATCCAAGTGAGCCTCTGTAAATCCATCATACTCCCTACAGTACAGTACATGGGCCCCACTTTTCAACGAAGTCCGTTTTCTTACAGTGCTCCAGTCTCTAACCTGTCAGATAAATGAGGGGATGCCTGTATAGTTGGTGAGGATGAAGGCACTGCCCCCTTCGTGAAAGTCCTCAGATTTCTACCATTGCAGAGTGAGACTTTGAAAACTGTTCACACCTAGAACACTTTTATATTCTGTGTGTCACATCCCTTGGTATCCCTGTTTCCTCGTCATTGGATGGCTAACCTGTATTTCTAGAAGCTCAACTGAAATTTTATGTGACTACAATGCTAGAAACTTAGAGACTGAAAGAAAATTTAATTGGTGTAGCAAAACTCCTACGTGAGCAGCAATGTCCTAATTTTGTTCTGCCCACTGCTACTCTTCTACATGGAGCACTGCTGGCAGATTATGGCTACACTCTACATGTTTGATGAAGTGTGCTCCAGTCTATGGAGTCACAGGATCATAAAATAGTAGAATTGGAAGAGACTGCAAGGACCACTGAGTCCAACCCCCTACCATGCAGGAATATACCATCAAAGCATTCCCAGCAGACGGACATCTAGCCTCCAGAAAAGGAGACTCCACCCCACTCCAAAGCAGTGTATTCTGCTGTCAAACTGCTCTTACCATCATTCTTCCTAATGTTTAGATGGGATCTCTTTTCCTGATTTTGAAGCCACTAATCTCTGGAGTAGCAGAAAACAGGCTTGCTCCATCCTCCATAAGACATCCCTTCAAATATTTAAACATAGCTATCACGTCACCTTTAAACCTTTTCTCTTCTCCAGGCTAAACATATCCAGCTCCTTACGCTGCTCCTCAAAGGACATGGTTTCCAGGCCTTCTACCATTTTGGTTGCCATCCTCTGGACACATTCCAGCTTGTCAATATCCTTCCTGAACTGTGATGCCCAGAACTGGACTGACCAAAGGCATATGCCAAATGAAATCGTTAGTCCTGAAGGTGCCATACATCTCAGTTGTTTTTGCTAAAACAGGCTAACATGGTCAACCTTGCTCAAAACACACAGTAAAAACAGGACACTGGAAAACTTACTGCTTCTGTTAATATTTGTTGTTGTTGCTGTTGTTGCTGCTGCTGCTGCTGTAGAAGAAGTTGTTGTTTCAGCTGCTGATTCAGCAACGCTTGCTGGGGTGAATTCATGTAACTGCTTCCAGCATTTGGATTTGTGCAAGTGCCAGAACTTGGACTGGGGCCTGCACTTTGGCTTATGGCAGAGTGTTGCTCCTGGAAATGGCAAAAAAAAAAAAAAGAGGGAGAGAGAGAGAGAAGGAGAGGGGAAAATAAGTCTAGCAAAGACAGAGCTATACAAACACACAAAACCAGTGCCACATTCTCAATCTCCTGAAGCTTGATGAGAATCTATGGTCTTCTGTCTCATGCTGTAGGATAACCATTACAGAAACTTGGCAGAAGAAATCAACAGAAGTACATTGGGGAAAGATCACAGAGCTACCCTTGTGGCTGCAGTGGAAAACCTTGGCTTTCTAACAGAAGCTTTCTGGGGAAAAAAGAAAGAGAAAAAAAATAAAAGCAACTGGGTTGCCTGGGAACCATTTGGGAAGCTGTCCTAACAACATGAAGAAATCAGCGTGGTTATGTAACAACAAAACTAAATGACAGAGACCAACAAAGCAGTCAGTGTAGTACAGCTGTTCCGAAACCTAGCACTCCGGATGTCACTGGACTTCATCTCCCAAAAGCCCTAGCCAGCATGGACGATGGGCATGACTATATTCTGTCGCACTATCCAAACTTTATATCACACTTTTAGTGCATGGATGGAAATCCTGTGGCCCCTGCTATTATTTGCAAACTCGTCTTTTTAAAAAACTGCTGCTTCTTGGATCTCTAAGAATGACGGCATCACCATAAAACAAAGTATATACTTTCCTTGTACCCTGAACCCTCAAAACTGCAAAAAGGGCTTTTTTAAAAAAGGCAGAAAACCCCCATTTTTCAATTTGTTCTTGGTACTTGTTCTTATGAAAACAGTCTATACATTTAAGTTACTCTTACTTCTTTATCATCATTACTCCCTTTGTTTTCCCTGGTATCAGATTAGACAGAGATCAAATTAGATCGATTTATTGAATTAGTCTACCTTATTGATCATTTCAAACAATTATAAATAATAAAACAATATAATTATAAATACTACAATACATTTACAAAAATGCCTTGTCACATTATGTTAATGTCACATGAAACCAATATAAAAGTATTTTTCCTCTTTTTCCCTTAAATTTGCAGCTTGAGATGCAAAGAGGGCAACTCTTTGAGAGACACATTGGTTAGAATCACTTAAAAAGAATATGAGTTTGTTCATCAACTCTGCCTGTGAGAAGAATTCCCTAGAACTATGCACACAGATTATTACTACTCTTTAGTCTGAATTTTTAAGTGAATGGTCCTAACTTATACTTCACAGACTAATAAAATCCATGACTGAAACAGCTATCTTTCAGCTTGTGCACCTATCTAGAATTTATCATGGCATTCTCAGACGAAATAGCACATAAGCCCTTTCTGCACAACAGAGCCATCCTGACATGGGAACGCACTGCTGCTGGTCTGTGATGCATGCCACCACATGATATTGTTGTGGTCCCACTGTTCTCATGTCTCCAGCTATCGCGATTACACAGTACACCATTACTGGAAAAAATCCGGTAATGGCCTCCCATCATGCAATGGTCGCATCGCCGGTGGCCGTGTGGGAAGGGCAGAAGCATGATCAAGTGCTTCCTTCCTCAGTGCAATCCAGGAAGAGGCTGGCTGTACTGTGGAAGGAAGAAGTGTGTCCATCTACCAGCAGTTGGCTGGGTATGGAAGAGAGCATTCGGGTCCCACTCCCATCCCGGCAAAGGCATTACTGGGATGATGCCAGGACGTTGTGGGATGTTAGAGAAAGCTGAGTAAAAAATGTTTCTGTTAGAGAAAAATGCACACAAAATTCCTATGCTCGGGGAAATTGTGTGAGAAAATAAATATTTTTTATGCATTGAGGGTTTCTTTTTTTTAGATGGTTCCAAAAATTGGACAGCACTGACTTTGCGTGCTTGAATAAATACAAAATGGACATGGACCAGAAACAGACTGATTCATCCATCTTTAATATATGGCTTTTTAGAAAGACAATAATCAAAGCTCATCCTTTACTCCTCTTATTCAGGGACAGTGCAGTGTCTTTGCAGAACCACTAGGAAATGCACTAATGTTGCCTGAGCCCGGAGAGTCATGTGCCTTCTTGGGCTACAGATCAGCTCTCACAATCTCTCGTAGCAACAGTGCTAGGAAACAGTGCCTCGTTACCTGCCTTGTCCAACAATTAAGTCTTTAAGATGAACAAAGCTTGACAGTGATTAAGCATTAAGTGGAGTCTCATTCGGTTCTGCATGTGCTCAGTACAGCCTTCTGCAAGAGCAGTCTGCCATATTTCCTGCTTGGGCTACAGAGGGCCCGTGCATCGTAACACACAGGGCCCCTTTTCAAAGATGCCCAAAGTACTCAAGCACACAGCTGTTGAGTCTTGTTGGGTGAACATTTCATCATTTAGACAGGGAAAATGTGACCGAAAGTACAAATTTTAGGTACAAACTGAATGTCAGATGAAACACGTGCTTCAAAGTGTGTACTTATGACTAGTCAATGCCTGTTTTTAGCCAAAGTGGCCACAAAATCTCCTGAACCAGACTGGGAGGCACTCAAGCCCATTCCAGGAGAAAGACGGGGTATACATCCAATTAATTTCAATCACTGCCACTACTACCATCTGTAGGCAGAACTTTGTAAAAATTACTCCCCCCCCCCACTACAGCTCACAGAATCTCCTGGCCATGTCATTCTGGAAGTTCTACCCCCAAATGTAGCTTTTCTAAGTCCTGGATGGGAATGGAAAAATATGTCATTTCTCCACACTAAACTCCACACCACATGAGACTACTATTTGCCCCCAAAGGGCTAAAAACATACTCAGAAAGCAAACAGCAACAGCAGAGGAACAATTAAACAAAAATCTCTCTGAATTCAATATTACATAGTACAATTAAACTTGGTCCTATCCTTCCGGGCAGCAGAGAACAAACTTGCACCCTTCTCTCTGTGATACCTATCGAGTCAGTCATCTTTTTGCCAAGTTGAGCCTGCCTAGCTCCTTCAAACTTTCCCCATATGTTTTGTTCTCCATAACTCTTATAATCTTTGTTGCCCTTCTCTCAACCTGCTCCAACTTGTCTATGACCTTCTTAAAATGTGGGGCCCGTAACTGAATGCTGTATTCCAGATGAGGCCTGAACAGTGCAGAATATAGTGGGACTATGACTTTCCTTGACTTGAAAACTATGTGTCTATTAATTCAAGCTGCAGCATCACACTGTTGGCTCACCTTCACCTTATGATCAACAATAATCCCAAAGTTCTTTTCGCATATTGCACTGCTAAGCCATGTATCCCCCATCCTATACCTGTGCATTTGGTTTTTATGGCCTAAATGTAGAATTCTGCATTTGTCTTTATTGAATTTCATTTTTATTAATTTCTTCATTAGCTGTGGATTCCTGCATTGGTAGGAGGTTGGAGTAGGTGGCCTTTGCATTCCCTTCCAACTCTATGATTCTTACAGAGCACCGTCTTCTGAGTATTACAAGAAAAGATGCTCAGGGCTTACTGGAATCATATCAGGGATGGACTTGGGTGCTCCAGACTTCCTGGGTTCAGTTCTGAGCCAGGCTTGAATGAGTGTCAAATGAAGAAAAGAAGCAAAACTGGAACACTGCCTTGGTGTCAGAAGTAAAAAGCATCTGTTTAGGGACAGTGGAGGAGGAGAGAGATTTTAAAAAATGGGAGGTAAGTATCTTAAAGAGATTATGAATGTATGTGAGAGAAGTATCAGGCTGAGAACCAACAACAAATGGTCACAGTGTATTGGCTAAAAGGATCCACTCAACAGACAGGCCAGCACGCAAGAGTAAACGTAGAAGAACACAGAAGGGAGAAGAAAAATAAGATTCAAGATAGGCTCAGTGAAACTGAGCCTATCTTGTCCCTGCTGACAATTTCCAGCAACCTCAGTAGTATCCTACCATCAGTGGAGGCATCATCATCATCTGTCTTTTATTTATTCATATGACATCTTTTTCCCAATAATGAGCCTTAAGGTAGCTTAAAAAATATTAAAATCAGCACTGATTAAAAACATACAAAAACTTCATAGAGGTGTGTGTGTTTTAAAAAGCAATTAAACAATCTATAGAGTTAAAGTCATGTAAAATTTATTGAAAGACAGAATATAAAAAATTAACAAAACAGCACCCCAGTAAAAGCCCATATAATCAGCTCTTGAAAGCCTGACAGAATAGGAAAGCTCTTGTTACCGCAGCTTCTAGCCAGATTTGGGGGGGCACCAGATATCATTTTGATATCAATAATTCAGCCTTCCTTACCCATTCCTTCCCAAGTGCTTGCGAGGCCCCCGGACAAGCAGGCAAACAGGCTCGGTCGCTAATCGCTGGAATATTCAACAACAATACAGGCAGGCCAGAAATAGTCAAACTGCTGCTTCAGGAGACCTCTTGGCAAGTACCCTCATTATGTGTGCACACTACTTACAAAGAACTCCCTGCCCAGAGCAGGCAGCTTGATGAGCCAAATACTCAACTGTCAAGCACTGTGCGTTTGCATACTGGCTACTCTATTGACAGTTTGGACCTAACTCAATCACGTGAAATTCTGACCTTTCGGAGGCCTTGTCTCCAGCCCAAAACTCATTGTCTTCCCCAAGAACGGACTAGCCTGTGGCTGCAATTTCCCCTATGAGAACCCCTGACTTTGAGCACTTCTTCAGATCGCTCTCGACTTGCTTGGAGAGCCTTCCCCTCAGTCCCACATACTGAGAACCTCCATATCCACGAGCTCTATTTTCAGACTACCCGGGCTTCAGGACAGGTGCGGTATTTCCCATACCAAAAACCTCCTCTCAAAATCCCTCTATCCAACTCCAACCTTTATTTCTATAGTTATCTGTGTGTGTTGCATACACTTGTTTGACTGTATTTTTAACGAAAACCACAATTATTATTTCACTTCTGTTTGCTCCTTGACTCGGCCTGACCCCGCAGACGCTGAGTAAAAGATATCGCTCCGTTGCCCTGCCTCTTGCAGTACTAGCTTGTGCTCTTTGACTAATTTCCCCAACTTGCATAATTTGAAGAGCATTTAGGTTTCCCTCCTGGGACCTCCAGAAATCAGGGTAACGCTCTCACTTGCTGGCAGAAGGAAAGCAAGGAAGGAAATTGGGGAGGGAGTTTCAAAGTCTGGGAGCAGGTACTGACAAGGTCCTTGTTCTCACCAAACAAACCTGGAGAGGCAGTAAAGAGGAGAGAACATTTCCTTAAAAATCTTCAGAGCTGGAACAGACTCCTAGGAAGATAGGTCCCTGCTACTCAACTTAGGGTCCAACCCTTCTCCAAGCACTGGACAGCCTTAAAGCAACAGTCCATTGCCTGGAAACTCGCATACCAACACCTCTCCATTAATTCTATGTGGGTTTTATTGTATCAGTCCAGGCTGTCTGAAGGACTATATTTGTCATGCGCTGGTAAACTTGCAACCCACAAACTTCGTTCTGAGGTAGACAGTAGTTTTTAGTTGTAGCAAAGCAAACAACACAGTACACTTCTTCCAAAGTTGCTGAAATTAAAGCACACATGGAACTCCCAGGTTTTATAGACACAGGCCCTTTTCACACACGGGGGAGAAACGGGGCAGCGCACACGGAAACGGAGCTTACATGAATCCGGGTAACTCCGTCGCCACGAGGAGCAGCGCACGTTTGTTGCTCCACACTCCAGCGGTGTCCTGCGGTGCCCAAAATGGCGGCTTCCAGCTTCCGGAGGCTCTCCACCAACTGGAGAAGCTTGCCAGCTGGAAGCTCGCCCCCCGGCAGCTCTGCAGGCACGCACTTGCGCGTGCCTGCAAATTTACATGGGGCTCTGCGACAGGGTAGAACGCTCGTGTTTAATAAAAACCACATGAAATGTGGTTTTTAAAAAACACACGGCGTCACCCCTTACGGCCGCGTCAGGGCGGTTTGAGGTGTGGAACCTCAAATTTTAAACTGACCCTGCGCACTCCAAGGTATAGACGACCTCCGGTCGAGGTCGTGCTACACCATGTTATTCACCCCGTGTGGAAAGGGCCATAGATCCAAATTTTAGGCATGCAAAGCTGTGATTGGAGAGGATCATAAATCCAACATCAGTCCAGATCTTTAGACTTGGCCTGCATTTGGTTCCCACTTTTCATCCTTGGGGCAAGAACATATTTTCTGCCCTTTGTTTTAGACACTCTGAATTCTCAAAACACTCTACTTGACACTTTTGTTTTTGTCCACTCTGATCTGCTCCCCCTCATTGGATATATTGTAGCAACAGGCAATAAAACAATTAACCAACTGATACTTTGCAATAACACAGGCCAGCTCCAAATGGACATATTATTGCAATAATCATTTAACATTGGATACTTTGTAGCCTATTAGCTTAACACTACGGAGTTCTATAGCATTGCATCTACATTGGCTACAATATACTATTTCAATATGCATCCAGCAGATCAGCATATGGCAGGAGCCCTGTACCTTGATGATACTCTTCCGTATGAGCCTGCTGAGATTTTGAGAGATCTTCAAAGAGACACCTTCCCTTGATCCTGCCAGCTTCAGAGGCATGATTGGTGGAGATGAGGAAGAGGATCTTCATGTTGGCTGAGAGATTCTGGGATTTTTTGTCCATAAAAGCATTGTGATCAAGATGATCAGTTGCATGGCACTTGCTTTAGCTCTATGTTAGAGCACATAACTTTATACACAGGAGTCCCAGGTTTAGCCCTAGGGGTCTCCAGACAAGTTGGGAAAAGCTCCTTCCCTGAAAATCCTGTCACTCACTGTAGACACTAATGAGTCAGATAGACCAATGGTTTCATTTGATATACTTCTCATCTGACCATCAAAGGAAACCATAAATACACAGCGAACAAGAAAAACACAAAGTCAAATGCTTGCGGAAATACATGTAGATAGACAGGGTTTTAATTCATTGGTGACTGAGTAGAAATGTGCCCCCCTGTCAAACTCAGACTTGAATCCTATTAATCTGGACCATAGAAATATGCTCAAGATGGCAAAAAAAATTATTATTGAGGAAGAACAGGCAGGCCAGGCCAGGCTGCAACAGTTTGATTTTCCCTGAGCCTACTGAGAAGAGCAAGATTCTACCCCTTCATCTCCTCTCCTCCCTACTGAGTTAACTAAGTGCAAACTCCTTTTTCCCCTTTGAACTCAGGCTTATAGTGCTATTATTCCACTTTCAACATCCTATGGAATCCTGGGCTTTGCAGTTTAGGGAGGGGCGTTTAGAATTCTCAGCCAGAGAGCTCTTTGGCCTCAGCCAACTACAAACCCCAGAATTCCACAGGATGTTGAAAGAGGAGTGATAGCATTATAACAGTGTAGTGCAGAAATGGCCTCAGTTTTCAGCAACTGCGCTAAGCTGAGGACAAAGCAGGAAAAAGTGAGAAGAGGAGAGAGAGAAAAACACTGGGACATTTTATAAGCAGCTGAAAATGTGGGATGGTGGAGTGGGGGTTAATCAGGACTGTTTCTCCCAAATCAGGACAGTTGGAGGATATGACTTCATAGTTTGGACTTCCAGTAAGACCCAGGCCAAAATGTAGCAGCAAAGATTGGGATTAATAGTCTCTTTTACCTGGTCTGGATAAAAAAAAAGATGATCTTTCTTTAAAAAATTTTTTTAAATAGTCTCTGTTTAAAACAGGGACCACTGAATTCCATGGAGCTTATTTCCATAGGTAACCTTTCACCAAAGCAGACAAGATGACATCCCTTGCCCTTCTCATGTTTTAAAAAAAGCTGACTGGCAGAGGAAGCTCCTGGCTTTGTGGTCAGTGAAACGGTGAATCTGCTTTGAATTTGAAAGGAACTACAGTGGCCCCTCCATTTTGGCAAGGCTTCTGGGTGCAGAATTCTTGCAAAAGTGGAAAAAAACACAAATAACTCTCCCTGCAATCCCCCTCCCATTCCCTTCCACGGCTCTCTCCCATTCCCTTGCCATTTGTGTGCTGGGGCCAGACATGAAGGAATGAGAAGCGGAAGTTCTGGAGGGAACAAGGAAGGCTCATGTGGTCTCCCCAACCCCCATTCCCTTGTTTTTTGTCTGGGCACTCACTTTCCTTTCCCATGCCTGGCAAAATGCAAGGGAATGGGAGGAGGAAATGGGGGGAGGCAACTACGCACCTTGGGAACAAGCAAATTCACAAAGGTCAAACCTGTGAATGTGGAGGGAGGGCTGTATACAAAATTCTGAAGCCTAGCCCTCAAAACAGGTTCAGTATCTTGGACAGCACATTCAAAACTTAAACTAGAACCTGGCACAAATTCACTACCCTACTGTCCTCTGAACCTGCTGACAGGACTGGTGTGAGATTCTTATTTGGATATTAGTGAAGGGGTAACATTCTTCTGAAGGGCAGTTGGGTCCACTGAGAGCTGACATTAAGAATGTGGAAGGATGCAGGATTGCCTGGTCCCTAACTTCCAACCTTGCTCTTATTGTTGTATACCTTCAAGTCATTTCTGATTTACAGTATTTCTTAGGTAAACCTATTGTGGAGTTTTCTTAGCAAGATTTGTTCAGAAGGGGGTTGCCCTTGCCTTCCTCTGAGGCTGAGAGAGTGTGACTTGCCCAAGCCCACCCAGTAGTTCACCATGGCTGAGTGGGGATTTGAACCCTGGCCTCTAGAGCTGTAGCCTAGGTTTCAAGCCACTACACCACACTGGTTTTCATCATACTATGTCTTAGCGTGTTTTTTTTCACCATGTCATACCTTTTCCTCTGTCCTAAGCCCTTGGGCAAAGAAGAGAGGGTTAGCCAAACAGAAGCTCCCCACTCCTACCCCCATGCTTCCCAGCATTGCCCAGTCCATCTTTCCCAGTGGAAGGCAGAGATATCAGTGACCCAAAGTAAAACCACTTTTCTGTTCCCTCTCCCCAGAGAAGAAAGGAAGCTGTGTGTGCTGAGTAGCCAAAAACACTCTTGAGTCTTAACAGAGAGTATACAGAAGTTTTATCCTAAGTAAGACAGATCACATCAGATTTCTGGGTATCATCTCTTGCAATCCTTCACCAGACATACCTTGGAAAGTTGCAAAGTTACAGAAACTGATTACATTCCAAAGACACCATGGAACTGGCAACCAGCTAGCAAAACATAAAATCCCTGATGCTTCCTAACTAAAACAGTCCCTCGCCACCCACAGAAAAGTAGATCTTTTGTTCTCCAGTCTTCCCCAGGCTAAGGAATGAGAGTCTCACCATTCTGAGATCAGCCTCTACTGGCATTCTTATGCCAATGGCCAGCATTCCAACAGGGGAGCCTGAAAGAACAAGCTTTCCCATGTGATGGTCTCTGGTCCCATCTCCTGCTCTTGAATAGAAGAGGGGATCCTTAAATTCTATCTAACTGCCATTACCTATTTATTCACCCAATGTGATTCAATAACATAGTGGGAAGCCATTGCAAGGTTTAATTTGTACCAGAGGGACATGAGAATTCTATACACTCACACATGTTAACCCAAAAGGTGGGAGATCTTGAGGTCCACCAGCAATGTTAGCATCTCGTTAAGAAGGTAGGGAATTATAGCTCAAAAGGAAGCCTGCAAGGGGAGGGTAACTATGGGATCTTTTTACCTGTGTATACTGGTACTAACTGAGAGACACCAGTTAAGAGTCAAAAGAATGTTTTATTGGGGGATTCACAGACACGTGCAAGAAATTAAGCAGTTTCATGAACCATACAAGGCTACTGAAGGGAAAAGAGAGAAAAGTTGGATAGAGAGAGATTTCGGGTATAAGGGGTGATATTTACTGGTCCTGGAGTGGAAGACTGGAGAGGTGGTTGAGATACAAGTGTTTGAGGGTGGCACAGAGGAATGAGAGTCAGGATGCAGTGTGATGCTCGAAGTGTTAGCAAAATGCCAGGGTCTGAGCTAGAGTTTTTTACATCCTTTTTCCTACCCCGAAGGGGTGAGTGTTCATTGTTCCCT
Source organism: Iguana delicatissima (assembly GCA_948472985.1). Lineage (NCBI taxonomy): Eukaryota > Metazoa > Chordata > Lepidosauria > Squamata > Iguanidae > Iguana > Iguana delicatissima. The sequence continues at coordinate 365,444 of CAOKZL010001025.1, forward strand.
GGCAGAGTAAACAAAGAGGTCCTGAACAGTCTGATTGTCTTACTTTGGGTGACAAAACATTGATGGGAGTCCTGACAGCTTCTTAATGTCTTGGTTAGGTAATGTGAATGGGGAAGGTTTTGGTAGGAAATGCGCACAGCAGGGGTGCTCGCCTGCCGCACCTGGGCAGTTTCATGGACTATTGTATTCAAATGTCAAGTTGTTGACAGGATTACTGGAAGTCTATTTTACTTTTCTTGATCTTATGATCAGGCCATGCTGAGGCCATGTTGACCTAGCCTAGGTGTACAGCCAAAGTCTTGCTTGCTGTATGTTTCTCAGCCATAAGTGCCCCATTTCTATATAATATTTCACGCCAATTAAATGATATTTCTTGCCAATCATGCTATGCCATATGATAGGGGTGTAGGGCGTGGTAACATGTGCACACACCAAGCAAAGGAACATAAAGGGAGAGAATGGAAAAGAAGAGATCTTTTAAGGAAAGCTTTTATTCTAAGCAAGCAATCTTACATTAGCAAAAGGGTGTCTTGTACACAAAGACACTTTCCTTCAGGCATTACTTAGCAGTAATTACAAATCTACAAGTCTAAGTCATATCAGCTGAGGTTAGAAAGAAACATATGCCCTAATGTAACTATCTGAATATTCTCATGATACAGATGGTGTTCTGGGCCTTGGGATGTTCTTGGGAAACTGAGAGTCTGAACCTCTGTCTAGCCTACAATCAAGCTTCCTTAGGGATGTTGAGGTGGGCAGCATGCCTCCACTCCATCATTTCCAAAGTCTCTCATCTTCCACCCTACAAACGCCTTAGCTATGTTGAGATTTTGCAACAGGCATTATAGCCATTCTCTGGCCTGTTGAGATTCCCACCAATATTCTACACTGGCTGCTTAGTTAGCAACTGGCCTAACTCTCCAGCCTACCTTAACAGCCAGCAGCCATATCAGGTGAAAGAGTCTGTTCAGCTGTTGAATGGGGTGCAAGGAGGATAATGTTTCCAGTCCCCCCTCACCTGTTAGTGAGGCAGCAAGAGGACTTGCAACAGGGCTCCTGCTTCTGATTGTTACATCCTTGACTGCTGGCCAGGGCATTTCTGATTATGGCAAGAGCACCATAATTGTGACTATGTAGCCTTGTTGAATACGGATCACTCATAGATTCATTAACTCTTGGGTTATAAATCTGTAACTGCAATACCGAATGCCAGCCATCAACATTTAATTTGCAACATACAGTTTCTATCTAAATCTCTGGAGGTCCCGATTACTGTCTTATGTGCTCAATACACCTGTAGTGGGCTCTCCCTTTCCCTCCACTTTATTGAGTACTACCATCTTTTCCAATGAGTCACAAAATCTCTTGACATGTCCAAATTTTGACAACCTTTGTTCAGTTATCTTGGGCACCAGGGAGATTTGCTCTAGGACCCAACTGTTTGTCTTTTCAGCTGTCTTTTTAGCTGCCTGAGGCCCTATGTTGGAGAGATAAATGAACAAATAATGAGGTAGGGGAGAGGGTGTGGGTTTAACATAGATTTACAAGAAGGAAGCTTGGAGAGAAGAAAAACATTCCGATACCATCATGTTCTTAAGAGATTAGTGTAATCTTTTATTCAGGGCTGATGAACTGAGGCAGAGCAGAAAAGATGGTGACAGCCAAGAGCAAGTGTGTGTGTGTTTGTGTGTGAATGGTTTCCTTTATACTCTTTGTCATCATCATTACGCACAACTTCTTCCAGAGAAGGGGAAAGAAAAGATGTGGCTTAAAAGATCCCCTCCTCCCTGTCCTTTTTAAAAGCTGCGTATGAACTGTTATCTTTTCCACCTTACAGTAAATGAAAGATCTTTGAGGCTGGAATTAATACATGCCTAACTGGTCATGGTCTTCTCTGGAACGGTTTGGAAAGAAAAGTCATTCCCTTCCCCCTTCCTTCCCTCATTCACCCCAACCACAGGTATGCGTGTCAGCAATCCATTACCCCTTTCACATTCTTCTCATGCTCAAGGTTTGACAATGAGATCATATCTACAATTTGTCCTGCTGTGTCCATCCTCAATATATTCTGCTTTTCCAGCTGTGGAGCAGTACAATTTTTTTTTGGGGGGGGGAGAGGTAGAAAGCAAGCCAGAGCAAAGTTTTTAGGAAAAATGTAACTGTGAGGGATCATATTCATAAATTTTGCATTGAGCTTTCTTCTCCTTTCCACAGGGCAGGAGACAGAGTTCATGCATATATTTTCTGAAAAGCATCTGGATTTTGTTCCAAAGGCTCTAGGTTTGATTCCTGTCCCTTCAAATTAAAAAGGGTAGCAGGTAAAAGGAAACACTTCCATCTAAGTCCCTAGAAAAGCACCTTCCAGACAGAGCAGACAATTATGGGTTAGAAGGGTCAATTGTCTGATCTGATAAAAGGAACAGCAGTTTGTGACTTCCATGTCATTGGGGCAGTAAATCTGCTCTAGGTCTTTGTCTGACCTTCAGGGAACTATCCAATCGCTCCTATAAAATTCAGAATAAATCCCAGCACTGTTTACCCAGCCTCTGACAAATGAACCAGCAGCCACTTGTGGATATAAGCCAATCTTATAATACCATTCCAACAGCAGAGAAACAAGCAAGCCACTGCAACAAAATGTTGTAGTGTCTGCTTCTTGTAGATATTTTGATGGAGCCTAGGGGTGATAGGGCTGAAAAAAGAAATGTTAGCATCAAAGAAAATAAGGCACTTCCCCTAATTGGTCCTTATTTCATCTGTATTTTTGAAACTTATCTTTTAAATGTTTAGAAATGCTATTGGCCTATATAGTTGGAAGTCAACCGAGCATGAGGCTTCTGTGTGCAACTACTTTAGAGCAGGTCTCAGGAGGGCTATTTTAGTAATTTATTCTTTGCCACTACCTGAGAACTATAGGGGATTTTTGACTGGGAATCCAATTCATTCTCAACCTCTGACTGTGATATTTACAATGGACTACATTGTCAGACTGTTGCTCGCTACTTCGTCAGCGCAGCCTTTCAGTAAGCAATAAGAATATAAAAATGAACTACACAGCAAGAGGATTGCTGTTTACTATTCAGTCCAAGTGAAAAAGGGAGGATAAAAGCAAAGGATAAAATGGCAAGGATGAGACCCTTGTAAAAAATTATATATATATTTTAAAAAGTATAGACAATACTCATCTCAATATAACTCAACTCAGCAGCTTTATAATTCCTATGGATCAAAAGACAGATGCAAGTCACTTTTATTGCAAGTTACTTCATAATCAGGCCATGTCTGGAATGTTCTTGTGAGGGTGTATGTATGTGCTTTGGTTCAGATGGCTTACAATGCCTGTTATATCTGGTTGTCTCCTTTCTGCTGCTCTTTCAAATTGCAGTCAAGCTATATGACAAGCAGCTGCATTTTTAAAAGAGGTAAACATGCCCCTGTACCCACATCAAGGCCAATGCTGATTATATTGTGGACTTTGCTCTATTAGTGGGTTGGTGTGTATTTTGTCTGTGTGGGTAAGTGGATGATGTTTTCCATCTCTCTCTCTCTCACACACACACACACACACAATAAAAAACACATTTTCCAAGTGTCAGTCTTTATGCAATCAGACACCATTCTATATGGCAGGGAGGAATCATAATGAGGAGGCATCTTTTATTTTGCTGATGTAGAAAAACCTAGGATGGAATTGATCAGGAAGTTGTTGTTGTGTGCCTTCAAGTTGCTTCCAACTTCTAGCGAACCTAAGGTGAACCTATCATAGGATTTTCTTGGAGTATTTGTTCAGAGGGAGTTTGCCTTTGCTTCCTCTGAGGCTGAGAGAGTGTGATTTGCCCAAAGTTACCCAGTGGGTTTCCATGGCTGAGCATTGATTTGAGTCCTGGTCTTCAGAGCAGTAGCTCAATGTTCAAACCATTATACCATCCTGGCTCTCACTAAGGCCATTTCCACACTAGACTGTTACAGTGCTACTACTCCACTTTCAACATCCTATGGAATCTGGGAGTTTGCAGTTGAGGAAGGGGCCTTTGAGACCCCTCCCTAAACTGCAAACCCCGGGATTCCACAGGAAGTTGAAAGTGGAATAACAGAACTATAGCAGTCTAGTGCAGAAATGGCCTAAGGCAGCTATAAACGTGCAACCAAGAGTTATGCATTTGTGACAGCTTCATATTCACGATCCTTATGTATTCCATAGTTTAGGAGATCTTTAGGGACCATTAAAGTCTCCCAATCCCCACTTACTGGGTAGCAGCCACTGTGATCAATTGGGGTCTTTAACCGTGTTATCGGGAAGCAGCCTACTGACATTCCCCCCTCCTCTTGCAGAAGTGATCTCTGGTGTGACAGGCACCCTGATTCTGGCTGTTGCATCACAGATTGCTCACCAGAAGGGGCGGAAACATCAGTCAGTCCCTTTCTGAGTAACAAGGGAACAGAACCCTATTGCTCACAGCAGCAGCTTCTTGGTCAGCAGAGGGGGTGGTGGATTTGAGGCATGAAACACTACACAACTAAGTAACTATAGTGGTTAGGTATTTGAAACTGTCTTAGTGAGTTCCAATCAATGTTAAAATTGCAAATAACAATTACCTAAAATCAAACCCCAAATCCACAAAATTGCATATGTCTAAAGTTACAAATATCTAAAATAATCAATTACAAATATTCGCTAAAATACCATAAAAACGATACAGACAGCAGCACCCATGATACAAAGATCACTTGCGTGATGCCCCCAACGCTCATACAAATAGATACTTTTCAAAAAAGGTGCCTAAAAGACAAAAGTGTGTCAATGACATGATCTCAGATGGAATGAAGTCTGACAACTGGTATGCCACCACCATGAAAGCCCTGCCAGGTGTTAGGCCCAGGGACCATACTACAGCAGGGCATCACTGGCAGAGGTTCCTCAGTTGATCTGAAATCCTGGATGATGCTATACTGGAGCAGGTGGTTATGTAAGTATCTACAACTTGAGTGATTTCTGACATACTTTAATTGCACATTAATTACAGGCAGCCAATGCAGCAAGGCATGCCAGAAAGGGTGATCCTTGCTGTTCCATCACCACTCAGGTAGCAATTCTCTATACCATGGACTAGACAGGACTGGGAAAGACCTCTGGCTGCCACTTGATGTAGAAAATACTGAGTTAGATGAATCAAGCTTAAGGCCATTTCAGCATCTTATCCTTTTCCATTGTCATCCCAGCATCTTCCCAGCAGTGCCTCTGCCAGGATGGGAGCGTGTCCCCAGCACTCTCCTTCGCACCCAGCTGGCTGCTTGTGGATGGGAGCATGAGCAACATGCACCTTCCTTCCACAATGCAGCCGGCCTCTTTCATGTGCTGTATTGGGGAAGGAAGCATCTAGATTGCACTTTCGCCCATTCTACAAGGCCGCGGGAGATGAAAACGTTATGCGATTGTGGGCCATTACCGGATTTTTTCAGTTAATGGAATATCCTGCAGTTGCGACAGGTTTGGACATGTTGGCAGTGGGACTGCAATGATGTCATGCGGAAGCATGATTCACGGACCAGCGGTAACATATCCCCATTGCGGGACTGTGATGCTGTGCAGAAATGCCTGAACTCTGTATAAACAGAGTGTAATTTTTTTGCTCAATGACAGACTGGGGGATTCTAGGAACTGTAGCTGTAAAGTCACTTTTCCAAGCTAACTCCACACATTTTATACTCAAAAACACAAGAAAGATGGGGTAGAGGTGTGGGGCTTTATTCTTGATGCATAGCTTCCAACTGTACTGAGTTCAAAGTGCAAAAGTAATCTGCACTCAGTTAAGTCAGCAGTGGGGAATGGAGAGGAGCACTGCAGCCTCTCCTAGCCTGGGCCTTCTTCCTCATTGATAGCTTTTGCCATCTTGACCCCATTCTAATGTTGCTTGGCCTTATGTATCCTGGTTTTCACTTTGCACTTTGAACAAAGCCTGTAGCAACTGAAGTAAGCTGAGGACAAAGGGAGAAAATGGGAAGAAGTGACTGGGACATTGTAGAAGCAGAAGAAACAGGGGGATGTCAGAGGATTGATTAACTGGGATGGTCTCCGCCAAATTGGAACAGCTGAAGGGTATGGACCCAAAGAGGTACTTGTAACATACTATCTACTTTGAAGGGTTAAGAGGGGATACTGGGAGATTCTGGGAGTTTTAATCACAAAAAGTAACACTTCCAACTTCTGGACACAACTGGGTGTCTGCACTCTACTACAGGTCCCAAAATATTTGCATTTGCTTGATGGTTTCCAAAAACCTTGATTCTTTTCCAGCAGATGGCGCCTGTCCCAAATATCTAGCAAAATTTTTCCTTTGTGCCCAAAGCAATTAAGACATCTCTTTATTCTAATTGTTCTGGGTTCATTTTCTCCAGCCTTATTTATTTTCCTCACTTGATCTATGGGAAAAACTCTCTCCTTGCCCCTGTGTTCTTCCTCTCTGCCTGAAAACAAACAAACAAACAAACAAACAAACAAACAAACAAACAAACAAACAAACAAACAAACAATAATATGCTGCTTGCTCCTTCTTCTATTTCTTCATTGCCAAACATTTTAAAGTTTTTTCTTCAGGCTGAAAACAGAACCAAAATAGGCACACAGGTATTTAGGAAGGCCAAGCAGAGTTTAAAAATAGCTTAGAAGCTGGCTTCAGCATTTGGGATCAAGGCCGTTCACCTTTTCACTTCATTAGAAAAGCACATGGCAAAGTCCCCTTCTCTACCATGATAAGTGGTTATACAGTCTAGATTTAAGGCAAGAAAAAGAAAGCAACACCCCATTGCAATAAAGAAGGATTTAGGAGGCCTCTCTCCAAATTCCCTCACTAAGAAAGTGGCCACTAGGGATAAGGAAAGCTGGCGGTATGCCCCCCCCGCCAAGTATGGACACTATTCTTTTGTGGCTAGTTATACAGAGATCTTTCCTTTTTTCCCCCTCCCTTTGGTAAATGAAGACATGGGTGTGATTGAATGACTTCTAATGTTTAATGACACATTTGCTCCAGTGCCTTGTAAACTTTTCACATGGCTGCACCGATCTCTTTCCAGCCAATCCTAAAGGCCAAATTCTTTTGTGCCAGCACAAAGGAAATGGGGGTGGTGATGGGTGGGAGGAGTGAGGAGGCACAGTAAAGCTGCAGACTCAAATCCTGGATAGAGCTACCTAGAGAGCCTTCTTAAAGTCATCTGGCAGACTGGATTTATTAAACTTTGACACTTGGGTGGCCATTCCATGTGAACCCTAGTTTGGAAGAGATTCCTGAGCATGGAGCATTCGGTCTGAATGGATCTGGATTGAGGTCCCTGAGGTTTCCAGACCATATTTTGAGTAATTTTTTTCATACCTTTTCCATAGAGAACTCAGGGCGACTTGTGTGGCTCCTCATCCTTCGAAATTTATACTCACAACAATCTTGTGAGAAAGACTGCTCCTAAACCTGTGGAATCTGAAGAACAAGTGGGTGTTTAAACCCACTTAGGGTACTCTAGTTCAGGGGTGAATTCAGATGGCAAAACTGTAGCAGTCTGATACCATTTTAACTGCCTCAGTTCCAACCTATGGGGTCCTAGGATGTGTAGTTCTATGACACAGAATTCTCAGTCAGAAAGTTGCCGTTCAAGGGAGTGAATTAGAAAATTGTAAGTAGTATCAAATTATAAGTTCCATAATTCCATAGGACAGAGCCATTGCAATTACAGTGGCATCAAACTGCTACCTGTAAGTTGACTCACCATTCAACTATTTGTCAGTGCCTTCAGAAAACCACTTGATCCAATGGGACTGCAGAAGCCTTCACAATGGGACAATAAGCAGGTAGACTGGCAGATAGACCACTGGTTGCACAGTGCTGTTATTCAGCAGACTGATGGTGTAATGCAATCACTGTGTAACTATGTAAGTGTAAATTTACTGTATGCAAACACAGTGTAGGACCTTGCCCAATGAACATCAAAGTTACCTCAAATGTATTAAAATGGGGAGAGGAGACTGGGGGCAGGAACAACTTGACACAATCCCAATGCACAACTGCGTATTCTCCAACAGTTCACACAGAAAAACAAGGTACATATATGGCTTTAGAGTGTAGTCAAAATATAAAAAGTCATTAAGGAGGAAGAACAGAAAAGCTAAAAGAGGCTGTCCAGCCACTTTGAATCCCATCTCAGGAGAAAGACAGGAAATGAATTCAAGAAAGCAAGCAAGCAAGCAAGCAAGCAAGCAAGCAAGCAAGCAAGCAAGCAGGTTGCTTTTGCCTGAGCCTACTGGGAAGTCCGAGATTCTGCCTCTGCTTTCCTTTTTTCCAGATTTTCCTCTTTTCAATTTTTTAAAATGTTTTTAATAAGACCCTTTCTGCACCCTACCTTCTTCCTTCTTCCAACATCCTCCCATGGGGATCCCAGCAGTGGCTCTGCTGGAAGGGAAGCATGACAGGAGTGCTCCCCTCTGCACCGGCTGCCTCCGTGATCAAGGAAATGCAATGGCCCTGCCTCTTCCTTTCTGCACTGGGGCAGGAGGCACAACCATTGCACTTCTGGACCCTTCACAGACCAGGTAAGTCCACAATGGTGGTGTGATTGTGGGTCATTAAATCAATGATTTAAACTGCAATTGCACCGTCTGGAGATGGGAGAAGGATGGGACCACAACAACATCATGCGTAACTGTCATCGCAGTCCCCTCCTTCTCCCTTCCCGATGGGAGTATGTCAATGCCCTGCAGAAAGAGCTTCTGTTTAAGAAATTATAACAGAACAACAAAACAGAAAAAGGAAAAACAGTATTTATGTAAAATCATGCAGTCTCTTCCAAAAAATTAAAGAGAGTAAGCAAAAACAAAAAGTACTTCTGACTTGCATATCAACGGTGACATGTAACAACCTTACTTCAGCCTCTCTAGTTTCTCTGCTACATACTTCTTTCTGTTATCAATAAAATACACATCAATCAGATCATCTTTATCTTCCCTCAAAAAGACCATAAGGGATTTCCACTCTTCAAGAAATCTTCTTAAGGGGCCCATCTTGATTTAAAACAGTCAATTTGTCCATCTCACCTAAGCCCATCAATTTTGCCATCCATGAACATAAGCACAACCTTATTTTTTGTTGAAATAAAGTGAACTGCTTGCAGTTTGTGCCAAAGCCATATGATGATTATTTTTTTTAAAAAAAATATATGCTTGTTTCAGCTGCCAGTGGACAGTCTATAATATGAGGAATTGTCTTGCTGCAATCACTCCGGACACAAAAGCTATCACATAATCCCCTTGTTCTATGTCAGATAAGTATGGCTGTGATAAATGAAATACTTCTTTTCTGGAGGATTAGGCCCCTCCTCCCTTTCAGAGGTATGCTTGTTTTATTTTGTTGACCATTGTCCTTTTTTCAGCACAGTCTGAGGAGCAAAACAACCACTTTAAAGACTTGCTGTTTCTGCACAGTTTTCTAAGACGCATCAATGCATCTCATCATTCAAACAATTAAAACAAAAAGGCAACTCAACCCACAAATTTTCCAAATGCAAAACAAATGTGACACAATTTTATTCCATAGATTTTTTTAAGATGGGTATCTTTATGCATTCCCTTGTAGAATTCATGTGATAAAACTGATCTTGACGTAAGGTTCCAGCACCTTAATCAAAGCTTGACAAAGTTCCCTTTTTTTTCAGATGACAACACTCAGATAACAACTGGATGATTTCTGGAAGCTATAGTCCTCCCCAAACTAACTCTGGTAAGATTTGTTCCTAACAATGTTTTTACTTTTTTCAAGAACAGAGAACGCTTATGAATAAAACAATCGGTAAGTTTTAAAAGTGTCACAAGACTCTTTGTGTGTGTAACTTGGCTATACTTCTGAATTAACTCTAGACAAACACACTAGCCCTTTGAAAAAATTTTCAGGATGTAGCAATAGACAGCTTTAAAGAAATGGTGTTGGTAACTAGCAATTTTAAGAGCCAGCATGGTGTAGTGATTTGACCCCAGAGACCAGGCTTGATTCCATTTGGCCATGGAAATCCACTGGGTGACCTTGGCTGTGTTACACACTCTCAGCCTTGGAAAACTCTTTGATCGGTTCACCTTAGGGTCACCATAAGTCAGAAACACCTTGAAGACACACAATGAGAACAACAAACTAGCAATTTTAGAAGAAGAAAAAACTGAAGTGAAATTTCCAAGTGAATTTGGACATCCCCAGAGCGTGAAACCTACTTTTGTGTACTTCAGTTTCTAGAATTCTTACTGGGAGAATCCAGCAATCCAATAAAGTGACCTTCTAAGCTCTGGCCTTTGCTCCTCAAATATACAATTAAAAAAAGAAGAGAATCTGAGACGCTTTGAGAGATTATGTGGAGTAGCCTCAAATCAGCCCTGAAAATACATTATAGGCTTTTTGTACTTTCTTTCTGAATGCCCCACCTAATCCACAAGGGGTTTTCCTGTGGTTCAGAAGGAACTCTCAAAGACCCTGATCTACTCTCTGCCACCTTGTTCCTTTCTGCCAAAGTGAGAAATGATTCATTTTGGGGAATGGAGAAAAGATAGTATTACTACATTCAGATTTATTATTAGGCAGTGAAATACAGGTTATAGTCAAAAGAAAAATCAATAGTAAGTAACCAAACAATATAATAAAAAGTAAGACCACAAGGTTTAAGATTCCGTAAAAGATTAATCAAGAATACAATGCACAGGCCAGTATTCTATACCAGCGACTAAGTTAAGTATATAAATATACTAGCATATATGCCCGGTGTTGCCTGGGATTTTATCTTCTCATAGGTAATACTTATTAGAAAGATTTGAGATCCTGGTTCTCTAATTCCCCAAACTCTCTTGTTCAGTACCTGTAACTGTTCCTCATATTCCCCAATCCAATCAGTATTCAGAGTTATTAACATACAGAGGTTGGGTTCGTGAGGGAATACACTGCCCTCCTCCTTGCTGCTAGGCCTCATCTCCATAGTAACCGGCCTATTCAAGACAGGCTCAAGAGCCCTCTGGCTGAGAATTCTAAAGGCCACTCCCTAAACTGCAAACTCCCGGATTCCATAGAATCTTTTTAGGCAGCCAATTATATGAGGTCTTCTCCTTACACAGCCAATCATATGAGGTCTTCTCCCCTGACACAGACAAACAAACAAACTTTGACTTTTATATATTAGTAGATTATAGCTAAGTATGAGAGCCAGTTTTGTGTAGTGGTTTGAGCATTGGACTAAGACTCTGGAGAACAGGGTTTGAATCCTCACTCAGGCATTGAAATCAGCTGGGTGACCTTGGGCCAGTCAAACTCTTTCAGCCTCAGAGCAAAGGCAAACCGCCTCTGAACAAATTTTCCCATGAAAACCCTGTGATAGTATCACCTTACAGTTGCCAAAGATAGGAAACAACTTGAAGGCATACAACAACAACAACAATAACATATACTAGCAACTACTTAATTTAGCATAGTGTGTCAAGAGTGGAACAACCATGATTAAGTAGCAATCATGAATACAGAAGAGTTAGCTAGAGGTACTCATCCATAGCAGTTCTGTGTTCACAACAGCTACTTATTCATGACTCTGATATTATTATCTTAAGTGTAATTCCACCCCAAATCTATGCTACTGGGGATCAGCTGTGTGGAGAAAAGGTCCTTTTTGCTGGTGATTGGAGCGTGGGTGAATGACGTTTCCATCAGTTTTGGGGGTGCGCGGGCCAGGAGAATTTGCTTAATTAAGTATACGTAACTAAATATCTGATATAGGATACTGGCCAACATGCTTCCAAATATCTTTACTGAGTCTATATTTCTTACAAGGAACAATTAATCTCAATTATTCTCATGGGCAATCTGAGATGGACTGCTTTCACTGACAATCTAAAATACACTAACCAGAAATGACTTAATGGAACTAGATAGCAAGTATATAATTTTATCCTTATCATTAATGCTAGCTAGATGGTCTAAACATTTTACCAAGTATTTTACGTCTTGGAATTTCATATAACTTACAATGTAATGTACAATGTCCTCAACCAACTGGTTTCCACAAACAGAGCTTTTGTTCTTGAAGAATATTCTTACAACCACCTACCACAAAGTTAGTTTTCCTAGTCTGAAAATATAAGGCTTTAAATGTTTTGGGGAGGAAGGGTAGGGTAATCTCAGTCAAGGGACAAAGTAGTAGGACTGAAAAAAAGCGTATCACATGGGCCTCTCCTTAGTTTGAGAGAGCCCTTAGCAGCTTTCTCCAAGATGTGTTTTTTCCCCCAATGTGGGAAGGCGATAAGGTAGCAAGTGGTGGAGGGCTGGCAAATCCACTCTGGGTTTTAGTCCAAACATGGAGCTACCTAATGTACCAAACCTTCTCCCCAAAGCATCTGCCTTTCCCTCCTATTCAGCACCTTGAATAGTTTCTCCAAGTGAAACCCCAAGATCCTCAGGAAAACCTAGATTCACCACCTTTCTGACATTACCACTGGTGGAAGGTGATGATGTCTGCAGAACTGGATGGAAGGTCAGTTGTAGGAAGCAATGCTCACCTTGATTTTTCTTGCAACACTTTGAGTAGAGACAGACGACCACCCTTGTCTGAATATTTATCTGGTCCCTAATTGCAGCGTTTTGATAAGAAGGGATCACAAAATAGGGTTTTGTGAGAAGTTGCTCCCTAAAAGGCAAAATGTTAGATGACCCTTCTTTCACTGGAATTGGATTATAGGAGAGCATACCAGTTCTGATTATTTAAAATATCAAATAATAAAATAATAAATAAATAATAAAAAAAGAAAAATAGTGTTGATATTGGCGATGAAACTGCTGTAAACTTTTATTCATTCCATAGGTTGTTGTGAGTTTTCCAGGCTTTGAAGCCGTGTTCTATTAGTATTTTCTCCTGATGTTTTGCCTGCATCTGTGGCTGGCATGTTCAGAGGATCTGGTGGCATGGAAGTGAGACAGAGTATATATACTTGTGTAGTCCCTGGGTAGGAGGGAACAATTTGCATGTGTTACAGCTGGCCTGTGTGCTGACCTATTGTTAAATGGGATATCTCCCAGAGTGTATTGTTAGTCAGGGGATATGCATAACAGTGTGTTAAGTACATTAGCAACCCATTGTATTGTTCCCCGTAGAGCAGTGGTTCTCAACCTGTGGGTCCCCAGATGTTTGTGGACTTCAGCTCCCAGAAGCCCTGAGCATTGACCATAGTGGCTGGGGCTTCTGGGAGCTGAAGTCCACAAACATCTGGGGACCCACAGGTTGAGAACCACTGCCGTAGAGGGACCTCCAGGGTCTGGGTGGTGTTCATTGGCATATTTTATTCATTCTGTTTATAGTTAAAGGAGTGTGGCCACACTAAATGGTGGAGGAGGAATAACACATGGTTCTAGGGCTGGCTTGTGCTGGCTCATGTTTTTGCCTCAGTCTTTTTTTTTTTTTTGACTATTAAAGTGATGACCAGATAGATGTGAAGAAAGGTAGAGATTCTACATTGCCCAGTGTAGTGCTAAAGAGTTCTGCAGGTAGAAGAACTCACCCCACCTGCAAGATTCAGCTTTACTATGACAGGCCCTCCAAATAGCTATTCCATGACTGGTGAAGAGTAGAAGGTGGGGATCAGAGAATTGTCTAGCTATGCCTCAGACATAGATGCATGGTGTCCTCCACTGAGAACCACCAGGGTATCTGTGGATGATGTCGTAAGACTGTGTCTGACTATGGAATGTAGCCAGATACTTCTGTGGTCTCCCATACTCCTCACCAGACATGAAATGGCTATTTAGGGGCGGCTATTGCTGCAAAACCATGAATCTGGGGGGCAGGAGCTTTTGTCGTTCCACAGGGTGGAAGAGAATAGCAACTTCTGCAACGCCAAAAACAAATCCCCAAATGTATGCAGGTATAAGGTGGACCTATGCTTGCTTAACATCTAACAGGATGCTGGCTACTATGTACATACTGACCACAGGCCAGCAGCTTGCAGCATTCAGAAGTTTTTAAAAGCAATGAAATCACTTCTGAGGAATGGTAACGTGCCAGATTATAAACAATGTAACCATAATAAAAAAGCTATTGTTTTCTAGGTTTTGCAACTATGGCTGGCATCTTGTTGGTCTCTTATGCATGTACAAGTTCCATTATGCAAGCAGATAGGGATTTTTAGTTGATGTGTAACTTCAGTTGGAGCTTACACAAGTGAAGTTGGACATGCGGTGCCACTGCACACTATTACACATTGATTATTTCACACCACACATTGTACAGTAATTTCATGGTAGCATGCACACAGCACACTGCACATCAATGTAAAATGTGTATCGGTTGTGCAGTGTCACAATTCTGTAACCAGGTGGTGTACTGCCACTGAGGAATAACTATGAGTATAAAGTTACTCTATGTTTCCTTGAAGTAGGACCTCAGCCTATAAATATAACTAATTATTTCTTTAAAAAATAACTTTCCAATGCATTGTGTGTGTGTGTGTGTGTAAGAGAATGTGTGAGTGAGAAAATATGAAGAAGGTTGCATTTGAGTTACAGCAATACTGTCTTGCGAGATATCTCCCTTGCAGATTTCCCGTTTGGGATGTGGTCTTGGCAGTATTTATCTACATTGGAGGTGAATTAGGGAGTTAGAAGAGGGGAAGTTTTGATTCTCAAATTTTAGCAGCAAGCCTGGGCTTCAGCAAACTTGGCCACAAGCCGAGAAGGAGGAGAAAAATAAAAGTTGCTTCATAAACTCTCTTTTGTCCCAGAAAGAAAATGTTTTCTGGCAACTTTTTTAGCCAAGTATGTTAATTTCAAAGTTGAGAAAAAGAAAGGGAAAAAAAATGGGGGAGAGTGGGAAATAAAGGTGGAGACAGAAATTGCCAGGCAGACTAGTGATTCAGGTTTACAAGAAACAGTATTGGTCATGAGTGAGTAAGTGATATTTTGTGTAGCAATGATTTACAGTCAAACATACTTTAGAGGTGGTGTTCAGTACGGATGAAAGACATCTGCTGGGGCTCTTTCACACTACAGAATAATAACACTATGGTTCCTCTTTAACTGCCATTGTTCCATCCTATGCAATTCTGGGATTTGAAATTTAGGGAGAAGTATTTAGATTTCTTGAGAGCTAGGGTGAGGTAATTCCATCTGATCTTGGAAGCTAAGCAGAGTCAGGTCTGGTTATTACTTGGATAGGAGACTGCCAATGAATACCAGGTGCTGTGGGTTATATTTCAGAGGAAGGAACCTGCAAAACCACCAGAGAAGTCCTTGCCTAAAAAAACCTCCATGAAATTAATAGGGGTGCCATAAGTTGACAGGCGACTTAAGGCATACACATACACAGAGGGTGATGTAGTGGATTGATTCTTAGACTAGGGCCATTTCCACACTAGATTGTTGCAGTGCTATTATTCCACTTTCAACATCCTATGGAATCCTGGGGTTTGCAGTTTAAGATTCCAGACGATGTTGAAAGTGGAATAATAACACTACAGCATTCTAGTGTGGAAATGGCCTAGGAGAGTCCTACTCAGCCAAGGAAATGACTGTATGACCTAGGGCAAGTCACTATATGACCTAGGGCAAGTCATATTTTGTCAGCCTACTAAGAAAGCAACGGCAAACCTCCTCAGAATAAACCTTGACAAGGCAACCTTATGATAGAGTTGCTTCATATGATAATAAACCTTGACAAGGCGACCTTATGATAGAGTTGCTTATGTGCTAACACATAAGCACATAACAAAAACAATTTAGAATTCTCAGACAAATTGCTCTAGTACCTTGCCAAACTACAAACCTCAGGATTCAGCAGGATGCTGCCATGGCAGTTAAACGCTATAACTGCATAGTGTAAATCTCCACAAGGTGCTTGTGCAGTATAAGAACCTCATCTTCAGTTCTCACAATGCGTAATGTTCTGTCTCAATCTAACTTAATAACCAGGCTTCATGGATGAATCCAGAAAGGTTTTATTAAACATTAGATGTAGCACAGAGAAACTGCTTTTGCAGGAACTGAAGATGCGGCACAGGTTTCAGTTTTAGGAACCCTCCGCTCCCACTCCCAGAGATTCACATTCTTTCTCACACAACACCAGGCTGTACCGGTTCTCTAAAATTACTTTTAGTTCCCAGGCCTACCCCTCCCAACACCCAAATAGCAAAGCAATCAGCAATATGGCAACAGAGCAGCTAAGCAATCTAACTAGTATGGCAGATGAACTTAACTTGGTGGACACTCTGACAACAGGGATCTTGGGCCTTATACACTATACAGTTATAATAATATGATCCCCTTTAACTGCCATGGCAACACCAGATGGAATCCTGGGGTTTGTAGTTTGGCGAGGCACTAGAGCTTTCTGGCTGAGAATTCTAAATAACTTCCCTTAACTGTAAATACCAGGATTCTATAGAATGGAACCACGACAGCTAAAGTAGAATCACAGTGCTGTAATTGTGGGGCGTGAAAAGGTCCCTTTTTAGATTCTAGGACCACACAGAAATGTTACCTTTGCCCTGCAAACCACGAGTGCGATGGGAAATCTGACAAATATGTGTGTGACAACTTATTTCTAGCACTGTCAGCACGAGAAAGAAGAAGTTGTGACTCATTGCCAGTTCCTATTAGTGGAGAACCATGGCCAACTGCTGCTACCGACTTGCCTGGTACCAGAGTGGAAGACAGACAGATCTCCCTACATTAAAGATCCACAGGGCTCATTTTTGATATTATTGATTGTCTGAATACAGGAATTGTGACTCACAGGTGCTTGCTGAATTTACACATATCATGAATGCCTATAACCAAACTTTATCATGTGTAAGTGTGATGGTTGACATTCCATCCTTTGCTATTCTTATGACTCAACTTCAGGAGAAACCAGGGCTAGAACTGCGCATTCTTGACTAGGGATGTCAGTTGTTGCTTAATTTGCCCTCTCATACAAGAACAAATTATTTCCAAAGTATTCTTCCTGCTGGATGAGATTTTGAGAGTTTTTGTGCATTTTCAAAGATTTGCTACACTTGGGGGGGGGGTGAAAAATTTGTACAAAAATCTTAATTTCATAAAAAAAGAGGCATTCTTGTGCTGAACACAGTGTATTTCTTGAAAAGCAGTCCCTTGTGAAAAACCAAGGGGTTTTGGCAACACTATTTTATTTTCAAAAAGTCCTGTAATGTTAAATGCCTTGCAGCAGTTGACTGTTTTATTAGTGGAATGTCTCAAGGTATGATTAACACCAAGCACATATAAGCTATGCAGCTTGTATACAATTCACACATTTTCAACGGTTCCTGAAGAGGAAAAGTGTCATTTTCCTGCATAATTTTTGTGAATAAAAAACAGTTTTAGGAATCTGTATATTCTGTATGAAATGCAAGTTTTCTGCCCAAAAGTATGGTTTTGGTGCAGGAAAACAATAGCTACAGTGGCCGTATGCCAACCTGCAACTTACTGAAACTGTCCACTGCCATTCTCCGATTCATGAGGAGCAGACAGGATGTCTCCACAAGCAGATGCAAAATGGTTACAGCAATACTGAGATCTCAGGAGGAGCCTTACGGATCTTAGTGCTGATCTTATCCTTTCACATCAGGCTTCAGGGAGATGTTTTTGTGATCCGACCTGCTCCCCACAAAGCAGGGAATGTCTGTACACAGGCTGTTCAATACTTTGGGTGGGTCTGGGGCACTGTGGAGGAAAGAAAGGAATGCCAACCGCTGCAACATCTAAAAAAGCGAAATTTACATATGTGTACATTCCTAACAGGATGCTAGCCTGTGCACTCTGCTGTCAGGAGCATGAAGGCCGTGCACTCTGCTGTCAGGAGCATGAAGGTCTTACGGAGACTCACTGGTTACCAACTTCATGCACGCAGCTTGCAAAATCTCTTAGCCGGCTTAGCACCTTCCTCTTCACCAGCTCTTTTTGCAAACAGCACAAAATGAGAGGTTCCAGGTGACCTTCTGTAGACAAGAAGAACCAATGAAGGAGTGGAACCCCTGTCAAATTAATGGAACTTGTCCTTAATTTGGAAGCACCAAAAGAGTGAATTGCCAGAAAATGGGGCATCAAAAGGTGAGGACTTCCTGTATATAGTGCCCAGAAATTGCTCAAAAACACATATAGTCTCATGAAGAAAGGAAAAAATTGAGGAAATTATTTTTTTCTTGCAGGTAGGAATGAATCCAGAGAAGATTCACATCTCTGCTGTAAATTTTGTCTCCTGAAAACTCTCTGTGTAGGAACCTCTAATAGACTGCAGAGCTGAAGCAAAGCGGGAAGAGCAATGGGCTACTTAGGTTCTACCTGCACACTGACACCACGAATCCATTGGAAAAATGGGGAGAAAACCTGTCTTTTTTTAACGGAGCAATTAGCAAACCTCCCTTTCATCTTGAGCATAAAATAAACCTTTGTTAATGAGTTTCTACTATTCGGTTGCAAGGAGCAGTTCCAGAGTAACACCTCCCGAAGGATTTGCGGAAGCGTTACCTCAAACATCAAACATGCATATTTGAAGGATTTTTTCCCCTCTCCCAGTTTGCTATTAGTTTTTCAAAAATACAATGTTAATGAGCTCTTTTCTCTGATGAAGGAAACTGCTTTTTTAGTTGTTACTTTTGAGGAGGTTCAAAGCAACAGAAACACTGAAAGATGATAGTATGAGACACATGGAGCCTGCACATTTGGTATTTACAAAGATCCACAGTAGCCTCAGACAGTACTATATTTGAAGGGGCTGTCCTTCTTCTGTTTGAAGTTTGTTTCAGCTATTGTCCCCCAGACACTGCTCCACACCATGTTTTAAAACGGTGCCCCATGCTCTCCTCCCATGATTCTTTGGAACACACGCTGTCTGGGAAACTTTAAGGGTGGGCAACTGTGGAAGGGTAGAGGGCCACCTTAGCAGCCCCCCAAGACCTGGGAGAACCACATCCCCTGCTGCACCTGCTCTCACAAAAATTAAAACTTTTTGCCACCACATGCCCTCTAGTAGACAAGAGTAGCATTTTCTCCATGCTTCTGAGCTTTCCTGTGCCATTTTAGGGACAGGAGAGGCCTCTTTTTAAAAATAGGAGAGGGAAGTCACTTCCTGGTTCAAACAAAGATCTCTCTTGGGTCTAACTGGACCGGGGTGGGCCAAAAATGTATTCAAAATGCCCCCACACTCCTTAGAGGGTATACTAGGGATGGACAACTGTGCCAAGGATCGTGGCTGATTTCGACCCTCTGACTTTTGCAATGGGCACAACAACATATTTCAGGTGATCTGGAAGTGATGTAACGTCACTTCTGCTTTCAATTTTGGCCATCTTTCTGATTCTTTTTCTTTCTTTCTTTCTTTCTTTCTTTTTTGGATTGGAGGGCTTCAGTGGGGACATGGGGTGAAAACAAGCCAAACTGCTATGTTTTGGAGAAATTTTGTGGTGTTCTTCAGTAATTTTCAGGCAATTATTTTGCCTGGAGAAAAACAACTGTAAGTGTCTGTGGGGATTTAGGGATGCAAAAGAGCTGCTGGCACTAATGTGGCTAGCTGGACTTCACCTTCAACACTCCTGATCTATACCTACCATCAGATGGTGGCAGATGGTTGAAGATGCCCTGTCACTCTCACTCTAGAGATGCCTATTTTAGTTAAAGTGATTTGTGGCTGCTGAAACAGATGAGGGCAAGGTGCTTTGCTTTCTAGTGCACCGTGGTGTGCCAATGTGACCACCTCTTATCTTTCTGCTGTTGTTTGGGGGACTCTTTCAGGCTGCCATCAGGCTGTGAAGGCCTTTACATCTGTACAGTGAGTCTAATGGTAATTATGCTCTTCAAGCTTCCAGGAGGAGTACTCCTTTCAAGAGGAATGTAGTGTTCTCCAAACTTTCAGGAGAAGAGAAATTTGGAAGCCCTTCCTTTCTGCAGAGCCTTCCCTGGCTATGTTACACACATGGCAGAAATTTTTCCTGGCTCTGATTTAATTCAGAGCAGCACCTGACCAGAATTCATTTATTTATTTGATTAGATTTCTATCCCGCCTTTCTTCCAATACGTGATTCAAAGTGGCTTACAACAGCTGGAGTCCAACATCCCTGCAGCATAGTGTAAATATCTGAATGCAGCAACACATTACACTAGCACTGTGTGATCTGCACACAGAATAACAACATTGCACAACACGTGTCAACTACTGGGTGCCATTCTGCAATACGAAACTGCAGTGAGCAACGTGCAATCTCAACGTGCAACCTCAGTGTGCAGCTGCAATATCCACTGTTGTAACCACAATGTCAAAGTGCAACCATAATGCACAACATTGCTGGACGCACAACTCTGCTTCTGTGGCTGTCAACAGAATACATGTGCTGTACCACAGTGAATAATTCATCCTACATGTGTGGCATGAATTAAACATGTGTGTGTCACTAACAGGATGCTACCCAATGTAAGTTAAAACAAAACAGCTAAAATAACATGTGGTGCTATAAAACTTTGAAAAGCATTAAACAAGCAACCCAGTAACACATTAGTTTAAAACAATTAAAAACCTATTAAACATGTGCTAGTATTAGAAAAAAATGAAAGAGCATACCCATTGCATTTTCTTTTACCCCAACAAGTTAAAAGTTGAAGGCCTCTTTATTGTATTGGTTGGTTATGACTCAAAAATCAAAGGAAGGAGGGAAGGAAGGAAGATGTCTAGAAGCTTCACCATGGCCAGTGGTAGCAATCTGGGAATGCTGAGGGACATGTCTGATTAGTTCATCAGCGTGCTGTTTTTAGTCTGTGCTCAGGTCATTAAGTGATCAATTATATCAATTGTTGCTTTTATCTTCTCTCCATTTTTAGCAATAGCATAGCAATAGCATATGTATTTCTATAGCACTTATCAGCTAAGTGCTCTCTAAACGGTTTACAACGTGTTAGCTAATTGCCTCCAACAAGCTGGGTACTCATTTTACCGACCTGCGAAAGGATGGAAAACTGAGTCAACCTGGAGCCTGGCAAGATCAAACTCACAACCTTATGGCTGCAGTACCAGCATTTAATCACTGCATCAGCAGGGCTCCTAGTTTTTTAAAGACTAGTGTAGATCTTTGCCTATCTCTGGGCTTATTTGGCTACGACTAGGTGCCATTTTGCAATGCAGAATACACGACACACAACTGCAATTAAGTATATGATGTGTTGTGTTGCTGTGTGCCTTTGCTTCTAACTTATGATGACCATACCATGGAGTTTTCTTGGCAAGATTTGTTCAAAGAGGGTTTGCCTTTGCCTTCCTCTGAGGTTGACAGAATGTGACATGTCCAAAGTCACCCAGTGGGTTCCTGCGGCCAAGTGAAGAGTCAAACTCTGGTCTCTATAGTCCTAGTCCAACACTCAAACCCACTACACTGCACTGGCTCTCTAAAGTATATGATGCACAACCACAATGCACAATGAGCAACCACAATACAAAGTATAGGAAACACACTCACAATGCAAAGTACAGAATGCATGAAACTGCAATGCAAAATATAGGATGCACAACCGCAACTTGTAATGCACAATGCATAGCTAGCAAAGATATACCACACATGAGCTATCTGCACAGCTCCACTTTCTGCCGCTATCACCAGTGGCAGGGGAGTTGCACCCCAATTTTCACACATTAGGGTAAACAGGTAGTTCAGGATCCTGTGCGAGAAGACAGAGCATAAAATTACTCAGGTGGAACTATGCAACACATCAGTTCCTGCAGGACTCATCCTGGAGAGAAATGACTAGTGGGGTGCCAAAGGGTTCTGTCCTGGGCCCAGTGCTATTCAACATCTTCATCAATGACTTAGATGAAGAAATAGAGGGCATGCTATCAAATTTGCAGATGATACCAAATTGGGAGGGGTTGCTAATATGTCAGAGGACAAGATCAAAATTCAAAATGACCTTGACAGATTGGAGAGCTGGGTTAAAGCTAACAAAATAAATTTCAACAAAGAGAAATGTAAAGTCCTATACTTAGGAAGAAAAAACGGAATGCGCAAATATAGGATGGGGGACGTATGCCTGGATAACATTACATGTGAAAGGGATCTAGGAGTTTTGGTGGACCACGAGCTGCATATGTGTCAGCAGTGTGATGTGGCAATCAAGAAAGCCAACATGATTCTTGGTTGCATCAATAGGAGTATAGTGTCTAGAT
This sequence comes from Iguana delicatissima, assembly GCA_948472985.1. Lineage (NCBI taxonomy): Eukaryota > Metazoa > Chordata > Lepidosauria > Squamata > Iguanidae > Iguana > Iguana delicatissima. Next base: position 387,638 of record CAOKZL010001025.1, read on the forward strand.
CGAGGGAGATAATGGTATCACTATTCTGCTTTGGTTAGACCTCATCTGGAATACTGTGTCCAGGTCTGGGCACCTCATTTCAAGAAGGATATTGGCAAGCTGGAGCATGTCCAGAGGAGGGCAACCAAAATGGTGAAGGGCCTGGAAGCCATGCCCTATGAGGAGCATCTTAGGGAGATGGGTATGTTTAGTCTGCAGAGGAGAAGGTTAAGAGGGGACATGATAGCCATATTTAAATATCTGAAGCAATGTCATCTCAAGGAGGGAGCAGGCTTGTTTTCCACTGCTCCAGAGACCAGGACATGAAGCAATGGATTCAAACTACAGGAAAAGAGATCCCACCTAAACCTCAGGAAGAACTTCCTGACGTCAGAGCTGCCCGGCAGTGGAATATGCTGCTGCCTCCATGGAGTGTGGTGGAGTCTCCTCCTTCTTTGGAGGTTTTTAAGCAGAGGCTGGATGGCCATCTGTCAGGAACGGTTTGATGTGTGTTCCTGCTTGGCAGAAGGGGGTTGGACTGGATGGCACTTGTGGTCTCTTCCAACTCTATGATTCTAATCTTTCTCCTATTGAGGTCCCTGCTCCATGGCCATTTAATGGCTGGTGGAGAGTGAGTGGTGTTGGGGTAATATCTGCCTATGTCACCATAGCCTGATTCAGAACATCATTCTCTGGCACTTCTGGAGGACCCTTGGGAAGTCTTAGAGGATATCTTTTCCACTCAGTATCTTGATACAGGACTATAGCCAGACACTTCTCTGACACCTTCTGGTCTTTGACAGCCACTAAATCACCATGAGGGGTGGGCATGCAGGAAGAAAGGCAGTTTTGAGGGGTGGGAGTCTTTGTATGAGGGAGGTATAGTGAATTCTTCTCTTTACAATCACCACAAAAACATTTTTACTCATCTATTTATTTTTATTTATTTATTTTATTTATTTAATTCATATCTTGCCTTTCTTCCCACACAGGATTCAAGGCATCTTACAACCATTTAAAAAAATAAATATGCTGAAGTAAATTTGACTCACACCTACGTGTGTCAGCAACATGATGCCAGCTATATTTTCTAAATGGACGTTACAATGTATGAAACAGTTCTAAAAGAGTATTTTGGTATTTCAGATAAGTATTTTATTCTCTTTACCATTTCTGCAATCTTCTAAAAAGCATGTGGGGGGTATGTGTGAGAGAGAAATATTCTCATCTTGTGCTGCATTTGCCTATAATGGACCTTGAGTATAACAATCATTACTCTGAGACACAGTCAGAACAATGACAACAATACAAAAGCAGCATCAGAAAAGAGCTTTTTCTTTATACAGATCTTCCAGGTATGAATGTAGAAGATGCACAAGTTACTATGCCTATCAAAGGAACTTAAGTTAGGAAGATTATGTGTAATAGGGGCTTGCCTTGACATGATTCTAAGTATGTGCATTATTTATTATATTGCCATCCCTCCTTTCTTTCAAAAAAGATTTGGGTTACATACAATTTCCTCTGTCCCATTTTACCCTAAGAACAACCCTGTGAGGTAGGCAAGGCTAGATCTGGGGCCCATTTACAAAATAGAAATGTAGTGCTATATTCCATTTTTTAAATCTATTGTAAACCGTCTAGAGTACTGAACTGGGAAAAGATGGGATGTCAATCTACTAATATACAAAAGTCAAAGTTTGTTTGTGTCAGATGAGAAGACTTCATATGATTGGCTGTGTCAGGCGAAGACCTCATATGATTGGCTGCCTAAGAAGATCCTATGGAATCCTGGGGTTTGCAGTTTAGGGCAGGGCCTTTAGAATTCTCAACCAGAGAGCTCTTGGGCCTGTCTTGAATAGGCCAGTTGCTATGTAGATGAGGCCTAGCAGCAAGGAGGAGGGCAGTATATTCCCTCAGGAACCCAACCTCTGCATGTTAATAACTCTGAATACAAATTGGATTTGGGAATATGGGGAAAAGTTACAGGTACTGGACAAGACAGTTCGGGGAACAAGAGACACAGGATCTCAGATCTTTCTAACAAATATCACCTATGAGAAAATAAAATCCCAGGCAACACCGGGTATATATGCTAGTATAACAGTACTTGTTGAGATTCTCTATCAGCTTATACTTAACTAACTTCTTAACTAAGTAACTTCTTCTGGCCCCAGCCCTCCAAACCCGAAGCAAACATCATTCAACTGTGCTTTGATCACCAGCAGAATTAACTTCCTTCTGCCCATGCAGTTGATACTCGGTAAAGAAGGTCAAAGTTACAATTGTGGCAACAGTGTCAAAATTACGACTAAGCAGTAATTGTAAATTTGAAACAGTTACGTATAAGTGAATCCAGGTAACTGTTTTGTATTCATGATCACTACTTAGGCCCTTTCCGCAGGTTACCAGATCCTGGCAGTCTCCCTCAGGGATCCCAGTAGAGCCTGTCCCAGGAGGGGAATGTGACAGGAGTGCTCCCCTCTGCACCGGCTGCCTGCAGAAATGGAGGAGGTGCAACGGCCACTCCTCTTCCTTCCACATCGCAGCCGGGCACTGCCCTGCTGTGTTGGGGCAGGAAGAACGGCCATTGCGCTTTCTGACCCTCTGCAGCTCAGGTAAGTGCAGAAGGCGGAAAGAGGGTGGCACAATGCCAGTCATTGATGTGAAGAACCTGTCAATGATTTGCGGTGCGATTACGCTGCCTGGGAACAGGAGGATGACATTGTGCATAAGCATCGTTCAAGTCCTGTCCTCCTCCCATTCCCAATGTCAGATGACATCCTGCAGGAAGGGCCTGAGTTATGATTGTGATCCTACCGCTATGATTGTAACTTCCCCTCAACCTTCTTTACTCAGCATCAGCTGCATCGGGAGAAGGAAATTCATTTTATTGGAGATTGGAGCACAGCTGAATGACAATTCCATCAGGTTTGGAGAGGTTACTTAGTTAAATACAGGTTCTGGCTGCCATTGCCGCCATCATGATCATCGTCATCAATTTCACACTAAACAGTTTCAGCACTGAGAATACTTCTTTAGCTACCATGGCATCCTCCCATAGAATTCTATGCTGTCATGACAGTTAAAGTGGTATTCAAATTGCTATAATTTTATTGAGCAAAAGAGTCATGAGTGATTTCATTTTTTACAGTTGTAATTTTTAATGTCAGGGTGTGCAGTTGGAGTAAGGAAACATACACACGGATTTTCTGCCTCATGTTCCAGAATAACTTGGTTGGCTTTGGATGCTGTTGTACCTTGACTTTGGTGGCTAGGTGGCTGCCGTCTACTGCTCCACCCCAGGCAGCAAAATGTCTTGGGCTGAAAACAGATGATAAGATTAAAGATAAAAATATTTATCTGCTTTGCAAATGCTGCTTCCCGGATTTGGGCCTTGGGTATAAATACCTGTTTCTTTTGACATAAAGTCTGATTGCTATCTCAGCTCAGTTTGTCTTCAAAAGGGCTGCCCTTTTCCTTCACATACTGACACAAATTCACATCTTTGTTGCCGCCCCGCTCTGGCTTCTCACAGTCCTTTCCACCAATCAGACGCCGGATTCCGTCCCCGGGGGAGCCTCAGGCATCTCATTTTGGCAGGAGGATCTCATTCCCATGGAAGGAAGCACAGTTTTTACACCCCCATTCAACATGAGATGGCCCACATTCTCATACGTTCGGCTCATTTCCTCACAGATTTTTTTTTCTCCTCAGCAATACGAACAAACCAGCTAGTGCAGAAGGGCAAAGGAATATCCTCAAAAGCAATTCACCACCCCCTCACATACACACACACACACACAAATCTTGGTGAGATGATGTACTGAAAAGTAAATAAAAAGAACAGAAACAGCCAAGGATGACTTTATGGTGGATTGTTAAACTCAGGACTGCATGGTCTTTTCACATGTCTTAATGCATTGGAGAGGTAGCGTGGGAACTTACAGATTCACTTGATTTTAACATCGGTTCCCAGACTAGTCTCTGTTGAATAACCATGTGCATAAAATCTGGTGGTATGTTTTAGCAGGACTTAAGATCAAGTCAGACCTTCTGTTCAGAGCTTGGAAAAGTTTTTTTAAAAAAAATAAAATTTCCAAATTCCCCAGCCACTATGACTGCCAGTTTAGAGCTTTATACTCTCCCAGTTTATTGTTTTACATCAGCACTTTAAATTGGGCCCAGGACTGTTCTGACAAATCAGTGCAAGTAGAATCCTAGAATCATAGACCACAAGGGCCATCAATTCCAACCCCATGCAATGGAGGAATACACCATCAAAGCATTCCCGGCACATGGCCATCCAGCCTCCATTTAAAAATCTTTAAAGGAGACTCCAATCTACTCCAAGACAATATATTCCACTGTCAGACTGTTCCTACGATCAGGAAATTCTTCCTATTGTTTAAATTGAATTTCTTTTCCCAAAGTTTGAAGCCACTGCTCCATGTCCTAGTTTCTGGAGAGGTAGAAAACAAGCTTGCTCCATCCTCCATATGACATCTGTTCAAATATTTAAATGTAGCTATCATGTCACCTCTTAACCTTCTCTTCTCCAGGCTAAACATATTCAGCTGCCTAAGCCATTCCTCACAGGGCACAGTTTCCAGGCCTTCTATCATTTTGGTCACCCTCCTCTAGACACATTCCAGCTTGTCAAAATCCTTTCTGAATTGCAGTGCCCAGAGCTGGACACAGTATTCCAGGTGGGGTCTGACCAAAGCAGAATAGAATGGTACTATTGCTTCTTTTGACCTAGACACTATACTCCTATTGATGCAGCCCAGAATCACAGTTTTTTCAAAGCTGCTGCAGCACCCTACTGCTTCATGTTCAGCTTGGGATCTACTACGTAAGACTCCTAGATCCTTCTCACGTAGCACATTGTTGGCATCCTACGTTCCACCTGACTGGCCCCTGCCGACACTAGGATGGGCCTACAGATTCTCGAACAGTACACAGACAAAAACTGAGATACATATGGCCAACTAACATCAGAGTATGGTTAAAAAGCCAATAGTTATTAATGAGGAAAAACATACAAGCTAAGAGAGACTGCAGCCGTTTGCTTTTGCCTGAGCCTACTGGGAAGGGTTAGATTCTGCCTCCTTGCCTCTTCTTCCTCCTGGTGAGTTGAGTGCAAACTCCTTCTGTGCTTTGAACTTAGGGCCTTTCTGCCCTACACTGTTATAGTGCTATAACAATAGCTTTCACTTTCCACTTTCAACATCCTGTGGAATTCTGGGGTTTGTAGTTTACCGAGGCCAAAGAGCTCTTTGGCTGAGAATTCTAAATGCCCCTCCTTAAACTGCAAACTCTAGGATTCCACAGGATGTTGAAAGTGGAATAATAGCACTATAAAAGTGTAGTGTAGCAATGGTCTTAGTTTCCAGCACTTGAAATAAGCTGAGGGAAAGTAGAAGAATGGGACAGAAACTGTGACATTTCAAAGACAGCTGAAAATGTGGGATGAAAGAGGATTAACTGGGGCTGTCCCTGCCATATTGGGACACTTTGCGAGACAGCCATGGCTGCATGGGGGTTAGACAATATCTTAAATTGTTTGGGGATTTAAACCAAAGAATGCACTGTCGTGTGAGACACTGAAGGTGCACCTTTGAACTATGAGTCAGGAGATACCTGCCAAAAGGGGAACATTATTTCATTGAGACTTCAACTCCCAGAATCTCTCAGCCAACAGGCCAGTGGCTATGATGGTTAGGAGATTCTGGGAGCTGTCTCTCCCAAAAGAAATAATTTAAAGCTCTGCTTTCAGAGCATATGTGGGGAAAGTGTCCCCAGGAGGCTGTTTGTGGCCCCGAGGCCATTTTTATAGCCAACAGGCCTCCTGAGCCCACTGCAGTAAAAAAAAAACAGGGGAGAGTAAACTTCACACACTCTGGGAAGCATCCAGGAGTAGGAGCAGAGACCCCAGAACCACATTTAAGGTGGGTGGGCTCAACACTAGCAGGCAGGTCATTATTAATTTTGACTTCTTGCATAACAATGAAAATACAGCATAAATTAGGCTATATCAATCTCCCCACCACTGCCAACTGAAGTTGTTAACAACGTCAGTACCATGAAAGCAATTGCAAAATAATGGTCATTTAGTGCAATTCTGACAGATAATTCCTGAGAGGACTCAAGTACACAGGAAACCTGGTAGTCCAGTTTTGTTTGTTCATTTCAGAGGGGGGCTAGCTCTTCCATCTTAGCGTTACTGGGGGCTTGAGCCCCCCCATCTCCCCTTCTGGGATCCATTAGCAGCAATTTTTGTCTAAATAGAGTGAAGGATCTTGTGCCACTCAAGAGACTTAGGGCCTTTCCACACTACACTGTTATAGTGCTGTTATTCCATTTCCAACATCCTGTGGAATTCTGGGGTTTGTAGTTTACTTAGTTTACTGAGGCCAAAGAGCTCTCTGGTTGAGCATGCTAAATATCCCTCCCTAAACTACAAACCCCAGGATTCCAAGGGATGTTGAAAGTGGAATAATAGCATCATAACAGTGTAGTGCAGAAAGGCCCTAAGAGGAAAAGGCTCACAAACAAAGAGGGAAAAATAGAAATGGACGTCCATCTATGTCCAGTTTTGCTTCTTAAACACACACACACCCCCCCACTTGTAGGCCTTGTTCAGCCCAAAGACTATCCTTGAAGCCAAAAAATGTCCTGTGGACCATTAGAAGTTGCCCTTCCCTGCTTTGGATGGTCTTTTAGTGAGCAAGTTGTGGCAGTTTCTGCAAGTATATTTATGCTGCCACAGAACATCTATAGCCTATGTGATCTCTACACTGTGACAATATTTTTGTTATGTTAACAGAAAAATAAAAAGGCAGAACATAGTGTGCACAGGTTTTCAAAACCACACATTTTTTCCTCAGGCAAACAGAGAAACGATGGGGAGGAGATGATAGTATTGTCTTGAGATGTTGTAGAGGAAGACACTGGCCTTTTCCGCACTATACTCTTATAGCGCGATGATTCCACTTTCAACACCCTATGGAATCCTGGGGTTTGCAGTTTCGGGAGGGGCAGCCCGGCCCCTCCCGAAACTGCAAACCCCAGGATTCCATAGGGTGTTGAAAGTGGAATCATCGCGCTATAAGAGTGTAGTGTGGAAAAGGCCTCAGACTCATCAGGGCCATGGAAACATGGACGGGAGAAAAGTTATAGGTTAAAGTTCTACCTTGTTGAAGTGGACTTCTCTCATTCAAACTCCATGTCACTGGAAACCTTTCGATCCAGCTTGTTTGTTTGTTTTTAAAATAGCCTCCATTTGGTGTTGGGGAGCGAGGAGTATACAGAGTAGTGAAATTCCTTCTCCTCCTCTCACAGTGCCAGATTTTTGTACGTGTCCTTCATGACACTGACTCCAGACTCCTGCGGCTCCATCAGTAGCTCTCGCTATCCCTGCCCATTAATAGTTCTTAATGCTCCCTGCTTGTGTGGTACACAAGATTAAACACATTTCTAATTTTACGGTGTAGCCTGAATATTTTCATGCACAGAGCAGCCATTCATTACTCACTCAAGAAGTCTCAACAAAGAAGGTGATTGATGGTTATATATGGGTTTCTTTAGTGCTCCTGTTCTGGATGCAGTAAATAATTCTGGGTTAGCCTTCCCCCTCCTTCAACACGCATGGCATAATTGACAACATGTATCATTTACCCCCATTTTGGCCACAGAGAGAGAGAGAGGAGGGGGTGTCAAACTGGGCCCACCAGTGTAGGGCTATGACACAGGTGGACACGGGCCCTGCCTTATGCCTATGCTTGCTCAACATTAGATTACTGGGGGATTATTGCTTTACTGGAAATATATTTCCATTGGTTGGCCACTGATACATCACCCCAAAAGAGGAAATGAGTCAAGAAAATGGAGGCCAAAGAGGGTATAGATTTGCATACCATTTGTATACTGTTGCTAATTGTTGTTAAATTGACTTTAACTTATGGCAACCTTATGAATGAGAGTTCTCCAAATCTTCTTATTATGCACAACCCTACCCAGGTCTTGCAGACTCAGAGTTGTGGCTTCTTTTACCGAATCACTCCATCTGTAATGCGATTTCCCTCTTTGCCTACTGCTTTCTACCTTACCAAGCATTATTCTTTTCTAATGAGTCACGTCTTCTCACAATGAATTTGCATATGCTCAGCAAAGACACCTATGCAGATGTAGAGTTGGAAATAACTGCTATAATTGAAACAGAAATAATTCATTTCGCCTTCGGGGAAGAATGGGTTCAGGTGATGGCGTGTCCTTGCATTTCACTCCAGTCTGCCCTGCAGACTCTTAACTGTGGATCGGCCACTTGGAAGACTCTAGGTTCTCAGTTCTTACAGGTTTTTAATCTTGAGGCCAGACATGGAACGGAGGACCTTTCCACCCTACACTGTTATAGTGCTATTATTCTATTTTCAAAATGCTGTGGAATTCTGGGGTTTGTACTGAGGCCAAAGAGCTCTGGCTGAGAACTCTAAATGCCCCTCTCTAAACTGTGCTGGTAATCTACTATATAAAAGTCAAAGTTTGTGAGTGATCTTGTCTGCTTGTCTGCATCATGCAGGCTCAGACCTCATATGATTGGCTGTGTGAGGTGAGAAGAGCTCAGATGAAGATTCTATGGAATCCAGGGATTGGCAGTTCAGGGAGTGGACCTGAGAATTCTCAGCCAGAGAGCTCAGGCCGGTTGCTATGGAGACGAGGCTGAGAAGCAAGAAGGAGGCAAGTGTATTCCCTTGGGAACCCAACCTCTGTATGTTAATAACTCTGAATATAGATTGGATTGGGGAATATGGGGAAAAGTTATATGTACTGGACAAGACAGATTGGGGAGTTAGAGACACAGGATCTCAAATCTGTGTATTTCAACCGCATCTAATTCCTAAGGTAAGATAAGGTAATTCCAAATATATTTTTAACAAGTGTTACCAATGAGAAAATGAAATCCCAGACAATGCCGGGTAAATACGCTAGTTAGAAATAATTCTTAGATGATAAGAGTACTAGGGCAGCATTTTAAAACCAAATTGTGTACGAGGGTTGTCACTTCCGAATCATCCCAGATCTTGAGGTTTCTGGGCTCAAACCTGAGACCCAAGGATGGCCTCTGGTAGCATCATTAATGTTTAAGGTTTGTACAAAAGTACCAACCATAGCTGCTCACAGCTTATCATTCAAACACATGCGTACACACGCACATGCAGAACAAAGGCCCCTGTTTCAAAATTAAGACAAAAATCTTTAAAAGTTCAATTTCCTATTTGCAACATTTTTGTTCAGTTGAAAAGGTTTTGGGAAGAGTTGGAGATTTTGCAGAGGGGAAGGGAGAGGAAGGGGCAAAATCTTGCCCTTTCTTGTAGGCCCAGGCAAAAGCAAACTGATACAGCTTTTCTGGACTTGTTGTGTTCTTCCTCATTAACAAATTTTGCCATCTTGACCACACTCTGATGTTGCTCAGCCACACTGAGTCCTAGTTTTCATCTTTGAAATGTAGGAGAGTTTGCGGGGTGTTGGGGCCAATCTACAGTTTAGGAGACTACCATAGCAATGTTGCATTTTAAATCTTTGACCGGAAATTATGTTTTAAATACAGTGGCCTCTCCACAGCCACGGGGGCTTGAGGTGCACAACTCTTATGAAAGTGGAAAAATTGCGAATAACTCACCCCTTGTGATCCTCCTCCCATTCCCTTCTGGGGGTCTGGTGTAGGAGCCTTCCTTCTCCATGGCTGGCCCAGAAGCAAGAGAGTGAGAGGAGGGAGCTCCAGAGGGGAGAAGGAAGGAGTATGTGTGCCCCCCACGACCTTACCTTTTGCCTCCGAGTGAGTTTGCAGTGCTGGGCCAGAGGCAAAGGAATGGGAAGGGAGAGCTCTAGAGGGCACAAGGGAAGTGCATGCATCTCCCTCTACTCATTATCTTACCTTTTGCCTCAGCATTTGCCTTCTTTCTCTCTGCTGGCAAGATGCAAGGGAATGGGAGGAGGAGAATAGCGCGGGGGGGGGGGAGGCACAGTTGCCTTGCAAATAATGAAACTTGTGAGATTCAAATTCATGAACGTGGTGGGAGGACTGTAGGTTTAGTGCTGTTAAATGTTTAAATCATGCTTTTTCATGCTTAATTGGTTTTTAACTTTTGTAAACTAATGTTTTAGCTTCACTTTTTTAAAATTATTGTAAGCTGCCCTGAATCCCATCTTGGGAGAAAGGCAGGATTCAAGAAGATGAATGAATGAATGAATGAATGAATGAATGAATGAACAAATAGCTCTGGATAATAGCAACCACAAAAGAGAGCAGAACACAGCTCTCAGAGTCCCAGGCCATTTCCGCACTAGCCTGTTATAGCACATGATTCCACTTTCAACATCCAGCTGGCCCCTCTTGAAACTGCAAACCCCAGGATTCCAGAGGATGTTGAAAGTGGAATCATCGTGCTATAACAGGCTAGTGTGGAAATGGCCCCAGTTCTAGACCTGGAAGCTCCTGCTACTGCTGACCAAAGCACAGAACTGTTGAACATGTAAGCTGCAGCAATGTCTCTGAAAGGGTGAGAACTGAGCTTTTTGGTTGACAGTAGCAACTATCAAAATCTACGGGTGCCATTGCCAGTTGGAAGCTTCTGCACACAGGGGGGCTCTTTCACAAGTTTCCCTGCCAACCACTATTTCAGTTCTTACCCAAAGCCGATAAGTTTTCCTTTAAATGTTCTCGCTGCAAACATTTCACATTTTGAAAGAAAGCCAAAACAATTAATTCATGCTTTTCTACAAATTATATAACCCATAAGGATATTGTGGAATATTATGCAATCCCCAGTGCTGAGGAGACTGATGTCTGTTCCAATGTCTGGGATTTATCTACAAGCTGTGACTGGCATTAATAAAACAATGCAAGGATTAACAAGAATAAAAATGACTAATATAGTCTGGAACAATAACATGTAAAATTTTTCCTGGAATAAATTATATTGGGGCAGGGGGGTGTAGGTGTGTCTGTGAGGAGACAAAATGAGGACATTGTTCCCCAAATAAGAATTCATTTTGATTCCCTAAAAGGAAATTTTCCTCCAGTCCCCAAATTGCTAGCATTGCAGTAACGCAAAACTTCAGGTGAATGTTTAGAAATAAGGAGTTTAGCCGTCCAAAGAAAAGAGGCAGGCAATTCTACCAAGGGAATGTTGCACACAGCAGATATAAAGAGTCCTGGGGGTGAACAAATTGTAATGCTAGAAATTTAGAGATGGAAAGAAGATTTCATGGAGCAGGGGAAGCTCTGCTCTACCTGGGGCTGCTCTTGAAAACTGTTCAGCAGCTGCAGCTAAGGCAAAATGCAGAAGCTGTACTGGTGTCAGGTGTGCATTTTACAGAATGTATTACCTAACACCAGGGCCCACAAGAACTTCACTGGCTTCCAATTTGCTTCCAAGCTCAATTCAAAGTGCTGGTGTAGATCTACAAAGCCCTAAACAACTTGGGGCCAGGCTATCTGAAAGACTGTCTTGTCCTAAATGAGCCTGCCAGATATTTGAGATCTTCAGAGGAGACCCTCTTGGGTGTCCTTGTGAAGTTATAGGGCTTTCTCCATTGCAGTGTCTCAACTGAGGAACCCCCAACCCAAGAAAGTTAACTGGCCCCATCTCTTTTATGCTTCTCGCAGGCAACCAAAATAGCGCATTCAATGTTTGAAAGTCCTTTTTTAAACTGTTTCAAAACTGAATTCTAGGATTGCTTTTAGGAGTTTTTAAAGAGTATTTTCATATGTTTTTAAAATGTTTTTATCTTTGTATTGTTTTAACTGGTTTCTCTTGTTCATTGTGTCAGGGAAGCAATAAATAAGTAATATAAATAAATAAAGTTACAGCTCTGTATCACACTTGTGTAGGAATGCAGGGGCGATGGGTGCAACAAACTTTTTGGCGACAAACTTTTTGGGGCATCTGGGCTTGTAGCCATGCCCACACATGCTGAGACCACGCCCCCACATGCTGAGACCATACACTCATGTACTGTGGCCTTGCCCACGCACCAGAGCCCCACCTCATGCCGTAGCCTCACCCCACCTGCCCCCCCTCCACTCATTCCAAGCTCCGCCACTGCTGTATCAGCGTAAGTGTGTGGACATTTTACCAGGACTAACATCAGGGGTGAGAGCCAACACAGTATAGCAGTTTGAGCAGTGGACTACAACTCTGGAAACTAGGATTTGAGTCCCATCTTGGCCACGGAAGCCCACTGGGTGACTTGGGCAGGTGACACTCTCTCAGCCTCAGAGGAAGGCAAAGACAACCTACCCCCCAAACAAATCTTGCTAAGAAAACTTCATGACAGGTTCACCTTAGTGTTCCCATATGTTGGAAATGACTTGAACAACAACAACAAGATAAAGAGTGGAGGGGCAGGGCTGCATAAGCACCAATCCCATGATGATAAGGAATCAGGTTATAATTACATCGTAGCTCTTATTTAAGGACATCTATGGAAATTTATTTTCCTGTTTTATCTTTTTATTGACCATTTAGTGTGGAATTTGCTGGAGCTAATCAGCATAGCAATCTTGGTGCTGAACAAATAATATTCTGAATAATAACTGAATATTTATTATGTAGTCACAAATCATTAAACTGCAAGATATCCATTATAGAAAGCTTAATACAAAAGGGAAATAATATAAAATGGACAGAACAAGCAACAATTGAGTAGTTATTAAAGATCTTAAAAGATATAAACATAATAGAATTACAAAGAGGGGAAGAAAACCAAATGACATATGTGTTTGAATAATAATTTTATGAATCTTTATGAATCTGAAGCATATTGTTGCTCATGGCTGTTCCCTAAAGAAGAAGAGGATGTACACCTTTGCAGTTAAAGGCAGAAAATCTCTATGACACGAACTACCAGTCCCAGCATTCCCTGTGCATAGGCAGGAAGGAGAATATACAGTTGGTGGGAGGGACAAAGCACCATAATAATCAGGAAAAATGGTTAATAGTGCAATTGGTGGTAGTTATGGCCTCTCTCTCCCAAGATAGTATGGTGCAATGATTAAAGTGTTGAACCGGGATTTGGGAGAACTAGATGAATGTCCTCACTAAGAAGTGAAACTCACTGGGTGATCTTGGGTCAGTCCTTCTCTTCTAGATCACCACCTTGAGCTCACTGGACAAAAGGAAGAATACGAAGGTATCAAATTAACGAAGAAAGAACCTTGTTCAGGCATTCAGGAAATGTTATGTGAAGAGGGAAACAGGAATGTACAATGTAGCCACAACAGCCACTGACAGCCCCATCGCTTGCAAATTTGCCCAATCGTCCTTTAAATCCATACAAATCAGCAGCCATCAAGACTGGAAGACAACGATGTCTTGAAAAATACAGAGGAACAAGCTTCTTTCACAACACGAGTCACTAGAAAAGTGATTGTTATAGTTGTTATGTACCTTGAGGTCAACTCTGACTTATGGTGACACTATCCTAGTGTTCTCTTGGCAAATTTTATTCAGAGAAGTTTTACTGCTACTTCTTCTAAAGCTGAGAGAGTACCACTTGTTCCAAGTCACCAAGCAGGGATTCAAACCCTGGTTTCCTAGAGCCCTAGAATCCTTTCATAGTACACAGGTATAGTACACTGATTCCAGTCTAACTACTATGGCTTTGTGTATTTAGAATTCTCAGTCAGAGAGCTCTGGTGCCTCTCCAAACTCCGAACCTCAAGATTCCACAGGATGTAAGAATGGCACGTAAAGTGGAATCACAGCGCTATAACTGTGTGGTCTGAAAGGGCCTCTAGTCCAGCACTAAAACTGCAACACCAAGCTGATGAGAACAATAAGTAACCATATCAAAATGTTTCCTGCTCCTACTCTATGTGAAAATTAACTTGTACTACTCTTTAGCCCACAGTTCACCAGCTTGCCTACAAGAATATCATGGGCAACCATGTCAGGAGTCTCACTGAAATCAAAATATACTACATCTATACCATTCCCCTGATCTACCAAGCTTATAACTCTATTATTCTATAATTCTAAAAAAGGAGATAAGAGTAGTTTTGTATGATTTATTTCTCAGAAACTCATGCTGATTCTTGAGTAATCACAGCATTCCTTTGTAAGTGTGCATTTAATAACTATTTAATTACCTGTTTTAGAACCTCTTCTGGTATCAGCATCAAACTGACTGATCAAGTGCTCTTTTTCTTTTACCTTCCTTCCTTTCTTTTTTCCTGTTTTTGAAGATGAGGACAACATTTGTTCTTCTCCAATCTGTTGGATTCTCACCTGTTCTCCAGGAATTCTCAAAAATTATTGACAACGGCTCTGATATTATATTTGCAATTCCTTTAGTACTATTGGATACAGTTCCTCTGGCCCTGGAAAATGGAATTCAACTAAAGCATACTGGTTGAATCAGTTGTTGAATGTAGATTACTCCAATTGATTCAACAGCTCTCATCTAGTTGAGACTAACCAAAGGATTTAGGTTGATGTGAAATGGTTACAACTTGTGGAACACCACTTACACAACTGTGAACTGAATCTTTTCATTGTACAATGCCCCCCCTTATACAACCAAATATATAAGAGAACTTACATATCTGTATAACAGCAACATGATTCCAGCTGTAATGAATCGGTGCCTCTCACAAGACAGTAGGGAGTACATGCTAAGATCTCTACTTATTACCTTTATATCCTTCAGATTTGCTATGAATTATTGGTTTCGCGAGTAGGTGAGAATACCCTAAAGAAGGGGCTGTTCTTAACAGTTTGGTTCAGAAAGAGAGTGAGAGCTGGAGAGGAGCTGCATTTGCCAGAGATAAGGAATAGGCCCTTTCCACCTTGAGTTAGATAGTAAGATTTCCAATTATGTCTGTAAGAGAGGATGAAAGTGTGGAAATAGTGGAATTTCCATGATCTATTTTGTACTTTTATGTAGGGCTTTAAAGTTGCATCCAAGGTTGCAATACTGCTGAGAAATATACGTAGGAGAGTTCTACAGTCAAGTCCTACAACACCAGTTCATTGGATATATGGAACATTTGTGATGGTACTTGTGCAGTTTAGTATGCAATTTGTTGTATCGTTATAAAAATTCTTGGACTTAAATTGCGATTGGGTCTACAATATTCTTTTATAACTGGCCCCATAGAATCCAGAAAGAGATATGCCCACATGTGAGAGCAATATTTGTAGTTGACTTTTAAAATCTGAAGCTACAAAAGCACACAGTCCCCCTGTTTCAAAATGAATTATCCTGAGTTTTTGCATGGGCTGGGATCAGTATTTGAAACAGACTGGTTAATCCTGATGACTTTCTGGATGAAGAAAAAGTACAGCTCCACTCTGGAGTTCTGAAATTGTATTTATGGGGGCTGCACATATTGACCCAACTCCACCCACCCCCAACCTTTCTGCATTGAGAGGTGCATCTGGCTGAAAAGGTAACAGGTGTCCAGTGTGACATCAACTACATGGAGTTCCTAATCATGGTGAAGAGTGCAACCACATTTAGTTGAATGCATGTATGAACCCTTTTCAGGCCTTCCTGCTCATGTAGGAAGACTGTGGCCATTTCCACACTGTACTGTTATAGTGCTATTATTCCACTTTCACCATCCTATAGAATCCCGGGGTTTGCAGTTTAGGGAGAGGCCTTTAGAATTCTCAGCCAGAGCTCTTTGGCCTCGGGAAACTACAAACCTCAGAATTCCACAGGATGTTGAAAGTGGAATAATAGCACTATAACAGTATAGTGCAGAAATGGCCTACGAGTGGCACCTAGGGATGATGCTGGTAGGTGCAACTTCACAGCACCTCTATAGTTAACTATTTCAGATCTCCTGAATAGGGCTTACATTATGTAACAAAGGTAAATACATGTAGAGGGGGACAGACTCACCGAGTCATGCACTGAATATAGCAGGGGGATCAATGAAACGGCTCTGGTCATATCTTTCAACTCTAAAATTCTATATTTGTAAGAAAAGCCTATAAATTCAAAGGAAACAAACAGATAGATAACTTTTCTTTTCTTTCCTTTTTTTTAAGTGTATGTGTGTGTTGTGTTTAGTACCCCGCAATGCTGTTGAATCTCATGGGGAGTGAGATTCAAGGGAAACATCTTGTTCATTTTATGATTTTGACGTTCATTTTGAATAGAGTTATAATGAGATTAAAGCTATTTTGTAGGAAAGGGTTGACAAACTCTACTGTGGGTTAGCACGCACAGAAATACCTATAATTTCTGCAAAGTGCTGAGAATGGGTTGTGCATGGAGAAATTTGAGAAAAGAAAAACTTTTCTCTGGAAAAATACAGAGAACAAGAACAACAAAAATACCCATACATTAACAGAAATGGCTCTGTTCATTCCCCTATTTCCCAAGAAACCAAGCAGTTTTCTTCCAATTTGCTGTTTTTGCCCCAAAGGCAGAAGGCAAGAAGTTAGCAAATCAAGCTGATAGACACAAAGCGCTTGTAGAAAGCAGGGAAACAACTCTTTTACTCTTAGCAAGCAGTAGCTGAAAAAACCATATCCCAAAGTAGGTTTTGGAGATTCTAAAGCCAAAAAAATTATAGAGAAATAAAAAATGATTTCTTCATTTATGGAAACCTACAAATGTAATGCCCCTTTTGATAGCAGGTACCTACAACTCACAAACAGCACACTTATGTTTCCTTGATTTAACTTGAGTCTTTCTTGCAATGCTTATTAAGAAAATACATTGCTAGTAAGCATTAGTGGCAGAGAAATAATTTTCTAAAGCAGTGTTTCAGAAGTCAGAGAACAAGCTTATCTGTCAATTTTCTCCTGAACCTACTTTTCCTTAGCAGAGAGACACTGTTCCAGGTCGGACAGAATGACAAACCATTGTTATGTGCATATATATACAGCCTTTACTCACAAATGAGACATCAGAAGAGTCTTGAAAATTTCTATCAAGTGTAGTAACACATTCAGAAAATCAGAAGCCTTCATTGTTTCCTTATTTCCCACATCCCTGAGAATGAAGGCCTCTCCAGTCATATGAATCAGATGAATCAAACAATGTATTTCCCTGGCTTATGAATCTCTAGGCCTCTCTAAACCTCAGAAAGTTAACAGCCCACTTGACTAGGCCAGCAGCTAACCCTGCTGCCTTCTCTACCAACCAATTTCTCCAGATCTAGAAGGAATGTGCTGAGCTGCCACATTCACAAAACACAATAAACTAGGTAAGTTTGCATCAGTCAGGTATATGAGCTTCTTTTGTGTTTTAATTGTGTTTCTGTTAAATTTTTCTGTGAGCTACCTTGAGTCACATTTTGGGGAAGAAAGTTGGATTTTGAAAAAAAAAAGTAACCTAAGGGTGAGAATCTTGAAGTCCTCCAAGCACTGTTGACTGCAAGTCCCAGAAGCCTTAGCCAGCACATACAATAATGAAAAATGCCGAGAGTTGCAGTCGAACAATATCTTGGAGACGCTCATGATTTACAACCCTGCAATAAACAAACCAGGATCAAACATGGTTTAATGTTTTGGCTTGTTAACCAATCCTGGTTGTTAATTAATCCTGGTTCTATGTCCATATGAAACATGAAACATTGCTTTAATATAAACCACCAAACGGAAAGGATAAATTTCCTTTCCTTTTACACAAACAAGGCAGGAAGAGAAAAGGAGCGCATGAGTCCAAGGATTGCTGTGGACTATGTATATCATGCAAGCACTTGGACCACTGTCAGAATTCCACAATGGATAGCAAAGGCCATTTCCGCACTAGACTGTTATAGTGCTATTATTCCACTTTCAACATCCTATGGAATCCTGGGGTTTGCAGCTTAGGGAGGGGCCTGAGGCAGTCTAGTGCAGAAATGGCCAAAGTGACAGAAATTAGCTGAGATCCTTATTGCTTCAGCATAGCATAAATACCTGCCAGTGGAATTGCCTTACACAACTCCTACAGTGAATACCAACATCATACAACTTATATGGATCAATGCTCACTGCTGACAGCACATAGTGTAACTACAATGTGCACAGAAAATGCATAGAGGCAATGTGCGCTCACACTCTGCTCTATGTACTTCAATGTGCTACTGTATGCGCAGCAATTCCAAAAGTGAAACTCCACTCACACAAGGGGGATATGACTGTTACACGTGTAGCACAGCTTATGTCTGCTATATCATTATCAGGGTACCAAACTTAGTTCATGGAATCTGTAACCTTTCACATAGCCTCATTGCACCCTGCAAATGCAACATTACTGTAGGGACAACAGCAAGTCAGAGAGTCTTCTAAGGTGAGGACTGCTGTGGCTTTAGCATCCAGGAGACAATCCTCCCCTTGTTCCATCTCCTCTATTTATTTTTCTCAAAATTCTGAGATCAAACAGAAGAACTGAGCCAATGCTGCAGAGCACAGACAGCTTGGCTTTTTAACTGTCCCTCTTGCCAGTAAGTAATATTTGAACAGAGTTTATTTTAGCGAGCCACCGATCACAAAACAATGATGATAGATTTGGCTACACTCCCCTGGTGTGAATAGCAGTCTGATGGAGGCAAATCAGTTCAGGAAAATGGCACCAGGGGCTGAGAGGATGACCTCCCCACTCCCCAAGAATGGCCCTGATTCAATGTCAAAGAACACAGGACTTTAAAACTAAAGGACCATGTTCCTTTTTGGGTGACAACTCCAAAAATTCCTCATTCAGCTTGTCCGCTAGCCATGGTGGCTGGTGCGTTCTGGTACATTATGTAACTTTATGTATACATAGCAGAGGTTCTAAAAAACCCGGTTAGTGAATTGCAAAGATGTACAAAGAGACACCAGTAAAATGATTGTGTCACAATACACATTGGTCCTGGCTGTGCATCAGTCCTGGCTGTGTATCAGTTTTGTTGTGTACTAGTTACTTGACTGGCTCACCTACATAGTAACGTTACGGCAGACCCTTCCTGAATACAGACATTGAGAAACTGCTCAAGTTTATTTCCCAAAGTCCCTTATTGAATTCTAGCCAACACTTCCAAGCTCTGTGTTTGTGTGACTAGGGTTCAATTCCCTGCCTAGAAATCATTTTATCACATTGGCTTTTCCCTATTTTTCTTATAGAAACTTTGGGGGTCCTGAAGAGTGAACATGAATGTTGTTTTCAGCAACCTCTTGTTTGCAACTTAATAACACAACAGAACATAAAGAAATCATTACTTGCCCAGATTCCAAAACTATGAATGATTATGAGACATTCCCATTATTTTTCCTTGCGCTGACAGATTGCTAGGAGATCATTGTGCTTCAAAAAAGAATTAAATCTAATATTGTCTGCTGTGGCACGTTGAGGCTACGTTCTGTGAAGATTTTTAAAAAAAGAATCACAGGCAAAAGAATGGTTGTGGGAAGGCACATTCTATCGATCTATTATCAGGAATATTCCAGAAATCCCTTCTTTTTTTTTTAAAGGAATGGTTCATATTCTGGAAGGTGACTGCCCAGTTCTAGTGCAGTGTAACCAAGCTGGTTTCCAAAAGCAGAGCTTCAAACATACTCCAGACGCCAAGCCAGACTGTCCTTTCTTTAAAACTAAAACAACAACAACTCCTTTCATCTGAAGACTTTACATAATCCCCTTGTGAGTTAAACAAACTCAGCCCAGCATCTCACAAACAGGTAATAAATGACACAGAGTGTTTTTTGCTATGAGCCAACTTCTGCCAAACCAAGAGAGAGAGAGAGTGAGAGAGAGAGACGGAGGGACTTCAGGCCCCCATTTATATAATTAACTAACAGTATATTTTCAAAAAACTCCCAAAGACACCCCTACTCTCTAATATCTATCTACACCAGGAATAAAATTCTTAACTAAGTTTCTTCTTGAAGGAAGCAATGAGCGATTTTAGCACTTTTCCTCCTGCTGTAAGAAAGTCTTAAAAACCACAGTTTTTAAAGCCTATTCAGAATTTGGGACTTATTTTGTACAAAGTTCACATGTGGTTGTTTTGAAAACAGCATATTCTGTACAGGAAGAAACATTTGCTACATAGAAAATAATATGCTTGCATAGAAATAGTATTTTCTGCACAAAAATTCTGGCTGGAATTTGCTTGAGGACTTACATTTTCATAAGCGGACTTTTGCTTCACAGCGTGTCAGAATTTAAAAGAAAATATTTACAAAATGCATCTATGGTGGTACCTCCCTCCTGAGAGACTGGCAAAGATATATAGTTGTAGTGATAAATGTTCAAAGTGCGGAAGTGAGAAGGGCACTTTCTACCATATGTGGTGGACGTGTTTAAAAGCCAGGAAGTATTGGAAACAAATACATTTGAAGATTGAAAAAATTTTGGGTATACATTTTCACATGTCACCACAAATGTATTTACTGGGTATGCCAGAAGATGAATTTTGAAAAGAAACATGATGAAATCTTATTCTATGTGACAGTCGCTGCAAGGATTAATTATGCTAAAAATTGGAAAAAATCAGATATATCAAATATAGAAGATTGGGAAATAAAATTATTTGATATGGCAATTATGGATAAGATGATGACATTAATAAGAGGGATCTCTCTTGGAAAGTTTGTTAAGAAATGGGATCCCATTATACAATTTTTTAAAAGCAAATGGGGAGACTTGATGATAGCAAGCTTTGTTGATTGAAGAGAGAGATATGGCTGAACTTTATTCAGTTCATTCTAATTATCTGTAATATAAAACTATCTCTATATAGTAATAATGTTAGGACTTAATGTTATAAAAGAGGTAATATCAGTAGACACCTGATGTATTTAAAGGAAGGAAATAGATCCTCATTTATTTAGTTAATTATCGTTAGGACAACCTAGCCAGGAAGCCAGAGAGGAAGAGGAATGATGGGAAAACAAATGAGGAAGTATGAAGGTGTGTAGGTATGTCTTAAGATATGTTAAACTAAGCTATATAATATGTAATATTATTATACTCTTATGATTATATTTTATCATTCTTAGGCTTCATTTCTAGAGATCTTTCCTATTCAAGTACTTTTTGTATCTTATCTATTTTTTTATTTATAAAAATAATAATAAAAAAATAAGTGGATTTTTGCATGTGGGAAACAGAATTGAGCAGTTTCACAATATTCTTATTCAGCTAGGGGCTGCTGTTATGTAACTGCACAGAGGAGCAGCAAAGTGACCACCCTGCATTTGGATCAGTGCACAGGAGGGACAGTGTGCATGGCAATCAATGCACAAAGGGACCAAAGGGACCAACGCACATCCCTAGAGCCCAATGAGCATCACAAAACTCTCCCAGTGTCTCGTTATGCATCTTCTCAATTTGCTAACAGGGTTCCTTAGTGCCTCTGCTATGTAGCTAATTATGCATAAAGGTATGCAATGTAGACCATGGGCCTTTCCACACTACACTGTTAGAGTGCTATTATTCCACTTTCAACATCCTATGGAAACCTGGGGTTTGCAGTTTAGGGAGGGATATTTAGAATTCTCAGCCAGAGAGATTTTTGGCCTCAGTAAACTAGAAACCCCAGAATTCCACAGGAATAATAGCAGTACAACAATGTAGTGCAGAAAGGCCCCAGGACTGATCATTCTGGCTGCTGTTTTTTATGAAAATCACCCAGGTGCAAATTTTGCCAGAAGAGGCCCCCAATTACAGCAATTTTTGGTCCAGGTCACAGCTTTCTCTGAACAGGACAAAATATTTCTGCATATAGATATTGTTTTCTGCATAGGAAATGCTGTTTCCTGTATAGAAAACGCATTCTTCTACACAAAACAACCATGCGCAAACTTAGTAAAGAATCAGTGCCACCGGCAGAGATTCTTGTAAGTCCAAGATTCTTCTCATCGGGGTTTCTTGAAGATTTTTTTCCCTTGAAAATGTTTTTAAAAGTTCTTTGAAATATTTTTTAAAAATATTTTCAAATATTCTTTCTAGACACGCACCTGCTGAAAATTATGTTACACAGCAGTCTTTTATAGCAAAGGCCATCATTTTTGATCTCCCTAGAGATGTAGCACTGCAGGTCACATCAGCTAGCAGAGCTAACGATGAGGGACACTACGAGTTGCAGCCCAACGTCTGGAGGGCTGTACGTTCCTCATCTTTTCCTTAAGAGCTCTTAAATCAACCTCCACATCCTTTTATTGAAACCAGCTTTACCACCAATGAACATGCCAAGCTGGCAACGGTTGCAATACAGTGCCCTCACAGGCTATTGGGGCTACAGCAGGAAACCTGAATATATGTTCAGTCAATGACTCACTGCAACTGAACCATGTTTAGAGACCTCACCTACTACTTCCTATATTTGTTTTTTTAGAAGGGAGATGCTTCCATGCAGAAACCAGCCAGATCAGCAGTTTCCTTTCTCTGAAGACGTATCTACACTATACAGAGCCAGCAATTTGAAATGATACCATTTAATTGCCATTGCTTTATACTATGGAATCCTGGGGTTTGTAATTTGATGAGAAGCACTTAAAATGCCCTGTTAAAGACCTCTCCTGAGCCACATCATCAGTGATTTCTAGTGAAATTCTTACTTTTCTGTGCACACAAATGTTAAGTGCTCTAAAATTCAGAAAAATGCATCTAGCTTTTCTCCCACTAGGTACCATTTTTTTGGTGGAAGAAGGATAGTGTTGTGATGGAATATCCTGAACCTGGGATTTAGGCCTCTAGGACAGCATGACCATCCCCTCTCTATGGACACCGCCTCTTACATTTATGTATAGATAGGAAACAAAAACACCCACAGGCAACAGTGTCACAGAATCAGTAGCTGGCAGTCAACTGGCTGCTGAGATTTCCAATACTGTTATCTTCCAGACTGGCTGCATTGGGGTAGGCCACTTGTGTTGTACAGATTGCATGTTCCCCCACCTACATTTGTGACCCTTGCCAATCAATGAATTTGGAATTGGGATGGTAGCAGGAGTAAAAAAAAAACCTCTCTGTGCTTTCACGTTAAATCAAGGTATGCAGTAAGGATGTGCCTTATTTTAAAGGAAAACTATCCCCCTGGAAGTCCAATTATTCTTTAAAACAAGGTGCATGCTCCTTAGGTTCTTTGTTGCAAGACTAAAATGTGATATTATAGATGGAAAGTGTGGCTTTTTTTCTACTTCTGTCAGTGAACTGCAACAGTCCACAGGTATGGAGTTGAGAAGAAGAACTGATCCTGGACCTGCCAAAGTTGTCCATCTTTGATACAGATCATGGACAGCAGACTCAAGATTGGTGTGAAGATGATTCAAATCCCTGCTCAGATACTGGGTGACCTTGAGCAAGTCACATTGTCTCAGCCTCAGAGGAAGGGAAAGCCAAACCCCTTTGAAAAAATCTTGCCCAAAAAGCCCTGCTATACATTCATCTTTGGGTTGCCACACAGAAGTGACCTGAAGGCACACAACAACAAAATTCTGCTAACAGAGGGAGGTTCTTTCTACCCATCATGTCTCTTCCCTCTGAAAACTGACTTATTGCAATCCTAAGGCGAAAAGATTATGGAGGTTTTCTTGGCAAGATTTGTTGCCTTTGCCTTTCTCTGAGGCTGAGAGAATGTGACTTGCCTGAGGTCACCCAGTAGGTTTCCATGGCCAAGTGGGGATTCAAATCTTGGTTTCAAGAGTTATAGTCTGGGCGCAGGGTCATGCAGTGGGGCAGGCGGATACCAAACTGCTCCATTTGCAAATGAGGGAGCAATTTGTGTGCACACACATGCCTGTCGTCATGCTCCTTGCTGCCATGTACCTGACAAAAGGCACACAGGGGCAAGTTTGCCAACAAGGAAGCAGTCTGGGCACCCACAACCACACACCTGCTGCTGCATTTCTGTTGCTGCTGCTGCTGTTGCTATCGAGCAACAGGGCTTTGTGGATCTCCTGTGAGGGCTTCATGGACCCCCAAGTTAACAACCACTTCTATAGCTGGATGCACAGCACCATTAGTCTCTTATTGTATGAGTCCAGCTACAGGAAAGGAACTGGACAATTCTCCACCAACCCACCTTTTCCATCACCCAGTAAAAAGATGTATTGGGGGAAGAGCTGTGTTGGCTAAAATGTGGGTTTGGGGGGAGTGAGGGAGGAGACATGGGCCATTCTGCACTAGACTGTTATAGTGCTATTATTCCACTTTCAACATCCTATGGAATCTTGGGGCTTGCAGTGTAGGAAGGGGTCTCAAAGGCCCCTCCCTAAACTGCAAATCCTGAGATTCCATAGGATGTTGAAAGTGGAATAACAGCACTATAACAGTCTAGTGCAGAAATGGCCATGATGTACTTCCTCCTGATGGAACTTTAAGGTATGTCTTCCTTATCCAGGATCTGCTAGCTGTTAAAGCTACAGAAGCCCTGTTCTGTATCCAGCCTGGCAACCCTGTATTTAAGTGTATTGTCAAGGGAGGACTTTGGAGCAGATAATCCATGAGTTCTCATATCAGGAGGAGCAGCAGGGGCATAAACACCGCGAGCCTGGCCTACCACATTTGGAAATAAATAACAAAATGCTTATTAGCATCTTATTAGCATCTCTCCCCATAAGTCCAGAATTTAGAATTACTTAACTGCATAACTGTTTTCTGCATTGTGCAGTGGGTTGGCCTAGATGTCCTTCAACAGAGCTTCTCAGTCTCTTGCTCTCCAGATGTTTTGGGCTTCACTTCCCAGAGGTCTCAGCCAACACGGCCAGTGGTCAAGAATTCTGGGATCTGGAAGACCAGTGTTTGAAAAGCCCAGCCTACAGGATGCCTTCCATTTTTATACTACACAGTTATAATTTTCTTTTCTTTTGATAATACTTTTATTATTATGAAGTAACATAAAACACAAAAAAGCAAGACAACACAAAAACAGAGAGAGAAAAAAATCCATGCAAAAATCAAAACCTTACCACACCCCATTAAAACATAACATGAGGTTACTTATAAATATATGTTGATAAGATAAAGAGAAATGAAGTGTTTGAAGAGAGAAATGATTTTACCTTTTTTTTAAATTAGAGGGGAAGAGAGGTATATTAAAGAGAAGATAGATATAAGAAAGTATTTATTAACATAGAGAAACTATTATTTGGTAATAGCTAGTAATATAGAGGTTAAATAAATAGGATTAATATTGAGTGTATGATTGGTTGGAGACCCATAATTGATACACAGTTATAGTTTTCAGATACCGCTTTAACTGTCATGGCTCCCTCATATAGGATCCTGGGATTTGCAGTTCGGATGACCTCACCAAACTATACATCCCAGTGTTCCACAGGATCATTCAAGTAGCTTTAGACTGCTATAGCTTCAGAGTACAGGTATGTTCCATTAATCGAAAAATCATAATTATCACAAGTATTCTGTGCTAGGAAAAGACCTTACCAGTTGATGCTGTGGCGGGACAGGATACTGCAGTCCTGACAGGGGCTGATTTTGCAGCATTTTCTGGAGCATAATCTTTTGCTGTAAAGCTAAGGATACATTTGGTGGTCTTTGAAGAGGCTGTGTGGCTTGCTGCTGCTGCTGCGGTTGTGTCAGTTGTTGTTGCTGTGTCTGTGGCTGCACAGCTACTGAATTAGGCTGTTGCGGTTGCTGCTGCTGCGCATAGTGCAGAATCGAAGGCTTGCTTTGGGAGCTCAAAATGGAAGGCATCTGCTGATTGGGTTGCTCTGAATTGAAGTGAAACAAAGGCTTGATGTTGTTCTGAGACTCCTCCAGCGGCAACTGGCTGTTGCTTATATAACCTCTGCTGAGGTCCTGAGTCTTTCGTTGCATCATTGGGTTGACGGAGCTTCCCTGGGACAGGGTGTTTGACCGGTAGATGTAGTTACTCATCCCTTTTGACAGATTCCCGTTTGCAGGGACTCCGGAGTGCTGTGGGCTGAACTGCTGCTGATGGAAAGGAGGGCTGGCCATTTTCTCCTGGACAAACGACCCTGGTGGAGGATCTGCAGATGACAAAGCAGGCCAGGAGGATGCTGGTTGGCCTTGCTGGCATTGTTGGATCATGGCGTGCTGCTGCCGGTTGGCTGCTATTTGTTTCAACTGCTGGGCATGAGAGACTTCCTGCCAGTTGGCCAATGGTCGATTGGGAACCGAAGACACTTGAGACGGAGGTGTTTGAGTCTGAGGCACCGAAGGAATTGGAGATGAGGCGGACATAGCAGCAGTCGACATAGTAAAAGCTGGACCCGTAGAAGAAGGCCTCATTTGGGGCGACCCAGTTGAAGTCTGGTTCAGAGCGGGTGAATACTCTTGCTTGATCACCATTTTATCCATCTGCAAGGAGGAAGATCTGGCTGGGGGAGTTCTTGGGGTTTGCTGCCCCAAGTCGATGTTAAACGGTTCATCTTGCTTGATGGTGGCATTTATCATATTTTCTAGTTCAAGATCACTCATGGGTGGCACAGAAATGTTAGTCAGTTCATTGAATAGTTCCTGAAGTTCTGGGTCCATCAACTGTTCTCCCATGTCTTCTCCATATCTGTTAGGAAAAGGATTGCCCTGGGACGCCTGGTTATCTGAGTGTTTACTGCAAGAGTGAGTCTCTCCTGGTTCTTTCTTTACCTCCTTTAGCGTCAAGTTAAACATCCCATTCGCACTTGAGTGGGTGTTGTGAGTTGGGCTGCTGACTTTCCTCTGAGAACTCTGGCCAACTGACAAGACTCCTAAAACTGACGAGTTCTGGCAATTATTACCACAGTGTCCGCGTCCCACAGAAAGGTTATTATCGCCAACTCGGACCCTCTTAATATCCAGGAAGGTGTTGTCAGCAATACCATTTGATCTCTTGTTGTTGGCTGGTGAGAGATTTACCACCAGCTTTCTCTTCAAGGAACCTTGGAGCTGGGAAGGAAAAAACCAAAACAAAAACAGGAGTCTTTTAGCAGTCATTCAAAAATATCATTATAATTAATGCAACAACATGTTTGTACTAATATGGTTCCTACAATTAAATCTGTGAATACAGTGATAGAGAAATATGCAAGCTAAGTAAGGGATATCGGGTCCCTAAATACAAAAGCTAAACCATGGATAGCTCATTTGAGGTTTTATCTAAAACTCAGAGTGAAAACATTGCCTCGCTGACATGGAAGTCACCACCACACATAAGCCACAGGTTCAAGGAACATTCAGGCATGCCACTGTCACACACACATTCTTTTAGGGGCATATGCACATGGACATTAACTATACATATATTTATGTTTATTTTTCATCAGGGCAGAGGTTGGCATTCACTTCCCCCTCCACAGTTACCAAAGCCCCTCTGCAGACCTAGTGGAGCCCTGCTGAAGCCCCCCCCCAACATGGCCAGTCCGTGCCTTGCAGGGAGTGGAGAGGGCAGCAGTATTTGGCTAGGCCCTAGAGGACCTCAGTAGAACTCAGAGACTGGGATAAATGCTGCTCTGACCCTCTTGCTCCCCAACGGGCATCGACTGACTGCAGGTGGAAGCTTCACCAGTGCTACAGTGGGTCCAGGTGGTGGTGGTGGTGGTGGCGGCAAATCGCTTAGTGTGGCAGTAGCTCTGCATGCAGAATTCTTTGCTATGCTAAACCATGTTGGATTTGAGATCACCATCCTCCCTTTCGTGGACTTCGTTCTCACATTTAGCCTACTAGTTGGTTGCTGTGGCCAAAGAGTCGCTCTCTCACTTAGTACCACAGAATTTATTTATATTATTTAATGTACTACCTACCTTTCTGCCCCCAAATGGTAGTGATGGTAGCTAACAGTAATACAATTCAAACCAAAACAATGACAATTAAAAAAAAATAAGATTAAATAATGGAATAGACTGGCTTGGATGATAGTTGGCTCTCTCCTTCTTTTGAGATCTTTAAACAGAAGTTGGAGGGCCATCTCTTGGAAGGGCTTTAACTACGTTTTCTTATATATACCTGCCCAAGGACTGAGATCTTCTGGAGAGCTCAGTAAAGTTTTCAAAGGCAGCCCAATGTACAAGATATTACAGTACTCCATACAGGGTGTAAGTAAGACAGGTGATACTATGGCCAGATCCCAATGGCTTGGGAGAGATCTTTTTGTCCTCTCTTTCAGGCTTAGCTTTTTTGATTTCCAGTAACTTTTTTGAAAACAAATTGGCAAAACCATCCTGGAGGAGGAGAGAAGCAAATATGTGTGCTGTGAACTTTAATTTGACCTCTTATTCATCTCTTTATGCCCTGGCAAGTCTTCTAAAATGGCATCTAAAGAATGTATGGGTAGGATGTAGACAGATGCAGATAGGACAAGATATTTGGACATGGGATATGAAAAGGCCCCAAACAACCCATAAGCTGTAAGAAACCCATTGAAATCAATGGGATTAAAAAATACCCAACTTAACTGGGACTCCCTTCTTTCATATACCTTTTGAGTTTATCATACCCAGTTATTTCTTCTCTCTATAACCTGGCATCAAGATTGGCATCTTATTAACAGGAAATGAATATCGAGACTTGTTTAGGCAAAACGGAGAAATCACATTACCTTCAATCTGTATGCCTGACTATGAACAAACTCTGTCCAAAACAGATATAATTACTGAAGTCAACTAACACAATGTGAAGGTAGCAATAGCATATGTATTTCTATACTGCTTATCAGCTAAGTGCTCTCTAAGCAGTTTACAATATGTTAGCTAATTGCCCCCAACAAGCTGGATGGAAGGCTGAGTTCTCCCATGTCAGACATGTCAGACAGGTTTTTGCTGCAGAACCAGACAAAATGTTCTAAACAGCTGCTGGGCAGCAGCAGTAGTGGATATGTGACACTGGCAGAGGATCTCTTAGAGACAATGGCAGTGGCACCGTAGCTAATGTGTGTTAATACTGTGTAAAAGAAGACAATAATAAATAATAAACTATTGCTGATGCCTTTTACCTTGAAATCCCTATGATGAGACAGTCTAAAAGGAAATAAGCGATTGTGCCAGAAGATGAGACTCCTGGGTCAGAAGGCACCCAACCTGCTACTGGGGAACAGTATAGGACAGGAACAAGTAGCGCTGTGGCTATTGACACAACCAGACTCAAGCCAAAGGAAGTTCAGCTGCTGACATGCTCAGAGGTGAAAGAAAAGTCTGAAGCTGCACGACACATATTATAGGAACACAGAGTTTGAGAAGCATGAATCAGGGGAAGCTAGACATCGTTGGAATGAGTGAGCTAAAGTGGACAGGAATGGGTCATTTTTAGTCAGAAAACTACACAGCGTTTTACTCAGGAAATGATAAACTAAGAAGAAATGGCATGATATTAATAATGAGGAGAGATGCAACAAAGACAGCCGAAGGATATTATGTCAAGTCTGACTACTAACAGAAAATAGCAAATCTCAGAATGTTTACTGAAAAAAGCCAAAGAGGAAAGTGCAAAGGCACATTTGAAGCTGAATATTAAGAAAATAAAAACAATGACCACAGATGATTTACAAAGTTTCAATGAAGAAATTGACATAGTGAAAGATTTTCTATATCTTGGCACAACCACTAATCAGAGTGGACACTGCAGTCAAGAAATCAGAAGACTGGCACCTGAGAGGGCAGATATGAAGGACTAGACAAGATCCTCAAGTGTAAAGATATATAACTGAATAGCAAAGTCAGGATTGTCCATGCCATCGTATTTCCAATTTCTATGTATGGTTGTGATAGCTGGATAGTGAAGAAAGCTGATAGGAAGAGAATCAACTGATTTGAAACATGATGCTGGAGGAGCGTTCTGTGGATACTGTGGACTGCCAAAAAGCAAATAAATGGGTCCAAGAGCAAATCAAGCCTGAATGCTCCTTAGAAGCCAAGATAACTAAACTGAGGCCATTTCCACCCTACACTGTTAAGAGTGCATTATATAGTGTATTCCAGTTTTCAACATCCTATGGAATTCTGGGGTTTGTAGTTTACTGAGGCTAAAGAGTTCTCTGGCTGAGAATTCTAAATGCCCCTCCCTAAACTGCACTAATAATAATAATAGTAATCATCATCATCATCATCATCATCATCATCATCATCATCATCATAGCAGTGTAACAGTGTTGGGCAGAAAGAGCCTGAGACTGTTGCACTTTGGACATGTCATGAGAAGACATGACTTTCTGAAAAAGACAATAATGCTTGGTAAGGCAGAAGGCAGTAAGAAAAGAGGAAGAATGCATTATAGGTGAATAGATTCAATCCATGAAGCCACAGCCTTGAGTTTGCAAGACCTGAGCAGGACTGTTGATGACAGGATGACACAGTGATCTCTCATTCACAGCATCAAGGTCAAGGTCAACTTGATGGCATTTAACAACAAACAGCTTAAGCACACCTTGTTGTTTGATCACATGCATCCCAGTTTTCATCTATGAGATGCTGGAAGATATGGAACAGCAAAAAGAATGGTATCATTTGTGTTCAATAAAAAAGTTGCTGTTTTATTTCTTCTAGTACATGCTTCATGTAAACCTGGTGAAGTACATCTGATTATTTTCCCAACGATTTTCATTCTCGTTCTGCTAAAGCAAAATCACTCTCCAAGTCCAAATACTTTGTGCAAGAAGGAAGTCTCCAAGCAACAAAAGTCATATTCCTGGCAGCACATTTTGCTTTTCCTAATGTTTACTTCATTAATTTGGTGGTGATGGCAGGGAGGGAATCAGTAGCTTTTCCAAATCCCACGAGCTTGGAGTGAGTGAAAACAAATCTCTGTATTGACCACAGTTCCCAAAACAGTGATTATGAGGCTTCTGTTTTCACTACTGTACCTGTCAGACCAAAGTTGATTCGTACGAGCTTCAGGTTATACACAGAGTAATACAACTGTTTGATGCAGAGGCAAAACTAAATGAACATGCTTGGAGCTGCATACAAAGGCTTGGCTTATGACCTGCACTCCTTCTTTCTGTCTTTTTGTCTGCTTATAGGTTCTATCTTTTTTGCTTGAGAAGCTTGAAAATCAATCCTGTGAGGAACTGTTTCAAAGAAGTGGATATGTTTAGGCTGGAGATGAGAAGGTTAAGGAAAGATGTCATGAGGGTCCAGAAATATCTAAAGGGTTGTCAGTCATTAAATGGAAGGACCCATGGATTCTAGTTCTCCAGAAGGCAGGATTGGAACTGATGGGTAAATATGGCAGGGAAGCAGGTTTTGGCTGAATATTAAGGGAAATTTCCTACAGGTGAGAGTATGTTGGCATGAAACAGACTACTTTGGATAGCAGTGAACATGCCACTGGACAACCATATATTCAAGATGCTGTACTCTGTGGTATAGATCTTCCACTGAACAGTGATTTGGACAAAATGCACTGACAGAGAGCTGGACTAGATGACTCTCAGGGGTCTCTTCCAATTCTATGATTCTATGGCATGCCAAGCCCTTTCAAACTCTAAAAATGTACAACGTTGTGATCCATTAATCTAAGAGCAGGTGTGGGATAGTGGTTGAGTGTTGTGCTACAACTCTGGAGATCAGGGTCCAAACCTCCATTTGGGCATGGAAACCCACTGGGTGCCTTGGGTAAGTCACACACTCTCAGCCTCAGAGGAAGGTAAAGGCAAACCCCCTCTGAACAAATCTTGCCAAGAAAATCCTGTGATAGGTTTACCTTAGCATTCCTTATAAGTCAGAAACCACTTGAAGGCATACAGCAACAACAGCTTTCATATTTGTTCATAACTCATCTACACCTGACCTCTCCTAAACAGATGAGAAGTATATTTCTCTCTATATCTTTGTTCTGGCCACGCTGTACTGGCTGGGGGATTCTGGGGGTTGCAGTCTAAAGAAGCAATGCCTCCAAGCTCTAACCTTGGACAGAAAGGTTAATTTGTTTTAGAATAAACAAGTTCAGTTGGCAACAGATTATTTGTTAGCACTGAAATTGGGAGAGGGAGGTTCTTCAAGAAGTGTGTGTGTGCATGTGCATGTGTGTGTGTGTGAAGAATGCACACAAAGAATCCACTGTGATTCTAGTAGACAGGTTATCAATGAGAGAATTAATATATAGTATACAGTTTTTCTATTTGCTTTTCAAAGCAACCTCCGCACACCACTCAGTCAAGAAAAAATACGTAAACAGGATGCTCTTCCAAACATCTCTGTAATTTTGATCAACTAATGACTCAGGATGGAATAGAATTCAGAACTCAATTCTTTTGATATATTAGATTCAATTAGAATAGATGGCAGGGGATAATTTTTTGGTTTGTTTGTTTTGGGTGGGTTCTTGTTTGGCCAGTTTAAATTACAGACACAAAAGATTTCTCTGTGTAATCTCTGCAACGTAACACCACAGAAATCTTTCATTGTACCATTGATTCAAGTTGCTGGCGTACAATATGGATATCAGTTAAGACAAATACTGCAGCTGATGGGTTATAAAATGGGATGTGTGGCTCACTTTGTCCAAGAGGCAAAATAAGAACTGGGAAGAACAGTGCAGCTTTAAATAGGTCAAAACTGTTAATCACGACTGGGCATTCATTACTCTGTGTGAAACAAACAGGCATGAAAGAGTAGCGTTCCCTGCCATAGGAGATGTGTATTCTTCCCCTCCACCCCCATTTGTCCTAGAGAACTCTTTTCCCCCCATTTCAGATCCCTTTCAACCATGAATAAATTAACAATCCCTCACTGCTAAATCTACAGAAATTAATGTCAACATATATTACCAGGGGATGTGAAGCCGAGAGTAATGCAAAGCTGAGCAGAGGAGTAACGTAACCGCTTAACTGATCCAATCCCAATAAGAGAAAGAAATATCAAAGGCATTATAAATGTTGACGGGATAATCAGGCATGTAAAAGAGGTCACCCAACACCATCCACCAGGGCAAGCAAGGCATTGTTTACCCATTTAGAAGTCAGCTTAAAATATTAACACACACACACCCGTGCACAGGAAGCTCCTAATCCTTAAAAAATGTGCCTGCTGCCATTCGATTTTGCCTTTTCAACATCCTGCATGGCAGATTTAAATGAAGGGAGATTACCCAGCACAGCCTGCTGATTGTTTGCAACTGCAAGTTCCTACACAGCCCATCCTGCTGAACGGTTGGAGCTTTTCAGTGTGATTAGCAGATGTGCAGAATTCCCTGCTCCTGTACACACAACCATATCCTGTTAAAAGAACCAGGCAATGGGGGAATCCCACCCTTAAAAGGCTTTCTGACTGTGTTCTGTAAGAAATCTTGAGGTGCTTAAAAGTAGCCCGCATACCTCCTTGAACACACCCGGTCTTGCCTGATTTTGAAAGTAGTATTCAAAGAGACAGCATGTTAGTCTGTTTTAATAAAAACATAACCTCCAACTGTCCTGATTGGGCAGGGACGCTCTCAATCCTCTGTTGTTGTCATCTTTTTTACAACTTCTTTTTAAAACGTCCCAGTTTCTTTAGCCTCTTTCCATCTTCTCCCTTTGCCGTCAGCTCACTTCTGTTGCTGTAAACTGAGTTCAAAGTGCAAACCTGGTTTGCGCTCAGTTATCTCAGCATGAAAGAAAGGAGAAGAAAAGGCAGACTCTTGTTCTTCCCAGTAGGCTCAGGCAAAGGCAAACTGTTTCAGCACCCCCTTCAGCTTATCAGTTTCTCATGTACAACTTTTGGCATCTTGACCACACTCCTATGTTGCTTGGCCATATATGTCTCAATTTTCATCTGTGGAATGTTGGAGGGTATGTAAAAAGAATCCAGTAGGATCTTTGAGACTAACTAGGGATGAGGAAATTTCTAGGGACACAGTCCATTTCACCAGACAGAAGTTAATTGTGCTCACAAAATGCTATGCTTTGCAAACTGCTGTTGCAGTTTCATTCACTGCAAAGAGACTGGATGCGGGGAGCTAACATGATTTCTCACTTGATCTTAGCCAAAAGGCCAAGACGCGATGGGAGCTAACATGATTTCTCATGAATTGGTGTCTTTCCATTCCCAGAAAAGAAAAGGCCTCACGTCCCTCCACTATTAAATGCAAAAGAAGCCCCACTCCCAGATTAGTTACTATGGAAGCTGACAAGTAATTAAGGTTATCTCTGTCAGAGTGGCCAAAAGGAAGATCTGAAATAAATGGAAATGAATCAATATTTCTGCAGCAAGGTTCCTTCTGTAGTAGCAGTCAGCTTCGACACTTCCATTTATTGCTTGGAGCTGTTGTACGCATAATGCTGAATGAGGTAGTAGAGCAGAAGGAGGTAGTGGACTGCACTGCTCCAAATGATTGGTTGGATGTGGGGTTCAGTTTTCAAACCCTCCTCCTCACAAAAATCTCCCCACACGTAGGAAGTTCAGAGATTAGATGTAATACATGAGAAGTGAATGACATTGCCTAGGAGGAATTACTTTTGATGTTAACATGTCCACAACATGGAGGGGGGGTAGCAAACGCATTGGGGGAGTCAATTTACTCTGACTCCCTCCCCAGGACTGCACCCCCTGGGGAGCATGCCAAAATACCTCATTTCACAACACAAACGGCAACTGGAAGTGAAGCTGCATCATTTTAGCAGGTGCTGCTTGTCACCTAACTAGGTAACAAGGAACACTTGTTGAAATTACCGCATCAACACAACCATTCATAGCACAGGAGCTGACTCCAGTTTTTACCTTGACAAACCTACTTCTAGTCACCATTTTAACCAGAAGGAGAAAGAAGGCATTTGGGGGGGGGGTATCTGGGAGTGTTTTTGTGTATTTTAGAGAGTTTGGGTACAATTCTTCCCAGAAAGTGAGATCAAAAATGAGATTTTGGATGGTTTGAGGAATAGGCAGAAGATGTCAGCACAGAGTCTGGGAGTTGTGTTCAGCCCGTAGGCTGCACTTCCCCATTCGGCCTTGCAAGATTGATCTTGGCTGTCTCCCTAAGGTGTGAGGGAGAGGTCTACTCTAATCTTGCTGTCTATGGCCTCTCACAGAGTTTGAACCTGGAATCTTAGGCTTTCAAAATATGTTGCCTGACATTGAAATGTGGCAGGTTTAGAACACAAGGGTAATGGTGCTATGAATCCATTCTGGATCTTATTGCAGAGTTCAAAGGAGCTATTCAAAGTGCTGAGTCTATTCTAGAGATGGGGGTTCACCCACTTGGCTAACTCCTTTAACATCTGGAATAAAACCAAAAGTGTATTTCACTACCCCACGGACAACAGCAGGGTCTTGGGTGCATGTTTATTTATTTATTTTCTGACTTATTTAGGGAGAGACCTCCACACACACTGGGAAACAGACTGAATGAGCTACAACAATAGCAGTATTTATTTTAAAACAAGGGTGAGCAATGCGTAGACTACAATTTCCATCAGCTCCAGTTGGCAAAGGATGATAGGTGTTGCATTTCCACATTTGGAGGACCACAGGTTGCCCTGCCCCAATTTAAAAGATGCATTGGCTATTTTTAAGGGTAGATCCAAAGTTTCAGAAATAGTAACCTCAAATTATAGTCTTGAGTTATTGATTTCAGTCTGGTTTCAATTTCCTCATTTCTGTAAGAACCAACAATTGATTCCACTCCACCTCCTCTCCTTCCAGACATTGTCCCACATCTCCTTTAATTCTTTCCCTGCCTCAGTCTTTTTGATTCCTGTCCGGTCTTGTTAATAGATTTGTTAACTGGAGTGGATAATTAATTCTGGTGTGGCTTTCAGACAGAACTACTTCCAGCTGTCAGTCCTGTGAGCAGTTGAGATTACATTGGAAGCAAAGCCTGATTTGGCAAAGCATGCTGGATCAGGGATTCTGGGAATTGCAGTCCAAGAAGCACGTTTCCCAAGCTCTGGATGGAAAATGGTGGGCGAAACAGTAAGTTTTTGAAATATTCAGACTCTGAAAAATGCAAAGCAAACCAAGCGAAGCCAAATAAACAAAACCAACCACAAAACCAGAAATAACCATATTGTATTGGTCCTTTATCAAAAATAAAAGGGTTCTCAGTTGAGGAGAGAAAACCCTTAAAACATCCCTTGTAAGAATCTATCATCTCCACATTTTATTGATCCACCTAGCTTTGTAGTCTTGTTACCACTGCGATCTGGCCTGGCTTTGGTGAACCAAAGATATCATTTTTGATATCATAATTCGGCCTTCTGCCACCAGTCAAGTGTTTGTGAGGCCCCGCCGAACAAGCGTGAAGCTAGGCATGGATAGGCATGCTCCTATCAAACACCAGATATTGCCAGATCTGCTTCAGGGGGAGACCTCCTGAAACAAACACCTTAATTAACAAAAGGACTCTCTGCCTGAGAGAACACCCTGGCGAGCTAGGCACTTAACAGCTGAGCTAGCCGCATCTACATACTGGCCATACTATTGTCAATTCGGCATATAATTCAATCATGTAAATTCTGACCTTTCAGAACCTTTGTCTCCAGCCCAAAACCTATTGTTCTCACCAGAGACCAGACTAGCCTGAGGTCGTTCTTCTCCCTATAAAAATCCCCTGTTCTGAGAGCTCTTTGGAACTCTCGCTGAATCACTTGAACCATCTGGAACTCTCGTTGGACCTTGCTGAAAATCACTTGCTGAAATCACTTGAAGCTCCCGTCGGATCTTCCTCCTCGCCTCGCTCCCGCTTGGTCCAGCAGATTCCCCTCAGCCCCTACGCCCGGTTTCCTCCTCTTCAATTGGTTTCTCCAGAACTTCGGACAGGTGGCGTATTGCCCACTCCCCAAATTCTCTTTCTTTCCTTTCTAGTTAGGAGTGTGTTTGTGTTTTTATTATTTTTGTTTAATAAATACTGTTAGTATTTTGAAACTGCTTGACTCCTCACTGACCTGAACCGGTATACATAGGATAAAAGATTCCGCTGCGTTGCCCTGCCTCTCGTTAGCCAAGAGAGTGCTCCAGCTAATTTCTCCATCTTGCTTGTTGTTGTTTGGTTATTTGGGCGCCCCTCCCAGGACCTCCAATTCACAGGGTAACAGTCTGATGTACTTCAGAAGTAAATAATCCTTGAATATAGAAAAAATAGTATTTCCCCCAAGTCCTCTGGTCACCACCAGCCAAACCTTTAGGATATATCTATATGGTAGACACATGAATTATAGCACTTTAATACCACTTTATCTGCCATGGTACCATCCTATGGAATCCTGTGATTTGCAGTTTTTTTATGTATATAGAATTCTCTGCTAGGAAGCTCTGATGCTGTAGTACAAGGGGGTGTATTAGAAAATTCTAAGCACTGTGCAGAACTACGTATCTCATGATTCTATATGATGGAGCCATGACAGTGAAGTGATATCAAACTCCTATAACTGTGCAGTGCGGATAATCCTACACATTCTACACCCATTCTCTTCTCCATAGAAATGTCTAGCTAGCCTGATCTAAGCACATCAGCAGAGATTCTGATCTCTGTAACAGCATGAGGAAGACAGTATATCTGGATCTGCTGGTAGATCTCTAAGTAGATTGGTAAAGATTTCTAAGCCCCCCTTTTTTAAAACAAAAATTGGAGGAAGGAACATCAACAATTTAAGATATGTAAATGACACCATGTTGTTATTGTCATCTTTTGCCTTCAAGTTGATTCTGACCTATGCCAACCCCAAGGTGAACCTATCATGGGAGTTTTCTTGCCAAGATGTATTCAGAGGGGCTTTGCTTTTGCCTTCTTCTGAGGTTAGAGTGTGTGACTTGCCCAGTGTGGGTTTCTGTGGCCAAGCATGGATCTAGTCCAATGCTCACTACACTATACTACACTACACTGACTCTTGAGATTGTCATACTAGCAGAAAATAGTGAAGACTCCGACTGCCAACAGAATGAAATCAAAGAAGAAAGTGCAAAGGCAGGGTTGCAATTGAATATTAAGGAACAAAATAATGACCACGGATGATTTATATAACTTTAAAGCAGGCAATGAAGGCATTGAAATAATTGAAGATTTTCCATACACTTGGCTCAGTCATTAATCAAAATGAAGACTGTGGTTGAGAAATCAGAAGAACACTATGATTTGGAAGGGCAAGTTATGAAAGAACTGGACAAGATACTGAAGTATAAAGATATATACTGGAATGCCAAACTCAGGATTGTCCACGCTGTAATATTTCCAGCTTCTATGTATGGTATGTGAAAGCTTGACAGTAAAGAATGCTGATAGGAAGAGAATTGACTCATTTGAAATGTAGAGCTGGAGAACAGGCCTATGAATACCATGGACTGCCAAAAAGATAAATCAATGGGTCCAAGATCAAAGGAAACCAGAAGCAAGATGACTAAACTGGTATCCTTATCACACTATACTTTATTCCCATGTTGTTCTGTTGAAATCCCAGTACAGCCATTCCCATGATGGCATCAGATTATTAACATTCTCTATCGCACCCTTTTGATATTAGCAGGTTAGCTGTGTCTTTCAACTGCTTTTGCCTTCACAGTACTGCTAGGTCCTTTTCCCCATCCCACACCTCGTGATTGATCTATGTTATTTTTTTTTAAAAAAAATTATGCTGTACTTGTGCAGTAACGTTCTATGGGAATGACAACCTGGGAGTGCCCACACCACACCCACTAATGGATCGTGTATGGAAGAAGGAGCTGTAAGGAATCCGCACTCCAACAGTCAACTGGATTGTTGCGGGAAGGCTGGTCATGAATGGATTATTTATAGAGTTGAAAAAAGGCACATTTAAAGTGGATTGCAATGCAACAGCGAACGGCTGGAGCAATGACGTTGTGCTATAAGACTGATCCCAAACCAGGAATAACACATTGTTCTGGCTGTATGTATCATGCCCCCATCCCAGGGCCCAGGCAGGATCCTTCTCAACAGCACATGAACAGGACAGGCTTAAGTAGAAGCTGGAATTTTCCAGAGAGCTGCAATTGTGAGAAGCCCACCAGGACACTGATTGACAGATACCTGTCCCCTGTGCACTTGGACTCCTTCTTCTTTTCTAGTAGCAACCACAATAGACAGCTATTACAACACACAACAAGTCTTTGTCATCCAAATGCTGTGAGCATTAGTAGGTTGATAGCACATTGTCTGTGTTGCAACTCCCATTGTCCACTAGGCTGGGTGAGCAATTAACTCACACCCCTTCAGGGAGTTAAATAGAGTATATAAACCCTTGGTTTTGAGAAGTCAGTTGCAGTCAGATGAAATTTTGGACCCCACTATGTCACTCTGACTCCTGATTTGGCTGTCCTTAGACAAAAGTCTAAGTCACATTTCAAGCTCTTCACTACTCTTCTGGAATGGTAACTACATAAACCCAAACTCTCAGTCTCTCTCTCTCTCTTTCCATATAATTTTTTCTCCCTTTTATCCTTCAGTTAGCTCTTGTGTGAATGTTTGACTGTGTGTATCTTGTGTGTATGCATGAGTGAATTTCCCCGAATAAAAACACATTTTTAGCTGACTTTTGAATCTCTGGCTGGTTCTTTTCCTGCATGAGTCCATAAACATGGGTAGAAAGGTCTTGTTAAATTACCCCACTCTTGCAAGCCTCCCTTTTGAGCTAATTCATTTCCCATTCTTGCAAGAGGTATCTGGCATTGCAGAGTGGCCCTTGTGGCACCTATGCTTTGGGGTAACACCTGCAGCCCGGAGTCTGCAATACCTCAGCAGTTCTGTAGCTTACAGCATGTTTGGAAGTCTTTTGTTCATAGTGTTGCAGAAATCTTAGTCAACCTGATGACAATTAACAATTTTTTTCTGACAGTGCTTGCAACCAAACAACTTCCTCCCCGCTATCTAAATTATACCACTTAAATGGAAAGCACTAGAGAGAACTGTAACTAGGAGTGGATTTTTGTGTGGAAGGTCTGGGAGATCTGTTCAGTTCTGGTACCCAAAATAAGTTCTCAGACTAAAAATAATTCAATTTAAAGGACATAGCTTTTGCAACCAAGCTCTGGGTGGTGTATTTCAGGGCTTTATGAAATAAAAAAAGAACAAGCCTGAAGTTTGCTTGCTCTGCTTAATACCAAATCAGTAGACTGTAGGCTTCTAAGTGAAAGTTACTTTTTAAAGGCTCCAAATAGGTGAATAGGAAAGACAGAGAATCCCATCAAAATAACAATTAAAAAATAAACGAACCGTAATCTTGTCTAATTTGGCTTGAGGGGAAAAAAAAGGTTCTTGTTAGGAAGGATCAATGGCAGCAGTTGACTCTGATATCAGAATATCCGCTTTGCAATTTAGCCCATTTTTAAAGGAATTATTCAAGGACAGTATCCAGCACCTTGAATGTCTCTTTAAAGTTTGGATTGAACACACAGAGGATCCACAGCCCCACTGACAAGGAAGTCATTCTGACTGGCTCACATTCTAAGGTATGCAGGATGGAAAATACTGACACTTCTCTTAAGACATGGAAGTAACACTGAAAGGTGAAAACTTAAGAAACTGTTTTCTTCAGTCATAGACTGCCTGTGTGGATTCAGGCCAAAAAAGCAGTGTGTCTGTGCATTTTTTTTTAATAGAAAGAGGAATTTCAAAGAAAAGCGGCTAAGCTTCACTGGCGCTTTTTTTTTCACACTTCCTTCAGTGTAGAAAATAGAACTTATAGTTCTTCCCTCATCACCCCGTATGCCATCTCCCATTCTCCACAATCTCCAAAAATCTGCCTCACTGGTAGGCCTGGTCTCCCAATTGAGTAGCCTACTCTCTAAAATCTTCTGGAGTGGAGGTTGTTTATTGGCCAGCAATCCACATTTTGTGGGAGAAAAAATCAGTCCATATTCTGTGTAGTCTACTTAAGCATAACTAAGTTATGTCTCCTGATCTGACTCCAATAAACCTATTTTACCAGGCAGCAGCTGCACTGACAGATCCTCCCACCAGCGAGTGAGGCTGTAATAAGACTTATGACAGGAGTCCTGCTTCTGATTGTCACAGCTTCCAGGAGGAGGAGAGTGGAAACCACATCTTCCTTACACCCTGATTGGCAGCTGAACTGACCTGTTCTACTTGATGCAACCGCTGGCGGTTAAGACAGTCTTTGGTGAGCATTTGCAATCATGGCAATAGTGTCATCCTGGAAGACTAGGCAATATTAGTGAAAATGAAGCAGTTATGGATCTGTAGCTCTCAATTATGAATTTGTAGCTACAAAACAGAATGCCAGCCCTTCTCCGTTAAAGCTTTGGAAGAGTGCTACTATTTATTCAAAACTGCTTTGAAAGACATATAAAAATGGAGCTTGCTTTATCATCTGACAAAAGTTGGGGGTGGAGGAATCAATCCTTTAAGGATTTAGCAGCGAGGAATTACAAAGAATCTGGATTAGCAGTATATGACTATCCTCCTCTCCATGTTTCAGAGGAATTAGTAATACAATCTGGCAGATTGCAAGCCATGATCTTATGAAACAGGGTGACTAAAAATGACAAGGACACTGTAAAAAACCTACATTGTAGGTTTGAAAAGCCAGATTTTGTTTCTTTCCCTGAAACTGGCTGTTCTCAGTTTTTCCCTTCATGGGATAACACCAACTAAACACAAAAAAATAATAACATGCAGTTATTTATCTACTTTCAGATCTTGCTCCCCACCTCCACACCCAGCATTGTATTCTGAAGGATTTAAGGCGTTCTCGTCCCCTTGGAACAGTATTTCCAAGCTTTTGGTTGATGTGGACTTTTGGTCATTTTCTCAGCAAAAAGAGCAGGGTTGGGTGGGTTTGGGTAGAGGAGAGGTGAAAATTTAGTGGATTTTGATAGGTTGGGCAAGTAAAATCTAGCAGGTGAGGGCATGTGGGTTCAAATATAAATGTCCCTTAAACAGTTTGGGCCTCAGATCTGAAAATGCAATGCTTTCAAATGATGCAATTTGTTACTATATTTTTGTACCACATTACT
Source organism: Iguana delicatissima (assembly GCA_948472985.1). Taxonomy (NCBI): domain Eukaryota; kingdom Metazoa; phylum Chordata; class Lepidosauria; order Squamata; family Iguanidae; genus Iguana; species Iguana delicatissima. The sequence continues at coordinate 429,403 of CAOKZL010001025.1, forward strand.
CTATTTGCTCACTTTCTGCTGATAACCTGGTTTGGATTTCTAGCACTCCCTCAAAAACACCTGACACAAAATTCACCTTAGGTGAGGGAAAGGTCTTATCCGGTTCAATTACCTTCTCGAGGTGCCCTCCGAACCATGTCCAGAGCTCAGCTATCTGCAGAAACCTTGTGTTCTACTATTTCATGTACAGATAGGTTGCATCATCATCATCATCATCATCATCATTTTACAATTCAAAAGAAGTACATATTTAGCCAAAACCAGTTTTGTCACATTTACTTAAAAAATAATTTGCATGATATGCAGTTCAGGCTGTCTGGATTTGGGTAACTGCAATATAGCTACCTTACACTTGTTGCTGTGTGTTTTCAAGTCATTTCCAACTTCTAGAGGCCCAAAGGTGAACCTATCACAGGTTTTTCTGGGGGTGAGAGTGTTTGATGTGCCCAAAATCACCCAGTGGGTTTCAATGGCTGACTGGGGAACTGAACCCTGCTTTCCAGGGTCATATTCCATAGTCCGGGGTCATAGTCCATATGACTATACCACACTGGCTCTTATCCTACAATAGTCCTAGTCATTTCAGTGAACCTTGCGCAGGATGTATTCCCACTGCATTATGTCCAAAATTTGCGCTAAGCGATTTAAAATGATCCTTTCTGGCACACTGACTGACTAGCACAGAAGTATTACTTCCCATCCTTTGTTTTAATGTGCAATTCATTACTCTCCCAAAAGACAGCTGCCGGTGTAACATAAAAGGGCACAGGGCATTAATCTGGAATTTTAAAAAAGAAAATCGTACCTAAGCTTTTGCAGCAATGTATAATGAAGTATACTAACTTAAGATTAACTTTCAGGTTTTTATTAAACAACAAATTCTGGGCTTGTTCTAATTATGCACAACACCCGCACACATCAGAATGGAGGTCTGGTGGGCAGACTGCTCTGAGAATCCAAGATGGGCCAAAAGGCATGGGTTCAAAAATAACTTTCTTAATAGCAAAATATTCAGTGTGGTCTTGCTATTAAAATGTCTTCAGAAGTGTAATTACCTCAATATTAAAGTTCGCTTTTTAATAAATGCTATGGAGCTGGAGGTCTGCAGACCTCTTCACTTAGATGTTTTAATGTTGCAAAAGTTTATCTTGGAATGGAAAAGGCTAACACCAAATGAAAGCTACAACTGTGCTGAGCAGGAATAAAGGTTTAAGATGGAGGGAAAACCAGCCATCATTTGCAGCAGAAACTCTATGACTGCGTTATATTGGTTTTGGCAGTGAAACAAGCGATAAATATCTGCAGGGAGGACCTCTTTCTGTACCACCTTCTTGCAACTTCAGATCACAGTATTCCTTCAAGAGTGTCAGCTGTATTATCATCATCATTGTCATTATCATCATCTCATCTTTCTCCCAAAATAGGGACTCAAAGCAGCTTGCAATTTGAAGAAGAACAATATAGGTAAAAACATAGAAAGTGACAGTGATGTATTTAAGTCTTTTACTCCAAGTCTCAAGTCAAGTCTCAAGTCCCTACCTTCAAGTCTCAAGTCGAGTCTCAAGTCCTTGCAAGATACTTTCAAGTCAAGTCTTGAGTCAAATCTTAAGTCTGGGAGTGAACTTTATACCCCAACCTGTACTGCAGAATTTCTGGACAGAGTTGAATAAAGTCAGTTTTAACAATTTAAGTAGAGCGAGACCTCTACTTTTGTGATTTTGCCATCTGCAGCTTTAGAAGTGGGGAATAGGATCCTTCTTAGTTCCCATTTGAAAAGCTGGAGGCTATTTCAGAAGTGGGGAATAGGATCCTTCTTATTCCCCACTACTGAAGCTTCAAGAGCATTAGAAGGAAGGATCATTCCTCCTCAAGCCCACTGCCTAACACATTTTCTATTCCCCTCTGAGATACGTACCCTGCTTTCGGGGCATGAGTCTTACTTTCTGCTCTGAGGAAAAGTTTTAGTAAGCTCCTACTACATGAAGTGAGGACAGGCTGCTGAGCAGACCTCAAGCCCACCTAACCCATTTGCTGTTCCCTCTGAGAAATGTGTCCACACTTTGGGGTTGAGACAGATCATCATATGACCAGTAAGTTGTAAAGTTTCTAGATGAATGTGTTATGTTACTGGACCAAGTGCAGCAAGTCAGTCACTAAAAATATGCAAGTCTCATGTCGAGTTGAGTCAGTGTATAATTTTTGCCAAGTCAAGTCACTGAAGCGACTTAAGTCTGACTTGAGTCCGAGTCAATCAACTCAAGTCTACATCACTGGAAAGTGAACATTAAAATGGAATCAAGCTATTCACAATATTAAAACATTTAAAAGATAACAGTTAGAAGATAAAAAGCAATTAAAACATTTCAGTTTAAAAGCAGTAGAGCAACTTCAGCCCATTCTTTAAAAACCTTCTGTTTTAAAAACATGTCAGAATAAAAAAAGCCTTTGGCTGCTGATTGAAGAACTGCACAAAGGGTGCCATTCTGGCCTTCCCTGGAAGGAAGTTCCAGAATCTAGGGGCAGCCACTGAGAAAGCCCTCTCTCGTGTCCCCATTAACCATGCTTGTGTTGACGGTGGTGGGACTGAGAGAAGGGCCTCTTCTGATGATTTCAGAACCCAGGCTGACTCATATAGGGAGAAACGGTCTGCCACATAGCATGGACCTGAGCATATAGGGCTTTATAGGTCATAACTAGCATTTTGAATTATGTGTCAACAAGGGAGAAAGCCTCAGTTGTGACTGTGACATACAGGCTAGCTTCATGTTCAGAGAACAGGCTTAGAAGTTTCAAAAGCTTTATTCAGAACACCAAAGAAACAACAGCACACCTTGCCAAATGCAAAGACTAACAGAACATTGGATTTGCAGAACTTTATAAGCTATTATGTTTCAAAATTAATGTGGGCTGCTATCCCATTTGTTAACAAATCAAAACAACACTTTTTCCAGGATCTCCATCCACTCCTCCCATGTCCTTGCTTAGCTTGCCAACAGCGTGACCTTGCAGCCACAGCTGTTCATTCTTATCACAGATTGTTACCCAAACATTCCCAGCTTCCCATCCTCCCCCACTACATAGCAAGATACATAGCACTAAAATACGACTATAACCATGGCAAGGATAGTGCAGCTGACTTGACACTCTCCAATTTTGGAAGTATACCCTCCCCAAAGAGGTGGGACTGTGGACAACACAAAAACAGCTTCAGCACCTACTCATTCATTTTTGTTTATCCGTTCTACCTATCTGGAATGGGTTGATTTTTGTCTGTTTTATTGTATTTGCTGTCTTGTGTAATCTCAATATGATTTATGTTGCCTATGTGATTTTGCTTATAATTTGAATGAACAAAAATCTGAGTTCTTGAAAGTTTCAGTTTCTTGAAAGTTTCTTGAGTTTCAGTTCTTGAAATTTATTTTGCACCACAACTTATTCAAAATAGACCCAAACCTATAGCTTTCTGAAAAAAAGTTGAAATTGCTGATTGCTCCTGAATTTGCACAAGAATGTTACGGATTTCTACCTAAAAGCAAATGTCAAGTTCACTTAAAGCTGCTTCATAAATGTTCCTTCTACAGCAAAAAAGCACAGAAATCCAAAATATTGGTTCAGGAGGTGTAACTGATGGATCAGCTCCAAAACCTTACTATGGTCTTTGTTTTGGTCCCATTAGCTAACACAATGAGGTTGGCATCCTGTTAATGACCAAAACTAGGCATAAGTCTAATGTATGTATATCTTTTTTTTGGGGGGGGGAGTCAGACGAAGAGGTTGATATTTTCTTCCTCCCTCTGCAATGACCAAAGAGGAAAAAAAAAAAAACCCTTCCAGATTCACCAGCTGGGTTATGCAGCTTCTGCTTCACAGCCATTCAGTGGCTGGTGCAGAGCAGGGGGATGGGATTGGAGAACCATCTGGCTAAGAACTGCAACAACCACAGAGACCTCCAGAGGACTTTGGTGGACCTTAGCCAATGATGTCATTGGTCTGATATTCCTCTTATTCTCCACCAACCACTGACTGGCCATAGGAAGTGGAAAGGCTGCAGCAGATAAATGATAGGCCCATAGGTAGGGAATGAGAGGAGAGGTGAAGCATAGTTCTACCTATGGAACTTTTATGCAATGCTTTACAATGTAGGATCTTGGCCTGTGTTTGTACAGCAAACTTTAAATCACAGTACAGGTATTTTATGATCATACAGGCTGAGATCCCATACTGCCTACTTAGTTACACATGTGTAATTGATGAACATCTCTCAGTCTAACCCACGAACATTCCTTAACAGTCAGGAGCTGCACAGGGTGATGGAAGCCTGAGACTAGGGAATAGCAGGATGCTGTTTCCAGTGAATGAGGCTGTGACAATCAGAAGCAGGTCCCTGGTGGCAATTCCTACACATGTCTTTTGCAGCCAAAAGCTTGCTGGTGGGAGGGGATGCAAACACCATTCTGCTGTGTCCCAATCACCAGCAAAACAGAACTCCATTGCTTTGTGTGGCTGCTGGCTGTTAAGGTAGGTTCAGGGTGACATTAATGATCAATGTCACAAATATGAATATGTAGTATTGGTGAATATGAAGCAGTTATGGATCCATAACCCTAGGTTACAAATCCGCAATACAGGACGCCAGCCATAATTTTTAGATTTTTATTGCATTGTTTTATTTTAATCACATTTGTACACTGCAAAGGTAAAGAGCTGTTTTAATTTTTTTTTCAATACGATGCAGGAAACTCCTTTTAGTGTTCCATTTCTCAGTTGTGCTATTGGTTTTGGGGGCTTGCCATTTTTGTCTTGAGAATTTCTTGTTTCACCCTTCTAAGAGGTAGCTTTCCAAATTCTGCCACTAGCATAGATTACTTCTTAAAAAAAGACTAAGGATGTTCATGTAGGACAGGTCCATCAACTGCTAACAGCCATGTTAGCTAAAGGGAAAACCCCATGTTCGGAGACAGTATGGCACAGGTACCTGCTCTTGAAAGGGGAAACAACAGAGGAGGAAAGCTACTGCCTCTTTGTCCTACCAATGCAAACATAAGAAGATGCTTTGTACTAAACAATAGTCTTATCTCAGTGTAGTCAAATCTGACTGGCAGAAACTCTCAAGTGTTTCAGACAGGAGTTGTTCTCTGCTACAGTCAGCAAGCCTCTCAAGAGTCAGGTGATTGCAAGGTATAGAAATGTGGTATTTTCAGTATAGACCAAGTCAGTCACAGGTAATCCTGCAAGATGAAGGAAGGAACAGGAGCAAGGGCATCAGCCAGTCCAGGAGTTGTTACACCAGTAATCCAGATAAATAAAGCCAACAAGGAGTAAGAGACAGAATTGTCAACTGTAGCCAATCCAAAGATCAATAGCATGCAAACACTGAGAACACTGCCAGAGATACAATGGTTGTAAGCAACAAAAACTCCAGAGAACTGCTGGGAGAGTTATAGGCAGCTGCCTCTCCCCATGAGGTGCTTAATTAATCAGCATTTGGTAATTTAGCAGATGCTGGGACCTAGAAATCGTCTCCTTATCTCTTCTGCCAACTTCAATGGAAGGAGGATGTCCTCAGCATCTGCCATATGCTGTTCAGGTAATAACACCTCAACTATTTCAGCCCTCAGCTATTCAGATTTGGATAAGCAGTTGTTATCTACGGCCCAAAACTCCTGGAAGTCAGTGTTCTCTGCATCTAATTCTTCAGATTCTGGAGGGTGAATTATGACAAGAGTGTTTCCTAGTCCTACTAGGAGATCCTTGGAATTTCATACTAGTCTCCTACCCACATATTTACTAGGCCTGATGCTTCTACCTTCTGAAATCAGACAAGTCAAATATCTTCAGGGTTGTATGATGGATAAAAATCTGATGCACAGATGTTTGCGTCTGCATTCCACTCAAGCCAGTTCTACAGTAGCCCTGTGTGTCTGTCTACAACAGGTGAGGTAAATTGCAGCTGACTCCAGAATCCCTTACTAGGCACGGCTGAACATCAAAATGGGGAGTAAAGGGGAAAATTGATAAGCCTACCCCACCAGCCACTGCCAGTGTGTTAAAAAGACAAAAAATGAAACCACAGATCTATAATCCAGCCACCAAAATGGAAACTGGAAGAAAAATGAAACTAAAAATCATCCCTCAATACATTTTGGCAGAAGCATTCAAACGGTCTTGAAAATGCTTTCTTTCCTTATGCAAAATGTTTTCTTTCCTTACGCAAAGCTCACCTGACCACGTTCGTATTATTAGTTTTGAATAAAACATTTGCAGAAACAGGTTGAACTGCTCTTCTTTTTTGTGGTGCAGAAACCTATCCCTATTCTTCCTATGTTCTTTCTGTCTCTGGTACCAGATTTTCTGTCACAAACGTCATGCCCAGAAACACGTTTACTAACTGAGGCATACCTGTATTTCAAAAAGGAATGTAACAAACAGTCTTCAGAAATGATTGGTCTTATATAATAACAATCCTTGCTACTGCCTATTTTCAAGGATGTTAATACTACTAGAACCTAACTCTCTTTTGGGTGCATTCTTTTATTGAACACTGCGGGTTGGTAGCTGGAGGTTGTTTTTTTACTTTGGGCCTGTACAAATTGTTCAGAACATGGAAAACAGGAGTTGCTATGGTTACCTATGTAAAAACGCTTGGCAAAGAACAGGAACCCTTTTCAGGTAGGCTCCCCCCTCCGATTGCAAATGAACTGGGTTTTGAACAACTATGAGACTTCTTTAATATTTTTTAAAGGTTTCAGTACATGCTCAGCAAAGCTACTCTTTGGCGAATTATTTTGCCAATATCTTTATCTGCAAATACATTGCGTCTTTTGCACACACACCACTTTAAAATCAGTCCCACTTCCTCACATTCACAGGGCTTTGTTTCTACTAAAAGGGTATAAAAAGGAAAGAAAAGGAGTGTGTGTTTCCAAATATTTGGCTTGTAATAAAATTTGCCTTTCCCCAACCCATCCCAATCTTCTTCCACAAAACCACATTCCCCATCTTAAAGGTATTGTTCAGTTACTTCCCACAGTCCCAAATTCAGGATGCCCAAAGCATCATGAGGCCCATTTTAGTAAACCGACAAACAACTAGGAGCAGAGTGAGACAACCAAGGTTGTTAAAAAATAAAAGTGGATAGGAGATTGTCCGAAATTGACAAAGTGACATTGTGTCACTTCTGGTCACTATTTGGAGCTGATTTTTCCCCCACACAGGTTTTGTGTGCATGTGTGTGTGCGCGTGTGATGGACTCTGAGATGTGAGGTAGGTGACAAAAGTGAAGTTTCGGGATTGCAAGTAGCCCCCCGGCTACATTTTCCTTTTCCTTGTGTACTGTATGCTTGTTTGCCAATTTTTGGAGATAGGTAGAGTATAAACAAATAATTGTTTAGTCTGCGGTTCAGGGGCTTAATGTTGATTGTCAAGTTCAAGACTCATGATTTCTTTTCTTACAGATCTTCATCTGTAAACCAGATTAGGAAAAGATGGTCTTTCTGCTAGATGGCATTTACAGTAGCCCATTAATATTATCTTGAACTCCAATGTCTGTCTTTGGCCCTTCCCACATCCCACCCGCAATCCGCAAAGGCCATGGGATTGCAACGGGATCGTGATGATGGCTCTGCATGACGTCGTCGCAATCTCATTGCGATCCCATGGCCGCCAGTCTCAACCACAGATTAAATCATTGACAAGTTTCTCCTGTTAATGAACCACGATTGTGCAGTCCTCTTGCCTTTCTCCTGCACTTATCTGCACTGCAAAATGTCAAGAAGTGCAATGGCTGAGCCTCCTCCCCCAGCGCAGCTTGGGAAACTGCTGGGCTGAGCTATGGAAGGGAGAAGCGGAGCCATTGTGCTTCCTCCCATCCAGCAGGCAGCTAGTATGAACGGGAGGTGCTTCTGTCATGCTCCCTTCCTGGGAGAGGCTCTCCTCGGATCTCCAAGCACCTTACTTGAGAACAAGTAAGGTGTGCAAAGGGCCTCTGTCTCTGTCTATTAGGAACTGGAAATAATAACTGAAAATATTTTTAAAATGGCTGAAAATGTGCTCTTCAAATGGCAAGAAACCTTAACAAGAAAAATCATGGACTAATGATAATCTTTGTAGTTTAGATTTTTTTTTCTGAGCAAAATTTGCACACATTTGTTTTGCACAGAAAGAAGCATTTTCTGCATGGAAAACAGTATTTCTACACAGACGCATTATTGTTTGAGCAGAAAATGCTTTTCCATTTGCAGAAAATGCTTTCTGCACAAAACAACCATATGCAAATTTTGCACAGAATATGTTCCAGATTGTGAACAGTCACTGGAAACTGCACAATTTTCAAAGACTTTCTAGCAGTGGGGAAAAAATATAATTAATCATTGCTTCTTCAGAGAAAGAAATTAGCAAAGACTTACATTGCCTTTATACACACACACACACACACACACACACAAATATGTGGATACATACACATATATGCATTACGGTATATTGGGATGAGCAACTTTGATGAATCTGGGAGCCAATATTCTGCCTCAGGATCCTTTGAGGGTTGGCCAAAAAAATACAAAAAACAGAAATGACCGAAAGTCCGCTTTTGATTGGAAAATGAGCTCTCTTCTAACATTAAACCATGCCCTATGATTTATTTAAAAGATGAATGGCGATTTCCTAGAAAGTCAATTCACTAGAAGAAGTGCAGTCTGGGATATTCACGGAGATGTCAAGAACCTCAAAAAATAGTCTCGAGAGTTGCATGTGACTCCAAGCCTGCAGTTTGTTTACCTGTGATATGTATAACTCAGGTGAACTTTTAACCATGTTGTATTTGACGGCACTGGCTTGCTGTTCCATAGGGACCTCAGAACTGTTTTTAAGGTGTAGGGGCACAATGTTGGGAGGAAGGTTGTTATTCATTTTGACTACTTGCAAACACTTGCAGAGGAGGAAAGATTTCGTTCCCCATCTATTATCATTTCAGTAACCTTAAATATGAAGACACTTACAGGAACTACGTGTATGTAGAAGTTCAGTGTTCAGTGTTGCTTACTCCCGTGTTAATGTCCAAGGATGATAATGATATTAATATTATTATAATTTATATCCCCCCTTTCTCCAAAAATAGGATTAAAGGCTGTCATACTGTAGGCAACCTTTATTTACTTCTGGGAAGGCTCAACAGCAACAGCCTTCTTAGTTATTTCTTAGTGCTTGATCATTTAGTACATTTCTGATTATTAATTCCTGTGGAAGCTTAGCTATATAGTGCTCCAATTGTACCAGATCATCCCCCACCCCCTCTGTTCTGGGGTCCATGTCCTTCCAAGCTTAATTTTTCAAACCAAAATTCTGATCCACAGACCAAAATCATCACTGTCATTATCATCTCTGATTCTGATGTTTTAATACAGTTCACACCAGGTGGATCTTCTACTATGAAGCTGGACAGCTCAGAGAGGACTCCAGAGTAAAAACACATTGCAAATTTGGCAGAAATTTCTGCTTTGTAGGCCAGGTCTCCATTAGCACCTGTTCTTCCTCTCTGGGCTCTAAACATGAACCAAAACTTTGGTCCTACCTAAACTTTCTTAGTTCTATTCCTACAAACTTTCTAGTTTTAACACCCCACTGGAAACTTGCAGTGTTGACCAGATGTCCTTTAGAACTAAGGAGTGCTGAAACTATACAGCAAAATCAAATGGTATAGACTCCTCTGGACAGTACTACCTTAGGCTGAAAGTGGGAGGTTGTGTGTTTAAATAATCTCCATTAGAAACAACTGACATATGCAAACCTGTCCCTGCCAGAAACAAAATTTTTGATAGCATATGAGACTAATCGTCTAATTCTATTCTTGTTATTGTTGTATGCCTTCAAGGCTTTTCGAACTTATGGAAACACTAAGATGAATTTATCATGGGTTCTTCTGGGGCTGTGATCACCCAAGGTCACTCAGTGGGTTTCCATGACTTAGCGGGGAATCGAAACCTGGTCTCCAGGGTTCATAGTCCAATGCTCAAATGACTATACCATGCTGGATCTCAATTCTGTCTTAACCCATTCAAACATACTTTCCTTTGAATTCATGGTGGTTTAGACACAGGTGGTTTTTTCTAGATTTATAGTCAGCATTTGAGTAAGGAAGTTCCCACTTAAGATCTTGAATCTTCATAAATGACTCAGGCATAGATGTAAAAACCTCTCCTCAATTCTGCTGTGTCAATTCCAAATCTCTTCTGAATTAATCTTTTGTTCATTTGAAATGCTAGACTTTGTTATTTCATTTCACAAAGGAATTCGTATGTAAGGATACTTTTCCATTCTGAAAAAATGTGTTTTTGTTGTAGCCAAAATGTGTCTTTTAGCCAAAATGGCTGAGGCTATTGTCCTTTGAACACATCATAGATGGCCGAAGTCACTGGAAAGTATAAAGCTCAGTAGAGTAGAAGACAGTAGGAAAAGAGGAAGACCACATTACGTTACAGACTCAGTCATGGCCCTGAGTTTGCAAGATCTGAGAAGGCTTTTGACAATGGTGTTCTTGAAATAACCACTACAACATGTCTTTAATGTATTCTAATAACATTTTTTGGGTCCTTCTACACAATTCTATTATGGTTTTATAATTCCACTTTAAGTGCCATGGCAACATCCCATGGAATTTTAGGATTTACAATTAAGAGAAGAGTATTTAGAATTCTCAGCCAGAGAGCTCTAGTGCCTCACCAAACTATAAACCCCATGATTCCACATGATGTTGGCTATGCAACATGGCACTGTAACTGTGTAGTATTAAAGGGTCCTTGGTATGCATCTTTCCCATTAGCAAGGTGTGCTTGTGTGTACTTTTCAGTATACCAATTGATTTTGCTGAGATACTCTGAAATGCACAAAATTCAGAAGACATTTGTACTTTATCCTCACAGCAACCCTTAGGAGATGCAAAATGGATACTTTAGTCAAGCATCTTGACTCTGATTAAGAGGTGGTGAGAATTTTTCTCCAGATTCCACAAACTCACAAGTGGGACTATACCACTTTAGATACCAAGTATGGAGTTTGTGTTTCAACAGTTAAAATCCACCACCACTAGTTTTACATCAACAGAAAGCTAGTAATTCATACTCTTAAATCCCTTTTCCCTGATACACTAGCTTTCTGCATGCAAAGAGGGACATTACTAATTGTACAGTGAAAGTGCTGAAAAATACACTCCATAACCGACAGCTCAGAGCATTATAGCCCATGAAGAACTCTCACATTATTCTGAATAGGTTATTTCTTAGAAAACTCTGCTTTGATAGAACAGAACCTGCTAATTTTAGCAATGAAGCAGTCATATTTGCTGTAGACTCTGGATTTGTGGGTTTTGCTGCCTCCCTTAGAGCTTATCTTCTTTGGCAATAACATTGTTTAGAAACTCTTGGTGAGCCTGATATTTACTGGAATATGGGCAAAGTTGGGACAGAGAGGGGCAAACTTTAAAAAGAATTATTGCTGGAGAGTCGGCACATCTGGTAGACATTTGTAGGTATTTTCTGGCCTATAAACATATGAATATGATTATACAAGGAAACAGCTGCCCGCCTGTCCCAGCTACATAAATACCTGTTCCTTTTGGCCAATGCCTACAGGCTGAATCAAGTGAGATTTCTGCATCCTGTGTTTTGGATTTTACTTTACTTATTTCATTTATAGAGCAACAACCCCAATATTTTAAGCTTGCTTGCAAAAAGCAATGCTAACATGCTGCATTTTATTTGTGTGACTAAGGGGGCCATTTCTCTGCAAAATTACTTCATCTTTTCAGTTAGTCATGCTGACTGCACATTCTAAAATCAGTTATTTAGGATTTTTAAAATCATTTTTTAAAAATGAAGGATACTACATCCTCTGTAGAGTAATCTCACTGGAAAGATGTGTAGTATAGTAGCTAGAGAATTTCTCTGGGCCTTGGGAGATCTAGATTCAAGTTTCCATTGAACATGAAACTCACTGGTTGACCTTAGGTCAGTTATTCTCTCTCAGAACCTGATCTACTTCACAGGATTGTTGTGAGAATAAAGTAGAGAGGAAGAGAGCCATCTAAACCAGAGCTTTCCAAATTGTGTGTTGCGACACATTCACAAGTTGCCTGCAGTGTGTAGGGGTGTCACAAGAATGTAACTGTCATGTCTACAGCAGAGCAGGCAGTAATTCCCAAGCAACCCAGCTCCTATTTACAAGGTGCAAATCAAAGAATGGCCAAACAGAAAGGAAGCCTAGAACAAACAAATCCAAACAGGCAAATCCAAACCATAGTCCAAACATGCAGAGTTCCAAGACAACCAGATCCAAGACCACAGCACAGGGTTTCAGGGCCAAAAAGACCAGTTGCTAACTGTGGGAGGACAGGCCAGCTGGAGCCCTCTTTTATCTATGGCTATTGTCACCACAGGTGTTCCCTCATTAGGGCTTGCTTGCTACTTAAATGGGCTGAGTGAAACAAGCCCTCCCTTTCACGGCATCTCTGCTGCAAGGTAGGTGTGTCAGCTATGTCTTCCTTTATTTGTTCCCCTGGCTCAGGCCCTTGTTGTTGTTGTTGTGTATTATCTCCCTCTGGACCAGCTTCTGGGGACATTTCAGCCTCTGGGGAAGCCTCTGCCTCAGAGTCAGAATCCTCCTCCTCACTGCCACAGTCTCCAAGGCAGGGCATGACAGTAGCTGCCTCTGCCACTGCTCCCGCCCCAGGCTGAGGAAGACCCCATTGAGGGTGGTGGCTGTGGCAGGCCGGGTCTAGGTGGAGGGGCTGCCCCTCCCACTGCTGCCACCGCCCTGGACTGAGGAAGACCCCAGCAAGGGTGGCAGCGGCAGGCCAGGCTCAGGTGGAGGGGTTGCCTCTACTTACTGAATTACTTACTGAATTACTGTGTCGCAAAATGATGCAGATATAAAAAGTGTGTCACCAACATGAAAAGTTTGGAAAGCTCTGATGTAAGCCATCTTGAGCTTAGTGGAATAAAAACAGGGTCTACATGCAACGAATAAAAGCAGAATAAATAAATAAATAATTCCTATGAGTTTAGTGAGGTTTAATTCCAAATTAGGTCCAAGACTGTAGAGTTATAGTATAATTCTATATAGGTGCACCCATCAGTAACCTTCATTGATGTCAGTGAGATTTACTCCCACTTACAGGATTTGCAATTTTAATCAGTTCAGTCAGCAGATGAATTAACTAAAGTATTTGTTGATTAACTCGGAAGATCTATTTTAACTAGTGGAGGCAAATAGTAATTCATGGGTTGTAAATTCACAGAACACCTTTTTTGCGGGGGAATATTTTGGATCCTTCTCATGGATTGTGTTGTGTTATGTTGGTTCTGATGTTACAGGTAGTATTTCTGCCATAATGTATAAGATGGAAAATATTAAAAGGGGAACTTATCCTATAATAGTGCATGTTAGGTTTTCTTTACTGCTTTTATTTATTAAAGTGTACATTATCATATCTTTTCTTTGATACCTAAAAAACCTGAACTGTACTGGTGTTCAGGCACTGGCTAGGTATCAAAACTAACCAATAGGAATTTTTTTAGAGAAATAAACAAGCCCAAGATGGTTATCACCAGGAGCTATCCAAGACATTTTGAGGCCCAAAGCAGAAAAGCAATTTTCATCCCCTGTCCTATGACTGTCCCCGGTCAATGCACATAGTACTGAAACCCAGCCAAGTTTAATTTTACACATGTCGTAGAAAGTACAGCAATAACTTCTTCCCGTTCCTAGTGGTAAAAATACTATAACTGCAAAGTAGGTAAGTCACAATTTGCTGCCTTTTCCTGACTTCAAAAATCAACTGCCTGAACCAGTCCCCTTGCTTTGCCTAATGGTAGGGCTGGACCTGGTAATTAAAGGTCTTTCTTTCTGATATCCAATGCTGTAACTCATTACAGGGAAAAACGGTGTGGGCACCAAGATGAACTCCCAACAGAATTGCATTTGTGCTCCCTCTCAGTTTCTCTGACATATGGCAAAATGTGTCAACTTCCTGCCCTTTCTCTCTTTGAGAAGAATAAACACTGAGGTGCTAATCCCTCTTGGTGGGTCATGGGCATTTGTAAACCACATCTGTTAAAACACAAGCTGCCCAAGATCACAAGCCGCCTATGGAGTCCAATTCAGAGGCCTACCTACCACTTTCAAGTTTTTGCTTGCTCACAAAAATGGAATCCACAGAGATTAATGAACCTCACAGAGAAAACTGAGACCGCAGTCGCTCAAAACCTATTTGCTTATCACAATTTGCATCTCATCTTTCTTTCAAAGAACTCAGGGGAGCCTACATATTCTTTTGACTTTTATTTCTGCAAGACTGAAGTAAAATGAAGCTGGAGGATAGTGGCTACATTTAGCCGTAACACCAAACACATCAACTACCTAAGGCTAACGCACTTTCTCCTCCTAAATAGCTTCCCATTTCTGAGCGAAGTACAGCTTGGCCTTTTGTTGACTTCAAAGGCAGGAAACTATGCTTTGCTCAAACCACATTTGGTCTTGTAAAACCAAAATCTCTGCTTAGAAACCAGAACACCCTGGAAAACTGCAGCATGAGAGGGGAGGAAGGAGAAGAGAGTGAGAAGTTGTGAGAGCACATAATCTATTCATATAATATCAAACGATGGTTTGGCATTTTACATAACACCAGGGTTTGGCCAGCAGCTTGCCCAAGTGAGTTGTACAGCTGAGAATGAATTGAAATCTAGTTCTTCTGACCAATGCGTAACAACATATACACTACAACAGACATTCTGCCTTACCGCACAATGTTGTCATCCCAGCAGAGCAATATGTTGCTCCCGGTCCAGGATGCCTGCCATCGCATGATGTTGTCGCTCCCCTGCTTCTGTTGCATCTCCATCCATGGGAAACATGCCCTTTTTCATTACCAGAAAAAATCTGCTAATGGCTCCCTTTCCCACTACAGTCCCATCAGCTGTCTGTATGCAGTAAGGGTCGAAGTGCTCAACAGCACTTCCTTTCACAGTACAGCGCAGGAACTGACCGATCATGGGTCATGGGGTGGAGAAGAGGTGGGGAAAGGGACTCGCCATTGATTCTATACTGTGGAAGGAAGAACAGTGTGCCTGATGTGACCTATCCACGGCAGCTAACTGGGTGTGGTGGGAAGCGTTCAGGCCCCGATCCCATCCTGGCAATGGCAATGCTGGGATCCAGCTGGGACAATGAGCTATTGGGCCACAGTGCGGTAAGGGCCACTGTATTTTTAGTGCTGTCCACCCTCTTGTTGCCCTGCTCTTGGTTCCCAAACTAGCATGTGATTGTAAACAAGGCTACCAATATCCACTGAGGCACAACCTGTGCAAGGACTCAACTGTGGAACAAAGGCAGGACAAATGTAATTCATTTATTTTATTTATTTGCAATGTAGTGAAAGAGCCTCTGGACTACACATTTCCTGCAGTTTGGACCAAGTTATAGCTATGCAAGTTGGGAGAGTAAGATTATTCATGAGCACGTAGTACAATGTAGCTGGTCTGCCTGTCCTCTGTGAGCACCTCTTCTGCCTCTAGGCTTGTTCAGTGGCCTCTCGGGCAAGGAAACATCTTATTGTCCAAAGCAGAACAGTAAATGGCACCTCTACTGACCAGGTTAGGTGCATGGTACCCCAAGTCAGCTAGGTTTTTCCAGCACGTTAGACCTGAGACATAAAATCCCATGAATGCCTTTTTTCATTTCTGGGAGTAAAATACCATATTAACAGATTAAATAACAGTTTATTGCCCTTTCATGACACTCAATGGCTGAGATCCCACATAGCCCAGCATATGTTTACAGTCAGAACTCCACTATAGCTGCCTGCTTGCTGCCCCCAAGACTCAAGGTTTTGCTGTGTTAGGCTGCTCCAATGACCATTCCATGGGCCAATGGAATGGGTGTGTGTGTGGGGCATAGACAAATGATATCTCCTGCTGATCCACATGTGGGGCATAGTCAGATGCTTCTCCAATTTCCCATGCTCTCTACCAGCCATGAAATGGCCACCTACGGGGCTCTCACAGCAAAATTGTGAGTTTGGGGTGGGGACTTTGGTTGTTATGAAGGGTAGATGAGAATATCAACTTCTGCAATGGCAAAAGAGAAGCATATGAACGTGTAAGGTGGACTTGAGCTTGCATATGTTGCTAACACAATGCTGGCCAGAATCTGCTTCTCAAGGCAGCCATCTTACCTGACCTAAGATAGAGCTGGCCTTGTTTAAATGGGCCTCTCATCTGAGTACTGCAAAATTGTAAGACCCATAGGCCTGAAAGAATCACAGTAGCCCCTCAATATTCACAAGGGTTTGAGGCACAGAACCCTTGCAAAAGTGGAAAAACCATGAATAACTCCCCCCCCCATGATCCCAATCCCATTTCCCTCCAGAGGTTCCCCTCTCCTATTTCTTTACTCTGGCCTGACATTGGGAGGGGAGTATAAAAAGACAACCTAAAAGGCTTACTGAGTATTGTCCCCTCTGACAGAGAAGAGGGGAGTTCTGGAATTCTAATTACTTTCAGTGGCTATCTTGAGAAAGGAGCACCTGACCAATCAGCAGCCAATACACAGCAGAATGTGCAACCACATGGCAGAGAGGGCATGCCTTCAGCAGTGGGAGAGGCTTTGCTCACCCAAAAGGTAAAAGGGTCCATTTTAAACATAAGCCTGGAAAGCCTGGGGTGAGGAATGCAAGGAATGGGAGGAGGAAAATGGTGGGGAGGGACAAGCACATGCCTTGCGAATAATCCAATTTGCGAAGGGCAACCTGTAAATGTGGATGGAGGACCGTAGTCAGTTTCCAGGTTTTATGTGGAGGTATATGTATATTTGATGTTTTTAAAGTTCTTAATTTTTTGTGTACAAAGATTCCATGAGGACAGGAGCTCTTGCTGAATATGTATGAACGTGTTTCCTACCACAGAAAACCAGGAAATATATTAAGATCTACTGGAATACCTCAAAGCAGCAGAATTAAAAGGAAACTCTCCTCTAAATCAGGTTGAGATGCTGCGTTCATATGACTCACAGTGGAGGTAAATTAGTTTTTCCCTTGCTACATGATTCACAATTCATTCCCACAACTTTCTCTGCTTACTGCCACACTTATGTGGTATATCATATTTTCAGACTAATGTTGGGGCTTGTAAATCCGGCCACCTCTATGATAGGCTGAACATCAAAGACAGTGGAGCAGGATACAATCCAACAAACACACCCACAGAAATTTCCTTTTCTTGCTCTGCCTTGCAAGAGTTTAATTTTGTCTCCTCATAAGAATATTCCATCACTGAATGAATTCACCTACTGCCTTTTAGTAGAGATGTAAATCTTTTGTTTTTCTCACTTTTGCAGACATGAATGAAGAATTCTCACAGTAGACATCCCACTGGATGAAAGCGCAAAGAGTTCTGCGTGGTCCTGATCACTATTCATACTTTGGGAATCATTTGCCAATGCAGAAATATATGTTTTTTACAAATATAAGTTTTCAGCAAAGGAAAAAAAATCTATTTCTATGCAAACAGATATTTCTCAAATCACAAAGAATCTCATGCCTCCCTCTAGTCTTTCTGACAGGGTTTCATGAGTCTTGGGAAATGAAGAACAGTCTTTCTATCCCTACTCTTTGGTTCTAGTAAAGCAAGGGTGGGCATAGTGTGGCCTGTGGGCTCTATGCAACCCCACGACTGCACTTTTGTGGCCCCTTAAGGTCCCCATCAGTCCCCTCAAAGCCCCCTAATTTCCCAATTTTTTAAAGTAATAAATGTCCCCAAATTATGCCGAAAGCTCCAAATGCATGAAAAAAAAATGAGAAAATTCCACCACCAGTCCCCACAGAACCCTGGACCCTCAAATAGCTCTGTTTTCCTCAGCAGTTCCTATCAAAATGGCAACAGGAAATGATGCAACCTCACTTCCTGTCACTATTTTGTGGGGGCCTGCAGAACAACATGGAAGTAGAGTAGTCCCCCCTGCAATTATCCATACTTTCACCTTCCATGGTTTCAGTTACCCATAGTCAACCAAGCTCCATCCTCTTCCCTCATAGACTCATCTCCCTCTCTCCCACCCTTTGACCCAATCCTGCCACCCGCACCTTGTCTGCCTGTCCCTCCCCATTTAACCACCCCTCCACCAATATTGCCACAGGAAATAGCTCTGGTGTCGCTAGAAGTGGTCCTTTAGCTTTTCAGGGACCACAGAGACACGCAAAGACTTAGAGAAGACTCAGAGAACCCTTTGAGAAGGTTTTGTTGTTGTTGTGTTTAGATGTTTGTTGTTGTCAATATGGCTATCATATTATCTGGTACTACAGAGAGTATACGCAAGAAAACCCCATGTAAAACAAAAAACACGAGAGTTGTGTCCCATTGTATCAACGGACGCAACATGTACACGTCTGCATGCCCACATGCCCATTGTGTTCATTGACCACAATGGGAGAGACATTTCATGC
This sequence comes from Iguana delicatissima, assembly GCA_948472985.1. Classification (NCBI taxonomy): domain Eukaryota; kingdom Metazoa; phylum Chordata; class Lepidosauria; order Squamata; family Iguanidae; genus Iguana; species Iguana delicatissima. The sequence goes on from CAOKZL010001025.1 coordinate 447,890, forward strand.
AACTTCACAGCCCATTTCCGCACTACACTCTTATAGCGTGATTATTCCACTTTCAACATCCTATGGAATCCTGGGGTTTGCTGGCCCCTCTCGAAACTGAAACCCCAGGATTCCATAGGATGTTGAAGGTGGAATAATCGCGTTATAAGAGTGTAGTGTGGAAATGACCAGAGTCATGTAGGTGGAGGTTGTGCCTGAAGAGGGTGCACTGTATAGAGTTCAGTACTATCGATGGTTTTAGGCATCCACGGGGATCTTGGAAGGTACTCCCTGTGGATGAGGGAGGACTACTGTATTCAGACTTGTGGGGTTTTTGGGGCCAATGAGAGGGTGGAGGAATTGTCCCTGGCCCCTTGCGGTTGCCCATGTTGCAGAAAAGCATAAAGGCCCATATGACAAGACTGCGATTTTGGAAGGCAGTGGACGTAGGCAAATGATACAGATTTTTTTTTTTTAAAAAATAGGATTTTGGTAGGATCTCATAATTAAATTTCTCCTCTTCAGATTTTTCTGACTCTTGAAGTAGAATACTTTGCCCTTGACTAGCAGTAAATCTTTTCTGACATCTTAAACCAGCAGTCTGAAGGAGCTGCTTCACTCTGCCTTATGGTATGGCCATTCCTATACTGGCTTTAGGAATGAACAATTCCCCCTCTACACTGTGGTTCCATTTTGTGTTTTGCATTTTAAAGGACTTCTCTCTGTGATCGGGCTATTGATAACAGTTCAAAGATGAATACGGTATTTCCTTCAGTTTGGTGAATTAGTCGGTGCTCTCTGCTCAAATTAAAATTTTAATATTAAAGAACATGCAAGTGAAAAGACCGGAAGAAGAGTGAGCAGAGGGAAGGAACTGCATGTCACATGGATAACACTAAGGACCACTGGAGCAAGATTAAGGAAGATTTTTTTTAAATGAATTGCTAACGTCCCATTATAGAAGTATCTATGGCATGTGGTTGCACAGTGGAGTGAGACGGACTGAATTTCTGCATTAGGCTGTTATAGTGCTATTATTCCACTTTCAACATCCTATGGAATACTGGGGTTTGCAGTTTAGGGAGGGGCCTCAAACCGCAAACCCCAGCATTCCACAGGTTGCTGAAAGTGGAATAATAGCACTATAACAGTCTAGTGTAGAAATGGCCAGTGTGAGACAGTATCTAATCAAATCTTGTGATCAAACGCAGTTTTCATAGCACTTCCTGGTGCTCCCTGCCCTGCATGGTAAGATCTTCCTGTAGTTAGAAAGTAAGGACATCAAAGAAAAATGATTTAATCTAGCCAATCCACTAAATTTCTATTTGGTGGTTGTGGTTTTCAAAAGCAATAATGCATTCAAACTTATAGTCCCTTGCCAACCAACCCACTAGCTGTGGTTAACTCTGGGCTTCAACTTTGGACATTCCCTCTTCCCTCTGCTTCTCCTTTTTTATATGAGAGGAGAGCATGTTTTTTGTAATTGTACCTTAGAAGTTATCTGTTACCTGTTATATTTGTGCTCAGGGAACTACGGTTTGGTCTAATCAGAACTTCTTAAAACAAATTAAGAGCAATCACACCATGGTTTCAGGTTCTCATTTCATTTAGTTAATGTTGGTTAGAACAAACCACAATTCCCTTGATTTATCTAATGCCTCCTCTCATATGCTAAGGAAGAGGAGGGGGCACCACTGCCCTGGCCTCAAAGGGAGAGAAGAAGAGGCAGGCACAGCTTCATCACGCCTAGGCTCAGAAGCAGATGAAAGACCCTCTCTCCATCCCTACTGCCACTGTCCTAACCTCAGAGAGAGAGAGAGAAAAGAGGCAGGCACAGCTCTATCACGCCTGGGCCCAGAGGGCCTTCTCTCTGAAAGGCCCTCTCTCTGTCTCAGCTGCTACTCCGCCAGCCTCTGAGGGACAGAAGAAGAGGCAGTATCTCCTGGACTTAATCTCATCTGCCTTGCCATAGAATCATTGACTCATAGAGTTAGAAGAGACCGCAACAGCCATGGAGTCCAACCTCCTTCCATGCAGGAACACACACTCAAAGCACCTCCAGCAAATGGCCATCCAGCCTCTGTTTAAAAACTTCCAAAGAATGTGATTTCACCACACACAGAGGCAGCATATTCCACCTTCGAATGGCTCTTACCACGTCTTGTCTTATTTAGACTGCAAGCCTGAGAGCAATGAACTGTTTTGTTGTTCTTTTACTTCTAAAGCACCATGTACAGTGATGGTGCTAGATAGCTAGATAGATACGATGACGACAATGATCCCAAAGCCTAGACTCACAGTGGCTTCTTCCCTTTACCTATGTCTGATTTAGGGGAACCATCTCTAACAATGATGTAACTCCAATTGAACTGTTCTGCACAAACAGTCTGAATTTATAAATCCATCAGTCATAACAAAACTGGAAATGAGCTCCTTGGATAGTCTCTTCCTTCAAACACACTTCCTTCTTCCTCATGTTTAACAAACAAACAAAAATCTGGACAGACTGAGTAAACATGACTTCAATATAGCAATCTGACATTCCCTGGTGGAGTCAGAAGGAAGACAATTGAAAATACAGAATGCAGTTTAAATAAATGGCAGAGGAGGGAATTAGCAATACTATTTTCAAACATTAATTTGGGCGTTTTATTAAAATACAAAGCACCCTTCCATATCTGAAAGGAGGCATTTTCTGCTTTTGCCTTCACTCGACCTGCAGCTTTAATACGGCACAGCAGGGTGTGTTAGCTCTTTCTTTCTAAATTTGGTCCATTATCAAAGAGTTCAATGGAGTTTGCCAATAAGCCTTTATTTAGCCATGCTGCAAAACTGCTGACAAATGAGATTCTTCCTTGTAGCAGTAAAACAAGGCGAAACTAAAAATACCTAATTACAAAAACACACAGAGGGCCATTGGGAAAAGCACATTTCTGGGAAGATTTCAGTAGGCAAGTTCTAATGGGAAAGTGAAAGAAAATGACCAACAGTATCCCCATGATCTTCATCTTCAAACTCACCATCACGCAATAATCATGATGCTTCATTTCAAGAGTGTTGGGCATAAAACAGCATAAAAATGACAGGGGACAATAGCTATGTTTAGTTTGGAAAAAGCCACCAAGAAACACACAGAAAACCATGAAAGGTGCTCTGCTCTGTAAACGAAACTTTCTTGACCCTACTTCCATATTGCAGACAGCTCAAAGCCAATCCTGGGAGCTGACATTGTTGATAGTGGCTGGGGATAGTGTTCGTTGATGTGAGCTGCCTTGAGTCATATGCAGTGAGAAAGGAGGGATCTAATACTTATTAATTAATTGTCATGGAGTGAAGCTGGTGAAAATCCATCTCATCTTTGAGTGAGTGATAATGCCATTCTATTTGCAGAAGAAATTTCTGGATCCAATCCACACATGGCATATCTATCCACAGTTTTATACCAGTTTAATTGCCACAGCTTCTCTCCAAAGAATTCCAGAAATTGTAGTTTGGAGGAGGTGTTCAGAACTTTCTGTTAGAGATCTCTTGACTTCTAGCGAAGAACTATAATTACAGGCATTCCCAGCTAGACAGGAAATTACTGTTCAACCACTAAAAATCTGAGATGCAGATGTAGCCAGATTTTGTGCAGGAAAAGTGGCACAGAATGGTTTGGTACTGATGTTTCCTACTGCTCACAATGACATAGTGTGTGAAGCATATATGAAGCTTTGTTGTTGTGTGCCTTCAAGTCATTTCCAATTTATGGTGACTCTATCACAGGGTTTCCTAGGGGTTGAGAGTGTGTGACATGCCCAAGGTCACTCCATGGCTGAGTGGGGAATCGAACTCTGCTATCCAGGGTCATCATTCGATGCTCAAACCATTGCACCAAGCTGGCTGTTATGTATGAAGAGTTTTCTTGCCAATATCTCTGGATTAGAGCAATTCACATAGCAGGCTTGGTGAGAAAGGCCTCTGCTTGTGCTCCCACTGGCCTTCAAGCACCAAATGTAGGGCCACATCCCCATTTTTAGAGAGATCTCTCCTCTGTCTGAAGGGCTATGAGAGGAAAGTCTTCCATCTGAAGGGCACTCTAGGTGAAACCTTCAAAGTATGGCATACAACATACCCTCCAACTGTCCCAAGGGGCAGTCTCAATTAATCCTCTGTCACTGCAATTTTTCAGCTGCTTTTAAAACAATCCAGTTTCTCTCTCCTGTCACTTTCCCTCTTTGTCCTCAGCTTCCTTCAATTACTGCAAACTGAGTTCAAATTGCAAAAATTAGAGACCATTAAACATGATCACCTAAGCAGCCAGACCTGAGATAGGTTAGGCAAAAGTCAGAAATGGCTTGAAAACTCTCAACAACAACAATAGTAACAAGGAAACGACTGAGATGTGTCATTCATGGAAGATTTAAGATTCAGAGACTTCAACTGCACATCTCACACTATTTAGCTGAATAAAAGGAAAGTCCTGGGAACAAAATCAGAGGCACAAATCAGTGTTACCTGAAGCTCTTTAGAAACCTCTTCAGGATGATTGCTGGTGACACAACAACAAAACATCTCATTTGTATCCTATAATGCTTTATTCCATATTTTTTTATCTTGTAGCCGTCTGACACAAGCTTTCTTTTCTCTCTTTTTTCCCCCCTCAAAAGTTTCTGACACAGGTTGCTACATAAGAACGTTCCCACTCCCCCACCCCACTTTCTACCAACTGAAGCGAGGAAGAGTCACTGAATATCATTTCTTTCAAATTTCAGTGCCTTTAACAATATTGTATTATGGACACAGGAAAACAAAAAAGGTCAGTCATAAGATGTAATTTTTTTTAAAAAAATCCTGCCCTTATTCATCAATTTTATGCATCTGATTCCAAAAGGTATGAAATTTTGCATTCCTCCCTGTTTCTTGTTTTCATCCAGCACTGAAAACTGAAATGCTCCAAGCCAAGTTGTTCTCACAGAATGTCCAGCTGTGTCCAGATGAGGCATAAAATGCCAGAACCCACATAAGAAAGAACGGCGAGCTGTTTTCAGCCTAGTGAAGCATTGGAGTTTCTTTTAATATTATACAGATTCCAAATTCTCCTGGTTCAACTTCTTCATCATCCTCTTTTCCTCCTTCTGGTACAGATCACAGGCCTTTGCCTATAATTTTCAACAAGACTGCTAGTGGGCAACGGGCCATTGGCAGCTGTTCTTTTTTTTCATGGTGTACATTTAACTGGTAACCTTACTATAGATTGAGCATCCCTTATCTGGAAATCCAAAATCTGAGAATTTCCCTAACCCAAAACATTTGGCTGCCAGCTGCCCAATTCAAGGCAGTGGCTGCAGTGTCTTACTTGTTTGTTTTTCAGATCCTCAGTCTCTTTCTCTCTCTTTTTGCTGCCAGCCACCAACTTCTGCTTTCAAAATGGCAGTGGCGGCACTCCTGCTTGTTCTTCTCTCAGACTGAAGGAGCACCACAACTGCTGCCTCAAAGGGGGAGTAGGCAGCTGGACCCAAAAAGGAAGACTGAGGATCTGTGAAATGCAAGAGGCATGGATTTTTGCACTGAGCATTTGGATTCCCACCATTTCACAAATCCTCAGTCTCTCTTCAGCCTCATGTCTCATAAAAAACACAAGTAGCAAACAAATGAGACAAAAGGTGCGCTATTCCAAAATCCAAAAAACAGAACACTTCTGGTCCCAAGCATTTTTTAGATAAGGGAGGCTAAATTTGTATCCTACAAAGGATTTAATCCAGGACAGCCTAAGACATTTTGATGCCTGAGGCAGAGCAGCATATGCCACTTCTTGCTGCACCAGCCAGGCTGCAGTATCCTCAAATTATTCTGCCAACTGAGGCAGAATATCCAACAGACACTGGGGCCCTTTCCACACCTTACCCTGCTCTGTCATCTTCCAAGCATCATCTCGGCAGTGCCTCTGCCAGGATGGGAGCGTGTACCCAATGCTCCCCTCTGCACGCAACCAGCTACCTGTGGAAGGGAGTGCTAGGGACACACCCCTTCCTTCTGCACAGCAGCTGGCCTTCTTTCCATGCTGCAGTGGGAAAGGAAGTGCATGATCATGGTTCCAGCCCTTCTGCATGGTGGCGGAAGGCTCACGTGATTGGGGTCATTGATGGAGTCTCTCAATCAATGATACACCCTGCAATTGCACTGGCTGGCGACACAAGAAGGGTGAGACCAACAGTGGCTTATCTAGGTTCAACAGCACCTAGGGAAAGTATGGAAGTTGTGCCCCTAGGGGCCTAAGTGCTACTTCTACTGCTGCCACTGCCCCAGGCTGAGGAAGACACCAACAGTGGTGGCGGGGCAGTGGTGGTCCAGGCTCAGATGGGAGGGCTACTGCTGCTGCCGTCGCCTCCACACTGGGCCAGGAATGACTCCAGCAGGGGTTGGGGGGGCAGCAGCAGGCCAGGCCCAGGTGGGAGGATGGCTGCTGCCGCCGCCGCTGCCTCCACACTGGGACAGGAACAACCCTGGGGATGGGGAGTGGGAGCAGGCCAGGCCCAAATAGAAGGGGCGTGGGTTCGGGTTTTTTGCACCCCCTGACATTGGCGTCCAGGGCATGTGCCCCAGTTGCCCCACCCTAGATACACCTCTGGAGACCACTATGATGTTATGCAGATGCCAGGACACCACCATCCTGCAGAAAGGGCCTTGTTCCCCTATCTGACAGTAAAAATACAATAATCAGAAATTAAATAACTAAATGGGTATTATATTTAGCTATAGACATATAGGCTACCCTTTCAGTCAGCAGTAAATGAGCTGGTCAGTTATTATGAAAGAGAATGAAATTGCAAATTAATTTCAGAATTCCCAACACTGCTCTGGTTGAATCAACCGGTCACTTATAGCCAAAGATACTGAATTTGTAAAACGATTGTACAAATTCTCCAATGTTGCTACAGCCAAACGAGCTTAGCAGTTATTGCTAAGGAGACTGAAGTGTAAACTGATTTCACAGATTTCCTAACACATGTGTCCCAGTTTTCATCTATGTAATGTTGGAGAGTATGTAAAGTTGACCTATTGAATCACTTGGTAAATGGTGAGTCAACATTTCTGTAAATTCCATTGATTCAATGGGTCTACTGTGGTCTGGGTTGGTAAAAGTAATTGGCACTTAATCAACTCCATGGAGGAGGAGAGGAGAAAGAGAGGAGAGGAAGGAATCTTGCCCTCCCCCACCCGAGAGACTTGGGCGATAGCAAACAGCTTCAGCCTCCCCTTGCTTGTGTTTTCTTCCTCATTAATAATTTTTTGCTATCTTGACCACACTCTGATATTGCTTGGATACACATTGTCTCTGTTTTCATCTGTAAGATGTTGGAGTGTATGCAATTATTCTCAAAGAGACTGAAATAGTAAACTGATTCCACCAATGCCCCAACATTGCAGTAACCACTTTGTGTATGTGTGTGTATGTGTGTTAGGTGGTGGGAATATTGACTAGCATTTCCCAAGACACTTGCTCTTCCCCCTAAGTGAGAGAAATAAGCATTGTGGGAGAGCTTACACACACACACACACACACACACACACACACACACACACACAGGAGGGGAGAGGGAGAGAATTAGTTTTCCATTAACTGAGAATCCTGGAATTAACTTTGTCCTTCTGAAACTCCATGCGAACACCTACCTTCCACCCCCATCCTTGTTAGCATTTCTCTTGAATGGTAAATCATGACAGAGGGACCTTGAGAATCTCAGCACGCCACATTAAGTCTTTCCTCCAAAGAGGGAGATAAGCAGCCAGGGATGGGACAGAAAACTAACTTTGGCATAGATTTTGCATGTGCACACACACAACCTAGTGTTTAGTCTAAAGGGAACGAAAAATGTACATTAGTACAGCCATATGAAATACCATCCCCCAGTCTATGGAGCTAAACAGTTTGATGTCATCCTTATGCTATTTCTCACAGCTTGAACAAAGCCTATTTTCCTATATATGACAAGCACTGGTGTGTATTTTACAGATGAGTACAAGCTGTACCATGTGGCTGATGTGGAAACTCTATTCATTGCAATAGGGCCTGTGTTGGATTAGAGACTCAGTTCCAAAGAAACTGGTAAATACTGCAGAAGGTCCCACATCCAAAACCAAGCATCTGATCAGATAAAGGGATTAAGCAGCAGGTAATGGGAGATATGATTGCCTATGATTACAAGGGACATTGTTGATGGCAGAACATATACTATGGAATCAGAAGGTCCTAGGTTCAATCCTGGTATCCACAGGTAGGATGAGTAAAGAATCCTACCTGAAACTCAAAGAGTTGCATACCTTCCAATTGTTCCAATTTGGCAGAGACAGTCCTGATTAATCCTCTGCCTTCTCACTTTCCCAGCTGCTTTAAAAATGTCCCAGTTTTTCTCGCTCCCATCCTCTTTCCCCCTTTGTCCTCAGCTTACTTCAATTGCTGTCAAACTGGGGGCAAAGTACAAGAGTAGTGTGCACTCAATTAACTTGACGTGGGAGGAGTGGAGGGGGCAGAATCAAGCCCTTCCAAGTATGCCCATGAAAAAGCAAACTGTTACAGTCTTTCCTAGCTTGTGTGTTCTTTCTCATTAATAACTTTTGACATTTGATATAGGCTCTGAGGTTGCCTGGCCATGTTGGTTGGCTTTCATCTGTGGAATATTGGAGAGTGGGCAGTCCCTGCCAGTTAATGAAGATAGAACTGAACTGGACGGATCAATGGTTTGAACTCATCATAAGGTAGCTTCCTATGTTCCCATGTGAAGGCAACTGGCCAGTGAACATTAAATTGACTTCAGAAGCTGTGAAAGGTTGTGCCTGGTTAGTACGGTATTTACCTGGGAGACAACCAAGGAATACCAGCAATATCCAGGTAGATGTAGGAAATAACTCTGCTTGAAACCTTCTCAAAACGTTCTCAGTGGCTCCTCCCAGATTCTGGAACTCCCTCTCCAGCGAGGCTAGGATGGTTCCCTCCTTGCTCTCCTCCCAGCAAGTAAAAACCTCCCCTTTCCATCAGGCTTTTAAAGAACTGATCGTAGTGTGGGCTTTTAATGTTGTGGTGTGCTGTTTTGTTGATATTATACTGTCTTCTAATGCATTTTAAATGGCATTAACTCTATAGATTGTTGTTGTGTGCCTTCAAGTCAATTCTGACTTTTGGTAATCCTAAGGCAAACTTACCATGTTTTTTTTTTCTGGGGCTGAGAGTGTGTGATGCACTCAAGGTCACCCAGCGGGTTTTCATGTCTGAGCAGGGAACTGAACCCTGGTCTCCAGGACTACAGTCCAATATTCAAACCACTACACCAGTCTAACTCTTAGAAATAGAAAGAGATATAAATACAGCTACATCTTGGGTCCCATTTTAGGAGAAAAATGGGGTATAAAATTCAATAAATGAATGAATAAATATACAGATACTGGGGACGCTTTTGTATCCGTTTTAATCTGTACTGGTTTTAACAATTTCTAAAATGTCTTGAGTCCTTTTACTGGGAGAAAGGGGGGGATATAAATGAATAAAACAACAATTTACTATTGGTACAACAGCGTTGGAGAGCTGCTCTTGACAATACTGGTCTAGATGGACTGATCTGATTCAGCTCATTGCAGCTTCCTACATTTCTATAACGCCAGGGTAGCCTTGTCTGTCAGAGTAGCAAGTGCTCAGTTAGATGGACAAATAGACTAATCCAGCATAAAGCATTTTATGACATTCTTTCCTAGAAATGTCAAAAGGAAAGGTCTGCAACTTAAAACTAAACAACATTACCTTTAAGATAAAGACAGCAACCATATCCTTCTCCCTCACCGTTGTAAGTAAAAGGGATGTGATGTGATAGGACACTCCCTGGCTTAAAAATGTATGAGGGTCCCAATCTGGATTGTGTGTGTGTCCATAGAAATTTGTACTACCAGAAATTAGGTCACTTGTTACTTTTTAAAAATAAAATGCAATCTCACCTCCTACCTGTGAACATGATATTTTGTATACAGAAGGTGTCATGTTTAATTCCCAGCATCTCCAGGCCCCCAAAATGGGTCAGAAGGACCTGGAGTCTGACTCAACATAAACCAACTTCATTTGTATAAGAAAGTGGTTTTTTTTCCTTAATTTTTGAATACTGGATGAAAACCCTAGAGATTAGAGTTTGATTCCCTGCTCAGCCATAGAAATCCACTGGGTGACCTTGGGCACATCACACATCATTAGCCTCAAAAAATGCTATTATAGGTTTGCCTTAGGGTTGCAAGTTGGAAATGACTTGAAGGCACACAACAACAAAACAACAAGAAGAACATGTTTAGTGGACTTACCTTTACTGCAAAGGGCATGATCCAAAAAACTTGTTTTATGAATTTTCAAAGAACTAGTAAGTGTTGGGAATTTTTAATGAAAGACTTCATAGGACTTATCTTGCTGCTTTGTCATGAACGAAGGCCTAGTAAAGATCATTTCAAAAGCACTATGCGAACACAACAGTAAGTAGCAAGAGCCTTTTATGAGCTGGATTCAGCCCTTGTGAAACAAGTTTAAATGATGAAAAGAGTCTGGAGAAAAGTTCTGCTTCACCATGGCAACTCTCTTGCATTCAGCCATCATGAGGCTCAGGCACAAGGAAACTTCTCCTGAAGCCAAATGCCACCTCAGTTGATAAGAATCACTTCAACCAAATGCAACTGAACAGTCTGAAAAATCCAAGCTCCACAGTTCTCCACCAGGGTTCATCCAGGTCATACAAGGTCAGACACATGAAACAATAACTTTAAACAAGGAAGTACCCTCAAGATTTCAGGACTGACATTTTTTTCTTTTATAAAGTTAAGAAATCAAAGTTATATTTATATATTTATGTTATATTTATTTAATGATAGTAACAAAATGTGACTGTGGCAATTTATACAGGAAAGAGGGATTTACTCTCCCCTAGAGTTCACTGACTCACCCGTGATCTGCAGAACAGACAGGGAATGAAATCCATCTTGATTTAGTTGGGTGAAACCATGGAGGAATGACAGAGGAAGCCGCCAAATAGGAGGCCATCCACAGTACAACCCTACATTTGTTTTACTGGGTCTCTTTCACATTACACAATTACAGCATTTTGATGGTACATTAATTGCCATGGCACTATTGTATGCGGTTCTGGAACTTTGGGGTAATTTTGTAACCTGTTTTTTAAATTCTCTGTCACAGAAGTCTGATGCTATATAGGTGTATCTCAATTTGTATTGCCCTAATTTACAGCCTTTCCCATTTACAATGTTTCTCTAGAAATGAAAAAGGAAACGAAAGTTTCACTCATAATGCATAGCTCTCCCAGCATGCAACCCGATAATGTGGGAGAGGAAGATGGGAGAAATGAGGGAATGAGGCTGTGTGAAGTTTGGTATGGAGTTTTCATCAGTAAGAAATGGTGATTCAATTGGTTTTCTTTTACCTACTCATGTTCAGAGAGTGGGGAGAGGGAGGAAGTAACTGCTGTCTTGGCATTGTTGGAATGATGAGATCTCCTTTGCTAACCTAGAAGAGGAAGCATGTGAGGGAAGAAGAAACTTAAATCTTGCCATTGTCTGGAGAAAGGGGTTTCCTTTGCCTGCTTAGAAGAGGAATGTGAGGGGGAGGAAGAAACTGGAATCTTGTAGTTTTTATGTGTCTGGAATGGGTTCCTCTGCTTTCTTATCAGAGGATGAGCAACTGGAATCCACTTTCTCCACTTAGCAAGCCTGATGGACTGGGCATGGCAGGACATGTGCTGCCTCGGCCCGTGTTGTACCCTCTGCACCTGTTGCAGAAAAGACAGGAGATATGCTTCCCCCTCACAATGTCCTTTTTCAAACTGGAAGTCTGCTAGAAAAGTCACAACAGAACACAGTTCTTGTCACTTGCCCTCTGTCTGTGTGCTCCTTTTAAGAGGAACTGTCATCTAATGACAAGCCAATTTACTCCAGCCAAGCCTGCCTGGGAATCAGCATTTGTTGCTTCTTCTGGTCCTTCTATAGAACATCTGAACATTGCTCTAGCCTGGAAAATGTAAGTTCTGATATTTTAAAACTGAAAGCGGTTGAGTAAAATGGCTAACTTTGTACCTACTTCAGCTCAGCTGGAACATATCTCCTTGGTCTCCAATGATAACCTATGCAACTGGCTACCTCTATTTATGTCAGTCTCAATTTACACTGTATGTCCACGAATGCTACCTCAACGTAAACTGAGACCCACTGTCGTTCAGGGGAGTCCACTAAAGAATTTAGTCCTTCACCAAATGACCAATCCCAGGATTCCATAAGGTGGACTCAAAGCAGTAAAAGTTGTATCAAAGTGCTATAATTGTTTAATGTGAAAGAGATCCTGATTACATTTATATCTAACCATTCTTCCTTCATGGATCTCAAGGCAATATAATTGGTTTCCCTGGCTAGATTCCACTGAGACACTGGTCAGTCCTGGACTAATGGTGATCCTTGGAGAGATGGATTTTGTTGCAGGGTCTAAGGTTCCCTGATGACTGTAATGTTAATTGAATAGATGATACAGGAACAACTGGATCATGTAGGACCAACTCAGGGGTGCTTTATTGATGTATTTCAGCACTGGCAGGTGGTTGGACTAGTTGATCTCTTCTAACTCTATGATTCTATAACCAACTGTATGTGTAATAAAAAGCTCCAAGGGTGTGCCTATCACTTTAAAAAGGAATTCTCTGTTTGAGCCAAACAACTAAAGCTTCCACAAACAAAGGACGGTATACTACTTAGAGATCTCAGGTATACACCTTGAGTCATATGATGGAATGAGCTTTGAGGATAAATTTGGGCACAGTGAACCGCAGCAGAGGAAGTGAGGCAAACCCATCACCCTTACTTTCATTTCTACTGGTCACCTTGCAGCAAACAGGAACAGCTACCCCCCCTTCCCCATGCAATGCATGGTACAGTAAAAATTACAACATCAGCATATTGTCTCTGCCAAGGAGCATTTTTAGATACAGTTCCAAAGTATTAGGTGAGTCTGCTTTTATTTGGTACTTGGCCAAACTGTAGCAGGGCTTTTAAATGAGGGATATTGAAGGAAAAATAAAGTCCTTGGATCAATTCACAATGAACTTATAGGTACTTTCCCCCCCTTCCACAACTGAATATTTGGACAATGTTTCCCTCTCCATACCAAGAATGACTGCTACTTCAACCACGAATGGAAAGAAAGGTCTGATGAAACAGGGGTGGGGGGTGAATGAAATTGAACAGCCTTAAAATTACTGTACACCCTTGCAGGGCTGCTTTGAAGATTACTGAAGCAGCATAGTAGGTTAAGAGCTTTGAATGCTTGAAATACAGTATGGAAATTATTATTAAACTCTGTTTTCCACCAAGTAAAGCTGAGAGCAGCTTAAAAAAAAATCACAGATTTTGTTTACCATCTCACTGCTAAAAAAGAAATAGGGTTAGAATTTCCCCCGGGCGAAGCCTGGTAGCAGAACAAGTTGAGAAGTGAATGATTTTGATATGGAAAACAGTAGGGAATCTGGCAGCAGGGAGTTTGGAATAAGGTTGGGTATCAAATAACATCAAATCACCCCAGGATAGTGGACAGTGACTCTTGTCTCTTGGAATAACAGTCCACTTTGGTGTTAAAGACTTATGAAGAAGTCAGTGCCTTGATGAAAAAGCAGAAAGGATTGGGATGGAAGAATATCTCTCTTTGATTTTCTAGACACAACTTCACCCCATATTCCCCATATCCCTATATTTTCCACCCCACGGCTAAGGAACACAAAACATAAATTTTTTACCAAGTAGAAAATCAAGCTTAAGCCCTTACATCTCTTCCCCTGCCCCCAAACCTGGTGGCTGAACAAGCAGGGGTACTGGAGGCAGACAGAGATCCTGGATATCTACTGTCACAGCAAGTCTGCAGTGCCTTTGCAAAAAAGATCTCACACTACACACAGTTGTGCTAAAGAGGATCTGGCACTCCTCACCCGTATTTCAGAAAGAGGTTGCCCAGAAGGCAATCTCAGTGCAAACATGTCAAAATGAACACATACACTAGTGGAGGAGAAAGGGAGGGGGAAACAACACAATTTAGGCCGTATGTCTCCCAAAGGGATAGTAATTACACGCACTATGCCAGATGTTGTTGGAAGTCAGAATTTCCTACATTTCTTGTAAGTATGCCAGGTTTTGAGCATTTATCATGTATCCCAATATCTGCCTGGAGTCATCCTGAATGACCTGACCTGATTATTATAACAAGATGTTCCCCTTCTCCTTATAAAGCTAATGCTTTGAATGTTGGTGGCTGGTGGCTCCCTATGTAAGTAGAGTTGTAAATCCATTCTGGGTTTTAGTTCAAAACTTCAAAGTTGCTGTCCAACATGCTATTTTGGGAATAGGTTCAACACTTTTTTTTACCTATTCTCCAGGTAAGTTCAGCAGCTTGGAAATTGAGACTAAAATCTAGACTGGACTCACTACCAGAAAAAACATGAAAGCCATAAGCTGCCACTGGCCCTGTCCTGTCCCATTCTTCCTGAGCTCCTCTCCAGCCAATCCTCTCTTAAAGCTGTCCTTCAGTCTCCCTAAACTAATCTGTTGTCCTCTGGTCTAATGGAAGACAATATCTCCATTGCTGAAGCAAGATTCACCAGTCCAGCTGGTTTTGGTATATGGTCTGGTTTAGTTTATGGATAGTGGCAATGCAGGGCACTATCTTATTGTTTGGATGAAGAGTTAACTGATCTGGCCTTTTAAAGCGTTTTAAAGCCATTCAAATTGGCAGTCTCATAACTGCATGTGGCACAAATTTCACTGCTTAACAATGCATTGCGTGAAGGACTACTTCTTTTTATTAACATGAATCTCCCAACTTTTAGCTCCAATACATATCCCTGAGTTCTAGTATTATGGGAAAGGGACAACAGTTCCTCTTTATCTATGCTACCTTAGGCAGCAAAATATCAAGGGCCAGCCTGCTCTCTTAGGATTGGCGTGGTAAGCATACGTTTGGATTACTGGTAACCGCACCTCTCACAGATGTCTTCAGCCACCACTCTCTATTAAAACATACTGGAAAACAGATTTTATTGATTAAATCAATATTTTATTATTTTACTGACTAAATAAAAACAGCATAAATCTTATTTAAATAAAAAGGAGCATACATGTGGCTAATAACAAATAACTATTCATAAAGAATCCTTTTTGCTAATAACTCAATTATGGCACGAGTTCTAATCTCATGAGGGATCACACCACTCTTTTCACAGCAGGAATGTTTACTTTTTAGTTACCTTCTAGTGACAGGACTGGGGCGGGGAACTTCACATGGTTCAAGTTCTGCCTGGTCCTATGCTTATACTCTGCAGTAGGTACTGGGATGACAAAGTGGACAGAGAGTGTTATTTCCTTCAATAGGCCAGTGGTTTGCAGCATTCTGATATTGTTTTGTCATGCACCTATAAAATAAACTAGTAACTGAGGTCTGTATCTCTCTCTCTGGCTCTTACCACTTGAAGACATCATCCCAGCAAAGTCAAGCATTGTTCCTGGTTGAGGACCTGTGCTACACACAACATCATCCCTAACCAGTTGCTTTCCCATCCCAATGTGTTCCAAATCCACCCTTTTTCATTACTGGAAAAAAATCTGGTAATGGCCTCCCTTCCCGCCACAATTCTATCAGCTGGGCAAATGCAGTTCCTCATTAGTGCTTGATAGCACATTGTCATCGCAGATCCAGGGTGGAGGGTGGGTGTGCCCATGTTTTCCCTCCCTCCCATGGCATAGTAACTTCAGAATCTATCACCTCTCCATGTTTATTTTAATTTTTTTACTTTGAGTTATGATTTTTAATTTTTTAAAAATACATTTTTAGCATTATAGTGCAAAAACACAATAGCCTACAGGCGTGTTGTGACATTACCATTTTGCTGCACTAGTACGGCTTAGAAAAAAACAAAACAAAAAAAATTCCAACTGATCAGGAACTGTGGAGCAGGGAAAAGGACTCTCCAATGACACTGTAATGTGGCGGGAACACCAATGGCAATAACGCTACTCATCTGCTTAAGTCAAAAAGGGGTGGTAGAGAGCGTTCATAACCTGATACCCTCATGGAAGCAGCAATGCTGGGATTGAAAAGGAACAACCCGCTATTGAGGTATGGTGCGGTAAGGGTCTCTATCTCTCTATAAAGCCAACAATATGAACTGCTTCTTCATGTAATGAGAGAGGAAAGGACTGCAGCATTAAATGTATCACAACTTCACTTTTCCACCCCTCAATGGAAACTGACATTTATGCTCTCTCTTTGCTTAGTGGTTTCAGCTCTGTGAAGAGGAACCAGCGCCCTACCACAGAAAGGAAGAGAATGAGCAAAAGAGAGTGTGAGCACAAGATGGATGTTCTGGATAGTTAATCTTTGCAATGTTTTAAAAGGCCTCCTTCAAGGCCTTAGTGGTATACTTCTGAGGTTTATTTCAGTGTCAAACCTCACATTCCAGAACTGTTTATCTCTCCCCGGCTGATAACCTTGAGAGTCCCTGTTGACATCTCAACTATGCCTCACTATGTACATGCGGTGGGGTGGGGATGTCTGCCCGTCTTCTCTCTGACTCTGGCCAGTCAGGCTTGCTTCCCCTTCTCCTACATTTTATGTTTTGATTCTACCACTTTGCCATGCCATGTAAAGATGTTTTGTTTTTGAGTAGCTAGTCAAATGGCCAAGCCAAAAGGATACAAAAGCAAGGTAGAGATTAAACACCAACAACCAAAAATTAGCATACCCAACCTTTTTAAAACTGCAAAGAGATATAAAATATGTGCAGTAGGGCAACCGATGGACAAGTGTATGTCTTGCATGTAAAAGGTCCTAGTTTCAAAACTGCTGGAAATTCTGGAAAGTTGCTGCCAGTCAGTGTAGACAGTATGAGGTGGGAAGGACCAATTGTCACATTCAGTATAAAAGAACTTCTTATGTTCCTAATCTTCTCCTTGTCCTGTTTAATCAATTTATTTATTTGCCACCTTTTTCCCAGCATGGGGAGTCAAGGTAGGCCATTTCCACACTACACTGTTACAGTGCTATTATTCCACTTTTAACACCCTGTGGAATTCTGAGGTTTGTAGTTTCCTGAGGCCAAAGAACTCTCTGGCTGAGAATTCTAAATGCCCCTCCCTAAACTTCAGATCCCAGGATTCCATAGGATGTTGAAAGTGGAATAATAGCACTTTAAAAGTGTAGTGCAGAAATGGCCATAGTTTATAAAAACTGAAGCAGATGCAAGTGAAACCATCCCAAAGTTAAAACATATGCACCGAGAAGCAAGAAATAAAACCACTACACCATGCTATGAAAAGCCCCTTTTAAGAATTAACAGTTTACAAAGGTCTGGGGTGGGAAGTTTTCATACCCCCCCCCCAATATTTCACAGATGCAGACTGGGACATGTGTGGCCAAAAAACATTAAAGTGTGATCAAGACGGTGAATGTTATTAATGGGTAGGAAAAGATAATCTAGGAGAAATTGCAGCAGTTTGCTTTTGCCTGAGCTGACTGCGAAGGTAAAGATTCCACTCCATCCTTTCCTCTTCCTATTGCTGAGTTAACTGAGTGCAAACTACTTTTGCACTTTGAATTCTGTTTAAAGAAACTGAAGTAAGCTGAGGACGAAGAGGGAAAGTGGAAGCAGGAAGAAGAAACTGAGACATTTCAAAAGCAGCTGAGAAAGTGGGACAGGTTAATCAGGACTATTCTGGATGAATTGAGACAGTTAGATATTTGTGGTCTGCATTTGCCAACCAAAGAATACCAGAGACAGAGACAAGAATATTTCAGACAAGAACCTGTATGTACTAATGCCAGCTCATATATTACTGATAAATAGAAAATGTATTTTAAAAAATTGTGACCAGGTAGGAGAAAACTAACAAGATAAGGAAATTAGAGAATCAATCTGTTGTTTCCTGCCTTGATCTATAGGGAGAGAGGGTGGTAAGCAATAATATCCATAACAATAACTATAATAATTTGAAGAGCTGGCTCTGGCAATAGATAGAATGAGGCACCACTTCGGAGAGCAGAGTTCTAGTGCCATGGAAGAGCAGCAAATTATTAATTCCAGATTTATAATTTATATTCTTACTGCCGGAAAGGGATAATAATGCTTGTGAATTTTTCTGCACCTCGTACCCAAACTACATGACTGGCCAAGAGAACTGCATATCATGACTCATGAGAAAGGACAGCACACTTCGCTGCTTAGCCTCAGGCAGCAAAATGATTTGGAGCAACCCGGAACATGTGCTTCTGTCTGCAGCAATCTGCCCTGCCTTGGACTTTTTCAGGATTCCAGTAAGCCTGAACCAATGGAAAGCTACAGCTTTAACGGGCTGCAGCTTTTGATTTTCTAATACTGGCTGTGTGTGTGCCTAGGATATTAGAGGCAGGTGGGTGAGTAGATCTGAACTTCAGTTCACTTCATCTGAGACATTTCTACCCTAATTCTTTGGGTCTCCTATTTTATACACACACTGAGAGAAACACCAAATAAAATAAAACTGGTGTAATGAACATTAAGTGCTGTTAGTAGGACACACTCAGCAAAGGCCTGTTACATTAGGGGAGGTTACAGATGCATTAAAACATCCAGTGCTGGTCACTGCCTTTCAGAGGGGGGAGCTGGGGAAGAAGATAGCTATTTTTCACATTCCTATAATCTCCAACTTTTCCGATAGGGCAGGAAGAGTCCTGCTGTCCCATTTTTTCAGCTGCTTTTAAAATGTCCCAGTTTCAAGGGAACACATGATGAAAGAATCTATAATGTAAATTTTGAAATGAAGCCAGAATTTTATCTGTTAAATATGCTTGGGCAACAAAGAGAAATAAGATCTCATCGGAAGACACTGTTATATTTGATAACTGCTGCAAGGCTGATATATGAACAATACTGGAAAGAAAGGAAATATGTTGAGATAGAAGAATGGAAATTAAAAGTCCTGGATATGGTAGAGACAGAAAAGTTAACATTTTCTTTGAGAAATAAAACTATCCAGGACTATGAAAGAGAATGGAGGGAAGTTTTGGATTGGATAAAGACACAGAAAAAAGAATAAAGTAAGTTTGCAAATAACCTAATGTAACAATGTTGCAAGACAATGTAACAAAGTAATGTAACAAAGCAACTGTGCAAGGACGTAAGATGTAACAAATTCTTTGAGCAAGTAGGAATTATGTATAAATGGAATGGAAACATGCAGATTCAACTGGAAAATAAGCATGGAAGTGGGGAGGGAGATTTTTTTTATTTTTAATTAAAATCTTTAATAAAAAATTCAATAAATAAATAAATAAAATGTCCCAGTTTCTCTCTCTTCCTCTCACTGTCCACCTTTGTCCTCAGTTTATTTCATTTGTTGCAAACTGAATTGCATGTGGAAAAGTAGTTTGCACTCAGTTAATTCATTTTGCATGGTGGGAATGAGAGGAGTTGGTGGAATTTTGCCCTTCCCTACCTAGACTTAGGCAAACATAAACTTCTGCAGTCTCTCCTAGCTTGTATATTCTTTCCCATTAACAACTTCTTCCACTTTGACCACACTCTGATGTTGCTGGCCACACATGTCCCATTTTTCATTCTGTGAAATGTTGGAGGGTATGTGTTCCTCATTTTTCCAAACTTTGCAATGCAATTCTTGCCTCAGATGGAAATATTTGGGGTATTGTGTGCAAAAATGTGAACATTAAAGAAAGATGTTTGCATCAGGGAACACCATGTCTTGTGTATAATCACACGGTGCAGAAGGAGCTGTTGGCATCAAGTCCTGCCTGTAAGCTCTCAGAAGTATCTTCTAGGCTACTACTCTTGGTAGGACAGTGGACAAGGTTGACCTCAATCTGATGCAGTAATGCAATCCTTAACAGAAGACTATGGGACAAGCTTTTTAAAAAAAAAGAGTTGGGAGGATAAGCTGGCAACTTTGTTTGATTTTATTTCTTCATGGGCCCTGGGGGAAAGGAAAGTCCAGGGCAGAGAATTAAATTAAATAGAAATGACAGTTTTCTCTCAGGGGAGCCCATACTAAGAAGTCTGCACTGGCAAAATCTGAAGTCCTGCGCTCTTGGACACAGCTTCTTACTGTGTTACCAGGAGTTAAGAGGAAACCTTTAAAAATCTATGCATCTTCTATAGTTCTTTTAGTATTATTATTGGTGTGTATATGTGCGTGTGACCACACACTGGAGTTCAGTAGCTGTCATGTACTGGCTAACTTTGAAATCAGAGAATGAGCTCAGAGAGTTCTAAAGCTATATTCAGAACAGTGAAGAAAACATCAGCACACCTTGGCAATTGCCAAGACTAATGAACTATTGAGGTTGCAATACTGTAAAAGCGGTGATGTTTCCAAATTAGTGTGCGTTAGAATTCCATGTGAGAGTTATTTAAAACAACCTTTCCCCCAGAATCTTCCATCTCCCATTTTCTCACTTCTGCCAATTGCGTGACCTTGCAGCCATGTCTGTTCATCATTGTCAGAGATTGCTGCAATAACATTATTTCATTTCCGGCACAGTTTCTCACCTCATCCCGTCATCCCCTCAGCAAAATAAAGTCCACTTATATACTACCACACAAAGTGACTACCTTAATTACGGTAGGGAGAGCAAAGCTGAGATGACAGTAGTGAAGTTACAGATATGTAACCTTGAGTACAGATCCAGATTTGTGAGAACTACATAGTCACGACTGTGGCACTGTTGCACTGTTGAATGCACTCTTAAACCCACTTTATCAGGCAGCAGCTGGATCAGACAATGGTCTGTTTAGATGACAATCAGGATGCAAGTAGATGACATTTCCATCCCCCTGTGCCAGCCAGCAAGACCTTCCCTCCCTCCCTCCTGCTCACACAAGTGAGTGAGCGAGGGAAGGCACACATGGCTAGACTCAGCCACCCAACCAGCACAAGTACTTTTTTGTGCGTCGGGATAGGCTTACAATATTCCTGCTTTTTCTACTTTCATGGGAGTCTTGCACCCCTAACCCCCGTGAAAGTGGAGAACTGACTATAATATCAAGGAACAAGAGTTGCTACACAAGATAGTGGTGGTAAATACTCTGAAAGCAGTAGATCCTCTCTGACTTTGGACGCTAAGCAGAGTCAGCTCTGGTCAGTACTTGGATGGGAGACTGCCAATGAATCCCAGGTGCCATAGCCTATATTTCAGGAATGCTTCAGAGCATTCCTTGTCTGTGGCCACTTCCACACTAGACTGTTATAGTGCTATGAGTCCACTTTCAACATCCTACGGAATCCTGAGGCCTCTCCCTAAACTGCAAACCCCAGGACTCTATAGGATGTTGAAAGTGGGATAATAGCACTATAACAGTCTAGTGCAGAAATGGCCTAAGAAAGCCCTATGAAATTCATGGAATCACCATAAGTTGATAGGTGAGTTGTAGGCACATATATACAGTTGTAGGAGAGGACTGCACTTTTCAGCAAGTTACATAGTGAATTACCAATTAAAATTAAATCTCCACACTTTGGTAGGATAGCAGCCTAGGATGGATAAAATTACCTCTGCTGAGTTTAAGATCTGTTCCCAAAGTTATTTAGGACAGGGCCATGGTATTGGGATGTAGCTCATATCAGTCACATTTTAAAAGTACTTCTTTCTCAGCAACAATCATCCTATTGATGACTGCTAAACTGTGCTTTAAATGAAGATCCTACTGCAAGTTCCTTTTAATTAGCTCTAGCCTGATAGCCCATCTGTTTGGAAATAGATGGTGTGTTTGTGTGTTCATGTGTTTATAAATAGTTTTTTACCAACATAAAATAAAAGAGACTATATGTTTTCTCAGGAGAGGAACGCATTGCCTCCCAAGGATCAGAAAAGTAAACCAATGATTCACAAAATGACGAAGAGCCTCCTGGCACCTTAAAGTCTAAAAAGTTTTATTTGGCATCAGCTTTTGTGGACTTCATCAGATACATGGAGTGGTACATCAGCTGGCTTATTACTATTATACATCCCTGGATGGGCAAGTGGGTGAGGGATGCAATCAGCAGGGTGAGGGGAACAAGAAGACAAAAAAATCACCAACAGATCATGATCTTACTGTAGTTTTTGAAGATAATTTGTTCAAGGATGGCCACCTTTCAGCTGATCTATGGCAAGATGACTATGACCATTTCTGCACTACAATGTTACAGTGCTGTTATTCCACTTTCAACATCCTATGGAATCCTGGGATCTGAAGTTTAGGGAGGGGCATTTAGAATTCTCAGCCAGAGAGCTCTTTGGCCTCAGTAAACTACAAACTCCAGAATTCCACAGGATGCTGAAAGTGGAATAATAGCACTATAACAGCATAGGGTGGAAATAGCCATACATAACATTTCCAATTTGACAGCTCGCTCTCATTGTTGTGTCATAATTGATCTTGGAAACTAAGCAGGGCTAGCTCTGGGTAGTACTTGGATGGGAGACCATCAGCAAAAACCAGGAGATATAGGTTGCATTTCAGCAGAAGGAATGGGCAGCTCTGAGTAATCCTTGTTTAAGTAAATCCAGTGAAATTCATGGGGTTGACATAAATCGACAGGCAACTTGAAGGCACATATAGACACATGATTGGTTAGCATTTGATTTGACAAGTATTTGAACTGTGTAACAAGGTTTGATTAGCAGACATACACCAGAGCTGTAACTATATAGGAGGGGGCAAAATGAGGCCATTGCCCCCTCAATAAGAATTCTGATTCCACTAATGAAATTTTCCTTCAGTCTGCAAATTTCTAACATTGCAGAAACTTAAAACTTCAGTTGCACATTTAGAAATACAAGAAAGGCAGTCAAAGAAAAGAGGCAGGCAAATTTAGCCAGAAAATGTAAGAGTTCTAGGTATTTATGGTCACCAGTGTCTTACCTCTGTAATGCTAGAAATCTGGGGAAGTAAATTTGCATCTGGGGGGCAATGCCTCCCCCTGGACGTAGCTACTGCCTGGCATCTGTATTTCATAATTGTGAGATTTGGGACTAATTTTTCTTTAATCCAATCTAAATTCTTCTTTGATCCAAAAGCATGCACTTAAAAGAAGTGAGCAAAGCAGTGCATCAGCTTTTGAATTTTTAGGTCAAATACAAATTTGAAACACTGATTTACTTTCCATGTGCTCAATTCCTCTTTTCAAGTTTAGCAGAAATGCTCAAACTACACACATGTAGTTTTGGTAGGTTTAGTCCTTCTCGCTTATCTCTACACATGTGTTCAGCTGGTATTTTCAGCTTTAGCAGCTTGAGAGTGTATACACACAAAATAACTCCCACAGAAACTTTTTTTTTAAAAAAATAATTGGAACCAGCTGAACAAATCTGTAGGAAGTTGTAATGGGACAAGTGAAATGTATACCCCTCGTTCCTAAGGAAACACAAATAAGTTGAATGTATGCTGTTTCACATGAAAAATGTTTTCAGAAGTGCACTGTCAGGTTCTAATGTTTTTATCACCGAGTTTTCAAAAACATTCCATCAAGAGAAAAAATAAAAGCCTAAATCCAATTGCTAACCCCAAACAGAATAGACCAGGGGTGAGAATCATGTGGCACTCTAAATCAGTGCTTCTCAAACTATCTGATGTAGAAGACTGGCAGTTTTTTCACCATTGTATCAGAAGCTGGCATCATAATTCTGCTGTTCTATGATCATATTCACATCATTTTCTGGAAACGCACTGTGTACCAGCAGCCAATGGCTTGTGGGTCAGTACTTGTCCACAAATTACCACTTTCAGCCTGGACTACAACTCCCCAATGGTTGTCATGACTTTCAATCCAGCAACATTTGGAGCAATGCTTGTCCCTGGCACATTGTGAAAAAAACTTGGCATTTTCCCATATCAGATAGTTTAAGAAGCACTGATCTGGAGGACCACATGATTCTTACCTCTGGAGTAAACCCACTTGAATCAACTGCTGAATGGCAATGAACACCTGTGTAAATCTCATTAATTCAATGGGTCTTTTCCAATAGGACTAGTAATTGGACTGGGGATGAGGCAAATGAGATGTTGTTATGTCCCTCTGGTATGAAATGACAGAGGATGAAATGTTCACAGATCCGTTTCATTTACCATGTTTAAAACTATTTGTGCAAATTTCATTTAGGGAGAGTACCATTCAGCAGTAAGACTGGAAACTCAAAACATTGTTCTGTTTTGGTCCTATCACTTTCATAGACATGTTTGGTGGAAACATGGGAGATGGCCTTCCTGGTGGTTGCTCCCAAGCTTTGTAACTTTCTCCCTAATGAGGCTAGGATGCCTCTCTCTTTCTTTTGGTTAGTGAAAACTTTTATATATTCTGCCCTCTGCATTTGTGGGGTTTTTGACCTTCACTGATACGATTATTTGAGAATTTCTTCAACCCCTGCCCCCACCCAGCATTTCTTTTCCGGGGCAACGTTCCTTCTCAGTAGCTCTGAGCAGGCCATGTAGCCCTTTAAAAACCTGCTTCTGGTCCTCCTCCCTCAACTGCTGCCTGGCCTGCTAAGAACAGTTCACATCCTGATTTCTCAGTGCCAGAAACCCACTCCCAATTCCTCACACGCGCGCACACACACACACACACACAAGGAAGGAGACAGGAAGTACAGGGCCATCATGCCTACCCACCCTTTCCCTGAGCTGGTTTGGACTGTGAGTTCTGATTCTCCTCATTATGTGTCGGCCCCCTTCCTACAGACACACACACACACATTTTGATACTTGCAATTGTTCCATTTGTGGCAGTCCTGTGTCCCTAAACCCTAGCAAATGTGAAAGGCCAACTGTGCTCTGACAGGCTTATAGGAAATGTTTGTAAGGGATTGTAACAATTTGACATTTCACTGTTTTATCTTTTGTGTTTCTAGTGGTTTTGCTTAAAACATTCTCATTGCATGGGTAGCTTAACTGCCTTTTAACAATAACATTTTGGGTATTTCACTTATATCTTTATATGTGTTTTATCTGTATTTGTTTTAATTTTCGTAAATTGCCTTGAAATCTCTGTTTTAGGAAAAAGGTGGAATAAAAATGAACTACACCAACCACTGCATCCTGGAACAGCTTAATTTCCTGATACGTTCAGTGAAGGGCTCCTATTAAGCAAATGGAGGCAGCCACCTAAGTGGTACATGATGGAGGGGCACAGCTACCCTAAACTTTCCCTTTGAGTCCCCACAACTTGGAAAGAGACAGACTATGGCCCTTTTCGCATAGCATTTGCCATGTGAAAGGGCCCCTGGAGCGCTGCGTGATTGTGAGGAGCGATCTGCACGATGCATTCACAATTGCGCGATGCTCCAAGGCCCGGCAGGCACCGATTGCGCACCTTTTCATTTTTGGCTGGAAGCCTAAAATGGTGCGCGATTGTGCATTGCTCCAGGGTCCCGCGTGCACTTACCTGGCGTGCGGAGCCTCTGGAGCCATGCCGGTCGCGCTTCCTGCCCCAGCGCAACCTGGGAAACTCCCAGGCTGCACTGCGGAAGGAAGAGGCGGGGCTCTCGCGTGAGCAGGCAGCTGGTGTGGAGCTGAAGGAACCCAGACGCGAGAGCCTCTCTCCAGAGGCTGCTCGCACGATCCCTGCACCCCAGGACTGGAAAAAGGTAAGGTGCAGAGAAGGCCTATGTAAGTTTCTCACATGTAAATGCAGAGGAGGAGGAGGGGGAGGAGGGGGAAAAAAACAAGAAAGAAAAAAAGAAAAAAAGTCAAGGTGGACAGAGCATGCACAAACATACCAGATATACTGCAACATAAATCATGTATACACAGTCATCCCTCCACATTCACTAGAGTTAGGGGCACTGGAGCCCCATGAAAGTAGAAAAACCATGAATAACTCTAGACCCTCCCAAACCAGATTTAACACACAAAAAAGTATGATCACCATATTCAACCCACCATGGATTCCTTTGAGGCACCAGGGTTCCTTCACAAGGCAGAAGTGGGAGGCTGGTGGGGCTGACTGCCACCTCACACCATTTTTAATAGGGACTTACAAGCCTTGTTTGCAGTTTCTCAGCCTCACAAGGCTTGCAGTCCCTATTAAAAATGGCACAGGCAGGCAGCAGAGGGGACAGCAAATAATCCATCAATAATCAAATCCACAAAAGTGAAACCTGCAAATGTGGAAGGCTGACTGTACTTTGTTTTTTGTTTGTTTGGGTGCTGATATCTTTCCCTTGACGGGCAAAGACACAAGCGGCACAGGATTATTTTTGATTTATACCCAGATCTAAAACTAAATGTCCCTTCAAAAGCAGTACTGTGCATTTTGATTTTGGATGCACGGAGGGAGCACCATTTGCTCTTTCCCCTCAGGCAGAAAAATATCTTGGGGTGCATAGGTTTTCAGTTACCTTTTCTTTAGCCTCAAACCATGGCAATCAAATTAATTAGAGGGTTTTTTCTTTTAAATCAACCCTTCTTTTGATGTTGATTGAACTGAAGTATTACTACACACTGATCTTGATGTTTGTTTCTGAGCCCAGCATTGTACCTGTGTGTAGTAATACTTCAGTTCCATTAACATCAAAAGAAGACTTGATTTACCCTTTTTTCCCCCTTAACTGCGTACATAGTGATGTGCCCTGGAAGGCTTTTTTACAAGCTTAGGCTGCATTCTTTTCCAGACAGAAAGTACATTGTCATGGCAACTCACACTCTTGTAGTGTCAGTGAGGCTCACTCACATTACCTCATGCACTGAGTGAGAAGCTCAGAAGTCTGTGCTACCCAATAACTTCACACCAGGACCAGCCCAAAATATTTCACTGCCTGGGACAATGAATCAAATGGCTTCCATCCACCAACAGATTTACTCACAAGTTTAGTACACAGGTGGGAATCTTGCAGCCCCCTCCAGATAGTTTTGAACTGCAACCCCCAGTATTCCCCACTGTTGGCTGGGAGTTGTAGTCCTACAACAGCTGGAGGGTTGCATTATTATGGATTAGAACCTCAGATTTTGAGGGGATTTTATGTACTAAGATTGTACTAAATCTTAATATTTTGCACAACTGCCAGAATAATGCCCGTTTCTGGTAATACTACAGGTGAGATTGCCAGAGTGAAAACTGGAGAGAAAGCTCCTGTACCTTTAATGATTGTGTAAAAGAGGGAGGCCCTTTCTGCACCTTACCAGTTTCTATCGTTGCCTCGTCATGATGGGAGCGCAACCCAAACGCTCCCCTCTGCACCCAGGCGGCTGCCTGAAGAAGGGTAGCATCAGTGACACACACTTTCCTTCTGCAGTGCAGCTGGCTATCTCTCATGCTGCACTGAGGAAGGAAGCACCTAGGTCGCGCTTCCTCCTCTTCCACAGGGCTGCCAGCAATGGGAGCATCACGCAACTGGGGCTATTACTGGATTTTTTTCTGGTAACAGAACATTGCATGATTGCAATGGCTGGGAACACGTGGGAAGTGGGACCGTGATGATGACAGCAAAAGCACGATTAACAGACCAGCAGTAACACATCCCCATCCCCACCCCAGGACAGCAACACTGTGTGGCTCGAATTTCAGCAGGTTTTGCTTATCACACAGCCAGGTAACAAACAACACCTGCTGAAATTCCTTGATCTATACATTAAAGGTACTCAAGCCTCCCCCCCAGTTTTGACTCTGGCAACTCTAGCTACAGAAATGCTTAAACATGACATAGTTCAGGGCTCTAGCCCCTCTTGATCCAGCCCTGTGCCCTTCACTCCTGCTGGCCAAGGTGTATGTAGTACCCAAACCCACCCAAGGTATTCTGGCACATGAGGCAGAAATTCCCACAAGAACCTCTCCCCATCCCTGCCAGGAAAAAGACAACAGTAATAAATGAAATCACTGGTAGTTGGTTGTTGTTTCATGAATGACCCAGCTTCTGCTGCTTGTGGTGGCTATGTCACTCTGCTGATTAGTAGGGCTGTGTTCACTGAGAAACAACATAGGCAACGAGCTGAAACAGGAGCAATGCAATTAGGAGTCAAATGCTCCTGTATCTTCTAGTTTTGTCACTGTGAGAAGTAACATACTGTAATTATTGACCTATATGCGCCGCTTTTTATTTTGAGTTGGGGATTCTGAGATAGGAAGTTCTCTGTCAATTCCAAGTCTTTCAAGATCTTCCGGAGGCATTGGCTCTACACCTTCCTCCAAGAAATCCTGGGAACTGTAGTTTGGTCAGAAGCTAAGAGTATTCTGTGCAAGAGTGCTAAACTCATTTTCAGAACTGTAGTTCTCAGACTGCTAAGCTCATTTTTCAGAACTATGGTTTTCAGATTGCTAACTTCATTTGCAGATCTTCAGACCTGCCATTGTCTATTTTTGGGAAAGTCTGTGAACCATCTTTCTGAAATGGGACCTAGCATTTCACCAGAGTACAATTCCTGGGACTCTTTGGAGGAAGCTACTGTACGAAAATAAAAAGTCTAAAAAAGCACCATAGTTTTTGTTGGAGAGATATCCTCTTTGTTTATGGCATACTAATATATAAATAATGACATTCCTCCCTCTACATTCATGGGGTTGTCTTTCACAAATTTGATTATTCGCAAGGCATGTGCTTGCCTTCCCCCTTCTCCTGTCATTCCTAGGGGAATACCAGAAGGCAGAAGGACGGTGCATGCATGCCTTTCCCCCACCCCATTCCCTTGCCTTTTGTCTGCTGCTGAGATTGTGCGCTGAGGCAAAAGGCAAAGGAAGGGGAAGAGGCACATGCACACTTTCCTTCTGCCCTCCAGTGCTCCCTGCTTTCATTCTCTTGCCTTTTGCCTGGTGCTGTGGTTGCACATTGAAGCAAAGGGAAGGGAATGGGGGGAACTCCAGAAGGGAATGGGAGAAAGAGCACAATTTTTTCACTTTTGTGAGAGTTCTGTGCCACAAACCCTCAAAAATATGGAAGGGCTACTGTATTTCTTTTTTGTTATACATAATTCTGACTTTTCCTTTTGTACGGCTAGGTTATTGTGGAAGAGATATCCCATTTTTAAAACAGTACTTGGCACTAGGGAAAGTCCAATATTTTCTCAAAGGGCCACATTCATGGCTGCTATAGTAGTTGCTTTGTGAACTGTGGTTGTGCGAACGTCACAGATAGCTGTTAGATCTTTTGTCATATAATCTATCTAATCATCACCTCAACACCCAAAGAGATCACAAGGCAGAAACAGAAAGCATGGTAGAAACCAGCACTTGAACTGTGTCATATTTCTCTTTCACTGTTTTGTAAGTCCAGAGACCTCTAACATGAAAAATAACTTGGGAAAAGTGACTATCCTCTCAAGCACTGGTCTTTGGGTAAGATATGTGTTCCGAGAATATTATTGTTTCTATCCTCCCATGCTACCTTCATGTTTTTAAAGTTATGACAGATGGTGCTTTTATAACAGTAATTTTTTTATATTTAAAAAACATTAAAAGTGTAAGTAGAGCTATGGTGAATTAGACCAAAGGGCTATTGAAGTCCAACATTTCTTCACTACAGTGGCCAACCAAGTCCCTATCCAGAGGTCAGGCAAACGACATGAGCCCAAGACCACCTTTCCACTTGTATTGATGTACATTTCTGCATTTAATTTCTCTCTCAGCTGATTTGCTTCTATCTTCCCTGTCAGTGCTCACTGTGTACACTGTACTGTATGTACAGTGGACCCTTTGTATTTGCCAGGGTTAGGGGCGCAGGACCACGCAAAAGTGGAAAAACCACAAATATCAAAATGTGTGTGTGCGTTTCTGTGGGAAGGGGCCCAAGGCATGATGGGGAGAATAGGTACTCCGGCTCCAAGTCAGGTCAGGGAAAGGAGAGGGAAGGGGAGTGGATTGGCAAGGTGGCCCTACACATCTGCTCGCTTACTCATCACCTTCCTTGGGTTTGGGGTGGCATTGAAGGAGGGTTTGTGGTGCTGAGAAATTGGGCCATGAACCATCTTTAGCTGGGGGAGGAGGAGGAGGAGGACCAGAGGCAAGTTTTTAAAGTGCTGTGTGGCCTGATTGGATCTGCCAAGAGGAAAGATTCCTCTGGAAAAGAAGTGCCTGAGGTCTGTGGAGGGGCAGAGTTTGAAGAACCTAACAAATAATCAAATCCATGAAAGTCAAACCTGCAAATGTGGAGGGTCAACTGTATATTACTCAATATTCTGGCAAATGCTTCATAGATCTGATGATATGGGTTATCATGAGAGCATGGAATTAACACATTAAAACAACAAATTACTTGTAATTAAAGATTTTTTTGGTAATAACTAGGGAGTGTTGGATGAACAAGAAGACAGGGAATTTAAGCAGGGCTGGCTTGTCATGTATGCTCCAGCTGCTGAAATTATCTCTTCAGCAGGTGCATTAGAGATACAGAAGCCTGTCCTATTTTCCAACTGGCAATTCTAGCAATAATTAAGGTATAGCCTAGTTGCAACATAATAATAGATAACTTCTGTTATGTAATAGTATAGTTTGCAACATAATAAAGGATAACTTCTGTGGTATGATAATACTGGTGGGCATTGGTGTGGATCTACAACTCCCAGCAGCCTTAATCATCACAACCAATGATGAGGAATGCTGGGCATTGCAATTCACCAACATCTGAAGGGCTGCATTATTCCACACTTTTGTAACAGTCACTGATCCTACTTGATTTTATATTTATAGGGTGTACATCAAGTCATTACGTAACTGTGGCTTGTAGCACTCGAGTGTTTTGAAAAAAGTTACTAGAAGTTATCAGTTCCAGTACTTTCAAATAACAAATAATAAAACAGCTACTTCAAAAAATTCTAACCAAGTGGAAGGCCCTTTGCATTGTAAATGCAGCTAATTGCTTTTTAAAAGTAACTTCACAAGCTCTGACTGTGGTCCAGGAAAACTCATATTAATAATGGATTTCCTTGTTTTTAAGGTGCCACAGGACTCTGTTATTTTTACTACAAGAGGAGAACACAACTGCCAGTTCAGTAATCATTACAACAGAAATTTCCCACTTTTGTTTTAATCTGAATAGTACTGAGAGGCACACTGCGCTGGATACTGAAGGTTAATATACGGCCACCATGACTAGTAGCCCTTGACAGCCTTGTTGATATGTGCCTTCAAGCTGACTCTGACTCACAGTGACCCTATCACAGAGTTTTCTTGGCAAGATGTGGTCAGAGGCAGTTTACCATCCCCTTCCTCTGAGGCTGAGAGAGTGTGACTTGCTGAAGGTCACCTACCAGTGGGTTTCCATGGCTGAGCGCGGATTTGAACCCTAGTCTCCTGAAGGCCTAATCAAACCAGTACACCATGCTGCTTTTATAGCGTTGTTGTTGTTGTGTGCCTTCAAGTTACTTGTGACTTATGGTGACCCTAAGGGGAACCTATCACAGAGTTTTCTGGGGCTGAGAGTACGTGACATGCCTAAAGTCACCCAGCAGGTTTTCCATGGCTGAGGGGGGAACTGAACCTTAGTCTCCAGGGCCATAGTCCAATGTTCAAACCACTATACCATGCTGCCTTACCCCATTTGATATAATAGCCCTTAAACTAATGGCAGCTGCTCCCTTCCATGTCAGTGAGGCAGTGATCCACTCTGTTTTAGTTCGAACTTTAAAGAAGCTATTGAAGGTGCTGAAACCTACTGAATAGTTTGTTTAAAGTTTGGACTATAACTCAGTTAATCCTTCCTGCAGACCTGGATGTCACTGGCAGAATCTGCCGCTAATAAACTGTTATTCTACAAATACACACACACACACACACAGTGATTCTCAGTACTAAAACAAACCAGCCTGAGAGGCGCTGTAAACCCACAGTAAGTCAACTGCCTGTTTGTTTGGCAGCTGTGCAGATAACGTCCCTGCCCACCCAGAAAGCCTTCTCCATTTATACATTGCTGACGCCGGCTGATAGTGCCAGTCGCTTAATAGCTGTTTCTATGTGTTATGTGCTTTTTTTTTCTTTCAAGAGCAACAAAGAGAGAGAGAGAAAAAACCCTTTAAGTCCCTTGCCTGCTGCTTCCTCCTTGGGAAGCCGTGTATGCACATGGAGAGGAAGCCGCTTTCCTGTTTTCATCACAACAGCCACAGCTTGGACAGCATTTTTGAAAGTTTCACAGTCCCATGCCCTCCTCCACATGGAAAATATTTCTCTTTCACATCTGGCTCCTTTCTACAGCAGAGATAAAATAGATGCGTTTTCTACAGACCACAGGAATTACTGTTTGCTTGGTCCTTGAGCTATTTTGTTTTGTACAAGTTTTAAAAAATGAGGGAAGAGGAAAGGGAGATTTATAATGAGATCAATACATTCATATCCTGCTGTTGTAGCTGTGTGCAGAAATGTCCCCCTTCTAGACAGTTACAGGCATTACATCTCCTATCATTGCCTATCCACTTTTTTTTGTATCTTTGTGTAAAATCCTGGCATATCAAAATAACATTACACCATGTCATTTCCCCCCTTTTCTGCTTAGGGTGGCATAATCTGACATGTTTTCAAGGTGGTAATGAAAAAGTCAGATAGCATCTGACTTAAGAGTCACAAGCCATGCTCACATGTCACTTTAAACTAAAAATGATGGGTTAATAAACCTGGCTGTGAAGTAACAATTAGCTCCACTTTGCTTGTCTCTTTATGCAGCAAATAAGCAAACTTGGGAAGGGCATAATTGTGCTTGATATCTAATTATGGTTAAATGCATCCAAAGTAGCTGAGACTGAGAATCCAACAACAAAATTGTTCTAGAGCTGGCTTATGATCCTGGCTTGTTTGGACAAATTTGACTACGTGTAAATAAGGAAGTAATTGGTGATGTACACAAGCAAGGAAGTAACTGATGATGTTCTGCTTGCCCACCAATAAAACTTGGGCCACCCAAAAATTATAGAAAAAGAAAAATCCCGCATATACACTGATGAAGTCAGAACTGAAAATGACTAAACAGCAAGGAAATCTTGGAATGGTGGTAAACAGTAACGTGAAAATGTTGATCTAGTACGTGTTGAAAAATTCCACATTGGACATCATTAGGAAAGGATTTACATACAAAACTCCCAACATCCTATTGCCAATATATAAATCTATGGTGTGCTACACTTATACCATTGGGTACGTACAGTTCCCTATTTCTTTCCACATTTTTCTTTTTCGCTCTAATTGATAGGTGGTGCCTATCAATTACAGCATCGCAACATTGGGTGCCAGTGCCATTCTATGCCACTCCATAAAGGATGCTCTGCTGAGTATATCATTTAGACTGGCAAAAAGTTTAATGCACACTTCACTATTAATTTCCACATACAGTAGCCAGTTGCTTATTAATTTCTCTCTGCATCAGCTATAATTAGCACGGAGCACCATCTTTCATACTGTCTACACACTGGGCCAAATGCAATTCTGTATTAGCTATTACGTCCATAAGGCAGGACGCCTAATAACAGCTTGCATAAAAACAAAGCGTTGACCTAGATGCAAGTTCCGTGCCACCTTGCAAAGGACATTTTCTTGGATCTGTGAGTTCTCAAGTACATAAGAGCCATTTTGAATCAGCACAGAGTCCTATCTAGCCCAGTGTTCTGTTCACAGAATGATCCTACCTCAGTGGAGTAGTGTAAATCCGCATTTTTGAAGTTACTCATGAATTCTGTTATGCAGGCCTTGTGTTGAATGGTAAACTTTCAAAACTGAATGCACACGTAATGTGCAACCAATGTGCATATGTGGGCACATCAGTGTACACATGTGCATTTGTGTACACATGTGGTGCAGTGATTTGAACACTGGATTACAGCTCTGGAGATGTTGTGTTCCTTCAAGTCATTTCCAACTTAAGGGGACACAAAGGCAAACCTATTATGGAGTTTTCTGTGGGGCTGAGAGTGTGTGATGCACCCAAGGTCACCCAGTGGGTTTCCATGGCTGAGCAGGGAATCAGACTTTGGTCTCCAGGGATATAGTCCAACTCTCAGACGACTACATCACAAATCCCTGGTTTGGCCATGAAAAGTCACTGGGTGATTTTCAACAAGTCGTATTCCTTCAGCCTTAGCGGAAGGCAAAGGCAAACGCCTACTAAACAAATCTTGCCAAGTAAGCCCTGTAATAGGTTTACCTTAGGGTCACTGTGTCAGAAATGACTAGAGGACACACTACAACAATGCACAATGGCAGGCACACACAACTCCAATTCTGCAAGCTGGAAACTGAACCAGATGTTTCAAATTGGACAAAATATCCAGCCATTTCTGTAGGGACACATGCATAAGACAACAACAGAATTCTGATTGCAGTGTTGTACTCGATGAGTATGAGAAGCTCACAAGAAGGACATGAATACAACAGCACCTTCCTACTCATGTTCTCTAGCTACTAATGTTCAGAGAAATATTTGACTCCTATTCCAGGAGATAGGCAGGATATAAATTCAATAAATAAAAATAAAAATAAATAATGTAGAGCCATCATGGCTAGTAGTTGCTAATGACTTTATCTTCCATGAATATATTTTGTCCCCTTTTAAAGTTGTCTTGTTTGGGATCCTTACTGCATCTTGTGATAGGAGATCACATAATTTAACTTGATGCTTTGTAATGAAGCACTTCCTTTTGTCTCTCCTGAATCTTCCAATATACAGCTTTGGTGGATGATCACAATTTCTAATATGCAGAAATAAAATAAAAATCTTTTCTCTGTACATTTTGCCCCCACCATGTATAGTCTTGTACATCTTCATCATAACTTACTCATCTTTTTTTCTAAGCTAAAGACATTACACTTTGCAATGTTCCTTCACAGGGGAGGTTCTGCAGGCCCTATATCATTTTATTTATTTTTCAATACATTTCAACAATGCATTTCAACAATCTACGACAGGTAGAACTGGAGTTACACATGAAACAATAGGCTTGGAGCCATCCAGGATCTCCAGGAGAGAGTAATCAAAAGAAGACACAGAATGGCATTGTGATGTACAGGATAGTTTCCAGTTCAAGGTACTGAGTTTAGAGGTTTCAAAAGCTTTATTCAGTAACACAGAAGAAACAACAGTGTATCTTGGGATTGCCATGACTAAAGGAATATTGGATTTGTGGTGCTATATAAATAATTACGTTACAAAAATTAGCATATATTACAAATTTAATGTGTGTTAACATCCCATTTGATGGTTTACTCAAACAACACATTTCTCAGGCTTTTCCCTCTCAGTTTGCTAACAGTCCAACCTTGCAGCCGTGCCTGTTTACTCTCTTATCACAAGTCATTACAACAGCATTTCCATCTTCCCAGCTCCCCCAGCCCTCAACAATCCCATAGCAGAGCACAGAACCACTAAAACAAAGTCAACTACCTGTAAAACATGGCAAGAAGAGCTTAGCTGACCTGACAGGCATCCAACTCAAAATTTTTCTTTGACAGTAAAATCCTTACAAGCATGTTGGGTGCCCCAACTGTACTGAAGGGTGTACACTCTCAGGTCGTTATTCATTTCTATTCAGATTGGCTATTATTGGCTGGAGATGGCCCTGGATCAGCTTAAGCCCCAAACAAAAGTACTGGATTCCACAATAGAAGATTATGAGAGTGATTGTTAACATTTACAAGTCATCAATGCTAATATAACATGAGAATATAGCATGGGAAGCATTAGAGGGTATTCCTTGCTCCCAAAAATTACTCTGCAGCTATTAAAGAGACAGAACTGATTCTGTTAAAGGTCTGGAAATTTTAGATGTTTCAAAAGCTTATTTATTAAAACAACCTGTAAAATCAGTAATATTAATTCATGTGTTGAAAATGTTAATATGTTCTTAGTCTTTTTTTTTTTAAACGCAATTATTTTAAGATCAGCCTTGTTTTTACTGACCCACTGAAGTCCAGAAGGTGACTTTGGTAGAAGAATGAGTCCTTCTCGTGCTCCCGAGAACAGCTTTTAACTCACTAGACTATTCATCTGATTCAGGCAGGCCACTTAACATAACAAGGCATAAAAATGGGGAGAGGGGGTGGGGTGGGGCCAGTCCTACCTTTAGGTAGAATCTGTGGCCAGCTCATGCAGTAGTTCCTGGGGGGTCATGAAAGGGTAGCAAATAACTAGCCACACAATTTGTCATTACAGCATTTTTACTCTCAGGGATCATAAGAGTTGCTTGAGAATTTTTCTGCCTCGAATGCTAGAATAACTTGGCTGGATTTCAGTACTAGGCACCTTGACTTTGCTGGGTGGAGCACCATTTGCTGCTTAAGCAGAATGTCTTAAGCCAGCCCTAGAGGGGGTCTTTCAAAGTAAAAAGATTGTATAGACATGTTATGTGTAGGCTCGCTGGATGCAGCATTCTGAAGACTAACAGGATCTTCCCCCACTTCCCCTCCACCTCCTTTTCCTCCTCTTTATTAGTTAATCTTCCTGGGGAAAGAGTTGATATTTACTTGTCCCTTGAGAGAACAGAATTGTCAGGAAGCCAGAAGATACTAAAGGGAAGGTTTAAGATGCTCTGCTATTAGTCATCTAATGGAAGTAAACTCTACAGTTCCCCTTGGACTGTGTTTTTCTATTTTCAGTGCTGATTTTAAATTTAACAAAATCAATAACAACAACAACAACAACAATAACAATAATAATAACAACCAGCCCCATGTTGAATAATCCTTTACCTAACATGGGTTTATGTTTGCTCTGCAGGGAAGAGCTTCTACTAATGTGAATAGTTTATACAGTGATATAGAAGTCCATTGTATTTTATTTTAGATGTTCACAGCTAGTATCCCTAGGTTTTCTCACTGGAGCACATTAGGCTGCCTTACAACAGTTTAGGCTCTTTGCCCATCTAGGCCAGTGCAGGAAAAGTTACTTTTTTAAACATAACTGGTTAAAAGAATAGTACCAAGGTGTCTCCTCTTGTTACCTACTGTTACAACTTTTCAAAACTCCAACAGTTACCTATTTAGTAACTTTTTTTAAAAATATGAATAATACAGTAGAGTCTCGGTTACCCGACCTGCAGTTATCCAGCCCTCTGTATTAACCGACGCCGCGGCTGCTTGGGGGCATGGTTGTAGGCATTTCCGCACCCCCAGACACGCCCCAACATGCCCCAGGCCCACCCCGACATGCCCCCTGACACGCCCCCGACATACCCCCAAAATGGCGGCCGCCACGGGCCTCCGTGTAATCTGACCCTTTCGGTTATCTGACACTCCGCCCACCCATTTAGGTCGGATAACCGAAACTCTACTGTAATAATAATAAAATTTTATTTCTATCCAGATCGAGGCGGCAAACAACAATAATACATTAATTACATTAAAAACATTAAAAAAACATACCCAATCCTCCCCACCCACCAACCCACCTAAAACCAACCCCCTAAAACACACAACAATTAACAATTAACAACAATCAACTGGCCATTAAAAGAACAGCAAGACAATTCATGGGAGACGATGGAAATGCTAGTCTTGGAAGGCCTGTTGGAAGAGATCAGTCTTGACCGCTTTTTTAAAGCGGTCAAGACTGGTAATATGCCGGGTCTCCTCCAGCAGGCCACTCCATAAATTGGGAGCGATAGAAGAAAAGGGCCTCTGGGTAACCGCAACCAACCTAGTTCTGACTGGCTGCAGTAAATTCCTCCCAGAGGACCTTAATGTGCGGGGCGGATTATATGGGTGAAGGCAATCCCGCAGGTAGGCTGGCCCCAAGCCATGAAGGGCTTTAAAGGTAATAACCAACACCTTGTACTGTGCCCGGAAACTAATAGGCAGCCAATGTAAAGACTTCAGAATTGGTGTTATGTGGTCAGTTTTAGGTCTACCAGTGACCAATATGAAGTCCTTGGCCTGTGGGACAATGCCCACTGTCCTCCTTTACATCTCTTCAGTGTCTCAGCATCCAAACCAGAGCACAAAAGAGCATCATGTGCCAGCACATGAATCATGTGCTATTTCTCCTCCACCATTTAGTGAAGCCATGTCCCCTCCATTTAAAAAGTTGTAGTTAAACTACAAAAGGCACGATGGTAAATGATATTCTTGGTAAGCAAAACTCCTAATATTGTGTAGTTATATCTCAGTTACTGGGGAAACTAGTTACAAATAACAAGCAACTAATTCTAAGCTCAAATAGTTACTTCTAAGCTCTTTATAGTAGGTGTTGGGCTAGGAATGGGATCACATTTTCGGGAAAAGGTGCAAAGCTCAAGGACAGAACACATGGACTACATTCAGAAGGTCTCGGGCTCAACCTCTGGCATTGCCAGGGAAAGACGGTTAACATAGGGCCCTTTCACACCACATAATTAAAGTACTATGATTCCACTTTAAGTGTCATGGCTCCATCCTGTGGAATCCTGTGATTTGTAGCTTGGTGATGCAACAGAGCTCTCCAACTGACTGAGAAGTCTATATACTCCTCCCTAAGATGCAAATCTCAGGATTCCATAGCAGCTCAAAAGTGGAATGATAGTGCTATAATGTGTAGTATGAAAAGGCCACAGAACCATACAGCTCTATGGAACACAAGGGCCACCTAGCAAGGCCACATCAACGTTTTTGTACGCCCCAGGCACTCTTGTATTTGGCTTCCTGCCTCTCCTCGCTGTACCACTAGGGATGCTTTCGTAGGCCCTAAAATTCTGCTTTTGTAAGCACTAACATTTTTGTGGGCCCTAGGCACTGTGCCTAAAGTGCCTAATTACATCCAGTCTAAATCTCTGACCCTGCCAAAAGACAGCCATCAAAGCTCTGCTCAAAGAGCGCCAAAGAAAGAGAGTCCAGCCACATCTTTTTATTATACTGCAGGTAGCTAAAATATCTCCAAGAAAACCTGCAGCCATTAACAGATTTATTTGTGGCATCAGCTATGCCTGCAGGACACAGTTTAGAGGTTTTTGATATTCATTCTTCAACAATTTAAAAATTAGCGAAAGATCTCTATGCCAAGCCCTGACTGCTAAATATCCTTCTTGTTGATAGTATACAAAGTGACTTTCTATTGGACTCACCTGCTGGAGGGGAAGCTGGTTTCTTGAAAATCAGAGTTTGCAAACAGTAACCAGGCTTGTGAACATGTGGTCTAGCCCTTCTTCCTCCACTATGAATCTCTGCCCACTCCTTCTGTTTTCCTTCTGTGTGCCTTCAGGTTGCCAGTTGACTTATGGAAACCCCAATAATTTCACAGGATTTTCTTAGGAAAGGAATACTCAAAGGTGGTTTTGCCAGTTCCTTTCTCTGAAATATAGCCGATAGTACCTGGTAGTTACTGGCAGTCTCCCATCCAAGTACTAACCAAAGTCGCATCCAAGTACTGACCCTGCTTAACATTCAAGATCAGACAGGATCTGGTGTCTTTAGCCTTCTCCTGTTTTTCTTGTTGTTGTTGCTCCTGTTCAGTGCCTTCAAGTCACTGCGACTTAATGGCAATCCTAAGGCAAGCTTATCATGGAGTTTTCCGGGACTGAGAATGGGTGACGCATCCAAGGTCACCCAGTGGGTTTCCATGGCTGAGTTGGAAATTAAACCCTGCTCACCAGAGCTGTAGCCCAACGCTCAAATCACTACACCATGCTGGCTGTTTTCCTCAGCCATGGTTTAATACAGTCTCTGTTATGACACTATACCCAGATTCACCCTTAGCCATGGTTTGTAAATCCAGTTCTAACCCTGGCTAAGAAAGATATCCTGGGTAACATTAAGCACTGGTTACCATGGGTACAGATGAGTCGGATTCAAAAATGGAGGGATTTTTGGGAGTTAGGGCTGCTTTGACACCTCCAAGCCCACCAATGGTCATTCCCCTACCATATTTGCCACCACATTGTTAGTGATGAAAAAGTCTTGAAGTTAGTGATTAAAAAGTTAGTGCTGAAAAACTTTCCCAAACAAAACAGAGGTGGGGGAAAGTGTGGTCCATAGGCCACATGTGGCCTCCAGTGCCATTTCTGTGGCCTCCTAGAGGCAAAGCATTCTGGAGAATAACTACTGTACAATGCCCTCTAGGAGGTATGGAGGCATTTTTCTGAGGTTTTGCCCCCCCATACTTGGGTCAGTTTAGGACCAGGAAGTGACTTCAACTCACTTCTTGTTGTTAAAAAAAGATCTCTTCTATGCCTAAAAAGGGCAGAGAGCCTAAAGACATGTTGAAAATGCCCCAAACAGCTCTCAGAAGACATTTTGGGGCATTGGTGGCAAAAAAAATCTTTCAGCTTTTTTTTCCAGTGAGGTGAACTGGGTGACGCAGCCTTCCAAGGTCTTCTGGGGGCCTAAGCTTTCCATTAGAGTCAGAGTGGTGTAGCGATTTGACTATTGGACTATGACTCTGGAGCCCAGGGTCTGAATCCCAAATCAGCCATGGAAACCAACTGGGTGACCTTGAACAAGCCCCATTCTCTCAGCCTCAGAGGGAGGCAACAACAACTCTCCCTTGCCTAGAAAACCCCATGATAGGTTTTGTGTTAGGGTCTCCATAAGTTGGAAACAACTTGAAGAAACAAATCAACAAACCTTCCCCAGCAGCCTACCCTTGTGTTAAAACAAGATGTTAGCTTCCTGTGGGTTTTGTTTTCAAGAATTATGTTTCTGGGAGGTATGCAAGATACATCCTCTTGTTTTAAAGGAAAAGTGGCAATTTTCAGTTGCTGCAGTTGTAAATTTAGGAGCAGAAGTAGGGACCTAGGAGCCCCACAAAAACAGTTGGAGGAACACATGTCTTCATGATGGCATGCTGTGACCCCCTTTCTTAACTTGTAGGAAGGGAATACAAGGGAATACAGAGTTGATTTTCATCAGAGAGGGATGAAGGAAGGACTGGTCCCTGGTTTGCGAACAGCAGTTCACATAGAAGGCAGGGCTCTGTCTGCACTGGACCACAGTGAAGTTTGTGCCCTTTCCCTTATTTGCAAAACAGTCTGTGACCTTCTTGCTTCATGACTGCAGTGTGCCAAAGCAGCATTTGTGTGACTCTGTTGTTGACTGGGTAACTTAAGCTTCTGAAGGAAGCAAACAAAAGCCAGATGTGTGGATGTGTTTCGGAAGGTAGTGAAGGAAAAGAACAGTTTCTTGGTGGAAAATAATAATAATATCATGCTGGTGTCAGCTCAGGAAGCTGCACTCCTATTCAAAAGCGAGAACTCATACGGCACACAACAAATTTTGAGAGAGGAAGGATTTATTCCGTCTGTCAGATCATATTTCTAAAGGCTGCTACCTGCGGGTATATAACTCATTGGCATTAGGAAGGCTTTAACATCTGAGGATCAGCTAAAGGAGTGTGGAATTTGATCTCCTTCTCCCTGCTTTACAATGCATTCTGTGAATTTTTAAAACCTTTAAAACCATTTCCAAATCTACATGCATGGGGCAGGAGGAAAGGAAAAACACGCTGTGCAATCAGCAGTGCGCTGGGCAGCTCATATGAATCCATGTAGCCACATTGCCACAAACAGAAAACCTTCAAACATTTGGAAAGAACACAAGACACACACTTAAGCATCCTTCCCCCCTCCCCCAGGGATTACTGCCCATGGCACACGGGAGCAGAA
Organism: Iguana delicatissima; assembly: GCA_948472985.1. Lineage (NCBI taxonomy): Eukaryota > Metazoa > Chordata > Lepidosauria > Squamata > Iguanidae > Iguana > Iguana delicatissima. Next base: position 489,412 of record CAOKZL010001025.1, read on the forward strand.
ATTACTTTGCAGAGCCTACAAAAAGCTATTTTTGATCTCTGAGTGACCATGCTGGCTGGGGGAGCCTCAGAAGTGTGGTCTAAAAAAGTAACTTTTCCAAGCTTTTCAGAACTGGGAGAATTTCAGTAGATTGGAAAGATCAGAAAGTCTTTCTTATTCCCCATTTATTGATAGTGATGGAAAGAGTATTTGAAAGTATTCAAAAAATGGTCAGAAAACACGCTTTTCGAGTGTCAAATCTTGGTGGGAAGAATCCTGGACCGAAAGGAATCTTTGCTGTTTCCAAGCAAAATTCACATGCAATTGTTTTCTTCAGAAAACATCATTTTCTGTGTGTAAAGTAATATTTCAAGACAGACTGTTAATTCCTGCCCAGAAAATGCTACAATTGAGGATTTATTCTATGTAAAATTCACACATGGTTGATTTGCATAAGAAAACAGTTTCTGAGGAGCAATTAAACTTTTGGGTTGAAATATTATTTTCCATGCAGAAAAGGCCATATAGAAAATTCAAAACAACCACATGTGGATTTTGTGCGTAATAAATCCCAAATTGTGAACAGCCTTTGAAAACTGTGTGGTCTTTGAAGACTTTCTCGCAGTAGGAAGAAAATTGCTGAAATTCCTGATTGTTACCTTCGAAAAGACATTTAGTACGGAATTACATTCCAGTTTATTAGTTGTAGTAACAAGTAATCTGGGACATCCAAAAAACCTACACTGAACTATGAGCGAACCCTCTTCTATCACCTGTTGGTAAGTTCAAATGTCTTTTGACTGTCTTGAGAATTGTCCCCGAACAAGAATTCTGCTCTTCAATGAAATTTTCCTCTACTCCCCAAACGTCTACCACTGCAGAAATAAAGTTTAAGCATCCAAAGAAAAGGGGCAGGTAAAGTTAGCATGGGAATGCAGACACAGGAAATATAAGCATTGTAAGTGTGAAGAATTTTAACTGTGTCACTCTCTACAGTGCTAGGAATTTGGAGATTTTTCATTTGGGGGTGCAGAATTCTTATTTGGGGGGAAATCCCCTCATTTTGCTCTCCCCATAGCTACATGTCTGCACTGCCACCTGGCAAAGCTAGAACTACAGCCTGTATCATCTCTTCATGCATACACACAATGATAATCTAAACGAGGTTGCAGAGGCAAAGAACTTTGGCATAAAGCCAGGAGTGGAATCTCGTTGTCCTTAATTCTCTATATATGTCCATATTTTTTCTGACCTTATGCTTGGCTCTGTTTGGTGAACCTGAGAGTTCTGTTCAAAAAAAGAAGAAGAAGAAAGAGGAAAGAAATGAAATAAAACAGATCCCATGAGCCTAAAGTTTGCTCCTTGTCCTCTGTCCCCCAGTGGCTGTGCTTCATTGGGAAATTCAGGTAACTGTTGTTTAAATAAAAACTAATTTTTCCCTGCTCTTGAGGTTCTACTCTCTAGCACTCTGTCCCACTCTTTTTCAAAAGAAATGTACTGTAGGTATTTTCATTTCCAGTTAAGAATACAGCAGAGAAATGTAATTGTCTTACAGTTTATTAGAAATAGCCCCAAATTGGCATGATGACATTAGTACTCTCAAGCACACATTTTGATGAATATCTTTTACAGACAAGGCATATTGTTTGACATCCGACATCTAAGAAGAGCAGTGTAACTTCACTCTCACAGAGCTGTGCCTTGGTTTGCTATGCCACCTCATTATAGAGTTGTGATATTTAATCTTAGATCCAAATTAGGCTGCTTTTTAAAGAGGGAAAAAAAAACCCTGCACAGTAAGTGTAAGGTATCAGGACCCTAGCATGGGTGTGTGTGTAGGGGTAGGTGGGTGGCTTGGGACTGAACCCTTTGCCCCCTGCTGCGTCTCCTAGCTGCAGCATCTTAGCCAATGTGTCTTTGTACTGCATGTGCACAGGAATGTATGCTTATGAATACAGTGGCCCCTCAACTTTCACAAGGGTTCAGGGTGCAGAACCCTTGCAAAAGTTTTTTAAAAAGTGACTAAATCCCCCTACCAAAGTGAACACTCCTCATTCCCTTCTGGGGCTCTCCCACCCCAGTCCCTTGACTTTTGGCTGGGCACGTGTGCCTTCCTTCTCCATGCCTGGGCAAAAGGCAAGTGAATGGGAGTGGGGAGCCCCCATAAGCAGAGAAGGCACACACATGTCTCCCCATTCCCTTGCCTTTCGCCCAGGTGCACATACCTTTCTTCCACACAGCTGGGCAAAAGGGAAGCCAATGGGGGGCAGCCCTGAGCGTAGAGAAACCACATGCATGCCTTCCCCATTCTCCCCCTCCCTTTCCCTTGCATTTTGCTCAGGTGTGCCTTCCTTCGACACATCCAGGCAAACGGCAAGCGAATGGGAGGGGGAGAATAAGGGGAAGACTTGTGAGCACCTTCCTTCTCCATGTGCAGGGCTGCCTCCACCCATTTGCTTGTCTTTTTTCCACGCACAGAGAAGGAAGGCATGGCGCACCTGGTCAAAAGGCAACAGAATGGGAGGGGGAGAATGGGGGCGAGGCAGACAGGCAACTTGAAAACAATCAAATTTGTGAGGGGCTTAATTAAAAAGAAGCTGAAGCAGCTGCTTAGCATTTGATCCTTACATAGATTCACAGAGGTAGATGGATGCAGAAGAATAATACACACTGGCATATCACTACTGTATTCAAAAAGCTATTGCATTGTATTGTGTTGTCCCTGTTTCTTTAATCTCTGCCTTTCCTCCAAAGTTTGGACTCAGGGCAGATTACAAAATAAAAAGAAATGGAAGTTAAAAACACAGGTAGATTAAAAAAATGTACAAAAAAGTTTTTTTAGAAGGACCATTAAACAACCCATAGAATTAATACCATGTAAAACATATACATTTAAAAATGAAATATTAAAACACAACTGTGTACTAATAAAACCCCACTTCTTTTAAAACATTGTTTCTAAAAGCCTATTGGAATAAAAAGGTCTCCACCTGCTGATGAAAAGACAGCGAGAAAGGATGCAAGCTAGCCTCCTGTGGAAAAGGGGTTCTAGAGCCTGGGAGCAGCCACCAAGAAGGCCTTCTTTCACCTTCCCACCAAATGCATCTGAAAGGTAATTCCTCAAATGGAAAAGGAGGACCAAAATAAAATGCAGCAATTTATCAGGCTCAGGAATCCATGAAATGTGATTTTTTCTGTTACAAGAAAGCCACTAGGAGAACCAAAAAATGGATGAGAGAACTTTGCTTCTGACCTCCCTTGACTATCTTTGCTATTCCCCAGTTTGTATATTTTCTCCTTAATGTATAGAATTCACAACTGGGCACAGAAGTTCAGATAAGGCCTTGCAAGTGCAGAATAAAAGGGAACTCTTATTTCTGATAACGTGGAAACGATGGTGTTATCAGTATAACTTGTTGGTCTTTTTTGTACCTGCATCACACAACTGACCGAAGTCAGTCTTAACAGCCAGGTATCCTTCATCCTATACCTGTGTGCATGATTGATTGGTTGACTTCTGCCCACATGCAGATTTTATTTAATTGCTGGACAAAATGCAACAGCTAGAACTAATCATGATGGAAGGCACTATCATTAAAAACCTCAGATGAGTGGAAATGGATTGGTACAGTATTAAATCCTCAGTACCAAACAACATGCCAAAATAAATGAACATTTTAAAGTTTCCTGCCTTTGCTTTAAAACTCTCACAGGCATTAATCTGTGCACTTAAGGAACTTCCATGCAAGTCACAACTAACAGCCAGGGTCACTTAATACTTCCTTTGTGAGGAAGGGGAAACTTCCCTGAGAAAATTAGAACAATCTTTATGGTTATCAGTATCTGAGCTTCACAGATGCAAGCCATCTATGGGAACTGGGAACGAAGAAAAGCTTCAAGTCAAAATGTGATTTCAAAACATCCATTCCTCAGGTCTTCAGGTTGCCTTTTGGAGCTTTTACCACTACTTTCCATTTTCTTTGCACAGACACAATTATAGGACATAAAAACTATGATGGGTTATGTTGGAAAATTAAATAGTGTACCTAACCACATTAAGGATCCCTTTGGCCCCTTCCCTACAATTTCTGCATGGGATTATCCACAGTAGTTCTGACATCCACACCAGATAAAAACTGCCTGTTCAGACTTTGTTTGCAACAGTGTCAGTGATGGAAGGCAGCTGGGAAAAGGTCTCCGTTTATTCTGCTTAGAGGCCAGTGGAGAACTCCCACTCCAAACGGAATGTTAAACCATGCCACAAATCAACCCCAAAAGGCACAGTTCTCTATTTCCACCATCTGTTTTGCAGGCTAATTTTCCTGAACAGTAAATCCAACTAAAAACCAAGGCCAGATTTTCCAAAGAGGAGAACCTGCTGACCTGCCAGGGTCACTCTGAGTTTCAAAAGTCTGCTTCAAAAAACAAAACAAAACATGGAAACTAAGAAAAATAACATATTAGCTTTGACTGGATTCTTTTTCAAAACATTGGATAACTACTTTGGTGTTACATCAAACTCTTTCTTAGGGTTCGTGTGGCTAAATACAAAGTGTTTTTCCTACACATCTGTAAACTAGTGTAGAGAAGACCCTTATGCAGAGTGTGGAAAGTTACTTCCAAATGTAATTAGTTACCTAGTCCCTAGGCCCCTAAAGTAGATAGTATAGTTGTGATTTGGGTGTTTTGTGAGTTGTTTTTTTTTTTTAAATCATTACTTACTTTTCTGGTTATCAAATGTCACTAAGGTAACAACTTTAAGTGACTTTACTTTTAAAAAAAAGAGTACTACAAGCTGCTGGCAAGTGGTGTAAAACACACCTCTCATCTGGTCAGCTTTTCCATCTCCTCTGTACCCACAATAGACCATGAGGCAATGCACAGACCAATGTTTGGACCAAAGGAGATTCCTCCTCCCATTATTCAAGGAGGTGCTGAAATTTGTGCAGATTTTAAAAACATATCTCCTACTTTATACACTCCTTTGAGCAATTTTACACACTTTACCCACTTTACACAAGTTTTTCCCACTGACTAAAGTATGCTTCTGTGTATTTCCCCCACCACTACACTCATTTTAGCTGTTTGCATTTCAAAATATGCACACAGTTTTGTGTGCACTTTATTTCTTGAAAGCACCTGGTAAGCCTTACAAATGTGTGAATGCTTGAATGCTCATCCCCGCCCCCACCAAGGAATCCTCAGGAGGTTTGAACATACTACCCTGTTAAATCTTGTGTAAAATTCTTTCGACCCTTGCCCTATGCTGCCTGTCACCCTACTGCTGTTTGTAGCTATCCAAACTTGTAGCCACTGGTGGATTTAGCCTGTATCTTGCTGCATTTTAAATGTATGGTTTTGACATGTAATCCAGCAAAAGAAAGAAGACCAAACCTTTCTCTAAAGCGTCCGAGTGCAGCACATGACTCTGTCCCTTTGTATATCTATGCAGTCACTCTTTCCATCGCCTTGGGTCTTTTATTTTAAATCTGCCATTTCCCATGGTCTCTACCTCATTTCCTTTCAGTTTCCATATTTCATCTTGTCACTGAATGACTTGTGATGCTGAAATCTCTCATTTTCTCATGGCAACTCTGGTATCTTTATTCAATCCAGAATGTTTCACTCAGGGGGAACTGTTTACATGTAAATCTCTGCAGAGGCTGAGATAACCTTTGATTCTGTTATATATCCAATACCACAGCAACTGCATTCAGATCCCCTTGTTTTTGCAAAACACTTTGATAGCATGCTGTGGTTGCCATGTGTCCTCTTTTATAGAGGACAGTCCTTGATTTGAATGACTGCCAGGGGATGGTCCTCTCTTGAGGGTGTTTGCTAGCTCTTTGCCCAACATCCAAATACTTTCCCCAAGCAGCATTAAGTCCCCAGATTGCTTACATGGCTGGGGGAAGGTACCCAGATAATTCCCTTCTCAACTACAACTGTGCAACTGGGGGAAGAGAAATGAGCTCACTTTCCCAAATCTCCAATGTTGCGCTGGAGATCTAGGAGAGCAACCTGATCTTTTCCCCCCATTGGCTACAATCTACCTGGACACTTCTCTGCAGCTGGGAAACACCCATAGCTATACCCTTATGCCCTGAAAACTGCCTTCCAGGGGCAGGAATACTGTGGAACTTACGTTGCACATACTCTGATGCAGGATCACTGCCTTTCTCCAGACCCACACGCACATCCCATTCCAAAATCTCCAGTACAATCTCAATCAAAACTTTGAATGTGACCAGGTAGTTAATTGGGAGACAGTGGAGCTTCTTGAGGAATGGGTATCACTGCATTTTGACCTAATGCCAGCCTCCAGACCAGCCAAAAGGGCAGCACCACATTGTAGTCCAGACTTGAGGTTACCACTCCTATTGCAGAATGGGCATAGCTAACACACAAGCTACAGCTGGTGAAAAGAATTCTGAGCTACCACATCCACTTATGATTCCAGTAAGAGAGATGACTTATGGAGCATCCTTGAAGTATGTTTCTGCTCCTGGAGAGAATTCAGCCCCACCTAGAACCAGAGGCATCCCCCCCGCTGCTGCTGCTGCCGTGTTTGATTTCAGTTTCCTAAACTCTGTTTCTGCCCCTCACTGAGCCCAGACACTAATTTAGCTTATAGCCACCTTCACTTTGGCCATTTCCACACGAGGTAATAAAAACGGTGCAGTGTGTCCTCCATGGAGGATGTCTGCACCTTGGACCTGACTGGGTCCGGACTACTTACTGTAGATCCGCACCTCAGTCCGCTCCGGAACGACCCCAAGTGGTCTTCCAGCGTGCTTTTGAAAGACCTGATTTTTCTGGTCTTTCAAAAGCCCAGAGTGCACCACTGTGTGCTTGCTCTCTGGTGCAGATTTGGAGGCTCGCACCAATGCAAGCCTGCGATCTGTGGAGGGTGGGCTTTAGGCTGGCGAGCTTCAGCAGTTGGTTGGGACCCACGACCAACCAGAAGCTGCCATTTTGGACACTGGAGCAGTGTGGATCTATGACCACGCACTGCTCTGGAGCAGCCTGGACCAGACTGGGGAGCCAGAAGATCCAGTAAGTAGCGGCATGGGGCAATTCTCTTGCCCTGTGCAGAAATGGCCTTTATTGTGATGTCACAGAGAAACAGAACTACATAGCATCAGCACAGGAAAAACACCCTGCTCAAAGTCTCCTAATGACCATGACCAACAGTGCCATATGAATATTAAATAGTGGTGGAGACAAGATGGTTCCCTGTAACACTCCACATAGCTCCCAGAGGGCCAAAGTGCAGTCACTCTATGCCATAGTGCTTTCTATGCTATCTGACATGGGAGATCAGCATTTTCCCCCACAGTGCAACAGGTATTGGTACTGTGTTATTGCCCACCGGCTACACAGTTTCTTTCTTTCCTGGACACTCCCCTGGGACTGGTAGCTGAATGTTTGAGATCAGCACCGGTCTAGGACCACCACTTGGAGTAGTGCTGGTTTGGACACTGTCCTGTTAATTATGAACACATCCACAAAAGCCATTATATGAATCTTGAAATAGGGGACACGGAACAAGTGCACAATATCTCGATTTCAGTAAGGCCTTTGACAAAGTACCCCATGACATTCTTGCAAAGAAACTAGTAAAATGCGGGTTGGACAGGGCTACTGTTAGTTGGATTTGTAATTGGTTGACCGACTGAACTCAAAGAGTGATCACGAATGGCTGCTTTTCATCCTGGAGAGAAGTGACTAGCGGGGTGCCACAGGGTTCTGTCCTGGGCCCAGTGCTGTTCAATATTTTTATCAACGACTTGGCTGAAGGAATAGAGGGCATGCTCATCAAATTTGCAGATGACACCAAATTGGGAGGGGTTGCTAATACACCAGAGGACAGGATCAAAATTCAAAATGACCTGGATAGATTGGAGAGCTGGGCCAAGGCTAACAAAATGAAATTCAACAGAGAGAAGTGTAAGGTCCTACACTTAGGTAGAAAAAATGGAATACAGAAATATAGGATGGGGGACACGTGGCTGGATAGCAGTACATGTGAAAGGGATCTAGGAGTCTTCATAGACCACAAGCTAAACATGAGTCAGCAGTGTGATGCGGCAGCCAGGAAAGCCAATGCAATTCTCGGCTGCATCAACAGGAGTATGGTGTCTAGATCGAGGGAGGTACTGGTACCACTCTACTCTGCTTTGGTTAGACCTCATCTTGAATACTGTGTCCAGTTCTGGGCACCCCAGTTCAAGAAGGACATGGTCAAGCTGGAGCAAGTCCAGATGAGGGTGACCAAAATGGTGAGAGGCCTGGAAGACATGCCCTATGAGGATAGACTTAGAGAGCTGGGTATGTTTAGTCTGCAGAAGAGAAAGTTAAGAGAGGACATGATAGCCATGTTTAAATATTTGAAGGAATGCCATGTAGAGGAAGGAGAGGGCTTGTTTTCTGCTGCTCCAGAGACCAGGACAAGGAGCAATGGATTCAAGCTGCAGGAAAGGAGATTCCACCTGAACCTCAGGAAGAACTTCCTGACAGTCAGGGCTGTCCAGCAGTGGAACATGCTGCCTCGGAGTGTAGCAGAGTGTCCTTCCCTGGAGGTTTTTAAGCAGAGGCTAGATGGCCATCTGTTGGGAGTGCTTTGAGGGTGTTGCTGCATGGCAGGGGGTTGGACTGGATGGCCCTTGTGGTCTCTTCCAACTCTACATTTCTAAGATTCTATGATTCTATAAATATTTGTAGTACAGTTTCTCAGTGTTAAGGATGAGTTTTGCATGAAGAAGGCCTCTAGTTCAATTCCTACCCTTTTCAGTTAAAGCTGAGAATGACTCAGGTCTGACACCCTGGGGAGTTCCTGCTAGACAGCAATACTGCACTAGATGGACCGTAGGTTTGGTATTCAGCAGCTGTCTATGTTGCCTAATGAAATCCTAGCAACTGTGTTCCATTTGATTCTGGATGGGGCAGGTGGTTACTATGGTCAAAGCTGAGCTGTGCCAAAACAATGAAAAAAACAATAGGTAGTCATTTTCTGCAAGAATCTGCATTATTTGGAATATGTTCTTTTGCTTCTGTCACTACAGGAACAAAGATGTGCACTTCCACTCTGGCAGCCAAAAACAGTCTCGTATACTTATCTTTTTTCCCCTTTTTTCACCAGTCTTGTTTCATTTGGGGATATGGAAATGTAGTAGAGAGAAAGTTCCTCCTGGTTTCCTTGCAGAGGAAAGAATGCACCAAACCCAAACAGCTGGTGTTCAATGAGTTTTGACAGAGGCAGGTAAGCAAAAACACATGGCAGCCTGGTAGGTTGCAGAACCCAATAACCTCATCTAGGCAGCAAGATCTTACCAGACAACTCTAGCAGAAGGCCCAGCCAGTAGGCAGCTTCATGGTATTCACTGAAACACTCTCAAAAAAGATTGGGAAATGTGTCTCTAGGAAAGAGGCAAGGAACATCCTGGCTTTTAGTTCCACCAACCAGACAAGACAGTGGAAGTTAACATGATAGGATTTTTCACAAATCTTTTGGATGGCACAGGGTGGTAGTGGACTGGATCATGAAGGAGGCACGTCCTCTCCAACTGTCCCGCTTTAGCAGGGACAGCTCCAGTTAATCCTCTGCTATCCCACTTTAAAATGTCCTGTTTTTCTCTCTCCTTCTCCCACTTCCCCCTTTGTCCTTGGCTTACTTTAATTGCTGCAGAAGCAAATTGCTGCAGCCTCTCTTATTTTTAGAGGAAAACATCCTGTGCTGTGTGACTCCAAATTGTTTCTTGACATAAGCAAAAACATTTTAAAAAGCAGGGAGAGGAAAAGCCACTATGATGGTGCTTGGTCTATGAAATGTGGGTGGGTAAGGAGTCACTGTCAGAGCCTGGTGAAGTTCCTTTTACGGACTACAATTTCCAGATTCCCTCACTCATACTGGTGGGAGTTGTTTCAGAGCTGTAGTTCAAAAAAGGACTAGAAGGACATGTAAAGGAAGCATCAATCACAATGCCAAACAAGAATTTTATTGTCTTTCTTTAAGAACAAACATTAGCATCAACGAACTCCTCACTCCACTTAGATCAGAGACAGCCTAGGGATAACCAAAATAATTTGCTGCCTGAGGTGAAAGACAAGATGGTACCCCTACCAACATTCTGATGGTTCACTTCTACCTCAACATTGCTGATGGGACCGGTCCTCTTCTACCACATCTGAGAACAATTCAGATTGTAACTCAAACAGTGTGACTCATACAGTGATGATATAAACCAACACCTAGCTCCCCTGGGGCTCTTTCACACTGCACTATGATTCCACTTTTAACTACTATGGTTGCATCCCTAAGCTTCAAATCCCAGGATTCCCTAGGATTTTAAAGTGAATCATAGTGATACAAGTTAGTAGCTCCCTAATATCTGCTATCTGTGCTATCCACCTCACCCTTCTTAATGGGAAAACGAGCTTTGGGACAGTGCTACATTAAATAGGGTGAGTCAGAAGGCAGTTGATGAGTGGGGAGGCCACTGGCAGTAGATTCCTGTAATGGCAGCCCCCACCTGTTTCTCTTGAGCCTCCTCTGTCCGAAGACAGGAATGTTTATGTCACACAGTCTGGTGTGAATTCCCTAAATTAGAGTATATCCCACACCTCAGACATGGTGGAAGGCATTATCTTGTCACCAGTATTCACACATGATTTACTAATGAAAGAGGGGAAAAGGCAATGGGTGCAGCAGCTGGGAAGGCAGGCAGGCAATGGAGAAATAAGTTGTTTGGATCCAGCAGATTTTGCCTGCCTTCTCTTGCCATTGCTGCTTGACTATGAAAAATATGAAGCCGTTAGCACAGCCGTTACCACAGCATACCAACCTTAATCTGCTGCAGCAAAAATAAGATGGAATCCTGAGACATCTTATAAGCTAACGAACTGAATATAGCAAAAACTTTCATAAATGATGGTCTTACGTGGCTACTATCCCTGTTAGCCTGTAATGTGGTAGACAACTTTGTTGGGTCTAAGAACAAATTTCTGACCTCCCAACCTACAGTGTGCTGCTAACCTCATCCCTGGTCATTTCATCTTCGGTTTCTTCTCACAATACTATTAGCATGCTTGGAATGAAACAAGACACAAGGGAAGAGGATTTATATGTTGTTTTATAGAAGAACCACATTTCCTAGGCCTAAATCCTATTGATAGTCCTGAATAAAGTGGAGCTACTGAATCTATGAGATTTAGTCCATTTCTGCACCTTACCCTTTTCCAGTGTCATCCCAGCATCATACCGGCAGCGCCTTTGCCAGGATGGAAGTGTGTCCCCAACGCTCCCTTCCCTATCTGGTTGGATGGTGAGGACAGGAGCACAAGAGACATGCACCTTCCTTCCCCATGCTGTACTGGGGAAGGAATAATCTAGACTGTACTTTTGTCCATTCCGCATGGCCACTAGTGACGGGAGCGTTGTACAACCATGGGCCATTAACAGATTTTTTCTGTTAATGGAATATCCTGCAATTGCAACAGGTGGGGATGCATTGGCAGCAGGACAGCAATGACATTGTGCAAAAACACAACTTGCAGACTGCCAGCAACACATCCCCATCACAGGACAGCAATGTTGTGCAGAAATGGCCTTACCTACATCTCACCATTCAGTGTGATGCAACAGCCAAGAAAGCCAATGCGATTCTTGGTTGCATCAATAGGAATACAGTGTTTAGATCAAGGGAGGTGATGGTACCACTCTATTCTGCACTGGTAAGACCTCATTTGTACTGGACACCTCAATTCAAGGATATTGACAAGCTGGAATGTGTCCAGAGGAGGGCAATCAAAATGATGAAGGGTCTGAAAGTCATGCCCTATGAGGAGTGGCTTAGGGGGCTGGATATGCTTAGTCGGCAGAAGAGAAGATTAAGAGGGGACATGATAGCCATGTTTAAATATTTGAAGGGATGTCATGTTGAGGAGGGAGCAGGTTTGTTTTCTGCCACTCCAGAGACTAGGACAAGGAGCAATGGATTCAAGCTGCAGGAAAGGAGATTCCACTTGAACCTCAGGAAGAACTTCCTGAGGGTCAGAGCTGTCTGGCAGTGGAATATGCTGCCTTGGAGTGTGGTGGAGTCTCCTTCTTTGGCGGTTGTTAAGCAGAGGCTGGATGGCCATCTGTTGGGAATGCTTTGATGTGTGTTCCTACACAGCAGGGGGTTGGACTCGATGGCCCCTGTGGTCTCTTCCAACTCTATGATTCCACCATTCAACAATTGATTGAATGGGTTGACTCTAATTAGGACTAACCAACAGGATTTCCACCCTGGAGCACAATTCTACTTGCTTTACTTGCAATTAAAATAAAATGAATGGCAGTAGAAAATCCACCCTAAGCTTCTTGGGCAACATGTGGCCTGCTGGCCACATATTGTCATCCTAATATATAAAGGTGCCATAAAATCATCTTTGCTGTCTTAGAAATATCAACATTTCCAGGCTGGGTCACAATCACGGCATCCAGGGTGTAATGCTTTCTGCTGCAAACTAGAATCCAGAGAGGTGCACAAAGGAACCCAAACAGTGTGACTCTTATAGCGATGGGTATAAAACGGTTTCTGTACTTGAGGCTCACCACAAAACTGCTACCCAACATACAACGTGAAACACTTCAGGGTCTAGTTTCAGTCACAACTTTCACTCACTTTAGTTCTTTCTGTTGAGGCACCACAGTATGGTGTCAAAGATTGTTTCTAGACAGTGTGTGTATGGGGGGGGGCAGAAGTAAGTTTTTAATAGGGACAAATTATTTTCCCCTTTATCTTCACACATTATTAGCATGAAGATGAGAGCTTTAGTTTTCTACTCTGCACAAACACCCGTGCAATAACTCCTTTTAATTGCCAAACCTCAAAGCTGGCAAATGCTTAATTTTCATTAGGACGCCAGCTGACACTGAATCCCTCACTGCTCTCTGAGCTGCTCCTGACCACTTACGTACCAATTTGGAGGTGCTTAGAGGAAGGCAATTGACAATGAGGCACACGCTGTGTGTCATGCCTGGCCGCTAATGGTGTGTAAGACATGTTAATTCTTGTTTATAGAGGGGTTTCCTCTGCTGGTTTGAACATTTTCTTTCCATTGTAGTGGTTCACACAGGGGTGGGTAACTTGGAGCCACATCAGAAATAACTCATGTGCCAGGGGGCTGCAACTAATTTGCAACTTTTGCCTTGCATCATGCAGGAAACATCCTTTGCATTAGCATTTTCATTAGCATGACGGACAGTGCACTACAGCTGGCTGACATGTTCTAAAATATTCCCACTCTGATACCATAGCTTCAGATTTGAAAAACCTGGCATGGATCTACATAAACAGCAGAATGAGGTGGTGTAGTACAGAGCTGATAGAGTGGAAAATCCCACTTTAGAAGGGTGAATTTGTATGCATGAGACTTCATCAGAGCCGGGAAAGAGACTTTCAAAAAGTGACTAGTTAGTTAGAGGGCTAAGGCCCCTCTTTTCCCCTCTGCTGAGTGAATTGAGTGCCAACTGCTTTGGCACCTTGAATGCAGCTTGCAATAACTGAAGTAAGCTGAGGAAAAGGTGGGAAGTGGAAGAAGGAGAGAGAAACTGCAGCTGAAAAGTGGGATGACAGAAGATTAATTGGGACTGTTCCTGCCAAGTTGGGACAGTTGGAGAGTTTGGGGAGCCCACACTTTCTAAAACAGTATGTTCCACTAAGAGCTCGAAGCATCAAGAAGTAACTCCTAATGTTGACCCAAAATTGGCTCCCCTGAAGTTTCCATCCATTGGTTCTGATCCTGTACTCTGGAGCAACAGAAGATAAGTCTGTTCCATCTTCTAGGTACCAGTTCATCAGATATTTCAAGACAGATATATCTTCCTTTTTATTCTTTTTCTCCAGGCTAAGCACATCTTTTCCCAGGCTCCTCATTATCTAGGTTGCCTAGTGCTGTTTTAGAGGTTGACAATGTTATTTTTTTTTGGACTACAGCTCCCAAATTCCCCCAGCTGGCATGGCAAGTGGTTGAGACTTGTGTGAACTGTAAATAATTTTACCAAGCTCTGCTCTGAACGCCTGCACGTTCTACAGTGTCCTTCTTATGCCATTATGCAGAAGTGATCTTTTTGTTTTCTGTGAGGTCCTTCAGTACCAATTTTCTGGCAAAATTAATACAAGGCATCAGATAATGATAGCAGGCAAAAACACGTTTAAACAGTAAATAAAACTAACTTCAATAATAATTAAAAAAGAGGATATCTTTCCAGCTTGAAAACTGAAAGCTTAGGAAAATAAAAATATCTCTGCCTGATCTGGAAAAGAGCAAAGCCAGCTCTAGTAGATTGTCCTTGGGATCTGCCACATAAAGTGTGAAGTAACTGCTGGTGTGGTCCCTTCCCCTGTGATTCTCTGAGTTCTCCCCTCTCCAGAGATTCATGGACTTTGGCTCTAATTACAGGAACAGAGACTGCCCAGCTCAACTAAGTATTGTAAGGGATGATGTTGCTGAAGACTGAACCATGTGCAAAGAGGCCACTCATTCTCAAAACAAAGCCCACTCTCCTAACTAGACTTGTTTCATAACACTATCGTAGATGTTGGTAGTCAAAGGAATGTCCTGACTCTTGACCAACACCATGATCCATAAACACTCAGGCTGATTTTTCATCTTTCAGCACACTGTGGACTAATTCTTCATTTACAAACTGATGCTATAAATCATGGCTTGACTCCTAGAGTGCACAGCATTAGGCTTTCTCATGCCAGCTGATGGATCATGGGGGAACAAAATGGCACTGTGATAATGTTACAATACTTTTGCTAAATGCTTAACATAATGAAGTCCACTCTCGCTTTCAGAAGTTTTCTCTTCAGAGGTGGGCAGGAAATAGAGACAGAGGGTCTCTTTAGTGTGGCAGCCAGTTATGGAATGCCCTTCTAACTGGTGATCTTAAATGTTTTGTTACATGCAGCAAATGGTAAGATACCCCTTCCAAGTGGACTGGTAATTACAGGTAAATCTTATTTGAACACTGGTGATAGACAGGTTTCTCCTGTGTAGATCACAATAGCCGAGGTTGGGGGATAGAGGACAGACTTTACGGACCCTTCAGTACCTGTCACTTGAGGTGGCTGCCTCACTTTGCCTAATGGTAGGGCTGGTCCTGTGCCCTTCCCAGACACATCTAGCTTATATCAACTCTTTTGTTGCTAAGATTAGAGGCTAAACATGCAATCCTTATATCTGTTGTTGTTGTGTACCTTCAAATAATTTCCAACTTATGGCAACCCTGAGAGTAAAGCCACACTCTACTCAGTGGAGTTTTGACATGCTTAGAAGTACACTATCAGGCAGCTTATACTCTCTTGAGGCTTTCGATAACTGATTGATATTTTCTGCATTTATTGCATTATGTTGCAATCTAAACTACACTTACCTGGAAGAAAGTCTTATGAAAACAGAGACCAACTTTTCAATATATATTAGCAGGACATAGACTCCGTGTCTTTCATGAATTTTGTAACTGCTTTTTCATTCCTTCCAGCTTTCAAAGTGGTTTTAATGAGTTTGACAATCATTTCATTTTGCCTTGGTATTTTGACTTTGTATTTTTTAATAGGAAAAATGGTAAACAGTTGGCCCTCCACATTTGGAGGTTTAATTTTCACAGATTTCATCATTTGCAATTTTCTCTAACCCCTGGCCCCTGCACCTCAAGCACTTCTTTTCCATGGGAACCTTCCCTTTTGGTGGCTCTGATCAGGCTGCATAGCCCTTTAAAAACCTGCCTCTGGTTCTCTTCCTCCTCCACCTGGCCACCTAAGAATGGCTTATTTCTCAGCACCGTGAATCCTCTCTTGATGCCCTCCCAACTCATGGAAAAAGATGCAGCCACCATGTCGATCCATCCCCTTTCTCTCTCCTTTCCCTGATCCAGTTTGGACCTTGGGTGCCTGTTCCTCCACCATGCCTCAGTCCACTTCCCACAGAAATGAAAACACATTTTTATATTTGCAGTTTTTCCATTTTTGCAGGGGTCCTGTGCTCCTGTTACTAGCAAATGTGTGGAGAGCTGACTGCAAATAGATCTTAAATAAATAAAGCTATCTTGTAAAACAGGGGTGGAGAACATTGGGTCTCCAGATGCTGTTGAGCTGCAACTCCCATCAGCTGGGGCAACACAGCCAAATAATGAGGGGTATTGGGTGTTTCAGTTCAGCAACATCTGGGGGGATGCATGTTTAGCACTTCTGCTGTAAAAACAGGATTATTATTCCCACATTGCAAATAAGCTGCTTCATAAACCTTAGGAACACCACCTCTTATTTAGAATAAAGCAACGTTCTGGCCCACCTATTTGCACAGATGAGCTGGAAGATGCAACAGCAAAGTTTTCCCACGTTGTTCTCATTCCTGGACAAGCTGCCCACCCAGCTTCACATAATTTCACCAGCCTAATCTCTAAAACAACAAACTCAAAGGGCTATCTCAAATCTTCAAATGCAATTTCATCCTGTTCAGCCCTTAAAATGCTATTTTCATGCACAAACAGAAAATGGGTGATCCTTTTTAAAAAAAACCCTCTCTGGCTTGGACTCAGGAATGTTAAAGACAATGCTCTCCCTCACTGCCCACAAAGCTCTCCATGGCAAAGTAAAAAATCAAAAAAATAAATGAAAAATAAATCTGCAGTTGTTCAGGCTTCTAAGAAAAGGTCAGAGTATCACAGTTTGGTGTTTCTCACACATCTAGCTAAAAAGTCAGTTTGACTGAAAACAAGAGATTCAAGGCCATCCTGAATGTGATACTACAAGTCTTGTTCAGAAGATACAAAAGACAGCTGAAATACCCCATGGTTAAAGAAAACAAAAAACAAAAATGGCATGGCATTTTAATATTTGCCTCTACCTCCACTCTTGTATCTGGTTCTGCCTTTTCTCTTGACTGCCCCATCTGTTAAGGGGTGCTTTGGGGAAAATGTTACCTTTTTTGACTGTAACTCCCAGAATCCCATATCCTCCAACTGTCTTGATTTGACAGGGACAGTCCTGAACCTCTTGCTATAATCTTTGAAAACTCTTGGCGGACCGGAGAAGTTCCGGCAGACTGGAAGAGGGCAAATGTTGTCCCGATCTTCAAGAAGGGAAAAAAAGAGGACCCAAATAATTATCGCCCAGTCAGCCTGACATCAGTACCTGGAAAGATCCTGGAGCGAATCATCAAACAATCAGTTTCTAATTACTTAGAAAACAATGCCGTAATTACGAAAAGTCAACATGGGTTTCTCAAAAATAAGTCATGCCAGACTAATCTTATCTCTTTTTATGATAGAGTTACTTGCTTGATAGATGAAGGGAATGCTGTGGACATAGTATATCTTGATTTCAGTAAGGTCTTTGACAAAGTTCCCCACGACATTCTTGCAAAGAAGCTAGTAAGATGTGGGCTGGACAGGGCTACTGTCAGGTGGATTTGTAACTGGTTGACTGACCGTACCCAAAGGGTGGTCTCCAATGGCAGATTCTCATCCTGGAGAGAAGTGACTAGCGGGGTGCCACAGGGTTCTGTCCTGGGCCCGGTGCTGTTCAATATCTTCATTAATGACTTGGATGAAGGAATAGAGGGCACGCTGATCAAATTTGCAGATGACACCAAATTGGGAGGGGTTGCTAATACGCCTGATGACAGGATCAAAATTCAAAAGGACCTGGACAGATTGGAGAGCTGGGCCAAGGCTAACAAAATGAACTTCAACAGAGAGAAATGTAAGGTCCTACACTTAGGCAGAAAAAATGGTATGCAGAAATATAGGATGGGGGACACGTGGCTGGCTAACAGTACGTGTGAAAGGGATCTAGGAGTCTTCATAGACCACAAGCTGAACATGAGTCAGCAGTGTGATGCGGCAGCCAAGAAGGCCAACGCAATTCTTGGTTGCATCAATAGGAGTATGGTGTCTAGATCGAGGGAGGTATTGGTACCACTCTATTCTGCATTGGTTAGACCTCATCTTGAATACTGTGTCCAGTTCTGGGCACCCCAATTCAAGAAGGATATGGATAAACTGGAGCAGGTCCAGAGGAGGGCAACCAAAATGGTGAGGGGCCTGGAAGCCATGCCCTATGAGGACAGACTTAGAGAGCTGGGTATGTTTAGTCTGCAGAAGAGAAGGTTGAGAGGGGACATGATAGCCATGTTTAAATATTTGAAGGGATGTCATGTCGAAGAGGGAGTGGGCTTGTTTTCTCCTGCTCTTGAGACCAGGACAAGGAGCAATGGATGCAAGCTGCAGGAGGGGAGATTCTGCCTGAACCTCAGGAGGAATTTCCTGACAGTCAGGGCTGTCCGGCAGTGGAATGTGCTGCCACGGAGTGTGGTGGAGTCTCCTTCTTTGGAGGTTTTTAAGCGGAGGCTGGATGGCCACTTGTCGGGAGTGCTTTGAGGGTTTTTCCTGCATGGCAGGGGGTTGGACTGGATGGCCCTTGTGGTCTCTTCCAACTCTACATTTCTATGATTCTATGATTCTATGATTCTAATCCTTTGTTATCCCATCTTTTCAGGGGCTTTTGATATGTCTCAGTTTCTCTCTTTCCTCCTCCTGTTTTCCTCCTTTGTCCTTGGCTTACTTTAGTTGCTGCAAAATGAGTTCTAAAAGCAAAAGTAGTTTGCACTCAATTAATTCAGCAGGGAGGAGAGGCTGGAGGGTAGAACCTTGCCCTTTCCTGTAGACCCAGGAAAAGCAACCTGCTGCAGCCTCATACAGCTTCCTCATTAGTAACTTTTGCCATCTTGACCAGGCTCGGATGTCACTTGCCCACACTTTTCCCAATTTTCATCTGTGAAATGTTAGAGGGCATGGAAACCTCTAGTCACTACTTCCATGAAGAACTATAGTCTAAGGCAGTGGTTCTCAACCTGTGGGTCCCCAGATGTTTTTGGACTTCAGCTCCCAGAAGCCCCAGCCACTATGGTCAATGCTCAGGGCTTCTGGGAGCTGAAGTCTGAAAACATCTGGGGACCCACAGGTTGAGAACCTCCACCACCATACTCTTCCAAGCTCTGGTCACTGCTGTCAGTTGTGAGAGAATTTAAAGGCAGTTTCTTGAAAGCATAAGCAACTGTTCCCATACTCTTCTAGGTCCTAGAATAAAGGTGCTGCCCAGGCCCACACGGACAAGAATCTGTAGGTCTTAGTAGTTGCTTAATGGGGTCCAAAACTGATATCAGCTCTGTGAGAGAGTTTTCTAGACTCTGCTCTAGTTTCTTACAGAGAACAAAACACATGGAGCCCTTTCACACTATACAATTACAACACAATGATTCTGCTTTAGCTCCCATCACAACAGTCTGTGGCATTCTGGGGTTCTAGAATCTCTGGCTGAGACTTCGAAATAGCCTTCCCTAAACTACTAATCCCAGAATTTCCTAGAATGTTGCCAGGGAAAATTAAAGTGGAATCACATAAATATAGCTGTGCAATGTGAACAGGCATTCAATGAGCCCTCTGAATTGGCTGAGTGTGTAACTCTGCAAATGGCAAGAGTGTGGTAGCAGGAAGCAGGAACAGTGCAAGCTGTCCCACCACCTGAGGTAAAAAGAGGAGGTAGAGAACCAGTGTTGTGTAGTGGTTTGAACATTGGGCTACAACTCTGGAAACCAGGGTTCAAGTCCCTACTCAGTCATGCAAACCTTGGGCAAGTTATACACTCTCTCTCAGCCTCAGAGGAAGGCAAAGGCAAAGGCAAACCTCCTTTGAACAAATCTTGTCAAGAAAACCCTGTGACAGATCCACCTTAGGGTCCACCTAAGTTGGAAACGACTTGAAGACACACTATAACAAAGCAGGAAGAGAGGAAGACCACACTAGAGGTGGCTAAACTCAAGGAAGCCACAGCCCTAGGTGTGCAAGACTTGAGCAAAGCTGTTGATGACAGTGTGACTTCGCAGGGTCATCATAAGTCAAAGTCCACTTGATGATAATTAACAACTATGCTGTACTGCTACTGTCCTTCTCCTATGGCTGCTTCTACTCTCCTATCTGCTTTCCTCAGGTTCCTCTGGCTCTCTTCAAAATTCTTTGATTTGTGGTTTCTTTCTCAAAACAAGACATTGCAGCTGGAGCAGCCAGACTGCCTCACAGCAGAAAGCATCTGAGGGCCTGGTGGGCACTGGAGAAGAACACACCAATTGTTTTTCTCCTATGGCACTGCCAGAGCATGAAAACACCCACTGTGGCCCTTCAAACAACCTACTGGAGCCCCCACTCTCGAGAAGCTGGTTGCCTGTTTTCCTCCAGTGGCATCTGACACAGCAAAAAATGGCAAGCTGCGATCTCCAGACAGCTTCCCCCGGCCACTTCTTGGCTGCAGCACTTGGTAGTGAGGCTACCCAAAGTAATGGCTAGAGGCACTCTGGGTGGGAAGGGGTGTGCAATTCATTCCCCCTCACCCTTCACCATCTCAAGTAAAAAGTTTACCCTTGCCTTCTGGGAAGGAAGCTCAGAGAATCCTTGAGAGATGCTTTGACAAAGAACGTATTTTCAGAAAGCTTGGGGGACAAAACTCACTGCGAATCACACATCTAGTCAGAGCTGGAAAATGTTACCTTTTGGGTTACAGCTTCCAGAATCTCCCAGGGAGTATGCCCAAGGGATTTTGGCTGTTTGCAGTCCAAAAGTAAACTTTCTCAAGCTGTGTACAGTATATATAACTAGGATGCAACTCTTATGCATGTGCTCCTCGGCCTATACAAGGTCATCCTTGTATACAAGCAATGAGGAGAAAAAAAGAAAAGAAAAAATTATTTCCCTCTGTGAACAACCAGATGCCTTATGGAAGTCCCACAAGCAAAATGAATGAAAAAGCACTTTCCTGGTTGTGTTCCCCAGTAACTGGTATTCAGGGGCATCCGTGATTGGAGAAGCAATCCTGGCATGATAGGTCGAACAGTTACATCGGTAATAGACTTGAGACGCCATAATCATCATACACAGCTTTCTGAGACTTGACTTTCTTTCAGTTGTAACATGCCTTAGATAAGGATGTCAACCATGAAACAATCAGAGGTAATATTATTTTATACACCAGAAGTATAATCTCAATTCTCCAAGTGCTGGTCCTTACACAGCCCAAACGGCACTGGCCACAGTTAAAAGGGAAGTTTCAGAATGGTTAGGGAACCCCAAAGTTTACAGAGGTTCAGAAAAGTGTTATTTTTGGGGGGGGGGAGGGAGTTTGATGTATGTGTCTGCATGTGAAGGGAATTAACAAATGAAGCCAGATAGCCACATGACAGAGGTTTATATTATGTCTGAGATCATACCTTTTATTATTAATTTTATTTATTGAATTTATATCCCAACTTTCTCCCAAATGGATTCAACGTGGCTTACAATAATCTAAAAGGATACAGCTGAAACATTTAGCTTACAAAAGGTAAGAAAAAAATTAAATATTCCAATTACTTTAAACTATTAAAACACTTTAAACATTGGCCATTTCTGCACTACACTGTTATAGTGCTGTTATTCCACTTTCTTCATCCTGCTGAATCCTGGAGTTTGCAGTTTAGGAAAGGTCATTTAGAATTCTCAACCAGAGAGCTCTTTGGCCTCA
Organism: Iguana delicatissima; assembly: GCA_948472985.1. Classification (NCBI taxonomy): domain Eukaryota; kingdom Metazoa; phylum Chordata; class Lepidosauria; order Squamata; family Iguanidae; genus Iguana; species Iguana delicatissima. The sequence goes on from CAOKZL010001025.1 coordinate 510,996, forward strand.
GTAAACTACAAACCCCAGAATTCCACAGGATGCTGAAGGTCAAATAATAGCACTATAAAGTGTAGTGTGGAAATGGCCATTATTTCAAACAAATTTAAAAATACAAATTCAAAAATACAGCTAATACACTTTACACACACCCTACAGCTACATAATTAAAATTCAAGATCCAGAATTTGCTTAAATAGTTAACATCTTTACTTACTGGCAGAAAGAAAGCAGGAAGCAGACCAACTGGGCCTCCCACGGAAGGGAGTTCCACACTCTGGGGGCAGCCACAGAAAAAGCTCTCTGCATCTGAGATCCTATACGATGTTTCTATAGTGTATATCTATGTGATGCTTGTGCTGCACTGGCCCTCTGCTGAATAATGGCACTGTGCAATCAACTTTGTATCTGCTTATTGTCCCATTGCACAATGGGGAATCCATAGGAGTTGCTTCTGCAATCTTTAAGTGAAGAAAATGGTATACTGAAGACTCTGACAGTTACATATCATCAAAGAATGTGCAACTACATGGCTGGGATCCTCTTGTTTGGTTCCAGCTAGACTGATGCCAATTCATTCAGTGGCTTTACTCTAGTTGAGACTAACAATAAGATCTAGGCCCTTGCAAGATGATTGCCCTTGTGGAACTACATTTGCAAGCATAAATTGAACGCTTCCATTGCACAACAGTGAAAAATACAACCACACGGGAAAGAAAACACATGTGTGACACCAACAAGATTCCAGCCTATGTGGATATGGAATTATGACTGATTTTGGAGTGGGGGGATGGAATGGAGCATTTGGAATCCTGAAGCAAAGTATTCCACATTGCATCATCTCATTGCTAGCCTCTCTTGTTATGTTTTGTGACCAAAGCTTCACGCTGCAGCAGAACTCTGAGTCACAGGATCACAGAACTGGAATAATCCCCAACATTTACTTAGTCCAACTGCCTGCCACTGCAGGAATCTAAAGTTCTGGGGTGGCACACTTATTTGGTTATTTAGAACAGCTATGTGTCTTACTATACAAAAGACAGTTCTTTGTTGGAAGGGCTCTCTCGTTTAAAGAGATAGAATTCCAAAAAAGGAGAGCAGGGAGTCTTGAAGATGTTCATGAACATTAGCATCGGCCCAATACTCTGAAGAAAAGGCACTCAGGTGATTTGCCTGGAGGATTCTTCGTTATGGTGGTGAGCTGCACTATATTTTTATTTAAATTACTGTAATGATTTACATCTACATATATAGATTGTGTTGTTGTCATCTGCCTTCAAGTCGCTTCTGACTTATGGTGACCCTAAGGGTGAATCTAGCATGGGGTTTTCTTGGCAAGATTTGTAACTGGCACATGCAAATTTTGTGCTCATCTGTGACTTTGATCCACCTTTTCAGCAGAGTGTAGATGGCCTCCTTATTGGTGATCTGAGGCCCTAGGCCATCTTGGATGTGGCATGTTGGATGGCAGACTGAGTGCAGTTTTCAGACATTCATGATATACATGAGGAAGCATAAGTAGGTCACACTATGTGCTGGGTGCGTTATTAACATCCAAAGAAGAGCCTCACACACATCCCACTGGGGAAGGTGGATGAACTTCTACTGAGAAAATAGCACATATATTGCTCCATCAAAGTTAATATACAAAGATCAACCTATAGAGGTGATGCACGAGGACTTTGCTATGCACCGATGGGAAGCATGATTCACTGATCCTCCCAATATTATTTGCTCATATCATTAACAAATTCCAAATTTGGACTGTGGGCTGCATGTTGGAATCCACATTAAAGACACCCATAATTTATGTTCCTCAAACACAAATTTGTAAGAACACATCTGGTGTAAGAACAATTCATGCTACTCTTATGCACATTTAGCATTCTTTATTTTTTTGTGTGTGGTTTTTGCTTCTGTTTTATGCCTTTGGCTTCTGGGCCAATCTGTTTTGTTTCTGTGTTGGGGACCCGAGCTCACGAATGTGTGCTTAATACTATATGGCAGCTGACTTCTCTGAAACATTGCACTGATAACGTGCCCCTTGCTGGAATGAGGGTTTTTTTGCCCACAGGAGAAGCTGGCTGTTGAATTTTAATGACCATGTCTGGTTATAACTACCTAAGACTCAATATTTATAGAAACCCACATTTCTTAACTGTGTAGATGTGTAAAAACATCCCACTCATGCAACATGCCAATTGACTACAAATTCAGAATAAACCTATTAAAGATTTACAAGCAGATTTAGGGGCTAGGGCTATAATTTTGGGGACTCTTCCCTGGGAATAATAATCCTCACTGGGTTTGCTAACTAGTAAATATGCAGAAGATCCAGCTGCTTGTGCTACTGCTGAATATCTCCAGGTGATTATGCACGTGAGTATGTAGCTGTTTGAAGTAAAGGCTAGCAGAGGCTATACATATCATGCATGAGTCAGTCAAAGCTGGCACTACCTTAGGCAGAGTGAGACAAATGCCTCAGGCAGCAAATACCAAAGAGGGAGAAACAGTGAAACCCCCAGCTATTCCTGCCATGCTTCCCAGCCACCACCCTCTCTTGGAGGACAGAGCAACACATTCTACCCAACCTGTCTATTCTCCTCTACCCTACCTTGCTGTCTCCGGGTGTCGTGGAGGACCCTAGCCCAGTGGTTTCCCATTTGTAGGTCCCTGGCTATTGTTGAACTAGATCTCCTAGAATCTCTTACCACTGGTCATATCAGTTGGCCATTCTAGGAGTTGAAGTCCCATGATATTTGAGTGCTAACACTGGAAACTTGGGTGGGTGCCTTCTTAATTCTGTTGCCTAATGGCTAACTACAAATGAATAGCATCAAGATTCTTATGATTCTTTGTACTTAAACTGGACTTCGACCTGGGAGCCCTTCATGTAGAGGACTCCTTCAAAGAGTATTCTGACAGTCTTTTAAGCAGAGGCCTGCTCTTTGAAAAGCTGGCCATTCTACATCCTTTAGGCCTTTGATTCATCTCCAACCACTTCTCTTTTTCAAATAGCAAACTTCTTGAAGTAGATTTTATCTTGTTCTCTCCTAAGAAATAAAACTCATTAGATGATCTTGGTATTTGCCTACCTAACCCACCTTGCAACGTTATTGTGAAACCCAAACACGGCAGAGAATCACATTAACCACCTTGAACTCTTTGGACTAAAGGAGGGATAGAAGTGAAATAAATCACTGATTTCTTCATGCCTGTTGACTGCATCCTTATACCTGCAGAGTTCCCCATTTTGTGAGCAGTATACATGTGTGTGGACTCAGTTAAAATATTGTTGTCTCTGCCTAATTTCCTGACTGTGAGGACAAATGTTCTCAGAGCTGAACAGCCCCACAAACCACAACAGAAGAACCTCATTAGTCTCCTATTATATGATGTTCAAAGTGGGATTCAAAACCACATCCCTCTACAGTAGGATGAGAAAGAACAGCCTATCGACTGTGTGCATCCCTCAGGGCCACTTTTGCAGCCACTGAAACAATTCATTTTAATTATTTTGGGGTATGATTTTTGGGCAATTTTCACTTTAAGATCACACCCAGGCCACCAAGTGTGTGAAAATACATGATGACACCCTCCCACCTACCTCTAATACCTCCTTTTAATGTCATTTCCTGGCCTAAACAGCCACTGAGACTGAAGTGACATCCAGTTACCCTTTCCAGACAGGGTACGACTGAAAAAAGAGGTACTTTTGGATGCCATTGGGGGAGAGTACAGCCCATGGGTATGGGATTCAGGGTGGGAGTTAAAACTTATCCCCAGTTCTCATGCAGTTGCTCACCCCTGCAGTACAGAGAAAAGATAGTCTCTCCAGAGTCAGGAATGACGCAGAAGCATCAGAGTCTTAACAGAACAGCAACTTGTATTCCAATTACAACATAGCCTAGAACAGAGTTGGTTACTGTACAGCCTGTCAAGGCCTTTTTTGTGGCCCTTGGGTCCCTCTGACACAATATATTTTTTTGCCTCAGCATGGAGGCACTCAACTCCAGAAGCATGTAGGTGGCACAATAAAACAAAACCCTCTCCCTACTCTGGGAAAAATAACATTCTTAGGGAGGTATGTGTAAGGAATTCACAGCATGTGGCCTGTGTGGAGTCTAGGATAATGATGGTAGTAGAGGAAGGAATAGGATGTGGCCTCTGGACCATCCACCATTAGCCAGCCCTCACCAAGAATATGACTGAGAGAGAGAGGAAAAAAAAAACAGGAAAGAGTTCTCAGATATTTCAGAGAGAGGGAGCGGTGCCAGCTGATAGCTTTGATGTCAAATGGTTGGTGAATCTGCTCTGGGTTTTAGTCTGAACTTTATAGAAGCTATCCAGGACAGCAAACCTATTTTAAGGATAGTGTTCAGCACTATGGACAGTGCCTTAAAACTCTTGTCTCAAACCAAGAATGGATTCCTCTCCCCATGGATGTGAGAGCTACCAGTAACCAGTGGAGACAATAAAGAAAGGAGGGTCTTCAAGGTATATTTACAGATATTTACAGACTCAGTGCAGATGGTATGCTGAATCCATGTTGGGGGTAAAGCCCAGAGGCACTGCCAAACCCACACATTCATTCATCAGAACATAGGTGTGCAGTGACACCAGACTAAATGTTTGAAGTAGCTCCAGTGAAGGACGCTGTAGGAGGAGAAAGTTCTACATTGACTGATATCTGTGCTGACCTCTTCACACATGCTGTATTCAAGCAATCAGGATGCAGTTATGGACCAGTAATTTGGAGTTTTGTTATGGCTGGCATCTTACTGGTTAATCCCAATGAGAGGAGACCCACTGATTCAATTGATGAATGGTGGGAAAACATATGGGTAAATCTCATGGATTCAATTGGTTTACAGGCCTCCCTCACTTATCTGACAGGTGAGGGACTGGAGTATTGTTAGAAAATGGAAATGGTTGACCCAATGGCCCAACAACAGAATTCGGGCCAGTGAGTCTGAAGCCAGGGATGCACACACAAGACACATATGTTTATTAACTTCTTTCCATGTGCATACCTGTTCTCAAAGCAATTCGATTAGAAACCAGTGTCAGCTTCTCTTTTCACCCAGCCTTCCCCTTCCACTAGTGGGGGCTCATGATTCAAATATTCAAATGAGGTGACCACCTCCCCACAATATAGCAGAAAGAGGTGCTCCCTTCTTGCTTGGCCCATTAGGTCCTCCCCCCGACTTGCTACGTTTTTCACTGTTCTTTTCTTAGCACTGTATTTTGCACTCTTTCATGACTTGGCTCCCAAATATCAGCTGTCCCTAATATTCCTACAGATAAGGATCACACATTCCCTCTCTGACACATTTGGTAACTATTTACTTAACCAAACTGCGAGGGCGGGAAGGAAAGCAACATTTCTCCTGAGATTCACTCGTTCACTTGCTCACTCGTTCTTGCAGTGGCAGGCTTGTTTACTCATGTTGCAATTGTTCCAAGGTTGTGAAATCCTTACGCTAAAAAACCTGAAAGGAGATGTTTACTGACAAGCATTCCTTGCGGCTGAAAGTGAACAGAATTAAATCAAGGACCATGCTGGAGAAGCTGATATTATCCTAATTAAATCTCAAAGGGATAATAAAGATGGTATAGAAGGAGGACAGCTCCTGTGAAAAACGGCTGATTATTTTCCAGATTTACTTCTTCCCTTTGCTTTGTTTTACAGGACATGCCTGGAACCCTCCCCAAGTCAGAAAAACACAGAAAGAGATTTAATGGTTCAGACCAAGTCCAATGGATCAGACCTACCTAGTCCCATGTTCTGTTCACACACTCTGGCCAATGCTTTGCCTATGAGAACCCAATAAGCAAGACAGAAAGGCAGCTTCATCTTGTCTCATGTTCTTCAGTTCTTATACTGATATAGAATCACAGAGTTGGAGGGATCCCAATGAAGACCTAGTAGTTTTAAAACTGTTTCTAAACATTTTAAATTGTATGTTTGAAACTACTGTTATAGTACTGTTAATATTTAATTTCACTTTAATGCTAATTTATTGTATATTTTAACAATATTGTACACTTGCTTTAATTTGTAAGCCAGGTCTAGTCTCAGTTTTGGAAAAAGGGTGGAGCATAAATAAATAAAGAAGAAGAAGAAGAGGAGGAGGAGGAGAGTGATAGTGATGATAGCCTTCCAATCTGTGTTTAAAAACGTCCAGTGAGGGAGAATCTGCCACTATCTCAGAGATTATTTTACTATTGAAGAGTTCTTATTGTTAGGAAGTTCCTCCTAGCATTTAGTCAGAACCTTTCATAATTTGAATCCATTCGTTTGGATCTTAACCTCAGGAACAGCAGGAAAAGCATCTCCAAGTGACAGCCCTTCAAGTATTTTAAGATGGCAACTACATCACCACCAAATCTTCTCTGGGCTAAATATACCCAATTTCCTTAGTTCTTTCTTGGCTTCACACCTTTTACAATCTTGGTTCCCTGAGAGAGGTACAGTGCCTCTTGTGTTGGAGGTCACATACTATACAATACTGTACCACCCCTCTACAAGATATGAAGTTTTCGTTAATTTGACTTATTAATGACAGGACACGTATTTGGGGTCATGATGGTGGGAAAAGTCCAGACAGCATTACATGGAAAACCCCCGCACTGATAGGTTTGTGTTAATCCCTTCACTGATTCAGGCTTTTGGCAGTTTTGAACACAATGGAAGATGAACTGCCTAGGTTGGTGAGCAATCAGAGACCATCCTTCAATCTTATCCCATGCAGATCTTACACCCTACCTAACCAAACATTAAGAGATTGCCAGAAATCCCATCAAAGTTGTCACTCCAGAGTTAAAGCAATCAGCCCATTCTGGACCCATTTGTCAGTCCCATGGGAAAGCCGTCACAGCTTTGTCAGTGCACCCCTTTAGGGTATAAAATAGCTTATAGAAATCTCAGCTTTGACCCCAGTCAATTGTAGTGCATAGAATGCAGTCCAGATTGCTATTTACTCTGTGCCACCCTTGGACACTCTCTGCGCCCCTCAGCTGTGACTTCCTTCTTCAAGACTGGTTACTAAGACCCTTTTCACCCCTAAGCTTGCTCTATCCAACCTTTCTCATCTCATTTTCTGATAATCTTGTATGATTCTTAAAAGTGTCTGATTCCTCGTACATTTGTCAATTCAAATAAAATACTTTGTTAAGTTTATCAGGAGTCCTCTCTATAGTTAGTACTGTAGATAGAGGTGAAAAGATCTTGCCCTTATACTCCTCTCTCAGGCTTCTTTTGAGCTATAATTTCCCCAAATTCTAAGGAGATGCTGGCATTGCAAGTGGACCCGAATGTCCCCCACAAACTTGTTCAGTTCCCTTTCAAACTTGTCCAAATTGGTATCCATCACTACAGCTTGGCGGAGCGAATTCCACAGCAGAAGCATCTATGTGTATAGGGAAGCTGCATGCGTTAGCTCTGTCTCATGCTGCTGATGCACATGGATAGGTCAGAAATGTTTCCTTCTTCTATGTGTAATCAATTGACGTGAAAAGGAATCTCTGCGTGTAATAATTAGGTGTGGAAAAGTCTGTCAGTTTTCTTTTCCCCATATTTGGATGTTCTAAGCCTCAAGTCCCTTCTATGCAGAATATACAGATATCTGCAAATTTTTAAATCCCCTTTCCTCAGAACAAAGAAACAAACAAGCAAGCAAGCAAGCAAACAATGACAGCAGTGAACAAGATTTTCCTCCACTGCCAACTATGGAATTCAGTGAAACACTGGCAGGTATGTACCTAGGTAAAGGCACCAGATCCTGTCTGAACTTGGAAGCTAAGCAGGGTCAGTTCTGGTTAGTAGTTGGCTGGGAGGCCGCCAATGTATGTAGGCCACATTTCAGAGGAAAGAATTGGCAAAACCACCTCTGAGTGTTCCCTGCCTAAGAAAACTACATGAAATTCATAGGGTTGCCATAAGTCGACAGGTGACTTGGAGGCACATACACACAATCACAAACAAATCTTTTATTAACAGCCTTGTTTTCATTTTGAAATGAAGAATTTTTACAAAGAAACTATGGGCTTATGCAGTCTGATTTAGGATATTAGGGGTTTCTGCACCCATAGTCTTACAAATGTAGGTGTGGAAAAGACTGGTGATTAAGCTGTAATACTCAGTGTGCTCCCTCTCTCTTGCTCCCTCTTTCTGGGAAGGTGGCCGGCCTAAAGCTGAAGAAATTACAGGCAGGAAGCACAGCTCATGAATTCAATCAAAAATCCTTTCATTTGTCACAGCCTCTTCCTGTCCGTTTTTTAAACATCTGCTTCTCCTGTTTGCGACAAAAAAGCCTTTGTTGAAATAATAACCATTCATCAATACTTCCCCTGAACACAGAGAGCAGTTTCTCAATGAAATGAACTTCTCATGTCCCCCTTGCCCGCCCACCCGCCCCTGCAACCCTCATCTTTCAAAGTTTATTTTATGTATCTCTAATAGCTTCCTTGTAGCCCTCTCTTTCTTTCCGCTTCCAAATTCTGGAAAATCTCAAACTGACAAAGGAAGACGTTTTTAAAATGCTAACACATTTGGAGGCTCACGTTGCCTCCGATTTTTCAGCCAATCAGGAGCCCAAGTGTTCAGAAGAGTTCGCTCTCATTCTTGAGAAGGGTATTTTTGTTGTTGTTGTTGTTGTTAACATTCCCTTAAATGGTAAGGCCTTCCTGTCAGGAGAAGGCCCACACTGGCTAGGCATCCATCCAAGATCTGGAGAGGGTGGCAGCAAACAAGAGCTATTTCTCAGCATTTTTCTTTGCTGTGCATGTGAATCTCTCTCTCTGGGCTGAACCAACAGTTGTGAGGAGCATCCTCAAGTTTTGCTTTCCCCCCCTCATGTTTGGTGTGCACTGCTGTTTTGAGACGCTTAGCTAAGGAGGGAGGCCCTGATGTTCTGAATATATAAAGAGCCCAAGGCATCCCGTTTACATTCCATTTGCAGTTTGCTGTTGTTGTTTAAAATGCACGTAAGCTGGAGGCAGACCAAAGAATTGAAGATGGATTGAAAACAGAATTGCTGCTCCTACTGTCTACTCTCACTTCATCTGAGTATGGTAAACAGGTGCCAGGCTGGCACCCAAGAGTTGTGCCAGGGAGGCCTAGCAAAGGAAGAAAGTGAAGAATCAGAGCTGTACAACACACTGAAACACACAAGAACCAGGAAGCAATGCTGCCACTCAGTCAACACACTGGCCCAAACAGGAAGATGTTTATATCCTTTCTTCTCATTGGGCCCTACCACACTACACTGTTATAGTGCTAATATTCCATTTTAACTGCAATGGAACCATTCTGTGGAATTCTGGGGTTTGTATTTTGTAGTTTCTATGATTCTGTAGGAACTGACCAAGCAGTGACAATATTTGAGCCCAGAATTACAAGGGGACCTGGAGCAGAATGGAGACCATTCTGGAAAGAAATGTTTCACATGTGAAATGTCTGGAAAAAACACTAGTAGAAATTTGCATGCTGGGAGCCACCAGAGAGTCTACACAGCTGACAATGCATTCAGATGCCAAGAGTGAGGAAATATTTTGCTTACAATTCACATCTTGTGAGCTACACAAGATGTCCAAATGAGGAAGAAACCATGCAAACGCCAGGAGTGTGGGAAACATTTTGGTTGCTGTTCAGGATTTGTGTCTCATCGGAGAATTCACACAGGAGAGAAAACATACAAATGCCAGCAGTATGGGAAAGGTTTTGCTCACAATTCAGATGTTTTGAAACATCTGAGAGTCCACATAGGAGAGAAACCATATGTGTTGTGTGGTTTTTAAGGTTTGTTCATGTTTTAACTAATGTTTTAACTTTATAAATGGTTCAATCTGTTTTTTAAAATAACTTCTATTTAAACTTGTATTAATGACTTTGTATACTTTTAATCTGTATTGCTTTTAAATATATTTGTGACAGACCCTAGGGGAAGTGGTATCCTGAGCGGTAGAAAATTGCCCAGCAATAGATTGCTAGGCAACCAGAACGGCCACGCCAGAGAGAAAACCAGCCCCTTTAGTGTGGAGGAGGGATTGGAGGCCTGAGTGAAAATGCATAAATAGAAGGCACTGAACTGGGTTATGGGAGATTTCCAGTAAAGGGGCTGAGAGTCAGTCCTTCAGCCAGAGAGTTCTTCAGTCAACCAAGGTGACCTGAATGAAAAGGGGTGTTTTCTCAGAGAAAGCCTAGAGATCGGGGCAGACATGAAATCAATCCACTTTTGAATCTGCTCAGAGAAAATGACCTAAATTTAGGAACAGAGCTTTTGGCAAAAAGGGTAAGCAGAGGTATCTGTGTGAGAGAGACCTGTGACTTTATGCTGGTGCAAAGATATACAAAACTGTTCACACATATTCTGAAGACCTGTTTGAGTTTGGACATAAATACAAAACCAATACTTTATTCTGTTTGTTGCTTTAATGAAAATTATAGTATATTTTTATAAAATTTGACTCACCTGAATGATTCTCAGTAGCTATAAACAAACAGAACACGATATCATAAATTAAAAGGGGACCTAAATAACAACTGAAAGGCTTTATCCTTTATACACAAAGGTGGTGTTTCAGGGAAAGCCAAAGCTATATAAAGTGGCAAGGTGCTTTAGTATTTTGGGGGAAGGGAAGCTGCTATACCAGTCAGTGAGGAGAAAAAGCAGGCCTTATCACAATGTTGTTAGCTGCACCGAGTCCCATTACTGGAGAAAAGTTAGATATACATCATCATCATCATCATCACCACCACCACCATCATCAACGACAACAACAACAAAATTCTGTGGATACCACAGATCACCAAAAGGACAAGTAATTGGGTCCCAAAGCAAATCAAGTCTGAATTAGAAACCAAAATGATTAAACTAAGGTTACTGCACTTTGGATGTATCATGAGATGACATGACACACTGTAGAAGATTATAATGCTTGGTAAAGTGGAAGGCAGTAGGAAAAGAAGAAGACCACATTACAGGTGGATTGACTCAGTCAAGAAAACCATGGCCCTGAGTTTGCAAGAGCTGAGCAAGGTCACTGATGACCAGAGCTCTTGGAAATCTCTCATTCATACAATTTTGTTGTGTTGTTGTTGTTGTTGTTGTTGTTGTTGTTGTTGTGTGCTTTCAAGATTCTTAAAATCCCTCTCTTTGTGTCACTCTGTGGCAGTCAGTATAATATAATGGTCCAAATGTTGGATTTGGACTTTGGAAGACCAGAGTTCAAATTTCTAGTCAGCCATGGAAACCCATTGAGTGACCTTGAGGAAGTCACACTCTCCCTGCCCATGAGGAAGGCAACGGCAAACCCCCTCTCAATAAATCTTGCCAAGAAAATCCTATGAGGTGGTTGCCATAAGTTGGAACCATCCTGAAGGGATGCTCCACATCCATCGTCTACCTCTCCTATTGCACTCGTTGTGACCTTTCAGTGACTTAAGTGTGAATGGAGCAGAAAGAAACAAAAAATCCTTTGCTTTTTTCCCCATTCATCATAGCTCCTTTTCCTTGCACCTTTTCTACCGAAATTTGACAGTTTTCTTGCCCAGGACAACCCCTGTTGTTGTTGTTGTTGTTGTTGTTGCTGTTGTGTGACTTCAAGTTATTTCCAATCTACGGCAACTCTAAGAGGAAGCTATTACAGGGTTTTCTGAGGTCACCCAATGGGTTTCCATGGCCAAGTGGGGAACTGAACCTGGATCTCCAGGGTCACAGTCCAATGCTCAAACCACTACGCCAAACCAGAATCATTCATGTGACTGCCACAGGTCAAAACGATATGATGGCAGATAACAACTAATTAAGAAAGCGACCAAAAGATTAGTTGGGTGTTTTGAAATCTAGAAAAGTCGAGTTTTTACCAGCTGCAAAACCCCTAAGAGCACGAGGGCCTGACAAATCTCGAAAAGCAAAATGTTTCACAGAGCAGGTGGCACTATCAAAAACTCCCTGTCCTTCTGTAACCACTGACTGCACTTTGTATGCCGTTTCAGATGATGACTAGAGCATGCAGGGAGGAACATACAGAAGAAGATGATCCTTAAGGTATTTAGGTCCCAAGCCACTTCATCTTGAAAGGTTAAAACAATCAAATTAAAATGACTCTGGAAAGAAACCAGAAGCCTGTGTAGATCAAACAAAATAGGTGCAATATCTTCAAACCACTTAGCTCCAGTCAGCATCTGGGCCGCAGCTTTTTGCACTGGTTGCAGTTTCCAACTGCTTTTTTTACAGGAAGCCCCACACGAAGTGCATTACAATCATCCTGTCAAAAGCTAACTGGGGCATGAATGATTGTGGCAAGATCAGACTTCAAGAAATAAGCTGTACTTGGCAGACCAATCCCAACTGGAAAAAGGCACTCTTTGCTACTGATACTACTGGTGCATCTAACAGGACCACGGGGACAAGCAGCTTCCCCAAAACTATGGACCTCATCTTTTAAAGGAAGTGAAACTGTATCCAGAACAGGCTGTATCCTGAAATTTACTACAATTTTCAGTTTATAATGCCCATTTAACATTACCTAGCTGGCAGTAGCTATTTCCTCTCTAGGATCAGATGGAAATCAGAGGCAGAGGTAGGCATTAAGTGCTTACGGATGTTTCTGCAGCTCTTAATGAATTACATTCACTGAAAATGTTCTTCCACTGCCATCACATCCCAATTGCTCCACTGTTCCCAGCCCCTTGGTAACTCTGGGACCTTATGAGCACTGCCAGAGTGAAGATGATGCTTAGTAATAACGGTATAGATCACTGTCAGAACACCCTTCAGGACTAACAGGAATCCATGGGGTTTCTTCATTCTCCAAGGATGTTCTATCCATGGCATGTAGGTGGACAGGCAATTAAATAATTAAATACCAAGTCAGAATCATTCATGACACAGTATTTCAGATTTCTGTATATGGTTGTAAAACTTAACAGTGAAAGAAGCTGTCAGAAAGAGAATCAACTCATTTGATATGTGCTGGATGAGAATTCTACAGATACCATGGAGTGTTAAAATGACAAATGACCTCCCCCTGCCCATGTTGCAAACTCTGTGTCAAGTTGGCTTCGCTTCCCTGCCATACCATCCTAATGCCATGTAGTGTTTGAAGTTTGCTATCATATAACATCCTGTAATTCATCATGCATACTTGATTATTTGCTGTTTGATGCCATGTAATACTTGTAGTGTTTTGCTGTTTGATGCCATATAAAAGGGGCTGGGGAGGGTATGATAGAAACTGAATGAGAATCCAGCATTTTTGGAATGAGGATATGTTGTTCTAACAAACCTTGATGAGAAGGAGAACAAAGGCAAACACAAGGTCAGGATGCTGAAGGGTGGGAAGCCAGCCTGGGAAAGTAGTTGTTTTAATTAGCTGGCAAATAAGAGCCTTGCATGCACAAATTTGTAATGTTACTGCTTATGAGACACTGTAAATCCAATAGGGCTTTTAGTCTTGGCAATGGCCAGAGTGTGTAACTGTTACTCTACTGTTCTTAAATAAAACTTTGCAAACTTCTAAGCCTATTTTCTGCGACTAGAGTCATCCTGCCTATGACACTCTGTTATAGGTATGTGAAATGGACTTATACTTGACTAGACAATGTCTCCATCTAATCCGATATTGGCACTGTTAATCCCAACCAGAGTCAGCCCATTGGATCAACTGTTGAATGGTGAGTCAACAGTTACGGAAATCCCACTGATCCACTGTCTCTACTCTAGCTGGGACTAACATTAGGATTCAAGTCACAATCTACTCACACTGGCAGTCCTTCTGGGTCTCAGGTGGAGAGTCTTTGCCTTTGTCTGCCCCCAGATCCTTTCAGCCAAAAACTGAACTTCAAGCCTCCTGCATTTACAGCAAGTGCTGAGATGGGCTACAATCTCACTGGGCTACAATCCCTCCTGAAACCTTAGTCTTTTGGACATCTCCCTAGGGCTGAAGGGACTGGTTATTGTTCAACATCCTCAGAAGATCCCCACTTCTGATTAATAATTAATTTCTGATTAATAAACTATACATGGCCCTCCACATTTGCTAGAGTTAGGGATACAGGACCCCCACAAAAGTGGAAAAATTGCAAATATCAAAATGGGGAAGGGGCTGAGACATGGTGGGGAGAATGGACACCCAGGATCCAAACCAGGTCAGGGAAAGGAGACGGAAGCAGGGAAGTTGGCATGGTGGCCCTGTATTTCCTCTCTCTCCCCCACCTCCTTCTGTGGGTGTAGCGGTGTCATCAGGAGAGGGTTTGTGGTGCTGAGAAATTGGGCTGTGAGCCATCCTTAGCTACCAGGCAGTGGTTGATGGAGGAGGAGAAGTATGAGAAACAAGTTTTTAAAGTGATGTGCAGCCTGACCAGAGCCACTGAGAGAGATTCCCCTGGAAAAGAAGTGCCTGAGGTGGCGGGCCAGAGATTGGGGAAACTGAAATAATCAAATCCCTGAAAGGCAAACCTGCAAATGTGGAGGGCCAATTGTATTTAATTTTTGATTGGACACTATTTTCATTTGTTGATTTCAGAGCTCAGGTCAGGTTCAATGTAAACTTGCAGCCTCAATCCTGTACACATATTCCTGAGAGTAACTCCCACTGAACTCAGTGGAATTTATTTCTGAGAATATATGAGTATCCTGTGGAATATCTTAGCTTCAGGTCTGGCTCTAATGCAGTAGAGAAAATGGCAGGGGGGCCCAGAAATTTCCCATACAAATGTTTGAGTTCAAGATCGATGTTACCCTCTCCACTACCAGAACAGAATGAGTGAACTAGTCATGTCACAGGTAGAAAAATATCAGAAGAACCTTATATCATAAGAGGAAAGGCCAAAGCTGTGGAATCAAACAGAAGATTCCCTTCTCGAACTAAAGCCAATGTTAACCCCAAATAGAGAAGACTTACTGAAATGAATGAGACTATTATCATCCTCATCCTCATCCTCATCCTCATCATCATCACCTGCCTCTCTCTGCCTCTCCCTAAGGCTCGAAACAGGGTACAACGTTAAGTTAAAGTACAGTTAAAAATACACTGCAGATTAAAACACACTAAAACACATTAAAATACATTAAAACCACTTAAAATACATCAGTTTAAAATTCATAATTAAAAATTGGCTAGGTAGGCCTGCCGGAAGAGATAGGTTATTAAGAACTTTTTAAAATTCAGACAACATATTTTGCTGTCGAATCACTTCTGGTACGTCATTCCACCGTCTTGGGACAGCTGATGAAAAGGTCCTCTGGTTGACTGTTGCCAGTCTAGTCCTGGCTGGTTTGAGTAGGTGACCCCCAAATGACCTGAGTCAGGGCAGATTATATGGGAGGAGGCGATCCTGCAGGCAACTTGGACTCAAACCAATATAAAATTCTCTGTGGACCAGCATGGTATAATGCAGAGGTTCTCAAGCTGTGGGTCCCCAGATGTTTGTGGACTTCAGCTCCCAGAAGCCCTGAGCATTGACCATAGTGGCTGGAGCTTCTGGGAGCTGAAGGCCACAAACATCTGGGGACCCACAGGTTGAGAACCACAGGTATAATGGTTTGAGCATTGGACAAGGACTCCAGGAGAATAGAGTTCAAGTCTCCACCTGGCCACAGAAATACTTTGAATGATCTTGGGCAAGTCACACTCTTCTCAGTCTTAGAGGAAGGCAATGGCAAAACCTCTCTGAACAAATCTTGCAGAGAACACTCGGTGATAAAGTTGGGTTGCCTTGGGGTCACTGTAATTTGGAAATAACTGAAAGGCACATTAACAACAAGAAGTGATGTTCTACTCATTTCAGCAAGTCTGCTATTTTCTTGGCTAACTTTGGGTCAACCCTTTTATGTTGTTACACGAAAAGAAGAAGAACAATGCTATCATCTCCAAATTACACATCTTTTCTAGGATATACTTGTGCAACTGTGATTTTTTTTAGATAGCACTTCCCTGAACTATCAGTTCTGAGAGTAGCTTTGTTTTATTAATATGATGGGCAGGGATAATAAAAGGAGTCAGCAAAAACATGTCCCATCTTCCAGCATAGCTCAGAAACGTTACTTTTTGGATTACAACTCTCAGAATCTCAGCCTCAAAAGTAACATTCCCAGGCTTTGTCCTTCAGTCACGCCACTCTCATCATCTTGCTTGCCTTGTTGAAATAGCTAAGTTCTGAGTCAAGTCCATGGTTCTGCATACAAGCTGTCGCTTCTCCTTGCATATTTAGTACAATCAAAGGAATAATTATACAGAGTGGAATTTCTGCAAAGACGTAAACATGCGTGTGATCCTCTGCAACATAAAGAACTGCCTGTGTCTTTTGCAAACCCTTTCAGTCTGCTGACTGGCAGCCTCAAGTTACACTCTGAGAAGAACATCAGTCTGATGGCTTTCTACTTTTTATGCCATCCTGGTCAGATAGTTCTCTCCGCACCCTCTTCCGTCCATTTATTCTATCTTTACTAGCAAAAACATGGTATCATATCAGACATCAGGAAGAGATAACAGCGAAGCAGCTCAGTTCCGCTTGCTAATTTGTAAGCAAGATAAAGGAAAGGAGGCAGTGCCTATCCTTTGGGCCATGAAGTGTAAAAACATGGAATGCAAGTTTTTTTGCATCTCACAGAACTCTTCTTCAAGCCTTTATGAACTTACTCCTTTCCTCCTGGAACTGTGACTCAAGACAGCTTAAAACAAAATTAGCTCAGAGAAATGTATATATAAGAACAGATATACTTGAGAGAACATGAAAACATCATCCTTCGCCTATTTCCCTAATCCCCTTTGAAAGCAGTTGAGAGAAACCAGGGCTGAAATTCATGATTGCAGTTATGAATCTGTAACCTGGAGTTGTTGTTGTTGTGTGCCTTCCAGTCATTTCTGACTTATGGTGACCCTAAGGCAAATCTATCATAGGGTTTTCTGAGGGCAAAGAGTGTATGATGCACCCAAAGTCAGTGGATTTCAATGTCTGAGCAGGGAATCAAACCTTGTTCTCAGGTCATAGTCCAATGCTCAAACCACTACATCATGGATTCATAATTTATTATTTATTCACAATCCCTACTTATTCAATAGTGCAAGGAATATGTAGGGATCATAAATGCTCCCCAATCTTTACTTACCAGGCAGCAGCTTCTACAACGGGTATCTGTTCTCCTGGCTGACATTTCCACTGCCCCATTACTGATCGCTGGTATGACAGAATCAGGATCCTTGTCACAATCCTTCTTCATAGCAGAGATTGCTTGTGAAAGGAGGGTATGAATCTCAGTGTGCTGCATCCCAATCAACAGGAGAACAGACTTCCATTGCTTGCAGCGGCTGCTGCTCAGCATGTCAGGATTGAGGAGACTGAGGAGACTGAGGAGACTGGGAGACGCTGATTGACTACCTAACTAAGAAAGTTATATCTTAGCTTGGCTACATAACTAAGATAGTTACATATCTAAGGCCCTTTCCACAAGGCATTGCTAAAACGTAGTAGCTACAGGTTGTATTCATTTCAGGGGATGCAGTTCTGCACAATGTTGTAGCCATCCAGTAGCCATCCCATCTAAAAGCATAGCTAGGGCGCATTTCTGAATGATAGAAAAATCCATTTTTTGCCGCCTCATTCGCATACATCCCATCTTCCACCTCAATGTGGAAATGTTTAAAGTGATTTACTGCACATTAAGAAAATGGCAGGACCAGCAGGAGGTCAATCAGGGGTGGTGGGGCAGGGCAAAGGTGGCTGAGGGGAGTGGACAAAGATGCTGTAATGCAGAAGAGACACTCCACTTATATTTGCTGTAAGGAGAAGAGGTGTAGAACGCATTTCAAAGGAATCCACCTTAGCTATGCAACACTATACTTATGGCATCTCGTGCAAAAAGGGTCTAAGTGGCAGATCTAGAATATTGGCCCAGGTTTCTAGAACAGGCAAGCATGCCTGTCTTGGCCCCAGAACTATTTGTCTTCTGTGACCTTGGAGTGTTTACCTCCTTGTAAAAAATTTTGTGAGCAACTCACAAAAAAATTCTAAACAGTGACGATGCTTTCACATCACTTAGGCACTTGGAATTTGGTACACGTGAGAAGTGATTTGGCAAGAGAACCTGTTTATATTTTCCTGAATCAGCAGACCTGATGTGTAATTTCAGTGAGAACACAGAAAGAGTTGTGCTGAATCCAAGCAACGGGCTACCTGTTTTCTCAGTGGCCAGCCAGATCCAAAGTTACAAGACCACAAGCTGGACAGAATGCCACAGTACTCTTGTCTTGTCATCTAACAACTGGTATACCTCTGATACTTGAAGGAATTTGTATCCATCATGATTAGTGGCCAATGAAAGGCTACTCCATGAACTTATCTAATCCTCTTACAAAGACATACCAGTTGATGGCTCTCATTGTATTCTGTGCTAGTGGATTTCACAGTTCATAACAAACTGCTATGTGAATAACCTCCTTTTCTTTCTCTTGAGTATCCCATCATTCAGTTTTATTGCATGTTCTTGTGCTCTATTAATATGAGCGAGGGAGAAAAGCACCCTATCCACACTCAGGAAGTAAGTCTACTCATTCTTCATTTTGCATGTAAAGATGAATATTCCTCACTGTATTTTCCCTGCTGTGGGAGGAAATGAAGATCCCTATGCATTTTTAAAAAGGTATTTCCACCCTCTGAAGTTTTCTGGGGAATTATTCTGTGTAGAAATGCATATCGTTTTTCTATGCAAAACTCCCATTTCTTTTTTCGCAGGAAACCATGAATTCTGTCTATTCAAGAAATGTTTTCTGCACAAATACAGGGTTTTAGGCTCAGAAAATACGGTTCCTGCACAGAAAAGCAATAAATATTTTTACACAGAATAATTCCTCAACGGATTTTGCAAACCTGAGAAGAATGTTCTTGCTGCCGTTTTTCAAGCATTGGGAAACCCATTACTCTGCAGAAAAATGAACAATGACAAATATTCTTTACATACCTACTTTTATCTTACACAAAGTTCAATGCAGTTCTGTCATAAGTTAAGTAGCCTCAAACACTGTAATCTTTTCCCAAATAGCAGTTTCTCCAATCCTTCAATCATTTTTGCTGCCCCCTTCTAGCTTGACAATATCCTTTAGGTGGTGGAGATGCAGTGATCAAAATGGCACACTGTTTGCTGAGTGTGATTGCACAAATTTTTTTTATAAAGGCATGATGATATCCACTGGTGTTTTTTTTTTTAAACTGTTGATTCCCAGTATTTCTGGGCTTCCAAGAAAACTAACATTTCAGAAACATGATTCACATAAACAACCTGATTCGGTCATCTGTTATTAACAGGCTTCAGGAAATGATCTTACAACAAAGCAGGGATGTGGATTTTCAGTCAGTTCATTTTTACATGCAAAAGCAAAGCTTTCCAAAGTTTTTCTCCTTGCTGGGTGAGATTAATAGTGCGGGGGTTTTTTGGGGGGGCATTCCTGATGATTTGGTATATTCTTGATGATTCTTCATATTTTATGACTTATTATGAAAACAAGATAAGAAACAACAGGAGGAACACCTCTGGGATCTTGTCATAGTTGCTTCTCACACCATGCCTTTCTGCCACAAGACAGCTGGATGTGTCATCACTGAACACCCTGCTCTCCAGCACTTTAAATATACTTCAGTTCTGAGGGGGCACATTTGTTCATTGCAATGGTGCAATGAGTATATAGTCCTTCCTTCACATTCACAGAGTTGATCTTCATCAATTTGATTATTTGTGAAGCAAGTGTTTGTCTCCCCACCATTCTCCTCCTCCCATTCCCTTGCATTCCTCACCCCAGGCTTGCAAGGCTTGTTTAAAATTGACGTTTTTCCTTTTTGAGTGAGCAAAGCCCCCCCACACTGCTGGGGGAATGTCCTCTCTGCCACATAGCTGCACATTCTGCTGTGTAATGGCTGCTGATTGGTCAGGCGCTCTCTTTGCTCCTACCCCTCCCCTCCAAGAGCAATCTCCTTTCTCAAGATGGTGACCAGAAGTATCTAGAATACCATAAGTCAGTGCTCTGCTCTTCTCCCTCTGAGGGGAAGTACTGGCAAGCTCTTTACCTTGTCTTTTTTCTTTCTCCTGGGAGCGCCTGGGCCAGAGGCAAGAGAATGGGAGAGGGGAGCTCTGGAGGGGGATCACGAGTGGGAGTTATTCAGAGTTTTTCCACTACTGCAAAGATTCTGCACCTCAAATCCTAGCAAACATAGAGGGGCCACTGTAATAGTGAATTCCAATATTTACAACTTTGTAAATACAGAGCAGGGCACTGTAAATCCAGAGCAGGATGCCAATCCTTCAGCGCTAGGAGAAAAAAAGGAATAGATATTTCTCCAATCTTTGACCAACACTCTTCTGAACCTTGTTATCACAGAATTTCAAGTTCCAAATATTGGTCAAGAACCTACATCAAAGAGACAGAGCATAACTTTGTGCTCACAGAGTCACATGGCAGTTGTGCAGTGCCACTTCATTACTGAATTGTGACATTGAGCAAACAAATAAATGTGCAATGAAATGGGCATGTATATCTGCAGTACAATTTGTTTCAGTGACCTAGAGTGAATATGGCAGTTCTATATTGGATAAAAATGTCCAACTGCTTCCAGTGGGGAACTTATTCCACCTCACAGTTTTTCAAAGATTCCAGCCCCCAGTTATCTTTAGAGCAAGGCTTCCTGTGTTTGTGGCAGCTATGAGAAAGGCAGATGTTCAACACCTGAATATAAGACCACTGGGAACTACGCTATACCAAATGGCTCCTCTAACTCAGTACTGTTTACACTGCCCTCCAAATGGCTCCTTAGAGTTTGAAATTGGGGTCCTTCCCCACCCTACTTGAACCTAGGACTTTCTACATAGACAACTTATTTTCCCTCTGTTTTATAGAGATACTAGCCTATTTACCTGGTGTTGTCCGGGATTTTATTTTCTCATAGGTAACACTTGTTAGAAATACCTTAGGAATTACCTTACCTTACCTTACCTTAGGAATTAGATGTGGCTGAAATACACAGACTTGAGATTCTGGTCTCTAATTCCCCAATCTATCTTGTCCAGTATGTGTAACTTTTCCCCATATTCCCCAATCCAACCTATATTCAGAGTTATTAACACACAGAGGTTGGGTTCCCGATGAAATACACTGGCCTCCTTCTTGCTGCTTGGCCTTGTCTCCATAGCAACCGGCCTGAGCACTCTGGCTGAGAATTCTAAAGGCCCCTCCCTGAACTGCCAACCCCAGGATTCCACAGAATCTTCACAGACAGCCAATCACATGAGGTTTTCACACCTCACACAGCCAATCATATGAGGTCTTCACCTGCCTGATGCAGACAAACAGACAAGCTCACTCACAAACTTTGATCTTTATATAGTAGATGCTGTGTTAAATTATTTGTTCCTGGAAGAGAGAATGAAAAATTTAACCAATTTTCTGCCTGCTATCAGAAGCCTTAAAAACTACAGTTTTCAGAGGTATCACATGGAGATCAAGTTTCTGGTAGTCTCTCTGTGTGTGGGGAGGTCTCCTGGCCCACTTTGTGTGAAATCGGGGGGGGGAGGCAGCTGATATAAGGAAAGTTACAGCCTTCTAGGATCCTCAGCTGCCTTTCCCCTTTGCCTGCCCCCAAGACATTGGCAATCAAGAATATAGAAGGGTATAGCTTTCTAGAATCCTCTGCTGCCTTTCCATTCCGATACCCTGCATGACACTGGGAAGGGGTAAGGCAGCCAAAGATCTGGAAAGCGTCCGCCTTCCAAGATCCTTTCCTGGCTCTCTCTTGCCTGCTTGATATTGGAAAGTGAGACTATTTGACAACTGGGGGTGGGAATCAAGAAAGAGGCTTAAGGAGAATTCTCCTGATTGGGGTTTTCTGAGAAGCCTACTTCTCATTCCCCCCCCCCAAACATCCAAGCACTTTTCCTTGTTTTCCTCAAGCCTCCTTTCCTACCAAGGCAAGGGTGGGCAAGGTACAGCTCATGGGCTGCATGTGGCCCAGTAGGGTCATTTTTGTGGCCCCCAGGAATTTAAAAAAATTGCATTTGTTTTGCTCCATAATGCCCCGAAATGACCTCTAGAGGGTGTGGAGGGCATTTCCACCATGTTTGAAGCCCTCCCTCTTGGATCCCCAAGCTCAAAACAAATTTTTGCTTGTCTTTTTTTGTGTGGGGGGGGGTGCTTAGAATGACCCAAAATGCCATCTAGGGGTCCAGGATGGTCCAAAAGCATGTTGAGAATGCCTCCATGTCCCCTAAAGGGTGTTTGGGGTAATTTGCTTTTGCATTGGGGAAGTGCAGTGCGTATGGGGGTGAAGCCCTCAAAAGTCTCCCTGGAGGCTAATACAGTCTCCTTGACTTCCATAGTTGCCCACCCCTGTCCTAAGCTGTAGTTCTTGCACTGAGGTTTCTTGAATGTTGCCTATGTTCTGCCCATATTACACACCATGCAGGCTTTTCTTTCTGGCCACATTTCCTTCCCAGGAGGGACCCATGATATATTCTAGTAGGGCCTTCATTAAGCCAGCCACTGTATCTCCCAGGTGACTATTCACAGAATCCAAACGGAGGTCTCAGAACTGTTATCACCTATTGCTAATTTCTCATATTCTTCGCTGCATGCCAGTTTTGATGATGGAGGTTGCTTCTATTAATAAAGCACAGGTGGAGGTGGATATTAAATTGCAATCTGAAGCTCAGAAGCTTTAGAGCTTTAATAAAAAATGCATGATATCAACAAAATTAGCTCCTGGCATTTAACGATCATAGCAGAACAACCCAGAAGCCAGTCAAGAAGATACTGGAACAGCCAAATGGGACAAAACTGGGCTTTGGTGGAAACCTAGCCAGCAAGGATTCAACAGTAACATAAGCCCTATCCAGGCATTCAAAGATTAACTAATGCAAATACGTTAAGAAAGAGAGAATGCCATTCCTGCCCCCTTTGTCATTGTTTCTGCTGTCCTGAACATGTAGAGAGTGATTTTTCAGAAGAAATGAGAGCCTCATCCTTGTTCTTTTGATTACCGGGAACATCACGATGCTCAGTGTTAGCAAGTCTGAATAGGGCTATGCATTAGCTAGTAGCATACCTTAAGAAATAGACTGATTTAAGTTGGAAAGCAACCCAGAGACTATTTTGAGTGTCAGGGTCTAATCATGGGAAATTTCAACATATTGTGGGGGCTAGGGAGAGACCATCTCAATCTTGCCAATTTCAGAGGCATGCCTGGTAGGAATAAAGGTGAAGGCCTCCTTGATGGCTACTCAGGCTCTGGAACTCCCTTCCTAGGAAAGAAACTGGCTCTCTTCTTGCTGCCCTTCTGTCAGCAAATAATGACTTTCCTATCCTGACAGGCTTTTGGGAACAGACTGATTCTGAGCCAAGGGCTTGAAATAGTGTACTGAGCTACTTCTGGAGAAACAGCGTGGTGTAGTGCTGTAAGAACTGGGTTAGCACTCTGGAGGCCAGGATTTCAATTCCACGCCCCCACCCCAGCCATGGAAACCCATTGCCTGACCTTGAGCAAGTCACATTCTCTCAGCTGCAACAGCAAACTCACTCTGAACATATCTTGACAAGAAAAGTCTACGACAGATTTGCCTTAGGGTTGCCATATGTCAGAAATGACTTGAAGACACACAACAACAAACTATTTTAATTAACATTTTCCATCTTTTTAATGGATATGCTTAAAATTGATTTTAATTCTATAGGTGGTTTAATTGCCTTTAAATAAAAACGTTTGGTTTTTTTTTTACCTATATGTGTTTTTAATCTGTATTTAATTTTAGTAAACTGCCTTGAGTTTCATCTTCGAGGAAAAGGAGGGAGCCAGATAAATAAAATAATAATCATAACAATAATAACCATGACAATAGATATTTCCCCAACCTTGGGCCATCCAGTGGGGTTGGAGCCTCTGTCAGCCTCGGCCAATGGGAAGTAGACATAACACATCCACAAAAAGAACTGAGAAAAGGAAACTGTGTCTTAAACATCTGTTCATAATTCTTAAACAAAATATTAGCTTATCTATTTTTTAAAATTCCCTATTGTGGTCTGAATTGCATAACATCATACTTGCTTAGCTACATAGCACAAGGGCTACGGAACTCTTCTATCTAATTTTGATGCTACGTATCAGGATGCTGGCAAGAACGTCCTGGTGAGCATCCATAAAGGCCAGTGAGCATCAGAGCCTGTTGAACATCAGTTCCATTGAGCAACTGTCTATCCATTGGCTCCTCTATGTCATAAAGTCATAGCAGCCCTTTGCTGATATGGTTGTTGTGAAACTGCTCAATTCTATTTCCCATAGATCGGTATATTGTATTCTAACCATTATAACTATGTAGTCTGGATACACCATAGGCTTCCACTCTTTCCCACTTTGATGAGGCGGTTCAATTTCGGTTACAGTACAGTGAGCCCTCCACTTTTCAGGGGGTTGGGGATGCAAGACCCCAAAAGTGGAAAAAACACAAATAAAAATAAAAATGCCCAATACTTTTTTTAAACCTGAGAATTAGAAATCTCTAGGACTTCCACCACAATTCTATGGTCAACCTCTGTCGGAAGTGGGCACAGAATCATGCCGGAGGACCTAGTGTTTTCTCTAGGAATCTCTAGATCCTATATCACAACTCTGTGGTCCTTGTGCTTTGTTCCAGCACTGGCAGAAGCAGACCTTAGAACTGCACTGGAGGACCAAGAGGTTCCTAGAGCAGTGGTTGAGAACTTCAGCTCCCAGAAGCCCCAGTCACTATGGTCAATGCTCAGGGCTTCTGGGAGCTGAAGTCCAAAAACATCTGGGGACCCACAGGTTGAGAACCACTGTCCTAGAGAGAACATATTTTTTCCATGGCAGAGACAAACAGAGGAAGATTTTTTTAATAAATAAATAAAATAAAATAACCTGCAAATAATCAAATCTGAGAGTACTAAAACCACAAAAGTGGAGGGCCCTCTGTAATTATTACTGTAAAGATATGCATTACTATAACTGCATCAATTTGCATATGCAAATCGTATGGAAATTAGCACCCTCTTCTGTCTTCTGTTTTGCTGGTGCACAAGAGACCAACCTGCTAATTTCTGATTTCTTGCTCTTGTTCTGCAGCTGTCCAGGACTCAGCACTGACAAACGTCTGAACTTTCACCAGCATCGGAAGTCCATCACTTTCACAGCCTTAACACTACTGTTTGAAAAACAGAGCTTCCCTTTTTCCTCTGTGGGTCTTGTTCTATGAATCGGCTGTTTTCGTTTTGATTCACAAATATGAAATTCAGCACTTTTTCTTTTTAAACAGCATCAGTGAAAACAAAGCGGACTAATTCATAAAAGGAGAATCTTGCAGGAAAAGGCAAGTGTTAACAGTTCGAGGCTGCTTCAAAACCAGTTTTTAAAAACACTCTCTGTATTTTTCACGTTTCACAAGGTGCCTCGCAGTTTTGGTTCCCCTACATAAACCAATACTACACTTTTAAACATGATAGTTGTGGGTTGCATTTTTTTTTTAAAAAAAAACAAAGTACATGCACAACCACGGCACAAAACTTCCCTTTATTGCCTAGATGTGAGAGAAACACACGCAATTCTATAAAAAGCCACAGGAAGGAAGTGGACGAACCTCAGAGGCGAGTGGGAGTGTGAAAGGAATGTTGCAGTGTTTTTAAAAACACATTTCCCCTTTTGCATCGTACTCTGAATGTCTACTGCAAAAAAACCAACAACCCTGAATACTATCAACAATAACAGAAACAACAATTCTTCATATGGGGAAATGGTTTCCATTTTGGCTTCAGAAATAATGAAGTGTTTTCCTGCAAACCAACGCCTGCTCCTGAGCCCACAAAGAAATCTACACTGGAGCTGTACTGAACCGTGAAAAAGCTCACAGATACTGCTGGTGAGGGATATCGTGATACAGGAGGAACAACAGGAATTGACATGGGCCATTTCCGCACTAGCCTGTTATAGCGCGATGATTCCACTTTCAACATCCTCTGGAATGCTGGGGTTTGCAGTTTCGGGAGGGGCCAAGTGGCCCCTCCCGAAACTGCAAACCCCAGCATTCCAGAGGATGTTGAAAGTGGAATCATCGCGCTATAACAGGTTAGTGCAGAAATGGCCATGATGGACTATATCACTATGAACAGTCTATGCTGCAGCATCATTAAACAAGAGCTAATGCACCATCAAAGAAGAGAGGACAAAATAGGATGCTGACCTGCAGTTATGATAAAGAGTCTTGTGGCACCTTGAAGACTAACCCATTTTATTTGGCTTAAGCATTCACGGTCTCCAGTTTACTCATCAAATGCATTTGAGCCTTTCCACAGTACACTGTTATAGTGCTATTAGTGTATTTACCTGGCGTTGCCCAGGATTTTATTTTCTCATAGGTAACACTTGTTAGAAATACCTTGAGAATTACCTTACCTTACGAATTAGATGTGATTGAAATACACAGGTTTGATATCCCACGTGTCTGTAATTCCCCAAGCTGCCTTGTTCAGTATCTGTAACTTTTTCCCATAGTCCCCAATCCAATCTGTATTCAGAGTTGTTAACATACAGAGGTTGGGTTCCTGAGGGAATACACTGTCTTCCTCCTTGCTGTTAGGCCTCATCTCCATAGCAACCAGTCTATTCCAGTATCTGTAACTTATCCTCATATTCCCCAATCCAATCTGTATCCAAGTTGTTAACATAACACAGGTTCGGGAATAAACTGCCCTTCTTCTTGCTGCTGGGTTTCGTCTCCATAGCAACTGGCCTGGGGCCCAAGAGGTTTCTGACTTAGTATTCTAAAGGTCCCTCCCTGCCAACCCCAGGATTCCATAGAATCTTCACAGCCTGCCAATCATATGAGGCCTTTTTGCCTCACATAGCCAATTGCATGAGGTCTTGGCCTGCCCGACACAGACAAACAGACATAAACTTTGACTTCTATATAACTTTTATAGATTATTCCACTTTCAGCATCCTGTGGAATTTTGGGGTTTGCAATTCACTGAGGTCAGAGAGCTCTCTGGTTGAGAATTCTAAAGACCCCTCCCTAAACTGCAAACCCCAGGATTCCACAGGATGTTGAAAGTGGAATAATAGCACTATAACAGTGTAGTGCGGAAAGGCCCTTAGTCTCTAATATACCACAAAGACTCGTAGTGGAACTGAGATAGAGACCCACGGTTTTAGAAAAAAGATTTATTGTGCACAATGTCCCAGTGAGATCCTTTCTCAAAAGTCTGGGCCCCGCCTCTTTACATTCAAAGCAATTTATACATCTCCAGTGCAAATACATCACATGTTCAAGGAAAGAAACTGATGAGTACAGAGGTTCTCACCAGTGTGTCTACAAAATGTTGCGAATCTTCTGTAACGCTGCCAGGAGCTAGCACGTCAAACCAAACTGATAACTTTCCACTACACAAAGTTCTCTTGTCTCCTTTAAACACAGTGGGACTTCAGTTGGACAGGAAATTAACTGCTTTTCTCAACCGCTTTTCCCTTACACCCAGAGGTCATCTGGCCTGACCCGAAACTGTCTCCACCACAGACTCTTAAAACCTACCTCTGGTCCTCCTCCACCAGCCACTGCTTGGACAGCTAAGGAGGATTGCAGCCCAATTTCTCATTACCACAAGCCCTCTCCCGATCCCCCCCACACACACCCAAGGAAAGAGAAGAGCGAGATGGGAGAAAGAGAGG
This sequence comes from Iguana delicatissima, assembly GCA_948472985.1. Classification (NCBI taxonomy): domain Eukaryota; kingdom Metazoa; phylum Chordata; class Lepidosauria; order Squamata; family Iguanidae; genus Iguana; species Iguana delicatissima. The sequence goes on from CAOKZL010001025.1 coordinate 538,702, forward strand.
AAGTATAGGGCCCTCCTGTCACTAGGTTTGGACACTGGGTGTCCATCCTCCTCACCATGCCTTTGCTCTCTTCCCACCGACACACACACACATTTTGTTATTTGCAGTTTTTCCACTATTGCAGGGGTCCTGTACCCTTAACCATAGCAAATGTGGAGAGCTAACTATACTGCATTTCTCCAGCCTTCTCAGTACTGCTGCTGCTACAATACTTCTAGCTAGACAGAGGATGAGAAAGAAAAGAGAGACTGGGCAGGTATAAAACGACTCTGGAAAATGAAGGAGCTTCTTTGTCTGAGGCTTTGTTTACTGAAGTATACCTGTATTGTGAATTATTATTACTATTACTATTATTGATCTATTCTAGCTGGGTGTAATCATCAGGTGTTTCAGTTCCTCTCCTCTCCACAAAAAACTTCCTGCTAGAACAAAATCAGCACACATACCCCTACACAATTATTCATTTTATTGCATTTCCAGTGGATTTGGAAATACAAATAGAAACTGAAGACACACAAAAATGACAAAACAGTCCATTAAAAAATAAAGTTTTAAAAGAGGCAGGGTGCTGCAATTCAACAAGGCAGCCTCTGCTTTCACTCTTGGAAAAAGAACACTGTGAAGAGCAGCAAATCAGTTTTTTATGCATTTCCATCACTAGTCCCAAACAAAAGTAAACAAAACCAGAGAGAGCAAGAAAAACAGGACTATGGAGAGATGCTTTGGAACATCTACATAAGTAGAGATCACGTCCGTGCAATGAACCCGGCCTGGACTGAGATGTTCATCCAGGCTCCTGGGCCTTGCTTCAGGAAAATAATTAACTACCTGTTGAGTCTCAATTATCCCTAGAGGCATAGAATAGCCTCCTAAAGGTGCTCATTTGCTGTTAAGTGCTGCTATTGAGTCAGTTTCAGCTCAAAGGAGAAGCTAGGGGAAATATATGTTATGGGAGGATGCTCAGTTTCATGTTAACCTGTTACATTTCTATGCTTACAGCAATAACATGTGGATGCAAACATTATTAAGAACACCCATTCTTTTCATAATTAAATACTGTTGAAGTAGGGAATCAGGGATCAGAATGTGTTTTAACAAAGGCCCAAAAGAAGATGTACTTATAAATAAGTGGATTGTACAAGTGTGTTCTCATATCAGCCATAAATTTGGAGTGCAAGTACCTCTTGGGACAGACCTCTCACAGCTATCCCCCAAAATCTAGGCAGTTGTGTTGATCCATATAAGCAGGAAAGCTCCAGTAGTGTTCACCAGAAGTGAGTACTAGTCTTCGCCAGGAGGGAAGTCTTTTGTAAAGCTAATGTGTCTTAATTGCCTTGTGCAATACCAAGCCACATAAAAGTATCTTATATGAGAACAGGAATGATTCACAACAGAATGCTGTTATTGGGAAAATCCATTTCACTGCCACCTACAGCTAAATTTGGAAGCGAGTGAGAAGCTGAAGGGAAGGGCAGCAGATGATGCTATTATCCTTCTTAATCAAAAAATCCTGGTTCTTTGACAGCTTGAGCCTTGGTTCTACTACTTCACTATCGGTCAATAGCTTTCTTCCTAATATACATACAGCTGAAGAGTTGGAAGTGCTCTGAAAAAAAATATGTCTGCTTGTAGTATCTTGTAGTACTTTCATCTCTGGCTAAGCAGTTTGCGAAGGTGTTCTGTTGTTTCAAAAAACAGCAAATCTGTTTGATTAGATGAGATACTTGCACCTCTGGCACCTACCAATTTTCACCTATGGCCATTTCCACACTACACTTTTTATAGTAGTAGTAGTAGTAGTAGTAATAATAATAATAATAATAGTTATATCCCGTCTCTCCCAACGGATCGAGGTGGTACTACAGCAGTACATAAATACATTAAAAGCAGTTAAACATAACCCATCCTCCTCACCCACCAACCCATCTAAACCCCCTAAAACACATTAACTATTAAAAACAAGTGCTGTTATTCCTTTCTCAACATCCTGTGGAATCCTGGGGTTTGCCGTTCAGGAAGCGTCATTTAGAATTCTCAGCCAGAGAGCTCTTTGGCCTCAGTAAACTACAAATCCCAGAATTCCACAGGATGTTGAAAGTGGAATAACAGCACTATAACAGTGTAGTGCGGAAATGGCCTATAAATAGTAGCTGGTGGTTCCCATGTCAGGGAGAGAATGGATCTATTCCAGGCTTTAGTCCAGATTTTGTATACTTTAGACACATGATGAAATGATTGGAGAAGATGTTAATGTTCAGCAACGGGAAAAGGAAAAATGGAAGGCAACATTACTGCTGGAAAGACTCAATAGAGGGAGCCACGGTGCTGAGTCTGCAAGACCTTAACTGTGCTGTTGATGATAGGGTGCCTCGGAGCTCTTGCATTCATAGCATTGCCATAAGTCAAAGACAACTTGATGTCAGTTAACAACAACAACAACAGAAACAACAACACAGGGCTTGCCCAAGAAAAGCTGTGTCCTGAGGAATAGCAACAAATGCCCTCCAGCCCACCTCCAGGTCAGGGAGCAAAGCAGCTGGGTCCATTCTGGGGCCAAGTCAAAACGTGACTTTCTATTAAAACCTCTGGGGTGGTAATTGATTTTTCCCCAGTTTGCATATATGCTATAGTTGGCATCATCACAGATAGTTTTAACTGGTTTTAAATTGTTTTTAAGTGAGCAATGATTTCATATATTTCAAGACTTTTAAAATGATTTTTTTTGTCCTAAACTGATTTTATTGTATATTGTCCTAAGATCCTTGGCTATAGCGGCAGGACATAAATAAACGATAAATGAATAAAATTTGGCACATCGAGACAGAAAACTCCACAATCAACTCTCCCCCTCTTTGGTGGTGAAATTAGATAAGCAACAGATGGAATAATTAAATGTTTGCTGCCCTTTCATGACGTCCAAAACATGCTACCTGTAGCGGCTGCCTCACTCTGAGAATATCGACTTTCCTTTATTGATATGTTTGTTTTGAAATGTGAACATCTGCTTTTCCAACAGGTCTTTAAAATAAGGGGAGGAGAGAGGAAAGAAAATGGCAATAATAACATTCAGACTATAAGAATAAAAATGGTGAGATGGATAATCAGTCAGTCAAAAACATCCCTTGAGACGTCCCTTCAATTTCCCAAGAGAAGGGCAGCTTTTTCAAAAATCTTCCACTGACTCTTCAATTCCTATTACTGTACTATTCCTATTACTGTACAATTTCTCTCTCTCTCTTTTCTCTCTCATATATTCAAAGGCAACATTTCCTTCTTTTCTTCACTGTGAACCGACCTCAGCCAAAACCAGTCTGTGGGAACTGAGCCTATCACGCTTTACTCTGATTGCAAACTCTCTGCAGTCATTCAGAACAAAAACAGGGCCTCCTTTTAGGAGGAAGAGTAAAAACTTCACCAGAAATGCCCCATCTGGAAACATTTATAGGCCTAAGTCATTATGGCCTCTCCCCCCACTCCCTACTTTTGCTATCTTTCTATGAAGTCACTTTCAACAGCAGGCGAATCAGTCAGAGAACTGATGGGAGAGGGAGACACTGAAGATCAGGACTGAATACTGGAGATCAGAACTGAAAAATTAACATATTCTCGCAAGCTCCCAATATCTCGCTTCAATCATTTAACAAGAATTGTATTTGTATAATATGCTGAATCTGGCTGTCACTATCATGTCACCCTTGGTCTCTCTGTATTGGATGACCTGCCATGACATCATGGCATGTTTGTGAAAGTTCTGATTACCGACATGCAAAAGCCAGTTTCCATAAACCTTGACAAATGGTACAGTTACCTAAAGAGAAAGGCAAGAAGAGTTTGGACGGGAAATAAAATTCACAGAACCTGAAATCAGGAGGGGCAGGTGCAATGGGAATCTGTGCAAGAAGAAAGCCCAATGGGGCAACTAATTCAAATCCACAGATAACTAAAAATTCTGCTTAGTTCTCATATCTTAATTTGATTCCACTTACAACCAAGGCTTGCCTTCATAATTCCAAGTTCATCTTTGCAACCTTAAGGACTAGAAAGTTGTGCATGTGCACTTTAATTAAAGCTAAAATTCTCAAGACAGTGAAGCAAATACCCTGTACCACTAATTAAATTTCCCCACTGCAACTGCACATTATCAGTCAGCTTGTTTAACTATATGTACACTGCTTTAAACTACGTACAAACCATTAAAACTTAGAAATCAATATTTCATTGTGAGTTTAGAAGGACTGATATTCTGAGAGGCAGGAATGGACGTGATGGTTTAACAAAAAGAAACAAATAAGAAGAAACAAATATTACATACTTAACTCCTTATTTTGATTTGAGAGGAAGACAGAGACAGTGCATCCACCCAAATCGGCACATTTCTCCACAATCTCTTCATATAAGGAGAATGTGGGAAGTTGTTGTGTGCCTTCAAGTCACTTCCAACTTCCAAATATCAATTCATAGGGGGTAGTGGCTTGTATATAGTTTAAAATGGTGCACATATAGGTCTTTTCCACATGATGACACTCTCCTGCATTGTCCGACTGCAATCCCACCAGCACCTCTGCCAGGATGGGAGCCTCTCCTCAGCACTCCCCTCCGCACCTGACCGGTTGCCTCTAGGAGAGACTGCAAGGGACACGCTCCTTCCTTCTGCAGTGCAGCCACTCTTCTTCTCATGCTGTAGCGGGGAAGGAAGCGCATGATTGTGCTGCCAGCCCTTCTGCATGGCCGCTGACAATGGAAGGCTCCCATGATCAGGGGTCACTGATAGAGTTTTTCCACCAACGATACACTCCGTGATCACACTGGCTGGTGATGCAAGAAGGGAGAGACCGCGACGTCATGTGGAAACGTCATCATGGTCCCACTCCTCTTGCATCTCCATGTCAGGAGGATGCTGGTCTATGGAAAGGGCCATAGGTAATCAGACAGCCTCCAAAGCTACACTCTCTTTCAGACTGCTTAGTCATAGCACTATGATTCCACTTTTAATTGCTATGGGTTTTAGCCTACGGTATCCTGCAATTTGTTGTTTGGGGAGACACCAGCAATCTCTGGCAGAGAATTCTAAATGCTTCACCAAACTACAAATCCCAGTATTTCAAAAGGTGCACCCATGGCATTTGCAGTGGTATCAAAATACTATAATAGTGTAGTATTAAAGAGACTGCAGACAGACGGAGGCAACAAGGTAGATGTGTTCCTGGGCACTACGTCTTTGGTCCTTTCCGCACCTTACCTTTTTCTGGCGCTGGGGTGCGGGGATTGCGTGAGCAGCCTCTGGTGAGAGGCTCTTGCATCCCTGCTGCTTCAGCTCTGCACAAGCTGCCGGCTCACACGAGAGCCCCACTTCTTCCTTCTGCAGCGCAGCCTGTGAGTTTCCCAGCTACGCTGGGGCAGGAAGCGCGACTGGCGCAGCTCCAGAGGCTCCACACACCAAGTAAGTGCGTGTGGGGCCCAGGAGCAATGTGTGATTGTGCACCACTTTCGGCTTCCAGCTGAAAATGAAAAGGTGTGCAAGCTGCGCCTGCCAGCCCTTGGAGCATCATGTGATTGTGAGTGCGTCGTGCAGATTGTTCCTCACAATCACACGATGCTCCAGGCGCCCTTTTGCATGGCAAATGCCATGCAGAAGGCCCTTTATCAGAAAATCAGGTAGTATGGCCAGAAATAACATGGAAGAAGGACAATAGGTTCCTGCACTGTAAAAAAGAGTTTCAGAAAACTAACAATATGCATGTGTGAAATGAAACAACTATTCCAGGGAAGCCTTGACAAAGTAAACAAAGACATTTTGAACTCTATAGAATCTCCTTGAAGACTTTTCCCAAAGGGAATTTGTTTCTTTCAGCAGCCTCTACTTTTCTTATGATTTGCATTTTGGTAACCAAACTTACAGATCTATGCTATGCTATGCTATGCTATTTACGTATTTATTGATCTATCTTTGTTTAACATGGTGGTAGTAACTCGTGAGGCAAGCTGATCTATTTTCCCCTTGTCTCTCTGTTCTGTTATTCACACTCTGGCCATTTCTGCACTAGACTGTTATAGTGCTATTATTCCACTTTCAATATCCTATGGAATGCTGAGGTTTGAGGCTCCTCCCTAAACTGCAAACCCCAGGACTCCATAGGATAGTGAAAGTGGAATAATAGCACTATGGCCATTTCCGCACTAGCTTGTTACAGCACGATAATTCCACTTTCAACATCCTCTGGAATCCTGGGGTTTGCAGTTTCAGGAGGGGCCAGCGGGCCCCTCCCGAACTGCAAACCCCAGGATTCCAGAGTATGTTGAAAGTGGAATCATCGCGCTATAACAGGCTAGTGCGGAAATTGCCTATATATAACAATCTATTGAGGAAATGGCCTCTGTAAGGGATTCTGGAGGCAGCTGCTATTTACTTTGCCTGTTGTAGGCAAGCACACGCAGCAATGTGGGAACTGGCTAAAACAGAATCCCATTCTTTCCCCGCTCAAGTTTTTATTGTACTTTTTACTGCAGATGCACTGTGGCAACACAACAACAAAAGTCTGTGGCCATTTCTGCACTGCACTGTTATAGTGCTATTATTCTGCTTTCAAAATCCTGTAGAATTCTGAGGTTTGTAATTTACTGAAACAAAAGAGCTCTTTGGCTGAGAATTCTAAATGCCACTCCCTAAACTGCAGACCGCAGGAGACCATAGGATGATGTTGAAAGTGGAATAATAGCACTGTAACAGTGTAATGTGGAAATGGCCTGTTTCTCCAGCCCTGTTTAACCATCTTCCTGAAGCTAGTGCTGCTAAAAACAAACAAACAAAAAACTTTCAGCTAGACCAAGGAAGAGGAAAAATGAGAGGAACTGGCTGGGTGTAAAAAAAAGTTTGATTTTTTTTAAAGGGAGATTTTTTTGTCAGAGGCTTTGGTAACTGAAATATGCCTATACTAAGATATCTTCTCCCCTTGTCTGACAAGCAAGGGTCTGAGAGTGTTGTGTGTTGATTTGCAGGGCTGTAACTCTGTCTCAAGCTCCTTGTGATGGGTCAACCAATAAATTATTGTACAGCAGTGAAATCAGAGACTTTTATACGCACTTACATGCAGGATGCCAAGAAGTGTTTTGAAACACAGTGCACAGATTTCCTGAAACTATTAATGGAGATCAGATGTGACAAATGGAGATGGTACACCTTCATACGAAAGAAAATGACTCAGGGTCCTACCTTACCAATTTCCTTTTCCTGTATCACCTAAATATGATTGGATCATATATTATATCCCTTGCGTTTTACAAAAGGTTTTAACATCTCCTTCTAAAGTCAGCTTGCTTTTTCCTCCTCTATCACACCCAACATTGCAGGCTGATTTTTTTGTTCCTACAGGAGAAAAGCACCGCTAGGCCATTTCTTCACTAGACTGTTATAGTGCACTACAACAGTCAAGTGCAGAAAGGGCTCTAGTCTGCTTTAACAAACATGCTGAAAGAGGGCTTTCTTTTTTCCTATGATTTAATGGATTAGTGTTTGCTGTCATATGTTGTTAGAAGATTAATTAAAAAAAGAAAAGAAAATTAACACATTTACAGTTAAAGTCAATGTACATCTATTCTGATATAAGCAACACACTCTTCAATGGGACTTACTATTGGATAAGTTTATATGGGAGAGGAATAATGCATAATTTCCAGCATGTCACAGATTAAAACGTGCATGGCCAAGTGGCATCAGAGTGTGGTCAAGATGGCAACAGTTATGAATGAGGAAGGACAGACAAGATAAGAGAGCCAGCCGCAGTATGGTTTTGCCTGAACCTACTGGGAAGGTCCTCTTCTCTGGTCTCCCCCGCTGAGCTGACTGAGTGCAAACAATTTTCATGGTTGAATTCAGTTTATAGTATCTGAAGTAAGCTGAGGACAAAAGGGGAAAGTGGCAGGAAGAGAGAGAAACTGGAACATTTTAAAAGCAGTTGAAAAAAAGGGATGATAAAGGATGAACCAGTACTGTCCCTAGCAAATCAGGACAGTTGGGGGATATGTTATTATGACCTACATGTTTGAAATCTAAAATCAGCTTTGTCAGATTACTGAAATAATCTACTGAAATCTAGATGATGAAGTTATCTCTAGACCTGTGCTTCTCAAAATGATGGCCTGCAGACGGGTAACCATTCACAAACCACTAGTTTCTGGTCCTTGGCAGTGTCCAGGAAAAGAGGAAACAACTGTATCTGATGGGCACACATATGGTATTGACCACCTGCACTAACTAACTAACTCACTAACTCACCAAATGAATGAATGAATGAATGAATGAATGAATGCTGGTTACTCACATGGGATAGACTGAGGCCATTCCGCACGACACTGTTATAATGCTATTATTCCAATTTCAACATCCTGTGGAATTCCGGGGTTTGCAGTTTACTGAAGCCAAATATGCCCCTCCCTAAACTGCAATTCCCTGGATTCCACAGGATGTTGAAAGTGGAATAATAGCACTATTACAGTATAGTGTGGAAATGGCCTGAGAAGCACAGTTCCGGACCACAAGAAGGTATGCTACAATAAATTTGATTCTTGCGTGACTTGAATAAGGACAAAGGTGCTTTCTTTTCATCACACCACATGCCAGTCATCTCGCTAATGCAAGAATGTCTGTGAATAGCCTCTGCGAAAGTCATGGTAATCAAACTTTGTATGTTTTTTCATTTCAGTTCCCTCTGATCCAGAGAATGGAAATTTTTGATGTTGATCTGCATCTCTTAACAAACAGACATTATTTGTGGCTTTGCTCTTTATCTTCAATAAGAAAACCCCTTCCTTGGAGTCTTATCAAATGTTGTGGGGTATCAGAGAGGGTGAACTGAGGATTCTTCCAGATGGAACAAACGTGTTGGAAGGTTGCTGGAGGTTGTGGCACTTGGTACTGCAGTTCGCTTAAAAAAAAAAAAAAGGCCAAATGATGCTTCTGCTGTCTTGGGCTACTTTCTGGCAATTCCCAGCAGCAGCTGCAACATTTCATTCCCACCTTACGTTTAGTTTAATTCTGAAACTTACTTGAGCAAAAGGTATCTTTCTCTTCTCCTCCTTTTTCTTTCTCTCGCTTTTAAAGAATTATGGTGCTACAGTACATAGCAGGTGTAGTGCTTTGAGTATTGTACTACAAGTCTGGAGATCAGGATTAAAATCCCCACTCAGCCATGGAAACTGACTGGATTACCTTAGGCACGTCACATTCTCTCAGCCTTATAAGGAGGCAAAGGCGACCCCCTTCAACAGATTTTGCAAACAAACAAACAGTGGTAGGCTCACCCTAGGGCCACCATAAACTGGAAATGACTTGAAAGCACGCAAGAACAACAATGCATAAGTGAAATGGCACTTTTATACTATAACACTGTAACTCTAACAAAAAATATAGCACGTTCTGCATATAAGTGATTTCACTTACCCACACTGAAATGCAGTCCGAAAATACTCATTTGAATTTAATGGAAACTAAATGGAAATTGAAGTAAGAAAGGGAAATACATAAGCAGAATGGAAATTCTTATACATGGAAAATGGAAGGTAATGGAAAATTCCAGAAGTAGTCCACTGTTCTCTTGTGTTCTCATGCTGTCTTGTTGTTCATCTCATTGTAAAAGAATTAGTGTTTGCTGTTATTCACATTTTTCATTATCAATGGTAAGTTAGGAACATATTCCCTATGGATAGAGAGGGACCTAGCTATATCAAATATGCAAAGATGAGAAAAATTTACTCTTCTAATCAATAGGACTAACGACTCAGCAAGCTGTGACATTGCTTCAGTTTCTTGTCCCACCCTCAGGAACAACTGGATACAGAAACCACAATTGGCAAAATTCAAGTATAGGAAGCCTCTACCTTTTGATGCCCCATTATACGATCATAGAATCATAGAGTTGGAAGAGACCACAGGGCCATCCAGTCCAACCCCTTGCAATGCAGGAACACCCATCAAAGCATTCCCAACAGATGGCCATCCAGCCCCTGCTTAAAAACATCCCAAAAGGAAGACTCTACCATACTCTGAGGCAGCATATTCCACTGCCAGATAGCTCTGACCATCAGGAAGTTCTCCCTGAGGGGGAATCTCCTTTCCTGCAGCTTGAATCCATTGCTCCCTGTCCTAGTCTCTGGAGCAGCAGAAAACAAGCCCGCTCCCTCCTCGACATGGCATCCCTTCAAATATTTAAACATGGCTATCATGTCCCCTCTAAACTTTCTCTTCTGTAGACTAAACATCCCCTGCCCACTAAGCCGTTTCTCATACGGCATAGACCCTTCACCATTTTGATTGCCCTCCTCTGGACATGTTCCAGCTTGTTGATACCCTTCTTGAATTGAGGTGTCCAGAACTGGACACAGTATTCCAAATGAGGCCTAACCAATGCAGAATAAAGTGGTACCATTACCTCCCTCGATCTAGACACCGTACTCCTGTTGATACAACCAAGAATCATGTTGGCTTTCTTGGCTGCGCATCACACTGCTGACTCATGTTCAGCTTGTGGTCCACCAAGACTCCTAGATCCCTTTCACATGTACTGCTATCCAGCCACGTGTCTCCCATCCTACATTTGTGCATTCCATTTTTTCTGCCTAAGTGTAGGACCTTACATTTCTCTCTGTGGAAATTCATTTTGTTAGCTTTGGCCCAGCTCTCCAATCTGTTAGGGTCATTTCGAAATTTGATCCTGTCCTCTGGGATATTAGCAACCCCTCCCAATTTGGTGTCATCTGCAAATTCAATCAGCATGCCCTCTACTCGTTCATCCAAGTCATTGATGAAGATGTTGAATAGCACTGGGCCCAGAACAAAACCCTGGGGCACTCTACTAGTCACTTCTCTCCAGGATGAAAAGCAGCCATTGGTGAGCACCCTTTGGGTTCAGTCTGTCAACCAATTACCAAGCCCTGTCCAGCCCGCATTTTATAATTGGTATAAGATTGATAAGTCAATCTTTTGATGCTTTCAAATTAAAGACAAGTTCCCTTTATTCAACAGGGGTTCCACTCTTTTATCAGTTCTTCTTGTCTACTCTGAACCACTCAAAAGCATGTGCTGCTTGCAAAGAGACTAGAGATAGAGAAAAAGGTACTACGCTGACTAAGAAACTTTGCAAGCAGCATGCGCACGGTTGGTCCCAAAAGAGCCTGCAGAAGTCCTTCATGCTCCCTACAGTATTGTACACGGCTTCCGCTTTTGAATCAATTCCACTTTCTGACAGTTCTCTAGTCCCTAACCTGTCAGATAAGTGCAGAAAGCCTGTGTGAATACTGTGGAAACTCAACTTCTTTAGACCAATGTGGGAGAGCCCACAGGCTCTAGTACAGATCAAAGGGATTGCTATGAGTGCCCCCCTTCCCAAAGTATTGAATGGAATGATGCAGAGGCAACAACAGCAAGTTTGTCAGATCTCAGGGCCTGGTTTTGTGACTTCATGTTTCATGAGTCCTCTCCGGGGAGGAGATGAGGGTACCAATTCTCCAGTTTTGGTGGGTGCAGATCTAGGCAAGAGCAAAAGGCTAAGTGAAAATCACCCAGCCAAGTAGCAGACCAGCAGTTTGCTAGAATATGGTGTGTGTGTGTGTGTGTGTGTGTTTCAATGACAAGCTGTAAGCAACTGGCCCTTTATGCATAATGCTTAATGACATCACCAGGGACTGTCCCTAAATCTGGGGTTGGAAATCTCACAACCCCAGTTGCTCCTGAACTGGCAACCTTAAGCAGGGAGCTATACTACACATTGTTTAAAGCAATCTTGAAGAATCTTTAAATAGATTTGTTCTAAGTACACAAGTGTAGGACTGCACCTTTAGCCCACCTGCCCTTTTCTTTCTTTCAAACATACAAGTTTCTAGATGTTATGCAAGATGGGTTTGCAAGATGGTGGGTCATGTCTATGGAAACCAAAGGAGTGTTCTGAACAGAATTTCCAATAGGAAGGGCTGAAAACTAGTCATTTAGATGGCAACTTATGACACTAGCTTCAGATTTCCCTTTCCCAGAGCTTGACCTTCATTTTCATTCTTCTGAATTTTCTTTCTGCCTTGCTACCTTGTATGGAACACAATATAGTTTCAAGAAGAAGGCAAATATCACCTCATACTACCTATCCCTTGAGTTTCCTCGTTTTGTCTTATTCAAGCTGCCATTCTTTTTCAACGCCGTCACCACTTCTGCCAAGATTGAAGCATTCTTGCTGCTAGTTTCCACAATCTCCCAACGTAATTTATTTCATATGTTCACAAAGCAAATGCTTCTCCTTCCTAAAAATCTATACTGCAGCTTCAACTAAGCACAGCAGGTTGTCTTTCCAACATTTACCCATGTCATTGTTCCAAGATGAAACACTGAAAATTAATTCTATCCAGACATTAAAAGAAGGAAGAGTCTTGAGACAATACTGATTGTATAACAAGGAAGGAATAAAATATTTCCCAAAGAAAGAACCAGAATGTTCTCAGCTCTATCATCTAATGGCAGTCTGCCCACATCTTGAACTAAACTGCAGTATCCCATCTATGAAATATTCATCAGTAACAAGTAAAGTGATTGTCTTCTCTATAGGCTTCTTCTATACAGTTTGCTAGCTCAGGGAGTGGGTACCCGCTTAATAAGCTGTGATGGCTGGTGGCTACTAGCTACAATATGCTTCTTACCGGCTTGGGTAAAAGAGCTGCTGGAGTAAATGTGCTTAGCCACTCTGGCACTTTTGGATATATGAGAATGGATGGGAGAGAAGGAGGGAGAAGGAGAAGGGGAAGATGGCAGAGGCGGTCTCCTAAGGTATATTTGTTCTTTTGTGAGACTGATGTTGCTTTCTGGACTGACTCTGGTCCTGGGCAAAAAAAATGAGATATCTTGCAACAGAAAGCCTCATTTATTACCTATTGGGACTTCCTGGAAAAGCATTTTCAATCCTGGAGACCTGGATGACCATGCCTTTTTTTTTAAGGTGCAGTATTCCAAAAATCTTACTGCATGAAGGCCCTGTGCTCCCTCTCCCACCCAGCAAAGAGCCCTTTAATTGAAACTAGACAACCACACATCCCTTTCAAAGGGTCTTTTTCCTCTCTGCAATAAATGCTGGAATTTTAAAAAAGCCTCTAGGTAAGAATAAAAGCTTCTGTTTGTCCTGAGAATTGACTCTAGAAGTTCTGTAGAAAGTGGAACATCATGTGGATTTAAATAACAACAACAGCAACAATGACCAAGAAACAGATAAAGCAAACAACAGGAACATTTCCTCTGTCTGCTTCCCGCCTGACTCCTTTCCACCAGCTCAATACGTTTATTTGTAGATAAAAAGATCTTACAGAAATGTCATCAGCTTCAGTTCTTCATTGTCCTTAGGAAACAGAGATGATGATGATGATGATGATGATAACAATTATCATCATCATTAATAATAATCATTATTATCATCATCACTAATAATCATTATTATTAAAAATTAAAATGAAATTAAAATTATTATTTTTATTTCTTACCTGCTTCTCCTGAAGGCTTGAAGCAGGGTAGTTAAAACTTAAAACACAATTAAAAACACATTGTAGATTAAAATACACTAAAACACATAAAACCATTTAAAATACATCAGTTTAAAATTCATAATTAAAAACTGACTGAGTAGGCCTGCCAGAAGAGATTGGTCTTTATAACTTTTTTAAAATTCAGACAGCATATTTTGCTGTCAAATCTCTTCCAGCAGATCATTCCAAAGTCTAGGGGTGGCCAATGAGAAGGTGCGCTGGGTGATCGTTGCCAGTCTAGTCTCGGCTGGTTTAAATAAATGGCCCCAGTGGACCTGAGTGTACAGAGTACATTGTACAGGAGACAATGGCAGAGCTTGGAGTGTGTGGAGGGGGGGTAGGAGGGGGGCTACAGAGCAAGGGGCACGGCCACTGTATGCGGGGGCGTGGCTGCGATGCATGGGGGCATGACCAGGGCGTGCGGGGGCATGGCCATGGCATGCGGGGCATGGTCAGGGCATGCAGGGGCTTGGCTATGGGCCAGGACACCCCAAAAACATTGTCACTGGAGTGAATCGTCCCCCCCACCCCTACATCCCTACACAACTGATGAGAGAAAGTGATCTTGCAGGTAACTTGGACCCAAACCACGTAGGGCTTTAAAGGTAATAACTAACACTTTATACTTTGCCTGGAAACTAGCTGGCAGCCAGTGGAGTGGTTTTAATATTGGTGTAATATGTTCACTTCTTGCTGTACCTGTAACCAACATGGCTGCCATATTTTGGACCAGCCAGAGTTTCTGAACTTGGTACAAAGGTAGCCCAATGTACAGTGCATTGCAGAAGTCCAGCCTTGAGGTTACCAGCCCATGAACTATCTTCTTTAGGTCTTCTAATTCTAGGAAAAGGTTATCTAGTGAAACATCCAAGTGCTCTGGAAAGCCTGTGAAAACAATACTTTACTAAGGTTTTAGTGTGGTCAAAATTGCATTTTGCAGTTTAGTCTGGAATACGGTTCACATTGGTCTGGAATGCCGAACACCATTTGGCTGATTCTATTAGGACTGAATCAAAGTACCACCCCCTCCCCTTGGTAAATTGTTTTGAACATTTTCTGCTCTTTCCATGGTCTGCTCACTATCCTGGGGGAAAAAAAGAGAGAGTGTGCGAGAGAGACAGATCTGTTTTGTTAAATATCCTCCAATATTTTGGTATTTCCTGACACCCATATCAATATGACATGCAGGACACTGTGGCAGTTCCAAAATGACATCTGGCTGCTGAAACAGTTGCAAATCTTGGAAATGTTGTTTTTTTAGACTACAACTGTCAAAATCCTCCAGTGAACATGAACCATGCTGATTAGGGGTTTCTGGGAGTTATATAGTCCAAAAGCAATCATTTCCAAGATAGAGATACATGCCTGGTGTTCTCGTTGTTGGTACATGTGGTGGCTGTGGAGGGGAGGACTTGAAAAATTGTGTCCAATATTGGTAATGGTGAGAAGCCTCCCCGTCTCACAAAAAACTGTTACAGAATTCTATCTTTGAAGAATTTTTGATTAAACAACAGTTTATTCTATTATTTGATGAAATAACAGCGGGTGAAATTATTGAGTGAAATTAAATTATGCTAAATTATTGGACGAATTCATTATTTTGGTGAGATTATTTGATGAAATAAATGTTTATTCTTTACTCTTTGAACTGTAATGACTTCTGATGGGATCTCCCCTCTTCTATAAAAATATGTACCACTGGATGTCCCTGGGATTTAAGCCACCTGTGTATATTGGGCATCACCCATTGTGAAATGACCATGGAGCAGTGGCAAATTGCTTTTGTTTTAAAAAGAAAGTGCCCTGAAACTGCCCCTACTGAAAACTTATTGATGCTTCTACCACTCTCAGTCCGGATTCCTCTGGCGACCTTGTGCACATCACACACTCTCAGCCCCCAAAAAGCCCTGTGATAGGTTCGCCTTAGAGCAGCCATATGTTGGGAACGACTTGAAGGCACAATACAATGATAAACTGCAATTCCTGGATTACATAGGAGGAAACCACATCAATTCAAATGGAATCATAACACTATAAATGTGCAGTGTGAAGGCCTTCTCCTCATCATTTATATAGCTTCATCATTGTACGTGGTGCTTTACAAGTAAAAGACCAACCAAAAAACCCAAGTTCCCTCTGCTCAGGCTTACAATCTAATTAAGACATGACACAAAAGGAAAAGGGGATCGCAATGTGGGAAGGAAGCTTTCAGCGTCATCTTCCTCTCAGGGCTGATATAGAGATAAACAGAGCATGATGATGGAAGAACCATATAGGTTGCCTTGTGGTGCACAGAGGGAAGGTGATAATGTTCTTGTGTTGCAACAAAGCCTTACTACGGTGAATGATATGGACGTTAATGATATTGGGGATTTCTACCTCAGCAGCAGCAGTAGGCTTCTCTTCAGATGGTGGGTCTCCTTCTCCACCTGCCAAGGAGCAGAGTTGTTATTTCTGTGAACTACAGCTCCTAGAATTCCTTACCCAGTGTGGCCATGGGCAATGTTGACTGAGGGATTCTAGAAGTTACAGTCCAAACAACAAAACTTTCCAGGCTCTGAAAGGGATGCTACAGTCCTGGGGCAGAAGATTGTGTCTTCCTAAAAACCTCACACCCTTGCCTACTTTTCAGTATAATAATTTGACAATATTTATTTTTCTTGGTACTTTTCTCCCCACTTTTTTTTTCTGACCACCCCCTGGGAAATGCATAGAAAGAATGTCATGAAGACAAGATTACAGAACTGTTTACTTCAGTTCTGTACTTCAGTTCTGTTTACTAAGATGGTGCCAGAGGATTTCAGGGTCTTGGGATCTAGGCTGACTTAAAACACTTTTACTTCTGTAAACACCGACATTTATGAGATGTGTGAAAAATGTATAAGAATTCTTGTCAGACACATTCTGCCCCCATTCCACGCATTTGAATAAGATGAATGCAGACAGACTGACAGAAGGAAGGAAATCTTTGGGCTCAGCAGCTTGTGTTAGCCAAATATAACATATATGTGTTTGTAAGACATAGTTGAAATGGGTCAGGTCCATGTTATGATTCCCAGAAACAAATTTAATGCCCAAGAGATGCATATAAACTGGCATACGCTGATATATCAGAAAGGTTTTTAGATCATAGCAGGCGCACAGAGATGGTCAAAGCCGCAGTGGCTACTTTCCAAAGGACGTTTACATGTTCTCTTAAAATGAGTAAGTTAACTCTTCAGACTTATCAACCTTCGACCTGTGTGTAATCCATGCACTGTCAGTTAAATGGATAAATTGTTACTGGGTGCAGGATTCTTTGGGCTTTATGAGAACCTCAGATTTATTTATATTCATTTTGTTAATTTTTAAACTGTTGAGCTGTTAAGAGTCTGAAGACGGGTTTGAATGTGCAGTTCATGAAAGTTACTTTCACAGGCTTCTGAATGGAAAAGTTGCTTTTGGCCACAAACTGCCAGAAGCTGATGGTGGATAATTCAAGAAAAAGCTTTGCCCACTAGTGACAGAAAAGTTGCTTTGAACAGGGAACCAGGGCCAAGATTGTGGTTTTATAAGACCACATGGAGACCCACAGGGTCCTTGAGTTATCTGGGCCCTCCTGAGGTTCAAGCCTTTGCTAAGGAAAACAAAAGCAAAACAAACAGAGTGACAAAACTTGGAATGCATCCACATGCATGTTTGAATATTACGTCTGCCTATACGCTTCCAATCTGAATGCAAGGTGCACAGGATGTTGTTCAAATCTCTAAAGGACTTGGGATCTTGATAACTGAGGGTGGGTATTTCCATATACCTTTCTGCCCTAGAACTGAAGTATGATGTAGGGAGGTATCTCCATGTCCCACAAGTGGAAAACTCTGTGGGAGAAGGTTTTCCTACCTGGGGAACCTCCCCTTGCAAGTTTGACTGATGTCAACATGAGTACCAAAAACATGGCTCTTTAGTCAAGCCTTCAGGATATAAGTCTATTAGACTTATACCAAAACATGCATGGTTTTAAACTGCTTTAATTTTTCAAGCACATTTTAATCTGTTTAATTGTTTAATACGATTCTACTCTGTTTAATTTTTTTAATTGTTTGACATTTTGAATTGTTTTCAACTAGTCAACCAATTTTAGTTATATGCTACAGTGAGATCCAAGGATCTAGAGTAGGATATAAATATTGAAACAAAGAAATAAACAAGGAAATCTTGTCAAAGTGAAGAGGGGAAGTTTTTTCCCCCACACACAGAGAGCCCAGTGTTATCTGCTCTAACTGGTAGAAGGTCACACCAATGTAAGTGCCTACCATATAGCAAAACTTCCCATCTTCTCAGGGCTTGGCACCATGGGAAATCTGCAGAAGCCTTTGCCCCAGTATAGGTCCTGCAGCCAGCCCCTGGAAATTCTGAGCTTTGTTCCTCCTTCCACTGCCAAACACATGGGCTAAAGGCTCAAGTTTAACTAAAATCTATTGTAAACTTCTTAATGAACTTAATGAAAAGCACTTGGATGGGCTGGGTAACCTGGTGCCCTCCAGATGTTTTTGAGCTTCATCCTTCATAAGCTGCAGTCAGCACAGCCAATGGCCAAGAATGATGGGACCTGTAGCACAAAACATCTGGAGGACATTATTAACTTGTCTATTCTATGAAGCAAACCCATGAGCACATGAACATCAGTTGCAGTCACATGAACACATCTAAAATTAATAGTAGATTGCACTGAGAAGAAGAATATTAAAACTGGAATTCGGAAAAGACACTGCCCATGCTGGCTGTGGGATTCTAGGCACTGTAGTCTAAAAACTTTTTTTTCCAAGCTCTGGTTTACTTACTCTGTATACACAGAGAAAGAGAGAGAGCATATCTGACAACACTCACCTGTCAGGTTTGAAAACATGGATGAATGCAACTTGTTTGGTTTGAGGACCTATTTACTTCCAACATACACCCATTCCAAGGTAAACAGTTTATTCTGACCTGGGTATCCTGTGGAGGATGCCACAGAATTTCTCCCAGTAATTTATGGGATTACATCCACACGGAATTCCCACCCTAAAGATGTGGTAACTTTCAAATGGGATTTTGATACATGCACATGGGGACATAAGTCTATCAAGAAGAAATAAGCTATAACAGCTAAACTGAGACTCTATACTCAGAGGCAATGAGCTTCTGCATTCTAGATATGGGGGGCCAACAATACAAAAATCTTCCAGGGACCACTTTTATGGTCAGAAGTGGGGTGTTGGACTGGAAAGGGCCTGTGACCCTCCAAATGTCAGCTTTTTCCCTGTTGGTCTCAGCTAGCATGGCCAATGGTCAAAGAGGATGAGAATTCATCCAAGAATATTTCCCTAGTGGTCCCTGGATCCTGATGGTCTTTTCTCTAAACCAGTAGGGCTTTTCTTATGTTTTTATCCTCCCCACAAACTCAGATAAGATATACACCTATCACAATACATGCAGATACATTGCCGTGGGAGAGATATATTTGGTTCATGGATATTTTTAATGATAAAACTCTGGTGGTAACTCCAGAAAGTTCTCTCATTTGAATTCAAAGATTCCAGGGAAGGCAAATATAACTTTGACTTGTGATGTAACTTAATTCTCTGAGATGCAGTGTAAAAATAACAGATGTGCCAAGCTTTCTGGGAAAGGGGGAACAAACACACACATCTGAATCTCACATTTGCCAGCTGTTGAAGTTAAGAGTATTATCTGAGTTCAACAGCATACAGTGTAGAATTCAGAGATAGAGCCCTCCATTCCTGCTTCAAAAGCTGTGCAGTTGGGGTCTTCACTTTTATTTATTTTCATATCTCCTCATTTTACTAGCCCGAATATTTTTCTGCCTTCATTTGTCACAATTTTTTTCATTAAATCTACTGTCCAAATAAGAACACAAAACATGTGTCAGGTCTCAAAAGATGTAAGTGACTTGCCACAGGTCAAGTTGCATGACAGAGTTGTCAAAACCCATGTTAGAGGTTGGAAAAGTTACCTGCTTGGAACTACAACTCCCAGAGGACTATAGGTCTTTCTGGACCATAACTCCTTCTGAGAGCTGTAGTCCAAAGAGGTAACTTTTGAGGCTCTGCCCTGTTAGAGTTCATAGTCCAATGCTCAAACCACTATGCTGGCTCTTTATGCTTTCATTATTGGAGAAAGAAATGAATAACTATCTAGTTTATAACAAATAACTAGTACTTTGTAATTAATTACTACTACACTGTCTTAACAAAGATAAGAAAACTATCTTCCACTCCCAGATTTGGCATTGGTCCCAACAGATTCCAAGACCATCTTGGTGGTGGCAATACAACTGTGGAATTCAGTCTTGAAAAAGGAACACCAGTTTATCTTGCCATAACTACATAGCAAAATAGCAAGTAGAAACTAAAGTACAAATAAAAAGATGGGGAGGTTGTGAGGGGAAAAAGAAGAAACATGTTTGGCCTGGAGAAGAGAAGGTTAAGAGGTGACATGATAGCCATGTTTAAATATTTGAAAGGATGTCATATGGAAGAAGGGGCAAGCTTGTTTTCTGCTGCTCCAGAGACTAGGACACAGAGCAATGGCTTCAAACTACAGGAAATGAGAGCCACTTGAACATTAGGAAGAACTTCTTAATGGTAAGAGCAGTTCTACAGTGGAATATGCTGCTGCCTTGGAGTGTGATGGATTCTCCTTCTTTGGAGGTTTTTAAACAGAGGCTTGACGGCCATTTGTCAGAAATGCTTTGATTATATGTTCCTGCAAGTCAGGGGGCTGGACTCAATGGCCCTCGTGGTCTCTTCCAACTCTACAATTCTATGTCTCTAGCATATTGTAGGTCAAGAGAAACCCTTTCAGTGTGAGGATTAAATTGAGTTTCAGGGGCATTCTTGGTCAAGGGGGTATACATCCCAGTGGTGTGTGGGGCCAAAGGCCAAAAAATTGATTAAACTTCTTACTGCCAGTAACAAAGTCTTGGGAGAAACACTTTTACCTTTTAGAATAGGGAAAGTCCTATACGAAAGTTGGGAAAGCATCCAATGGTGGTGTCGTGGGGAAGGGGGCTTGCCAAATTATTACCCAGAAGGGTCTGATGTGGCCCCAGGGCTGGAGGTTCTCCACCCAGAATAGCTGCAGTGTCCAGTCTCTCCCTGACAGTAGGTAGCCACCTTTCCCATGGCCTGTACAAGAGTGGAGAAAGTGGAAAAATCTCAGCAGCTCAGTTTAGTGGGTTGAATGCTGGCAGGCCATTCCTCTGCACTTGCTTTGGTGGTGATATCATTGAACTGGTATGTAACCAACACGAAGTCCACCCTGAAAACTATACTATATAGAAGGGTCCTACATCTAAAAGCATAGTTCATGTTATTTTTTTAAAATGTTTATCCTATGAGCAAGCGTGTCCTCAAAAGCAGGCTTCTTCCCAAGTTGGGAATAAGGCACATTTTGTTCAGGGAGGATTTGATTTATGATCGATTTTGCTAAATCTTTTTTTATTTGTTTCAAAGGAGCCATTCTTGTCTTTTAAAACTAACAGAGCTAAACTTTGTATTTCAGGACAGCTGGAGTCTTGCTCAGAAACTTTTTTAGTGGGTGCATGGATTCACTTTTGCCCTGAGCAAAATGTTTCCCTGCTAAGCTGGCAGCTTTGACATTAGGAGGGACAGAAAGTCCTCTCTGGGTTTTAGTCTGAACTTTAAAGGCTAGCCAATGTGCTGAATCCTATCCCTCCTCCACAAAGTGTTGGACCATATTTTGAAATCTACTCACAAAACACCCCCAGTGCCTTTGATCACTCCTTCACAGTTTGGACTCAAACTCGGAGTGAAACAACCACTCCACTGACATGGCAGCCACTACTCTTGAAACAACTGTTGAAAAGGCTGCACTAAGCCACAGCAGCTGCAAGTCTAAATTCAGTGCTCATACCCATTGCTCTGGAACTGAAAGTGGTACCCAGCACTATAGGCTTTCTGGGGAAAGTACTACTGGAATATTTCCTGAAAGAGTGCTCTAAACAACGTGAAAAAAAAATCCTATTGAATCAATGAAACTTATCTAAAAGTTGACTTGCTGAGTTTCCACTGATTCAATAGTCTGCTCTAGCTGGAACTAACAATTTGATTTATTTAAATATTTATCACCTCTCTGCCCCTGGAAGCTGAGGTTTGGTTCTCCGCAGTTGAAGTTTAACACTATATTTAGTATATTACATTGGCTTTATGTAATGGAGAAGCGTGTAGTGGTTTGAATGTTGGCCTATGACTCTGCATACCAGGATGTGAATCCTCACTTGGCCATGGAAACCAACTGGGTAACCTTGGGCAAGTTGCGTTCTCTCGTCCTCAGGAGATGGCAAAGGCAAACTCCCTCTGAACAAATCTTGCCAGGAATACCCCATGATATAGGTTTGCTTTAGGGTCTCCATAAGTCAGAAATGACTTGAAGGCACACAACAATAAATAATGCTACTTGATATTACATGCAACCACATTCAAAGTGTTACGTTGAAATTATTTTATTGGAATATTTGTAATTATGGAGAGAGAATAACATGTTTTTTGTTGTTGCGTGGTCTCAAGGTATTTCTGGCTTATGGCAACCCCATCACAGGGTTTTCTTGGCAAGATTTGTTCAGTGATAGGTTTGCCAGAATCATAGCCCAACGTTCAAACCCAGTGGGTTTTCATGACTGATCCCTTGTCTGCCAGAGAGCCCATCCAACACCCAAAGAACAAATTAGTACACCTGAAAAACACTGGCCATGATTTCAAACCGCTATCTATGTTGTGTAACATTATCCATACTTAGCTATACAGCAGAGGCACTAAGGAACTCTCTCAGTGAACTGTGAAGATGCATACCAGGGCATCAGTAAGTGCCCAAATGAACATCGGGCTCTATCAATGCCCACTGGTACTCCTTAGCCATTGCCCACATGCACACTGGGAGTGTATGACGGGCACTAGAAGACAATGCACATTGGGACTGATGTGTCTTGGCCCAAATGCATATCAAGACTGATGCACTGAGGCCACTTTGCTGGTTCCTCTACATAGTAACATCCTTGCTGGATATTAAAATTTTGAAACTGCTCAATTCTATTTCCTGTGGACTTAAGTTCATGAAAACATAAATCTTACATTGAATTCCAGCCACTATTTTTTTCACACACATATCTATAGAGAGCTGCACCTGACATCTATTAAATCAACAACTTTCTTTCGCTGAAGTACAACTGTAGTACCTTCAGGCTCACTCACTCTCTGTGCTACTTCTTGGTTCCATTTCGAGCTGAGAAAAATCTGATTCAGTGTAATCAGTTAGTCCAGCGAAATGTGCAACACAAAACAGAGGAAAAAATATATCTGAGGTGGAAAATTTTGCATAAAAAAAAATAACATCAGACTCCTGTTTCCTCATTATGGAAAACATGGGAAATTTTACAGTCCACATTTGTGCCATCAATCTCCTGTGAGAAAGGCCTTAACAGGTTAGAACTGCTGCAGGATACACCCAAAAACCTGCAAAAGATTTACAAAACTATCAAAGCCTTATTTACATTTTGTCAGTGATCAATGCTTCCTTGGTTTAAACAAATAGATCCAACCCAGATACTTGCTGTGGAAATTGTTCACACTGGATTGGTCCCTCAAGGACTTTCCAATTTAGTTTGGGGTGGTGGGGGCATTTCTGCGCACACATATCTGTTTGTGTACGCACAAACACAGCTGATGTCATAACTCAGCAGCCCGGCACAAAATCCTTGGACAAAAGAGTAAGACCGAGCAGGAAGCTTTATACAGTCAGCCCTCCACATTTGCAGGTTTCATGTTTGTGAATTTGATTATTCATGGATTCTTTGCTGTCAGCTCTGCTTCTTCCCTGTGCTATTTTTAACACAGACTGCAAGCCTTGTGAGACTGAGAAACTGCAAACGAGGCTAGGAAGACCCTATTAAAAATGGTATGGGGCAGTAGCAGAGGGGGAAGTAAGCCCTACCAGCCACCCACTTCTGCCTTATGAAGGAACCCTGATGCTTCCAAGGAATCCACAGTGGGTTGATTATGGTGATCATACCTTTTTGTGTGTTAAATATGGGTTGGGAGGGCCTAGAGCAGGGGTGGGCAATTATTTTTTCCATGGGGCCACATGAGAAACTAAAAATGTTGTGGAGGGCCGGGCCAAAAAGCTGAACTCAATTCTGCATAATATTAATTGTATTTCTTTATAAAAAGCAGTAAATAGCATTGTTTTGACAAGTTGTTTAGACCATGCATGAGGTAAAGTTAGGCCATTTCCACACGGGCATATTGCCCACGCTAGAGCGACCTCTCCTGGAGGTCTTCTTCACCGGAGGGTGCGCTAGAGCAGTTAAAAAAAGTGAGGTTCTAGACCTCAAACTGCTCTAGCGCAGCCCCGGGAGTGGCACTGTGAGTTTTATAAAAACCACCTTCGCAAGGTGCCCCATATCAGCCCCCGGTGAAGAACTGCAGAGACGCGATAGCGCGTCCCTGCAGATCTGCCCGGGGGCGGGCTTCCGGCTGGCGCGCTGTCCTGATTGGCGGAGCGCCGCTGGAAGCCTCCGGCCGCCATTTTGGGTGCCGCCGAGAGCCGCCGAGCGTTCCTGCGTTTGGAATGGCGGATCCGCGCTCTCCGCAGGGATGGAGCAACCCACTTGCGGGTAAGTTCTGCCCCTGCGTGCGCGGCCCCGTTTCGGGCCCCGCCTCCCATGAGGAAAGGGACTTAGAAAGTATGTTTATTTTGTAATTTCCAATTAGCCTTACACGGGCCGGTCAGAACCAATCAAAGGGCCGTATGTGGCCCGGGGGCCATATAATGCCCAGGTCTGGCCTAGAGTTATTCACATTTTTTTCACTTTCACGGGGGTCCTGTGTCCCTAACCCTAGCAAATGTGGAGGGATGATTGTGCTTACTTCTGAGCAGAAAGAAAGACAAGGCTGTTGAGCATTAGACATCTGCTGTAGAAAGGTGCAGGACTGAAATGTAAAAAGATGATCACAAAATGACGTATGAGATGAAGAGAGAGCACTTTGATAGATGATTGGCTACTAAAAGTAATGGACATGAAGGAAATGGAAAAACTGACAATATTATTAAAAGAGACATCAGTTCAACAATCTGAGAAAGAGCGGAAGCTGATTTTGGAATATATCAAAATAGAGAGGGCGATAAAGAAGCTATTAACAGATAAAGTTACTGAGACGATACTTATAGTATCTAAAGCTTGGTTCTAATGCTATATTTTTGTACATATAGTATTATGTATATTAAATTGAAAATTGGTCAGATTAACATAAGAAGAACAATTGTAGGAACAAATAATATTTGATTTAGATTATAAATCCAAGTGAACAACAGCAAGATGGAAGATAGATAAGGCAGAGGGAGAGACAAAGGGGAGGGAGAAGGGGAATTATTTTATGCATTTTTAATTGGAAATATTTGTAAAAAAAATGAAATGAATACACATCGATGTGTGCGGGATATATTTTATTTTAATAAAAAAGATTTTCCAAAAAGGGAGAGAGAGAAAGAAAGAAAGAAAGAAAGAAAGAAAGAAAGAAAGAAAGAAAGAAAGAAAGAAAGAAAGAAAGTCTCTGTCCTTCTCTCTCTCCAATGTAGAATTAATTGAGGGAATCTGCTGGCAGCAAATACAGTGATAGCCACTAGCTTAGCTGGCTTCAAAGGGGGATTAGATGCATTCATGGAGCATAAGGCCACTGGTGGCTGGTAGTCATGACGGCTAAATGCTGCTGTTATCTTCAGCTGCCGAGGAACAACAGCAGAGGGGTGCTACTGCCTTTCTGTCTTGCTTCACCATGCTGTCTGGGAGATGACAGATGTTGAAGTTCAACACATCAGGACAGCACTAGCTTGAGAAATACTAATAACTTTTTCGTTTACCTTCCCCACTTTAAATCAGGATTGGGAAGGGCATGACCTTCCTCACTATTGGCTATTCTGGCAAGGGCTTCTGGAAGATACAGTTCAAAAACACCTGGAGCCCACACAATTTCCATTCCTGATTTAAATGAATAAATTGGAAGAACACATGCAGCAGTTTTTACTCAGTTCCTTTCCTCTGTGGGAGACAGCAATTCTGCTTCGCTCCCCTTAATATCTCTTATGCCAACAGAAGCCAGGGTGTGCAAAGTTGCTTCTCACACTACAACACACAGAACCCCTTCCAGCCAGCATGGCTATGGTGGATAAGGCTTACAGGAACTGGAGTTCAAAAGTCATGTTTCTAATGTCCTAGCAGCTAAGGAATAAGCATTCGTGGTTATTCCATGCCTGATTTGTCTTAACACAGTGGTGGTCAGTCTGGATTCGGGGGCCAATTTTGCCCGCGTGGTGAGCATCAATTTTCAGCCACTGGTCAAAACTAGAAATTGCTTCTATTTTGGGGCTTGTCAGAGTTATTTTTGTTATTTTGGGGTAGGCATTCAGAGTTTCTATGTATGGCTGTAAAAGCTGGACAATGAAAAAAGTTGGCAGAAAGAAAATAAAATAGTTTGGGGGGATTGCTCTATAGATATAATAGACCATTAAAAACACAAATGAATGGCTCCTAGAGCAAATCAGGCCTAAATTCTGCCTAGAAGCTCAGATGACTAAACTGAAGCTGTCACATTTTGGACATATCATGAGATGATAGTGACTCAGTAAAGTGGAAGGGAGTAGGGAAAGACGGAGACCACAATACGGGTGGATTGATTTAGTCAAGGAAGTCCTGGTTCCCCTCAGTTTGCAAGATCTGAGCAGTACTTTGGATGGCCAGGATCTTGGAGGTCCATCTTAGGACATCCTAAGATGGGGTCAACTAGATAGCAAACAACAATAACAAACTTGGCATTACCTCCAAAAAAGGTTCACTACCATTCCTGGAGGCTTCCAGGAGTGGCAATTTGCCATTTTGGTCTGCCTTTTCAACTAAAGATATTTTGGGAAAGATTTTGGGAGATTCAGGGGCTTGGATGGAACGCTAGGTAAACCTGAAGGGCCACAAACACACACACACACCAAAAGGCTTGGACCCACATGTAGTCTGTGGGCCACAATATTCCACAATTACCATGACATATTCTAACTGGGAAATACTGCTTTCTTCTCCCTTAAATTGTCTTTTGCTAGTAGCTCTTGTCTTGACTGAACAGTGGATGCAGCAAAGTAGAATCTCATTCTAGCTCATGGAGATTTGAACCACTGTCTCCTCGGATGCACCACACTCCCAATGATAGCATCCCCTCCACCTGTCTCAGTTTGGTAGGAATATTCCTGATTAACCTTCTGTTGTCCCACTTTTTCTACTGCTTTTAAAATATCCCAGTTTTTCTCTCTTTCCTCAGCTTACCTTCACTGCTGAAAACTGACTCCAAAATGCAAAAGCAGTCTGTACTCCAATTAACTCAATTGGGGGGGGGGACAGTAATGGGCAGAATCTTAGGCTTCCCAGTAGGCAAAAGCAACTGCTTCAGCCTCTCCCTTATGTATTCTTCCTCACTAACAACTTTTGACATCTTGACCACACTCAGATGTTGCTTGGCTGTCTGCATCTCAATTTTCATCTGTGAAATGTTGGAGGATATGCTGTTACCACCATGAACTGGCCTGGCCTTTGGTAACCTTTAGATATCATTTTGATATCATAATTCGGCCCTACTCTGCCACCAGCCAAGTGTTTGTGAGGCCACCGAACAAGCGCAACGCATTTCTGTTTACACCTAAGCAAGCCAGAAACTGCCAGATCTGCTTTAGGAGACCTCCCGAAACAAACACCTTCATTACAAATGCGGGTTAAAACAAAGAGACCTCTGCCCTGAGCGGGCATCTTGACGAACTGCTGCATTTGCATACTGGCCATACTATTGTCAATTCGGACCTTAACTCAATCATGTAAATTCTGACCTTTCGGAGACATTGTCTCAAGCCCAAAATTCATTGTCTTCGCCCAAGACCAGACTAGCCCACGGTCATGCCTTCCCTAATAAAAACCCCAAGCTCTGAAAGCTTCCTCAGACCGCTCCAGAGTGCTATCCAGCCTTGCCGTCGCTTCGTTCTGCGAGCTCCCCTCGGCCATCACGCCAGGTTCCCTTCTCTCCAATTGGACTTCTTCATGACTGCGAGATAGATGACGTATCACCCATTCCCCCAAAACTCTATTTCCCATTTCTAGTTAGCTGTGAGGTTGTGTTTTCTTAATACCTTGCCTGCTTGTTTAATAAATAGTATTGCTAATTTAAACTGCCTGACTGCTCACTGACCTGAACCTGTATACATAGGGTAAAAGATTCTGGCTAAGTTACCCTGCCTCTCGCTAGCTTAAGAGAGCACTCCAGCTAATTTCCGCATCTTCGCTTGTTGTTGTTTGGTTATTTGGGCGCCCCTCACGGGACCCCCAGTTCACAGGGTAACAAGCCCTCCATATTTGTGCATTTCACTTTCACGGATTTGATTATTTGCGAGTTTACCCAGTTCCTGCTTCTTTTCCAGGGGACTCTTCTCTCTTGGAGGCTGTGGTCAGGCCACACAGCCCTTTAAAAACTCACCTCTGGCCCTCCTCCTCCTCCTCCACCACTACTAGCCACTGCCTGGCCAGCTAAGAACAGCTCACAGCCCAATTTCTCAGCACCACAAACCCTCTCCCGATGCCCCAGACACACTGAAGCTGGGTATGAGAGAGGAAGCATCGGACCACAATGCCAAGCCCCACTTCCTTCTCCTTTCCCTGACCTAGTTTGGACCCTGCTCTCCCCACCATGCCTTGGCCCCCTTCCCACAGACACACACACTCATTTTGCTATTGGCGATTTTTCCACTTTTGTGAGCGTCCTGCATCCCTAACCCTAGCGAACGAGGAGGGCCAACTGTACATCTCCCAGAATTTCACAGCGAGGATGGTCCCTCGCCATGCTAGCTGGAGCCATTCTAGGATCTATGTCCCCATTTTTCTCTATGAAATGTTAGAGGGTATGGCACACAACAACAACAACAACAAGCAACAATGCCACAACTTTTCTCAGTTGCTTTGCATGGATACCATCCTGCCCGGCTCCTTCTCTCACAGGCTTGTAATAAGTCAAAGGAAGGCTTGGCTGGAGGCCCAACAAAACACAAACTCCCTTGAAGTCTCCAGCGTTTTTCCATGGCAACATCATAGTCATTTGCACAGCAAACAATCGCTCCTTCCCATTCTTACAGCTCTCCCCCCACAGGACTTTTTCTGTGAGTGAAGCAGGGAAGGATATCATTGAACCCAGGCTTAAGACTTGTACTAAAAGACTGTCCGTGAAAGGAGACAACAAGGGACGGGGATTAAGTTACAGTTAACTCAAAACTCCTAAATGAGATCAAAAGAAAGGAGAGAAAGAGAAACAGTGAAGGCTTTTCCCTCTAAAAAAAATAAAATAAAAAGAAATCAACATAAACATACATTTTTACTTTAAGGAGCAGGGAGTGGCATTACACAGACCATGTCTGATTTATGGATTAGCACAAACAGGAGTAAAAACTAACAGAGTGGAATTCTTTCAAAACCATTCCAAGAAGCATTACAGTTTATAAGCTCGGTAGGTTTCTTCATAGGACCCCCAAACAGAGGTGTAATATGGGAGGAGACAAAACTAAGGCGCCGCCTCTCACAAAGACGTCTGCTCCAACTCAAACGAAATTTTCATTTACTTCTCATATTTCTACCATTGCAGTAACTTAAAATTTCAACTGAGCATTTAGAAATTACAATTTAGGCAGACCAAGTCACCAAGGCAATGCAAATGCAGCCAGTTTAGGAGTTCTAGGCATGAACAATTTTCTCATCTTGCTCTCCACAATGCTAGAAATTTGGGGACTAAAGGAAAATTCTTATTTTGGGGGCAGAGCCCTCATCTTCACCCCAATAGCTATATGACTGACTACAAATCTATTCCGGGTAGAGGTCCAGTATAGCCTCTCCTAGGCAAGATTACTGAGGTGGGTTCTTCCCCCTTGTTGTTGTTGTTTTTTTTTGTTTCTTCCTCTTACCCTTTTGTAAAACTTGAGAAGGATTTTTGTTTCAGAAGATTCTTTCTCTCTCTTGCCACACAGCTAAAGATATCAGCATGCTGCTTCACTCTGAGAAATGCTGCTCTTGCATTTTCCTCAGTTTTCTTCAAAACTGCAGAGGCACGCAGAAAACATTGTTTTACATAACCTGCAGCATACCTGCCAAATGTCATGATTCGGCAAGGACAGTTCTGATTAATCGCCTACCCTCTCATTTTTCAGCTGTTTTTAAAATGTCTTAGTCTCTTTGTCCACCTCCCACTTTCCCCCTTTGTCCTCAGCTTATTTGAATTGCTGCAAACTGAGTTAAAAGTGCAAAAGTACACTCGGCTTTCCATATTCACTAGGAGCATAAGACCCTAGCAAAATCACTTAAATCAAAATATGGGTGTGTATCTGCAAGAAGGGGGCTGAGGCGTGATGGGGAGAACGGGCACTCAGGGTCCAAACCGGGTCAGGGAAGACAGAGGGAAAGGGGATATGTCGGCATGGTGGCCCTTTACTTTCTCTCTGTTGGGGTTCCTTCCTTCAGTGTGGGAGGCAGCAACAGAGGGCTTGTGGTGCTGAGAAACTGGGCTGTGAGCTGTCTTTAGCTGGCCAGGCAACGGCTCATGGAGGAAGACCAGAGATGGGTTTTCAAAGGGCTATGTGGACTGATTGGAGCTGCCAAGAGGCAAAGTCCCCCCTCAAAAGAAGCCCCCGAGGAGGGGTGGCACATGTTGAAGAAATGTGCAAATAATCAAATCCGTAGAAGTCAAACCTGTGATTGTGGAGGGCCAATTGTAATTTGCATTCAGTTAATTCAGCAGAAGGGAGAAGAGAGGGCAGGGTGGAATCCTGGCCTTTCCAGGAGGCTCAGACAAAAGCAAACTGCTTCAGTCTCTCCTAACTTCTGTGTTTTTCCTCAGGCTCTAAGTTGCTTGGTCACACGTGTCTCAGTTTTCACCTGTGGAAACACTGGAGGGTATGCTAGAGAATTTGTGTCAAATTTGTTATGATCTTGGCAGCTGGTAAAAAGACTGTGGGGCTATCTTTTTTTAAATTATTTAACCTCAACTATTATTATGTACATGTTGATGCTTGCACATAATCATTTTCATATTGCATTACAACAAATAACCCATATATGACTTAAAGTACAAAGAGGAGCTCATTCTCAAAAGCATGCATGTATCCTGTTTAAAAGAGTAGGATTTGCTTTCTTTCATTCTTTTTAAAAACACGTGCTGCCTACTGAAGGGTTTGCTGAGGAAAACCTGTGGTCACCAAACAGATTTTTTCTTTTGCACCGTACCATGGGAATCTGGAGAGTTACTTGCAGAAGGAATTGTTCATATTGTTGTATGTAATAAAGTCAAAACAAGTAACATTATCTGCCAGCTTGTCACTTGTAATTTTTCCATAAGCGGTATGCTTACAATGGTTCCCTAAAACAAGACAGAAAAAACAAACAAACAAAACCCAAACATTTGAATCCATAATAAAGAAAAAATGGGAATAAACACACAACAAAGCATTCACAGTAAAACAATTATTACACTGCCCTGTGCATACACTTCAAATCTCTGACTTGTATGGGTGAGTCCTAGAATCATAGAGTTGGAAGAGACCCCGGGGCCATCCAGTCCAACCCCCTGCTGTTCAGGAACCCACATCAAAGCATTCCTGACAGATGGTCACCCAGCCTCTGCTTAAAAACCTCCAAAGACGGAGACTCCACCACACTCTGAGGCAGCATATTCCACTGCCGGACAGCTCTGACCGTTGGGAAGTTCTTCCCGAGGTTCAGGTGGAATCTCTTTTCCTGTAGTTTGAATCCATTGCTCCTTGTCCTAGTTTCTGGAGCAGTGGAAAACAAGCCCATTCCCTCTTCGATATGACATCCTTTCATATATTAAACATGGCCACCATGTCCCTTCTTAATCTTCTCTTCGGCAGCCTAAATATACCCAGCTCCCTAAGACATTCCTCACAGGGCATGGTGTTACTGTAGATTCTAGTCTGGGCCTGTGGTATATTAGATATCATTTGATATCAAGAATTTGGCCATCACAAACCGTTCCTCCCCATGTGCTTGCGAGGCCCCCGGACAAGCACGCACACACGGCCGAAAATACAATACAAAATAAATCCAGGCAGGCCAGTAATTGCCAGAACACCGCTTCAGGAGACCTCCAGGCAAGTACACTTTAAAACCACATTATGTAGGCACGCAACGTACAAAAGATCCCCTGCCCTGAGCAGGCAGCTTGACGAGCCAAATATCCAACTGTCAAGCACTCCTCGTTTGCATACTGTCTGCGCTATTGATAACTCTGTCATAATTCAATCATGACTAAGTACTGACCTTTCGGAGGCTTTGTCTCCAGCCCGAAACCCACTGTTTTCCCTGGAAACAGACTAGCCTACAGACACATTTTCCCCGATAAGACCCCCTGATTTTGAGTGCTTCTACGGATCGCTCCTGGCTTCCATCCCGTCTTGCTGCTGCTCCATTTGCCGAGTCTTCTCCTCATCTTCCACGTGCTGAGAATCTCCGCTCCAACTGACTTTTCTACTGACTACCCAGGCTACAGGATCAGGTGTAGTATTTCCCCTGAAAAATCCCTCTTAAAACCCTCTATCAAACTCCTACCTTTCTTTCACTAGGTCTGTGTGAATGATTGCATACATACATATTGACTGTATTTCAAAATAAAGAAAACAGTTATTATTTACTTCTGCTTGATTATTGACTCGGCCTGGCCCCGTAAACATTGGGTCCAAGATCTTGCTACGTTGCCCTGCCTTTCGCATTGCTTAGCTTGTGCTCTTGCTAATTCCCATTCCCCATTATTTGGAGCACATTGAGGTGTCCCTCACGAGACCCCAGAAATCAGGGTAACAATGGCTTCCAGACCGTTCACCATTTTGGTCACCCTCCTCTGGACATGTTCTTGATTAATCCTCTCTCATACCATCTGTTCAGCTGCTTTTACAATTTCCCAGTTTCTCTCTCCTTTTCCCTGCTGTAAACTGTGTTCAAAGTACAAAAGTTCTATGAATTCTTTTCAGGGGCTGCAGGGGAGGGGCCAGGATATTGCCCTTTCCAGTAGGCTCAGGCAAAAATAAACTGCTGTAGCCTCTTTCTATCTTGCGTGTTCTTCTTCATTAACAACTTGTGCCCTGTTGACCGCATTCTGATGTTGACTGACCACACATGTCATCTGTGAAATGCTGTAGAGCAGTGGTTCTTAACCTGGGGTCTGGGGACCCCTGGGTATCCGTGAAGCCCTGCTGCTGGATATCAATAGCTATGGCAGTAACAAGGACTTGCCCAAGTTCACCCAGTATCTGATCAGGGATTTAAATCCTAGTCTCGAGAAGCCTCAAATAAACAAATAAATATTTGAATATTTAAATATATGCTTGAACAATTAAATTCAAATTTAAATATTTATATCTTGAGTTAAGTCTTGGGGCTCCCTGGCAAATTGCATTTATGGGGGTCTCTGGTAAAGAGAATGTTAAGAATCACCGTTGCAGAGTATTCACCTAAAACACAGTGAAACACTCTTTCACCTTGCTGGCTAGTAAGGCTTTTTAAAGAATTACAGGCAATGGAAGAGCCAAGTGTAGAAAAGACTATTTGGGTTTTACAGCTCTCAGAATCCTTAGCTGACATGGTCAATTTTCCAGGCTCTGGCCAGTTGTCAATCACTATTACTGACACCAATCGGGTGAAACACCGCCCTGGATGATAAATGGCGGGAAGCTGATGATAGTATCTTTCAATCTTTTCTTAGTGATAGTCACCAGAAACTAAGGCCCTTTCCTCACGGGGGGGGGGGGCTGAAACGGGGCCGCGCACACAGGGGCAGAGCTTACCCGTGAGCGGGTTGCTTCGTCCCTGCGGAGAGCGTGGATCCACCGTTCTAAACGCCGCTGAATTTTGGCGGTGTTCGGCGGTGCTCGGTGGCGCTCAAAATGGCGGCCGGCGGCTTCTGGCGGCGCTCCACCAATCAGGACAGTGCACCAGCCAGAAGCCCGCCCTCGGGCAGATCTGCAGGGATGCGCTACCGCGTCTCTGCAGTTCTTCACCGGGGGCTGCCACGGGGTAGCGCGGGTGAGTTTTATAAAAACCACTTGCGAAGGTGGTTTTTATAAAACTCGCAGCGCCACCCCCACTGCTGCGCTAGAGCAGTTTGAGGTCTAGAACCTCACTTTTTTTAACTGCTCTAGCGCACCCCGCGGTGAAGAAGACCTCCAAGAGAGGTCGTCCTAGCGTGGGCAGTATGGCCGTGTGGAAATGGCCCATGTTTGACTACCCTATTTGCTTGCGTATAAGGCTCACTTTTTTCCTGAAAAATACTGTTTGAAAATTGGGTGCGTCTTATACACCAGTGCATCTTATACACTGGCAAATAGTATTTGCCGGTGTATAAATGGGGTGCATCTTATACACTGGTGCATCTTATATACCAGCAAATATGGTATCCTCCAACTTGCCTCATTTTCTGCACTCATTTATTACTTAAACTGTGTGGCTGCTTCACTTAGTGCTGGAGTTGGTCCTAGCGTGAGGCATATTGAGCTGGCTATCTCAGCTAGACCCTGGGTCCTTTGAAACATGGCAAGTCATCACTGACCAATTCATTGCAAATCAATGTACCTTCCTTCAAGGAGCTAAAGGCCTAAATACCCTAAAGACACCAGGTCTCCTCTGATTTTGGAAGCTAGGCAGGGTCAACACCCCCCCACCACCACTGGAGGCATGTTCTCTCTGCCATGTGGCTGCATATTCTGCTGTGTTATGCTTGCTGATTGGTCAGGTGCTCTCTTTGCTCATATCTCTCCTTTCTCAAGATGGTGACTAGAAGTAGTAGAATGCCAGAACTCTTCTCTTCTCCATCTGAAAGGAAAGTACTGGGAAGCTCTGTACCTTATCTTTTTTTCCGACCCGGGAATGCTGGGGCCAGAGGCAAGGGAATGGGAGGGGGAGCTCCAGAGGAGAATGGGAGACAGATCATGGGAAGGGAGAGTTATTCGTGTTTTTTCCACTTGCATGAAGGTTCTGCACCCCAAACCCTTGCAAATGTGGAAGGGCCACTATGTAAGTAATGACCTAAATCCTATTTTTAGTTGCAACCAGAGCAGAGTAATTGAAAGACTCTTAGATTCACCTACATGTTGACTCATCTTTCAATAGTTAATTCACTGGGCCTACATCAGTTGAAAAGAACCAACGGGATTCCAGCCAACCACTTGCAACCTGAGGCCAGAATCCAATTGTTAGCCCCTACTAGAATAATCCTACTGAATCAATGGAATATGCCTAAAAGTTGACTTACCAAGTTCCCATTGATTCAATAGGTTTACTCTAGTTGGAACTAACAATTTGATTTATTCAAGTATTTATCACTCCTTAACCTGCTAAGTTGAGGTTTGGCTCTCCCCAGTCTAAGCCGAACACTGTATTTAGTGCATTATGTTGCATTTATGTAACAGGGGAAGGCTGCTTTGAGCCATACATAGGCCCTTTCATACTTTGACATGCTCTGAGTGCTATGGTTCTACTCTACTTTCATGAGATATTTCGAATTCTCTGCAAGAGAGCTGTACTGCCTCACCAAACTACAAACCACAGGATTCCATATGATTTTGTCATGGCAGTTAAAACAGAATCATAGTGCTTTACTTGTGGATTCACTGATACAATAAGAGCTTCACTGGTGGACCTTCTTCAGATGTCTTAGCCATCTTAGGAGAAGTGGATGGCAGTGGCTTCCAGAGAATGAGTCTTCATGGTGGTGATGCCCTAGTTGTTGAACACTTTCCCTAGAGAGGTTTGCCTGAGGCTTGGAAAATACTTTTCTAAAATCTTTCCAAGCTTTTTACATGCAATGTAATCCTGCTGACTGTTTAATGCCACTATTATGATTTTGTGGCTTTTAGATTATCATCATCCTTTTTGGAACGTGTTTCCATTTTAATTGTTTTATTCTTTTTGTAAACCTTCCTGGGAAGATAATCAAAGGTACATCAAGTGCCAGAATTTCTTGGGCTGGCTTTGCCCGTTTCCAGCTTGGAAGTCAATCCTGGTTTATTTTACAACTGCTCAGCTCACCACTGGCATTACGGGATTGGGAAAATACAGACTCTACTTGTGGAGTGTGCCAGACCTGGACTGGGGAGATTTAGCTTATTCTTGCTCAGCCATAAAGCTCCTCAATAATTCACCCATGTTCTGTTTGTCAACCACAGCTTTGACATGTTACATTTTGGACTACAACTCCCAGAATCCCTCTGCCAACCTGGCCAGTCCAAAATCTGGTTCCAGTCTGGGTTGGAAGTAGAGATCTTGGGAGATGGGTTGGGAGGTAGTATCAGGTCAGATTATTTATCTGTCTAGTCCCTGAATAGCAGTAGCTCTCTATAGTTTCAGGCAGATATATTTTATCTTCAACACCAGTTTAAGCACCTCCCACAACTGCCTGTGCTGGCTAAAGGATTCTGGGAATTGTAAGCCAAAAAAGAATTTTTCCAACTCAGCCTACCTCAATGGTTGACAACATTTCTCTTGATCCATCTCTGATGGTTCCCACAAAGGTCTGTACCACTGAATTTATAGCCAGAAGTATAATTTTATTTGTACACAAGATGCATGAAGTTTAAAGGTAAAATGACAAAATTAAAGGAAAAGCTGCAAATTCAGTGGAGCCAGAAGTGGGTGCGTTTGATCCCTGATGGAACTGAAGATGTGCAGAAGTTGCCCACCTCCAACCTTTCCTTTCCCACAAAGTTGCTGCGAGCTTAATAAGGGACAACCCTTATGTGTACTTTTCTGAACACCTCACAGGCAGGGCGAGATACAATTGTAAACTAGTAAGGTAGGACATCTGACATTTCAGATACTGTAGAAAACAAAATATTTTGCAACTTTTCTTTGTTTCCTTATCCAAATAAAAGGGTGGATGGGTGAGAACTTGAGCTAGGGTTTGGCTTTCACACAATTATATTGTAAGAGAGAAATGACATTATATTGTATATTGTGAAACAAAGGCAACTTTGGTTTTGATCTCTCAGTGCTCAGGGGAACATTGCGGTAGTTTCTTTTACATCAGTCCAGCCTTCCCTAAAAAAAGGGAATAACACATTACTTAGTTTTATAGGCCACCCTCCCCTCCAAAGATGTCAAGATAGCTCAAATGGCTCTCTCCCTCCTCGCTTTATCCTGAAAACAACCTGGTGAGCCTAAGTAACACTCAAGGTTGTTCTTGAACGTCCTTAATGAAGGGAGATACAGTGGCCCAAGGTTAGCCCATCAGTTGTATGACTCAGAAGCAACTGAACCTAAATATCTCAAGTTTCAGTCCACCATTATAACCACTACACCACCACTGTCTTTCCTGATGTGGGTTCTGAACCAATGCTTGAAATTGGAAGCACAGAACTGTGCACTGAATATATCCACATAATGAGGTTTTATCCTAGCCTCACAATGTTATGGGGAGAAATCTGTTTTATAAAACAAGCAGAGATTGACAAAGATACAGTTTATAGTTGATTTCCTGCTTTCAAAAGTGAGGGAAAAGAAATATTCAGAGGTAATCACGTTGGTTGTGCAGTAGAATACAAGAAAATCCACAATCCACCAGCTGCTGGTGGATTTTGGATTTTGCTTCCAAAGCAAGACACCCTCCCAGAAACAGAGCCAAAAAATACCATGAGGAACAACTTTTCTTGACAACAACTGGGAATCTGGGAGCTGAATTTTGA
The DNA here is from genome assembly GCA_948472985.1 of Iguana delicatissima. Classification (NCBI taxonomy): domain Eukaryota; kingdom Metazoa; phylum Chordata; class Lepidosauria; order Squamata; family Iguanidae; genus Iguana; species Iguana delicatissima. Next base: position 576,058 of record CAOKZL010001025.1, read on the forward strand.
AAAAGTAAGTTTCCCAAACTCTGTGTAAATATCTGTGATATTGTGTTGAGCTCTGGTGTTCTCTCTGAGATAGAAAGCAGGGCAAAAGTTACTTCGGTGTTGAACAAGAGGATATGTTGGGACTGGGAGGAGAGATACCGACTTTTACATGAATCTCCCCCAACTTTTTGCTGATGTGTGTCTGTTCACATACTTGTTAAGTATATGTTAAGGTACACAGCCAAGATCACAAAACCTGATTTTCAGGAATTGATCCCTCTTTAGATAATCGCACATTCAAAGTTAAACGCTTCCCCCTTGCAAGTTCCTTTCAATTGTGGCCTCAGCATGCCCAATCAATCACAACCTTGTCTGTTTCAATCGTTACATTGCTAATTTCCCAGCTCTTAATTGCACTGGTGATTTAGCAGCAGTAAAGTTATTTGCCCTGCCTTTCTGGTGGGAAAATTACCCCTGTAAATGGATCCTAGGTAAACACTTGAGAGAGAGAGACAGAGACAGAGACAGAGAAACAGACAGTCTAATCTAGGGAAAACAGGCTTCCAGCATAAAGACCGAGAAAGAGTCAGCAAGAGAAAATGAACTGCAGACCAAGAAAAAAAGTGGGGTGTCAGGAAGGTCAGGATAGGAACACATGGTGAAAGAAGAACCATTTGGAAAGATGCAGAGAACATGTGGAAACCATGTGTTCTGCAGGTCTGTGTCAGCCTCACGCTAGCCCAGAAGACAAAAACATTACAAGGCTATGTGCACGACACAAGCCAAAAGGAAGAGAGAAAGCAATGAACCAAGTGTGCTGGAAAAGCAGGAGGGACAAGTGAGAAGGAAATGGGACCCCAGAGGGTCAGTTTAAGGCAGCTACTGAAGAAGGAAAAGACTTGGGGGGTGCAGTGTCCCCTTGTTATAGTAGTGAAAATACTACAGAAAGGAGTGAAGACCAAACTTTCCACTCTGAATGGACCCTGATTTTTTTTAAAATGGATTTGCTAGTCCTTGGGGAAGTTAACTTTTGGACTACAGCTCCCACAGCCTCCCAGCCCATACAGCACAGGGAGCTGTAGTCCAAAAGAGGAACTTTTCTAAGATCTGAGAGCTGTCTACTGAGAGAGCCTCAGTGATCACTTATGGAATCCCTGCAGGGTGGCAAGGATTCTGGGATCTACTCTTGTTCATGCCAGGACCAGTCCCAGTCACCCTTAGTGATGACACACCTGACAATCTATCCAAGTCGGGCAACGGCGGAAGTTCGACTCTACTCCACCCTAAACAAAGCCCTCTCTTACTGCACCCAGCTATGGAAGCTCCACTCAGTTCCACTCTCCTTGGCAACTCAGGGAGTCAGTAAAGCAAAAGGCAGCTGCAGAGAAAGTGACAAAACCCCATGGAGGTGAGTAATGGCAGCTCTGCTCCCTTTATCCTGAGACAGACAAGCACTAAGAATAAAAGGAAAATGACTTATAATTTCTTGCAACCACCACCATTTAAATACTTTGCATGATGTCTCAGGACATACTTATGTATTAGCCTTTTCAGCTGCTTACAATGCTTCTCCTATGGTGAACAGGCTGTCAGTAGAAGGCTAAGTTTGTCCCATCTCCAAAGCTGCTGGAAGACAAATCTTGCAAAGACCAGTTGATTCACCTCATCTCCAGTGCACACCGCTGGGGCACCCATGGGCCAATGATTCACATGCTAGACCTAATGAAGTATATTTTGAACTGTCAATGACCTCTTGTAAGACAATTACATCCCCCCCCCGGTATATCTTTAACCAAAAGAACAAACACTATCATGGCTTTTAAATCAGCAGAAAAATTAATAATTGCAAAGTAAATGCATACAGTAGACAGAAGGTGGAGTGGAACAGAGCCACTGGTTAATGGGAGTGCTGTCGTGGGGGAAACTCCTTGGAATGAGAATGGAGACATTTACAACCCTGTTCTATTTTCAGTGGGGATACTGGGATAACAGATTTTTTTTTTTAAAAAGTGATTAGTTACAGTTATGTATCCAAGTCCCCTAGCAGTTAAGCTATCATTTTAAACAATAACTCTTTCCTTTCTTTAAAAAAACAGATGTCACAGGAAGCTAGTCTGAGATACAAAATGCAGCTAAGTAGTGAGATGACACACTCCCCACACTATAAAAGTAATCAAAATAATTAGTTCCTCCACGAAAGGAATCAGAATCAGAATGCCAAGTTAGAACCACCTGGAGATTTACCACTAGAGCCTAAGCTCAGTTCTGTCCTAAGGAGCCATGGCCAATGTTGTACGAATTCAAACAACACCACTTCTGAATTTACTGGTTGGGAGGAAAATTACATCACGACTGCAGTTCACACAACCTGCTGCAGTTGTGCCTATTGGCTACAGACCTTGTCAGCCCTGCATTTGGCAAATTTTGAAGATGCTCCAAGCACCTACAGATATACTCTATCCCATATTGAACTCCTCCTTCCCCTCTCTCTGTCTCACCCACAGGCACACACACATAGAACAGAACTATTTCATACTTTTGCAGAATTCCCACCTAGTAAGGACTGCAGTCAGCCAATGCGTCAGCATTTCTGGATGCAATTTACCACTAATTTTCTTCCGGAAGGAAGCAATGACTAATTTTAGCAATTTTCTTCTCTCTGTGAGAAGACTTCAAAAGCCACAGTTTTCAAAACCTATTCACAATTCAGGATTTATTCTGTGCAAAATTCACACATGGTTGTTTTGCACAGAAGACAGCATTTTCTGTGCAGGAAACTGTTTTGTTCTGGGCAGGAAATAAAATTTTTGTGTGGAAGTACAGAAAAAAAAAAGAAAAAAGAAAGAAAGCTGTTTTCAGTTTTCAGGGAAGATTAGAGAGTTTCAACTTCTAGAACAACTGTAATACTCCTGTCACTCTGTAATATTCTCTATTTTATATATGTATATATTTAATTTTGTTTATATATTTGTATTGTACATTTTGTATGTTTTATATGTTTTGTATCCTCATTAATTGATTAAAAATTAATTAAACATATTTTTTCCATTTCGAGGTGCTTTCAGGCATAATTGATGAGATGGACTTTGTTGCTCAGATGTTTAGTAAATACTTGGAAGCAGTAACTTGAACCTCCCTATTCTATCTAGCTACTTGTACAAGATCATATACATGATGCTGCTGGATCTTATTGCTTTAACTTGTGTCTTACAAAGCAAAGTAAGATTTATGTATTCTCTACCACCAGCCCCACCAGCCAGTCTGTGAAATTTCTAGTATTGCACAAGATGGTATTCGAGCTTTAAAATCCTTCCCCCAACAGGAACAACACAGTGCCTACTTTTCATAAAGACATTTAACACACATATTTGTGGGGTAGACCAAAATAGCTCTGGGCAAATTAAACTAGTCTGCTGGGTAAATATTATGCACTGTGAAACGCTTTCTGGAATAGGGGACATGCACGCACACACACGTGTGTGTGTGAGGGAGAAAGAGAGAGAGAGAGAGAGAGTTTTTACACACTCATTTGCCATGATTCCCACCTAATGAGGTTTAAGAAGTCAATAATAACAGCACAAAGATTTAAGCCAAATATGTGAGGATACTGCAATTCCTAGAAACATATACAGATCTTTTTTTGATTGGAGATCTAACTCAATATATCAGATAGGCTTTTTTTTTTTAAGAAAATCAACTGATCCTGTGTGATCTTGGAAGCTAAGAAAGGTAAGCTCTGGTTAGTACTAGGAGGGGAGACTGTCGTTAATACCAGGTATTGTAGGCTATATTTCAGCAGAAGGAACTAGTTAACCACCTCTGAGTATTCCTTGCCTAAGAAAATGCTGTGAAATTCATGGAGTCACCATAAATTGACAGGTGACTTGAAGGCACATGAACACATTTAAACAATCTGGACCTGCATGCATCTCATGGCTATTAGTCAAGATGGCTATATATTCCATCCAGTACCAGAGGCAGTATGCCTCTGTAAATCAGTTGTTGAGAACCTGAGAGAGAGTCTGGTTATAGTTAATGCCTGTTGTGCTGGTGGATTTCTCACAGGCAATGGTTTGGCCCTTGTGGAAAGAGAACCTTGAAGCAGGCAGGCCTTCCTGACAGTCAGAGCTGTCTGGCAGTAGAATATGCTGCCTTGGAGTGTGGTGGAGTCTCCTTCTTTGGAAGTTTTAAAGCTGAGGCTGTACAGCCATCTGTTGGGAGTGCTTTGATGTGGGTTCCTGCATGGCAGAGGGTTGGACTGGATGGCCTCTGTGGTCTCTTCCAACTCTATGATTCTATCAGCCTTTGGTCAGATCCAGATAAGAGGGTTTGGAAACTTCAACTGGTCCAAAGAGTTGCAGCCAGATTACTAACAGGCGCTGGTTACAGGGAACACAGAATTCCTTTGTTACAGCAGCTCCACTGGCTACTGGTCTGTTCCAGGCACAATTCAAAGTTGCGATTTTGATCTATAAAACCTTTTATGGCTCAGGCCCAGGCGGACCATATATTCCCCATGAGGCTGCCCAACTTCTAAGATCTGCAAGGGAGGCATGTCTCTCTATTCCATCTCCTTCACAGGCACAGCTGGTGGAATACGGAGGGCCTTCTTCATGGCTGCTCCCATGCTTTGGAACTCCATCCCTAGGAAAGTTAGGATGGCTCCTTCTTTGTTTTCAGTTCAGGGGCAGGATAGGACCTTTCTCTTCTAGCCAGCTTTTGGAAACTGATTTTAACAAAAATGACTTTTATGGAACTGTATTGTTTTTAACCTCTTTTAAAGTAAAATTAAGGCCGCAGAGATGGGCATAGTTCCATCATGCCTAGGTCCAGAAGCGAGAGCTGGCATGGTGTTGTGGTCTGAACATGGGACAATGGCCCTGGAGACCAGGTTCGATTCTCTGCTCTGTCATGGAAACCCATGGGGTGACTTTGGGCATATCACACACTCTCAGCCCAGAAAATTCCATTAAAGGTTTGCCTTAGGATCGCCAGAAGTCAAAAATAACTTGAAGCTACACAACAAGAAGGTCCAGAAGCAGATGAAAGGTCCCTCCTTCTATTCCAACTGCCACTGTCCTGGCCTCGGAGGGAGAGGAGAAGAGGCAGTATTCCTTCCCATGCTGCCATCCTGTCTTCCTTTTGTGTCATGTCTTTATTAGATTGTAAGCCTGAGGGCAGGGAACTAGAATTTTTTTGGTTGGTGTTTTGTGTACAGTGATGGCACGACATAAATAAATGATGAAGATGATAACGATAAAAAGATTTTAATTGGTTTTAACTCTGTTATTTAATGGTGTTTTAATTTTGATTTTGTTTTAACTACATGTGTTTTACTGTACTACCTGCCCTTTTAGAAGCTGCCTCAAGTCCCAGCCTCAGAGAAAGGTGGGATATAAACAGAGGATGGTGGTGTCCCAGCATGCGGACCCAAGAGGAGCAGGACTGCGACAACGCTTCTGCATGACATTGTCGCAGTCCCGCCCTTCTCGCAGCTGGCGAGATCGTGGGGCATATCATTGATGGAAAAAATCCATCAATGACCCCTGATCACGTGAGCTTTCCGTAACAGTCAGCCATGCAGAAGGGCTGGAAGTGCAACCACAGAATTGCAACGGGATGGTGTGCAAAAGCATCATCCTGTGGAAAGGGCCAAAGTGATGGACGGACCATTTACGCCTTATGACTCCTTATTGATTTTTTTTAAAATAAAGAAGTTTTATATTATGGGAAACTTGTTTTTAAGCCCTAGCTTGGTAGCCACAGGCAACCAGAAATTGCAACAGCCTAAAGAGGAGGGATGGTTCACTCTTTGTGTGCCCACCACACAAATCAAAGTGGCTATGAATACAGAGAGTAAGAAACAAGAGTTGGGGAAAGTTACTGTTTTGGGAAGTAACTTGGGAAGACTTGTATCAAGCTGCTGTAGGAGTGAGAGATTCTCTGTTTCTACTCCGTGGAGCTCTCCAGTGAATACTATTTTGTAGGCCGATTTGCAAAGTTGGACTAAACCCAGAAGAATGACAACTCCACCATCACAGATGTTAATAACCTTTAAAGCAGGAGTAAACTATAACTCCCGTCATCCCTAACCAACATAGTAAATGGTAAGGAACACGGAGAGTTGCAACCCAACAATATCTATAGGGCTGGAGTTTATCCATCTCCTCCCCAGCATAAAACAGCAGAATGCCAAAGAAAGTAAAACTGACAGATGCATCTAGTTATAATGGGGCCATTCTGGGAGCTGAGATAATAACAATGAAAAAGAGGATATTTTCTCAACTCTGTATTGGATCACGCCCATCCCCACTCTAAAACCACCACCATGGCCACCTCTGTTTTCAAGTATGTCTGGACACATTTTTTTAAAAAAAATCTCAATTTTTTTCCATCAAATTTATGAAGAGATTTGCAAACCAGGAACATTCATATACATTGTTGTGGTTAACTGTCATCAAACTAGCTTTGATTTGTAGTGACCCTGTAAATGAGAGATTTCCAAGACACTCTGTCATCACCCTGCTCTACTCAGGTCTTGCAAACTCAGGGCCGTGGATTCCTTAATTGTGTCAATCCACCTGTCTTCCCCTTTTCCTGTTGCTGCTTACTTTACTCATCGTTTCTAACAATACACCCAAAGTTGGGTAGCCTCAGTTTAGTCATTTTGGGTTCTAAAGAGACTACAGGATTGATGTGCTCCGAAAGTTATTTGTCTTTTTAGCAGTCCATGATATCCTTAGAGCTCTCCACCAGCATTACATTTTAAATGATTTGATCTTCCTGTCAGCTTTCTTCACTGCCAACCTTTCGCAACCACACATAGAAATCAGAAATATTATGGTTTGGATAATCCTGACTTCAGTAGTCAATGAGATATATGTGGCTGGATAGCAGTACATGTGAAAAGGACCTAGAAGTCTTGGTAGATCACAAGCTGAACATGAGTCAGCAATGTGACGCGGCAGCCAAGAAAGCCAAGGCGATCCTTGGTTGCATCAATAGGAGTACGGTGTCTAGCTCAAGGGAGGTAATGGTACCACTCTATTCGGCATTGGTTAGGCCTCATTTGGAATACTGTGTCCAGTTCTGGGCACCTCAATTCAAGAAGGATGTTGACAAGCTGGAATGTGTCCAGAGGAGGGCGACCAAAATGGTGAAGGGTCTGGAAGCCATGCCCTATGAAGAATGGCTTAGGGGGCTGGGTATATTTAGTCTGCAGAAGAGAAGATTAAGAGGGGACATGATAGCCATGTTTAAATATTTGAAGGGATGTCATGTTGAGGAGGGAGCAGGCTTGCTCTCTGCCACTCCAGAGACTAGGTCAAGGAGCAATGGATTCAAGCTGTAAGAAAGGAGATTCCACTTGAACCTCAGGAAGAACTTCCTGATGGTCAGAGCTGTCCGGCAGTGGAATATGCTGCCTTGGAGTGTGGTGCAGTCTCCTTCTTTGGAAGTTTTTAAGCAGAGGCTGGATGGCCATCTGTTGGGAATGCTTTGATGGGTGTTCCTGCATAGCAGGGGGTTGGACTCAATGGCCCCTGGGGTCCCTTCCAACTCTATGATTCTATATCTTTACATTTATGGATCTTATCTGCTTTGTTCATAGCTGCAGCTTTCTCGGGAACGTCACCACGTATGCGGAGTGTGTGTGTCTATATTTACATATGTTCATGCATACACACGAATATATGAAGGTATACTGCACTTAATGAAGTAGATCTGTTCCTGGATATTACCACTTTAACAGAAACTTTGGTACCAAAGACAAAAATAACATGGAAATAACAGGGAATAGGTTCCTGCGCTAATAATACAAGAACCACAACAACAGCAACAAAAAATCATTTCATATTTCAGCACCCATTTTATTCAAAACTAACAACAGGAATATCTGAAAAGTTAGGTAAGTCTTGCATAGGTAAACAAAAATGTTCTGAACCTTCTAGAGATCATATGAAAGCTTATTCCAAAATGCATTCAGGAAGGATTATTTTTAATTTCTTCAGTCTCCAATTTCCTTATGATATCCATTTTGATGGCCAAATTTATAGATCTATATAGATTAACATGTTAGGTATAACTGGATGAGCCAGACTTATTTTCTCTTTCCTTTTCTCCCTGTTTTGCTGTTCACACATGCTTAGTGAGGGATTCTTTAGGCAGCTGATGTTTACTTGGACTGTTGTAATCAGGTACACATAGCTTCAGTATAATCAGCTAGAGTAGAATTTCATTCTTTCCCACCTCAAGCTTTATTGTACTGTTTGCTGTAGAAATGCTACTGCAGCCTAATAACTGAAAGTCCGTGTTTCTCCAGCACTTCTTCATCATCTCCCTAGTGCTGATGCTGCTAAAATGTTTCCAACTATGCAGAGGATGAGAAGGAAAGGAGGAATGGGCAGGTGAAAAAGACTTTGTAAAAAAGAGCATCTTTGTTAGAGGCTTTGTTAAAGGAGGTATGCCTCTATACACTCACTTCACATGCATAAAAAGACATTCCTCATGAGGCTGTTTTGTGTCAGGTTTATTAGAGTTGTACTTGGATCCCTTGCATATCTGTTGATCCAACATGTATCCTTTCTTCTCTAACATCTCCCTAAAAGCTAATTTGATCAACAGACATCAGCTCACTGGAGGCTGATCTCAAAGCCAGCTGTTTCTTGACTAAAACACCTGTTGCAGATGCTGATTTACCAGAACATAAGAGATGGAAATGAAATCAAGACAGTGAAGGTTTCCAAGGTTGAAAGTTCAGTGGCAGAAGACAGATCCAAAAGATGGGATTATCCAGGAGTAAGAGAAGGACAGACACATCACTCAGTGTGGCTTCATGAGTATTGGAGACTTGATGATGCATCTCCATTAAATCTGAGCCCTGCAACATTGGGGGGAGGGTGCAGGGGAGACACAGCTCAACTCTGCCTGTGGGACCTCAGAAACAGGAGCAGCAAAAAAGATTAACTGCAAATCTCTGTATGTAGGCTGTTGAATAAGCTGAGAGGATCAAGGTAAGATGCTGAAGGGTGTGGCTTTGTGTCCGTTTTTAAAGAGAACAGTCCTCCATTTGAAGGGCTTGTCCAGTTCAAGCCTGGTTCAAAGGGAAGAACCATTTAAAAAGAGAAGAAGAGTCTTGGCACAGTTCCCCTGGTTACTGTCTTCTTTGCCATGGTTCAATATCTTCTGTTTTTATTTCGATTTGCCCCCCTGGATGTAGATATTCCCACCTGAACTTCAGCCAGATCTGTTTTTAATTGTATCCTCTCACTTGGCAATGCATTTCCTCTTTTTTGGTGATGAACTGTCTGCCCAAGTTGTGCACAGAAGCCTCTATAAAAGGGACTAAAAGTGTGGACAACATCTGATATAGACCTTGGAAATTTTCGCCCAAAATACCGGACTACAGCTCTGAGATTCCTGTAGCCAGTGCAGCATGGGCAACTTCCAAAGGTCTAGGGGGCATTTTTACCCTCTTGGACTTTGGAGGGCAGGTCTCTTATAACAAACCCACCCATAAAACCACAAACTCATATCCTCCAACAGTCCCAGTTTGGTAAGGACAGTCTCGATTAATCCTCTGCTGTCCTACTTTTTCAGTTGTTTTCCAAGTATTCCGGTTCCTCTCCTGCTCCCATTTCCCCCTTTGTCCTTGGCTTGTTTCCACTGTTACAAACTGATTTCAAAAGGCAAAAGTATTTTTCACACAATTAACTCAGCAGGAGAGAGAAGGGACAGTATCTTGGCCTTCCCAGCAGGCTTGGGCAAAAGCAGCCTACAGCGGTCTCTTCTAATTTGTGTGATCCTCCTCACTGATAACTTCTGGCATGTTAACATCCCTGTGATGTTGCTTGGCCACGTATGTCCCAGTTTTCATTTCTGAAGTGTTGGGTGCTATGCAAACTGTGCCACCAAGAAGCCAACAGGAGCTGCATTTTACTTTTTAAAGACTACCCTCCTGTCCTGCTTCAGGATCCAAAGAACTTTTGAAGAAATTGCAAGTGGCCAAGCAGAGCTTGGCAGCAATGAACTGCACAGCGGTGATAACATTTATAGGAACCATGGGGCAGAAGGAAAGGCACGGTCCCAATTTTGGGGTGTGCATACGTGCCTAGGTATACATTCTGTGTGTAAGTGAGGGGGGAAATATCCTCAACACGTATGGACAAACAACACATTTTAATGTAATGCTTTTGCTGGAGATCCTGAATTGAGTAGAAGGTTGGACCCAATGGCCTACGCACCCCTTCGAACTCTATGATTGTACAATGTATAGTCAGACCCTGAAATAACTACAAAACATTGCAAGATCACCAAGGCCTCTAGTTCTCCTTGCCCCTCAGTCTTCTTTGTGGAGGATTCAGAAGCCAGGATTTGGGAAAGTTACTTTTGTGTGACAACAGTTTCCAAATTGCCCAAGCCAGTGTAAAATGTAGCCGTGATGGCTAGGGGAGTCTCTGTGTTGGCATCCAAAAAGTAAATTTTCCAAGCTATAGGAAGAACACTGTCATGTAAATTCCCTCCCCTTTCCTGATGTAATAAAGCAAGAGTGAGCAACTCCAGAGGCAGCAGAGCCATTTTTCAACCTCGTACTATCAAGCATACCTGACATGGTTGGACATCATTTTTCTGGCCCTTCCCCCAATTTTAAGGCACATGGGGAATGGGGGAGGGGGCTGCAACAGTTTTATGCCATGGATGGTGAGGTGAAAAATTGCTCTTTTTCCCCCAATGAGGGTCAGGGGTCATCAGGGGCCACAAATTGGGGTAGCCCATGGATCAACTTTCACCAGCCCTGTTGCCCAAGACATTTTGCAGACAAAAGTAAAATGGCATGTACATCCATTGAATTAGTTTACCACTGAAGTGAACTAGAGTAATAAAAGAACCTTCCTTTAATCCTGAGGATTGGGCAGTTCTCTCCATCACATTGGAAGGCAGCAAACTAGTTTAGGAAGTATGGAGAAGACTCTGTAGCATCCCCAGCTCTCTTTTCCATCTCATTGCTGTTCCCTTGGCATCTCCTGCCTCACTGTGCCTTGAGGTGCGGCCAGTCTTGCAGGTTTACACATTACTGGCTGAGGATGAACTAGACCCTAGCTGTCTCAAGGAGTGCTCAATGTCCTTCCCTTACGTTTCCAATCTACAGATGTCCCCCGCTTATTTGACAGGTCAGGAACTAGAGTGCTGTCAAAAAGCAGAATCACTGAAAAGTGAAATCCAGACCTTTTTTTTAAGCTTGCAATGCAATTTGGCTGAGTTGCCCTCTTTTGAATCTCTCCAGCAGCCAAAAAACCAACAGACAGGGACATGGGCAGTAGAAGATCCACGGATGCCCCCCAGTTCCCACTAGGGACTCTCTTTCTCGTGCTCTTTCTCTCACACAACCTAACAACAGGGGGTAGCATGCCTTACACACACACCACCTGCCCACTGAACAACTCCTCAGGCGCAGGAAGAGGAGGAAAATGGAAGCTCATCAGGTGTTCCAGCGTTTTCATCACTGTTCCTCCTTCTTCCTGCAGGAAGGGAAAAAGCAGCACATGGTTGCTTTTCCACGATCTGCTCTTTCTACCCTTTTCAATTAGCACATATGGGTGAAAGAGTGAACCATGCACCGAACATGTGGGTTCTGGTTGTAATTGAAAAAAGTTGAAAGAACAGGCTGTCAAAAGATGGAGTGGGGGTTGCCTACATTTGCAGTCAATCAGGAGTTTAGCTACATGGAGAGTGGTAAAAAGAGGACACTGCCACCCCAAATAACAATTCTGCTCCCTCCTCCCGATGAATTTCTCCTTCATTTCCAGACTTCTAGTGCTGCTGTAAATTAAAACTTCAGTTGAGTACTTAGATGGACGGTGTGGAGTTAGAGACTCAAGACCCTTGTGAAAGTGGAAAAAACATGAATTAAAATAAAATAAAAATAAAAATCACAAATGCTTTTTTTCTTACCCGAGAACACTTCTCTAGGAATCTCTAGGTCCTCCAGGGCAGTTCCATGGTCAACTTCCACTGCAAGCGGACACAGAGTTGCACGGTAAGACATTGCAATCCCTAGAGAAGTGTTCCCTCTAGGAATCTTTAGGTCCTCCAGGCAACTCTATGGTCAGCTTCCACTGGAAGCTCCTGGAAGACCTAGAAACACCTAGATTGCTAGATATTCTCTCTAGAAATCTCTAGGTCTACCAGCACGACTCTATCTCCACCTCTGGCAGAAGCTGACAATAGAGTTGCCCTGGAGGACTTAGAGGTTCCTGGAGATGACATATTTTTTCCACGGCAGGATCAAACAGAGTAAATCTTTTAAGTAAATAAATTAAATAAAAAACCCACAAATAATTAAATCCACAAGTGCTGAACCTGCAAAAGTAGAAGACCAACTTTAGCGTTTAGACATCCAAATAAAGGGGGCAGGCAGAGTGACCAAGGGAATGTGAATGCAACAACTATAAGAGACTTAAGTGTGAACGATTTTCAGAGTTTCACTCTCTGCAATGCCAGAAATCTGGGGACTGAAGGAAGATTTTTTTACGGGGTGATTTTTATGGGGGGACAGAATCCTCCTTTGCCCCTCCCCATAGCTGTATTCCTGCAGCCAACCCTGGATGAGGCAACCTCTGGGATTTTTATTCTACAGAATGAGATCTCAATGGGGAAACCGTTTGCCAAAAGCAAGTACATGTCTACAGATTTATGGCTTCCATTTGGAAGCATATGTCCCTTGAAGGATACAAACCACACATCTCTCAAAATGACTGATAGCTCTGAGAAGGTGAAAGAATTTCCTTGGCTAAAGGGGTGACATGGATTCGAGCTTCACATTTTCAACTGTGTGTGAATGTGCCTTCAAGTCACCTGTTGACTTATGGTGACCCCATGAATTTCATAGGCTTTTCTTAGGTAAGGAATATTCAGAGGAGGTTTTGTCAGTTCCTTCCTTTGAAAGATATGTAAAATTTCTGAAAATGTTGAAGCCGGGGGGGGGAGAGTGTTTTTTTTCACAAGGATATTTCGAAAACAAAAACAAAACCCTAAGCCAATGGAAATTTTTTTAAAAAATGAAAAATGTAATAGTAACACCTTTTACTGCTTGCAAGTCACTTTGTTACTTTAGGAGCATAAACTGTATTATAACTGGTTATATATAACTTGGTTATATATCATTATATATCTCACTATCATATTTGATATACTAAAAAAACAGTTTATTCAGAAAATAATTATGAATTATTTTGTTTTGTTTTGTTGCAAATGGACCTAAAAGGTCTTGAATTCAAAAACCTAGTCATGTTAGTATTCATCACTAAGCAAAGAGGTCTTGTAGCACCTTTGAGACTAATAGAAAACCTATGCTACAAACTGCTTTCACGAAGTCATGAACTGTCAGGAATGCCTGAACTATAAGGAAATTCTGGTTTTGGCAATTTGAGGAGCAGGTAATAAAAATAGAAGGAACCATCAGAGGAAAATATTTTGTCTCCACCAGTTCTTGATCATGTCAAGCAGACATAACACACTCATTCCCATAAAATGTACTGAGAAAAGAAAACCAAGACAAGGACATTGTGCATAATTTTAACCAGTTGGTCTGATATTGTGCATTGTTCTCATTGTTGCATGCTTTCAAGTTGCTTCCAACTTGTGGCAGCCCTAATCATGAGGTTTTCTTAGCAAGATCTTTTCAGAGGTGGTTTATCATTGCTCTACTCTGAGAGACTGTGACTTGCCCAAAGTCACCCACTGTGTTTCCATGGCTGAAATTGGATTCGAACCTTGGTCTCCAGAGTCACAGTCCAGCTCTGACACCACTACACCATAGTAGATCTCAGTTATATATTCCATAATCCCCTTCTTTTTCACTTTTTTCCCCCATGGAGAAAAGTTTTTTGGGGGGGGGAGGGAAACATGGGTTTATTTCCTTATTTTTTCCCATGTTTTTCCACGCCTTCACATCTCTGTTGAGAACTCATTTGTTTCTTACAAACACATCAAAGTTGTAGTTCAGGAGCTTTCCAGGGGCTGCTGGACTCTAGTTTCTATCAGCCTCAGTCACCATGGCCAATGGTCAAGGATAATGGGAATGGGAGTCCAACAACATACGAAAGGACACAGAGTCTTTTAGTTAAAATTATATGCCATCTCTCCTCCAATATACCCAAGGCAGCGTACATGGATTTCCTCCTCCTGACTTTATCCTCACAAGAAACCTGTGAGGTAGGTCAGAGAAGGAGTGGGAGACATAGGCCCAAGGTCACCCAGCCATAACTTGTGATAGAGCACATACTTTGCATGCAGAAAGCCCAATACTAAATCCCTGGTTAAAAGGATGAGGTGGCAGATGATAGGAGACACTTTGGCCTCAGATCTTGGACAGCTGCTGCTGGCCACAGTAACGTCTACTGAGTTAGATGGACACAGCATGACCTTGGCCTAAGGCAGCATGCTGTGTTCCTAAGATGGGCTCTTTTAAGAAATACACAACACCAAAGGACTCAATCTCGGCTTCACCTGGAGATGAAACAGACTGCATTCGATACTGCAATGGAAACCTTCTAGGGGAGTTATGCCTTTCTTGGACCTTGTCCACATGGAGGATTTTGGCACTCCCTACGAAACCATTTGCATGTGCTGGCACGAGAGCAAACCCTGAGAGCAGGAATGCTGCACCTGTGTAAACTGCTGAAGGATAGCAGAGACTTCAAATTATGAAATTTGTGATGTGTGAGAAGATATTTATTCCTGCCTTTGATCCTGGCCCCCAGGGTCCTATGCTTTGATGCCCAACACCTGCCCCCTCTCTCTATTCCCCACCACTCCTTTTTGCTCCCTCAGTGCTGGGAGAAGCAGAGGCAAAGCCCCCACAACCCCCAAACTACATCTGATATGAGTTCTGAAGTCCTGTATCAGTTAAGGGAACATAGATGTATGGATAATGGACTGATGGAATTACTTTCTGAACCAGGCTCCTTGATGGGTTGTATCTTAACATCACATGCCATGGATTCCCCATTTAACAATAGAATGTACAACATAGAAAAGTTACTCTTCTGGACTAAAACTCACACAGTGTCCTAGCTAGCATGTATGGGGGATTCTGGGAGCTGTAGTCCAAAAACCTAAATTTGCCAAGCACTATTATCTGAATTGTCACGGTGTGGCAAGAAAGGTAATGTATAACTTTTTCATATAACAATGTTTTAGGTAACTCCTTCAAGACAAAAGGAATGTGTGGTCCTCCAGCTATTATCTGACTGTAACCCCCATTAGCTTTAGCCAGCATAGCAAATGGTCATGGAAACTGGGAAATCAAAGACCGGGAACATGCAGAGGGCTGCAAGTTGCTCACCCCGGGCTAGATCCTCCCTATAAACCTAACTTGTCTTGTATGGGAGAGATGCAAAATATATGGAACTTTCAGTGTTGAAAAATTGCACTAACAATCACCCCATCCATTTCTGCTTGAAAAATCTGGACTGCAACTCCCATGCTGGCTGGGAGACTGTGGGAACTCTGTAGGAGGTATGTTGGATAAGACTAACAGCTTCCCCTTAAGCATTTTGCCCAGAGTAGCCAAAAAGATGTCCCAAGGGAAGCCCACAAACAAGATGGGAGTATGACAACACAGGAATTCCCAGATCAAAGGGCTAGTCTCAAGATAAGGAGGAGGAATCTTGGGGTGACAGAAAAATTTGCATGTGTGTTCTCCTCTGCTAGACATGTTGTTTTATTTGAACAACATACTCCTGAGCAACTAGGGTTGATGCTTAATGTATCATACTTAATGATGATTATCATTGTTACTGGGGTCCACCCCTAGGTCTCCAGTTTTGGTCCTGAAATCTCAGAGCCTGGAATGGTACTAACTTGGTAGCCCCAAACAGCACCCACCTGTTCACATTCTCCAGAAACTTGCATACAGAGACATACTACCTTTTCTGCCACTGGACCTCGCATACATCCATCATGACAAGTTACCACTAACAACGCAATCCTATATGAATTTGTCTACGTTTGCTTTTAAAAGCATCCAAACCAACACTACTTCTTGTGATTTGTCACTTCCACAGTTTAACTATGCACTGTTTAAAGATGTACAGTCAGCTCTCCACATTAGTGGGTTTGACTCCCAGGGATTTGATTATTTGCAAATTTCTTCATCTCCTGCCCCCCCGGCACTTTTTTTGGAAGAACCTTCCCTCTTGGCGGCTCAGATCAGGCTATGCAGCCCTTTAAAAACCTGCGTCTGGTCCTCCTCTGCCTCCACCAACCGCCACCTGGAAAGCTAAGGACTCCCTGACTTTTCAGCACCACAAACCCTCATCTGATGCCAACCCACACCCAAGGAAGGAGATGGGTGTGAGAGAGAAAATATAGGGCCACCATAGTGACACATCTCATTTCCCTGGCCTGGTTTGGACACTGGGTTCTGATTTTCCCCACCATGCCTTATCCCCGTTCCCACACACATTTTTGTATTTGCAATTTTTCCACTTTTGCAGAGGTCCCACGCCCCTAACCTTAGCAAATGTGGAGGGCCAACTATACTTCTTTTATCTGCTCTAAATCTCTCACTGTTCAATCTCAATAGACGGCCTAGGTTCTAGCATTAATAAGAGAAAGAGAATAAATTTTCTCTATCCACTTTTTCCAAGCCATGTTCATAATTTTATACACTTTGATCATGTTGCCCTCTTACTCACTTTTTTTCCTGAAGGACTCATACTGTAATTTTTCTCATAAGTTGTGCCCCCTTGATAATTTTGCTTGGCCTTTTTTACACATTTTCCAGCTGTACAATATCCTTAACAAGCATAGCAATCAGAACCTTAGTCTGTATTCAACTCGTAGTTGTCCCACACTTGTGTCATGATAGATAATGCCTTTATCCAAAGAGTTTCTTTTATGAAGAAAAGGCTATCTGAAGCACTGTTATTTCAATATAGAAGCCTGCTTATTTCTTGGTATCTTCTAGGGAGGCTCTTCTCTCTGTCCCACCACCCTTATACGCACATCAGGAAGGAACACAGGATAGGGACTTTTTGGTGACTCCTCCCCGAATCTGGAACTCCTTTTCTAGAGAGATTAGATTGGCACCCTCCTTGCTATCTTTTCACAGGCAAGCAAGACCTCTTTTGGTAGGCCTTGGACAACTGTCTACTCAAGAGGAAAGAGATTTTCATGTGCTCTGTTGATTATATTTTTATGGGTTGCTTGCAATTTTATTGATAGCTTAATTATATTTTTAAGATTTATAAGATGTAATTTTTAAGCTATATCTGCATTAACTTTTGTAAGCTGCCTTGAGCTGCAGAGTGTTGAAAAGGCAGGCTGACGATGACAGTATAGCCGCCAAAAATTCAGAGATGAAAACTGGGACATTTGTGGCCAAGGAACATCAGAGTGCAGTCAAGATGGCAAAAGTTATTAATGAGGAAGAATTACACAAGCTAAGGGAGGCTGCAGCAGTTTGCTTTTGCCTGAGCCTACTGGCAAGGGCAAGATTCTACTTCATCCCTTCCCTGCAGAGTTAACTGAATGCAAACTACTCTTGCACTTTGAATTCAGTTAGCATCAACTGAAGAAAGCTGATGACAAAGGGAGAAAGTGAAACGAGAAAGGAGAAACTGGGACATTTTAAAAGCAGCTGAAAAAGAAGAAAGACAAAGGATTAACTGGAACTCTTCCTGACAAACTGGTATGGTTGGAACATATGCAATGACCTTGGTGACAGTGATGATGATGGCCAGCTTTAGCATCAGCTCCTTTCCTTATGATACCCTACAATTAAAGTAGCTATAACATTTTTGTCTGATTTTGTTATGGTTGTTGCCTGGTTATTGTTTTTGCTTACTTTTAATTTAAAAAAAATGAATCAAGACATTTTTTCCCACTTGTCATTCATTTGCAGCATGCCATGACTTGAAAAGTTCTTGAACGAACATGCAATACATCTTATGGGTGATAGGAAAACACATTTTAAGGTCAGCTTCAAAAACTGGAAACCTCAAGTATTTCCCCCTCCCCCTTCCTCCTAAGAAACATCTGTTCAGCTCCACCATATTAAGCAACATTACTCATTTGCTGTATTTATTGAGTGAGCTAGAAAACATCTATCTCCTACACAATTACACTGAGCTATGCACGGTTTATGGCGCAAGTTCAACTAAATTCAATTCTGTTCAGCTGAAACCAAGGAGAAATAATTCTGAGCAAACATGGGTAGGATCAAGGTTAGAAATATGGCTCGAATCTTATTTTATATATTAATTTAATAGATTGCTGTAGGAAATTCACCCTTTTAAAGTGTCAGCTCATCTCTTCCAGATCTGCACAATGGATTAATAATACTAGCATATTTTACAGAGTTGTTGTAAGTGACAAGTGGGCAACTGTGGCTCTCTAGTAGATTTTTTTGGCCTAAAACTCCCAGCAGCCCCTAGCCACCACAGCGTATGGTGAGGGACGATGGGAGCTGTAGCTTAAAAGGGAAGCAGTTGCCATGTCCTATGTTAAGGACGACAAACATAAGGAGCAGGAAAGCACTGTAAATGTATGATAAAAAGTAAATATCATTACCATCATTTGTTAGACATGCATCTTTTTCCTGCCTACTCAGAGATTATTTCAAACAAGTAGTGATGGATATTTTAGAACTAATCTTGGAACAGTCTTGCAAACAAGTCAATGCAAATAACTAGACATCAAGCACTATCAGTTTTATTTACTGTCCTATACACTGTTATATTATTTGGAGAGTATGCATCATCTTCTACTGTTCCCTTACAATATATGCGGATCATACTGGACATAAATCTGAACCAATACAATTACAAATTCAGGCCCTGAGAGCTGGCCAAACACATTCTGGACAGGGTAATTCCCCTGTGCACTGTTGTATCAGCAAAACAATCATATTCCATATTCCAAGTATTAATCAACAGTGCTTAGAAGCAGTGAAGTGCTCTCCACTTTTGGTTCCAAGGAGAGGAAGCCAGAGTTTTGATGACTTAGAATGGAGTGCTTTTGCAGCAGTCTCTAAAAAAATAACAACAACCATCTGACCAATACGTCTCTCTCCTCCCCACCCCCAACACACCTGCTTTCCACTTCTTTTGGGTCTCTCTGACCCCAGAGTTCTGCTCAAGAAAACATCTGTGCCCAGACTTTAAATTCAGAAAACATGAAGGAGAGGAATAACAGCATTTTCTACCCTCTTTCACAAAGTGCAGAATGACCTAGCGATCTAACAGAATGTGTTCTAGTCTTGCCTGTCAGGAACCAAATGGAAGACATATAACCAAGTCGATATCAGTGAGCACATCAAGTACATCAAAACTGGTGGTTACTGCATCCAAGCCCTACACAACTTAGGTGCATTATCATTTCGGTAAGTGGCACAACCCTATCAATGCTTTGAGAAGTTCTTTTTGTGGACCACAACTCCCAAAGTCTCCCAGCCAATGTGCCCGTGACTGACACATGGAAGTTTCAGCCAGAGACCTCTAGTGCCACAACAGACTGCAAACCCCAGGAGTTTATAGGATGCAGTCCTGCCAATTAAAGTGGAACCGTAACACTATAGTTGTGAAGTGTGAAAGGACTCCTGGTAGCTTCACACTCCACCAGTGGATAATATGTTGTTACAGAGATTTAGTAGTAAAGATTCGTTAACAAACCAGATCTGACTGGCTTCTTCTCTTCCCAGAACTCAGAGCACCATCTCACCGCTGGTTCAATTACGGATAGCTTCAGCATGTCATTGTAATCATTCCTCTTAAAAATAAATTTCCATACTGTCTTAGAGAAAGTAATGATTTCGAGATACACTCATGTGTGGACTTAGAAATATTTTCCTTTAAACCAGTGGCAATAGCCAAAGGAACCTTTGGCATCATTATCTCCCAGAAAACATGTTCCATGCCCTCATCAGTCACCCACAGCCAGGAAACAATGCTAAAATACCCAGCAGCATCCAGCCACCTGTTAGAGAAGACATTACTGGAGACAGTCAGGATTTGGCAAGGCAAACATTCATAGATTTGCAGACAAAATATTTTCCTTGAGATAAAATTGGAGACATATGCCTTTGAACAAGATAGATGAAGTCGTATTGGGAAGTACTGGAGAGAGACTCCTTGTCATGTATCCTTTCTGTATGGTGCAAGTTTAGAGGTAAAGCAGTCCCCAGAAGTCCATGCATCCAAAACCCATTGTAGGACCAACTTTACCTATCTATGATTGATGTTGCTGGTGGCACCAGGTTGTACATTTGCAAAGAATAGATGGAATAGTGATACCCTGAGAGTCTTTACAGAAAACTACTGTATTCCAGAAGAAAAGAGATTCTACCGAAACATTAGGAATAAATTTTTGACTGTAAGAGCTTTCTGATAGTACAATTGATGGCCTCAGAGGAAGGTGGACAGAGGTTGGATTACCATCTCTAACAGTGCTTTAGTTATATATCTCTGCATGGCAGATGTTGGACTAGATGGCCTTGTGATTCTTTCCAGCTCTAGCATTCTATGCTTACAAATAAGCTCTGCACCAAAGATTCTCAACTTTTGGTCCTTCTAGATGTTCTGGACTTGAAGGTCCAGACAGCACGGCCAATGCTCAGGGATTCTGGGAACTGAAATCCAAGACATTTGGAAGGTCCATACCATATAGTTATTCACAAACCAGGTCAGTGGCTCAGACTGCCCAACCACAATCTCAAGGCACGTCAGAGCCACTTAAAACTCATTACATAATGTTCATATCCTCATTGGAGCTGATCTATCTCAGGTTTTCCCCACCTAAAAAAATTATCTGCCTTATTTACAACTAAGCTTGAGGAATCTGGCTTTCTAGATGCTACTGGATTATAATACCCATCAAGCCCTGATGATTGGCCATGGTCGCTGGGGCCAATGAGAATGTCAGTCTGCAACATCTGGATGGTCACAGGCCCACCGTTCCTGAGTCATAAGATTCTCACATTTCTCTTAAGATTTCTGCTTCTATGTTGAGAATGGCAGATAGAATTCAGAATTTGTAATTTTTCTAGCAAGAGAAAGCCCAAAAATTCATCTAGGCTGGTCTCCTGTTTCCAAAAGTAGCCATCTGAGTGCCTCTGACAAGATCACAATGAGCATTATGTGGAACAGTTACTTTGAGACTATAGTTCTCAAAATTATTGGGCCTATAAAAGTAACTTTTTCAAGTTCTGATATTTATAGGTAAAATGTAAAAGCCCTCCTCTTATCACCTATCCTCAGGGGCCCTGGTGGTGCAGTGGTTAAATGCCGGTACTGCCGCCACAAGGTTGTGAGTTCAATCCTGCTGGGCTCCAGGTTGACTCAGCCTTCCATTCTTCTGCAGGTCAGTAAAATGAGTACCCAGCTTGTTGAGGGCAATTAGTTAAACATGCTGTAAACCACTTAGAGAGCACTTAGCTGACAAGTGGTATAGAAATACATATGCTATTGCTATTGCTCAGCATGTGACATTCAGAGGTATACTGCTCTTAAATATGGAATTGCACTGTCATGGCTGACACATCTGCAACGATTTTCTCTCATGATTGTGTGCTATGGTTGTGTGTTCTTCCCCCATTTAATGGCTTTTTAGGAGGGGAGAGCACATAGTGGTCATGGCCACACCAGCTGGAGCGATTCTGGGCATGAGAGTTAAAAAGTAATGTTTCTGAGTTCTAAATTTAATGGGCCCCTTTGTATTCTTTTCCAACACATGTAAGGTGTTAAGCGACAAGTTTTCCTCAAGAGAGTGTGAAAATACGGGAGGCCATTTTACTTCCTTTCTTTCTCTAGTTCCACAGTTCCATCACTGCAACATAATTTTGAGGATCACAAATCTGAATCCAAACTCCTCAGACAGGACAGAATGAGTTGCCACTTTTTCAAATTAGCCATGGGTGTAGTGGGAGTGGGGGGGGCAGAGGCACAATGAGGGTATTACATCCACCCCAAAAAAGAATTCTGCCCTCTCCCATGAAACATTCCTTCAGTCCCCAAATCTGTAGTATTACAATGACTTACAACTTCAATAGAACATTTAGAAATAGAATTCAGGCATCCAAAAAAAGGGGGGCAGGCAAAGTGACCAAGAGAACACAAACACAGCAAACAGCAGATTTCTAAGCATGAATGATTTTCAATGCCTCATGCTCTGGAATGCTAAAAATCTGAGTATTGAAGGAAAATTTTATTTTCATTCGTGGGGGCAATGCCCTCATATTGCCCCCCTTTCCACTACACACCTGAAACTAGCTGCGTTCCTCTTTACAAGGAGCAGCCAGATGTGCAAAAACTTTATAGTACAATTCTATACTTATCTACTGAAAAGTTAAGTCCCATTGTGTTGGCGATGGTCTTAACTCCTATGCAATCATGCACATGATTACAGTTTTAAATCAACAGTACAAAACTCTTTCTAACAGAGACAGGGGAAAGAAAAACATAAGGGGAAAGGTTTCTGTGAGAGCCATTGAGGAAAGGCGCTGTTCTCTTGGCCTCAGGATCTTTGCTATCTGAACATGAGAATCAGAAAACTGGCATGGCTAGTGCTGAATTTCCTAAAAAGTTCTAGCTTGTAAAGAAGGAGTAGAACTCCAAAACATAATTGTTTGTAAAACAGTGATTAACCTTATCTCATTTAGCATCACACTTCCTGTCCTTTTTAATCCATAAGCCTCTGGGGGCAGAGTCTCTTGCATTTTTAACAGATATTTCTGAGCAGTGACCGGTGGCCCCCATATCATTCGGGTTGGTGAATCTATTCTGGATTTACATCCAAATTACCCAGAGTGCTAAGCTTCATCACTACACTGGGTTCTGCACTTTGAATAGCTCTTTTAAAGTTCAGAGTACAATACAGACCAGATTTATCACCCCAATGACATGGAAGCAACCAGTCACCATTGTTTTGGGGCTGAAGAGCTGGGCAAATTTTTAGCACAAATATTGATCACTCTATAGCCTGGCTATCATTCAGGAACAGAGACCTGGCTGTGCATACTTTCTATGGCACGTTGAGGGTGCTGCATATATTACAGACTGTTATAATATCCGTGAACTATTTTGAAATGTGATATTGAATGTTCTGCCTCCTCAGTTATCCTACCATTTACGTGTGTTAAAGACACAAAAGCAGGCCAGTACAAACTTGGCAACTCAGTAAAACTTTTTTTTCTTTAAAAAATGCAGAGATAACATTCTCTTATGTTTCCACTTATCTCTTGGAGTCCTTTGCAATCAGGACAGCTTCCTTACGAGAGTGCTGGGTTGAAATAGAAATAATAGTTTTAAGAAGCCATTTGGTTGTGCTGCATCTGCAAAAAGTGGCCATAAAAATTCCCTCTAAAGCCAATACCACACCATCCTGAATGCATTTGATGTGGTCTGATTCTGGGTCAGACCTGGGGTCTTTCCACACTACAGTTATAGCACTTTGATACCACTTTAATCACTGTGGCAACATCCTGTGGAATCCTGTTTAGGAAGTGGGGCAGGATTTAGGATCCTCAATCAGAGAGTTCTGTTGCCTCACCAAACTGTAAATCCCAAGAATGCCACAGGATGCAGCTGCAGCAGTTTAAGTGGGCTCAGAACGCTATAAGGCATTATGTGGTATGAGAAGCGCCAGTTTGTTTTACTTGTGATAGAAAGGTTCCAGTGACCTGCAGGTACATCAAGGAAAGACTCTTGCCTGAAACTTTGAAGAGCCACAATTCTTGGGCTTGGATGGTCCAATTCAGGGCCTTTCCACACTACCCTGTTATAGTGCTATTATTCCACTTTCAACCTCCTGTGGAATTCTGGAGTTTGTAGTTCACTGAGGTCAAAGAGCTCTCTGGCTGGGAATACTAAATGCCCCTCCCTAACTGATAAACCCTAGGATTCCATAGGATGATGAAAGTGGAATGATAGCACTACAACAGTGTAGGGCAAAATGGCCTAAATGACT